>CM065383.1:8680000-9325000 GCA_033060915.1 Euryodendron excelsum
TTTGCAGAATGTGTGGTGGGAAAGTGAATTTGCAAGGAAAAGTAAAATTCGTCACGAATGGTGATTGTGGGAAAAAGTATTAGCGAGGAGTCGAATAGATTGTCGCTAAAGGTTTCAAAAAAATAATTTTAGTGTCAAAAGCATCTGGTTGCAATAAAACTTCAATCCTTATTGGCGTCGAAGTGTGTGCTCGTCGCTGATTCTAAAGATATAAACTTTTCGCAAGACATACTATTCATCGCAAGACGTATAATATAAAACTATAGCGAGGAATTAGTAGGCTCCTTACTAAAAAAGTAATCAATATCTGTTATAGCGACAAAATACAAACTTCCTTGCTAATAGTAATTACAAAAATAATTGGTGGGAATTTTATGTTTGGCGGGAAAATTTTATTAGCGAGGAGACATAAATTTCCTAGCTAATGGTGGTCAAAACTTAGTTTTTAGTAAAGAAATTATAGATTCCTCGGTAAAAGGAGCAACCAATTTTAGTTTTTAAGGGCATGATAATTAAGACTTTATATGATATGTGACTAAGACTAATTTTAACATATTATTTCTACTTATAAAATATTAGTATAGTACTACTACTCCTAATTTAAAAAATTATGTACTATTTATTGGGACGTGTGGGAAAACTAATTATAAATAAATATGTAACTAGCTGGTCTGTCCCTTTTTAAGTAAATACCAAATTATTTGGCATTTTGACTTAATAAATTATGTTATATGATCGGCTCTAAGATATGCAATAGAAAGACCACAATCAAACAGTTTCGATGTAGTCTACTCAGAAGCTCCGAGGTCCATCCACGGGGAAGACAGTTGTTGTCCAATCCAAGAAGAGAACCCATGTTTGACATAGCACAAGCACATAAATCAAGAACAACTCCAAAAGGAAAAGTGAAAAAAAATGATTTCAGTCGTGTGAAACGGTTATTTGTATGTAAACCAATGCAAAGAGTTGATATTAAAACCTAAGTAAAGGCAATCTTGGGTTGGAAAAATCCAGCGACTAAGTATTCAGTAAACCCACAAGGTATTGAATGAACTCAATTCATTGGTGACAACTTACACCTTAATTTCAATCGGAAGATTTTTCATTTAAACCTAATAATGATTCGTTGTCTTCATTCAATGTTTGAAATATTATATTCCATAGCATTCATATCAGGGATTCAAGCACAGTTTCCCATGCAGTAACATAATTCATGAACCCAACAGAATATGATCACAAAAGCAAGGTTTCTGAATAAGAGAATAAACAAGAGATGATTTGTGAATTAACTAATATAACAATAATTACCCGATGTAATAGGACCTTATGTGATTACTGAAAACCCTAGTCGCCTTCTTGTTTGTCGCCAAGAAGATCGATGATTAGTTACTCATAACGATTAGAGACATAACGCGCAATGGAAAAAAAAACTCCCGAACTTATATTATAACATGATCTCCGAATTATTGAATTGTACATATTCAAGAACAAAAAAAAAATAACAAGTGTCCTCTCAAAAGCTTTCAAAAACCACTCTATATTGCGTAACCATAACAAACTAAGAACTTGTCCTTTTTATAGGTGCTCAGCTGATAAGGAAATAAAAAACTACAATCAAATCTCGAGCTTGATCGTCAAGACGCTGGATTTTTGCATCCTAACGATGCTACTCTCTTCTTTACAATTTCTGTCCCTCTCGAACCTGTGCGTCAGAACGATCCATCACTGTGTCGTGACAACATCTGGGCTGAACTTTACTTCCAATCTGGACGTCAGGATACTGATTTTTGCGTCCTGACAATAAACTGAAACTGGATATCCTCCTTCTAGTCGTCAGGACGGAATAATCCAGCATCTTGATGATGGTGCTCTCTTCTTTACAATTTTTCTTTCTCCAAATCTGGGCGTCAGGACGATCCATCTCTACGTCCTAACGATATCTGGGTCTGAAGTTTACTTCCAATCTGGACGTCAGGATGCTCAAAATTTGCGTCCTGACGATGAGCTCCTTTTGAGTTGGTTTCCTCCACTGGCCATCGGGATGATCTGCAACTGCATCTTGACAATGCTGGTTTGCACTTTCGTCTCTCTTTTACCTCAAAAACCTGCAATAACGCGAAGAAGCCAATCAATACCAAATAACTACTAAACAACCAGCTATATAGCTCCTTCAGGTTTAACAAAAGCTACTTAGAAGGTTAAGATTGCACTTTGGTAGCCCCTAGAAAAATAACACCCCCCAACTTGCATTTTGGTAGCCCCTAGAAATATAACACTATATAAATAACAAAAAGGATAGTTCCCCACTTTCATGAAAATCCCGAATGCACTGAGCATATGCATCATGTCTCTCAATCATCATGTATACCCCTATTCATAGACAGTTAAACAGATAGTACCAAGAATACTCACTCCTAAACTTCAAAGTTTCAATTCATTCTCATACCTAATGCATACACAAGATTGCATCTCATCAAGTAGAAGTAACAAGTCAAGTGTGCGTGATTCACCAAAGTACTATAAATGCCTCATTACGGACTCAAGCACATGCATCCTTCAAGTTTTGATTTCAAAAACTCACCAGTCATTCATTAAACAAGAATTGAATCTTTAGGAACTCTCATGGGTTGCTCTTGTAATAGAAGTAAATGAATATGATTAGTAAAAGCAATCCCATCATGAAGAACGTAACAAATGTGCAGCAAATGACAAGACATAGCCTCATCAAAGAATATTAACAATGAGAATCAATCAATGCAATTAACACAAGAATTCACTAACTGAGTTTAGAAGGGCTGCACACTTCGAATTTACAAAGGCTTTCAATGGTGGTAGGGTTCAACTAAAAGAGAATGGACAACAAATTTGTCACGTTCCAGGGTACACAAGGTGGACTCAACAATGGCCTCTTCTTTCAATGCTCTATCTCATATCACCAGTTTCTCTCTTTTTCTCTATTTTTTTCTCTTTTTAAGCACTTCTTTTTCTTTTGTTTTTTTTCTTTCTTCTTTTTTGTTTTTTGAAAAGAATTGAAAAGAACCATCCCCGTGAACTCTTAACAACAACACGGTACCCGTTTTGATCACTAGGAATGACCCGTGCCTACGGCACTCCAACACGAAATCTAAATAAAAATTATGAGATTAATGCAATTTCAACAAAGAAACTAAAATTCTCGATAGACAATTTGCAATGCTTTTGTTTAGAAAAGAAAGTTAGAAAATACAATGTAATTCACGCATCGGAATACTCAAATTAATGCATTTGTTGAGACCATATCATGTCTCCTGCTAGTATCTCTAATTGCTTTTTGCATTTTCTTCTCTTTTTTATCAACACCTAAGAGAGAGAGAGAGAGAGACAGAGAGAGAGAGAGAGAGAGAGACAGAGAGAGAGAGAGAGAAGAAGAAGAAGAAGAAATACAACAAAAAAACATGCATGGTAATTAATTGGTCCATAGTTAGTAGCAAACAATCAAACAAATCCATTAATAGAAAGAAAAAAAAATCATATTCGCTGAGAAATCCATAGTAAAAAAGTCTTCAAAGCTTCACTTTTGCTCGAGGTGTCTAATGTGGGCCTATTTAGGACATTTAAATAAAAGAAGAGAAAAAAGCAATGCAACCAAATTTGGATAAAATATTTTGTAAATCAACCAAAGCAAAAATCTTCAAACCTCAAAATTCAAAACTACCAATTTCTTATCATAAACACAATGCTTTAGATAGATAATATTGTAGGACTTAAATAACTTATATAAGGTAACTGACTACCAATTTCTATTGTCCACAATTGACACCTGCACAAACAAACACCCACATGAAAGTGTTATTAATTTATAAGAAAGCTATAAGTTGTTTTTGTGATAGTCCAACCTTTCACAATAGGTAATGAGCAAGTTTTAGTCAACCTTTAGCAACAATTCTAAATTGGATATGTTATAAGCAAACCATTTAGGTAGTAAAGCTGAGTCATTATCACTTGTCATATCATATATTTGTTTCAAAATCACAAAAAACTAACTCAAAATTTAAGAACTACAAATACAGTTTCTCAACCTTGGAGTCTTTTAGCAGTTTTTTATGTAAGCCAATACTAAAACCCCTCCTTGAGAGTAAAGGGGAAATGGCTGCTCTTAATTTTTCATCAATAATTAGTAGATGTACTTCAGGCAAAGGCTGTACAACATAAAAGATAAATGAGAATTCAAACACAATGCTAAAAAATTAGAACTCTTAAGTACAGATGATGACGATGGCAAAGGGACTCAAACTTACCTTTTCCCAAGTGCTTAGTTGGCCGGAATGTGGCTCCCATGTAGGGGCTAGAGAAGTGGCCATGAGGGTTGGATGCGTTGGCCATGGTGGCTAACTGTGTTCTTCGACAACTGAAGATGGCGGTTTCGACTTGGATTCCAGAGAGAGAGAACTCATTTGTTATCTGAACTTGAAAAATAAATGGATTTGCATAGGAGGTTGCCGGCCATGGTGCTGTGTTTCCGAGAGTGAGAGAATTAGGAGAGTTGGTGAGAGAGAAGTTTGGAGAAAGAGAGAGAAAGTTAGTCAAATTTTGAAAATTGAAAATTATAGGAGTTGGTGAGAGAGACGTTTGGAGAATATGTATCTCCATGCTTTTTCAGATTTGTTGTGTGTATTAGTTAATACATTTATTACACTTCAACAACTCTGATTGGGTGAAAGAAAAAGTAGAGATAACGTGATCTCACCCATTGATCGGGTAAAAGAAGTTGATGCCATTTGTTGGATTTCAATTCTGGGGGCATGCTTGAATTAACGCAATCTAACCTTTTTCTTTTTCCCTGTAAATCAGCAGGCCAGCTATCCCTATTCTAAAGCCCTTTCAACATTCCATGGATGTTAACATTTTACACTGAGGGTAGATGAAAAAATTAAAAGATAATCTCAACCATTCAACTGAAGAGAGGATGAAGTTCAGCCATTAGATGAAAATGTATCTCTGGGACATTTTGAAAAAAACTGAGCTATTTTGTAAGATAGATTTGCTTGTGCAACGGGGCTGCCATACAGTGACATGTGGTTCTGACAAAACACCCAATTGGACGTTTCGTTGTTGCGACTCAAACTAGCTGTGGACAAGGTGCATTAAAGTGATTATTTCAGTGATATCAGGTGAACTAAAACCAGTGTCATATCCAAAGCGCGCAAAACTCAGAATTCTAACAAGTCAATCACATCAATCAATTCTCACTAAGTGAATCAAAGTCAAACATAATGAGGCTATTGACTAGGAGAGATGGGGAACAATTTTACCTTCACTAAACGTAAAGCACTCTGAAAGACAATAGAAAGCCCAAGTTTGTGAATGCCCATAGCTATCCATCCAAGTGTTGAAGAATGCAAATCACAGATTATAGTGAATATTCCACTGAAGACTCGTCTAATGGAAAGTATTATATTGAAATATAATAATAGATAGGGCATGTTCACCAACTTAAATTAAAAAGTGTAAGGTAAGAATTTTGACATGTTGAGAAAATTGCATTAGGTGCTGCTTACTTGGTAAACCATTCAGTAATATCATAGTAACCAAAAAGGACATATAAAAGATTTGTCAGCAAGGTAAAAGTTATCCAAAAGATGCAACTTTTAGATCAGGATGATGCACATGTATAATGAAAGGTAACCTAAACTTTACACCTCCCCAATGACGGTCTACTCTTCGTCATCATCTACGTCAACATCTTCCTCCCTATCCTTATCTTCCTCCTGTTGTTGACAAGCCATTAGCCTGGCTATGTCTTTCAACATATCTGTCTGCTCACTCTGCTGATCTTGAAACTTTTTTTGCTGCTCCTCTAACTTATCAAATTGCCCCAGGATCACCTGTTGGAATTCCCCAAACTCCTTCTTTTGCTCCACTAATTTGTCCTCCAACTTTGTCAACCTCTCAGTTTGGCGATTCATTCGTAGGTTTTGCTGCTCTAGCATTTGAACCAGGCTGGTAAGATCAGCATTGGTAGTCGACCCCTTATGTGACGACTATCCCTCTGAGGATGTCCCAACCTGTTGTTTCTTCCTATTTAACCTGGTTTGCTAAGCCTTGGACTTGTTAATGGATGCTTTGTCAATTAGCTGCTAAGTCAATTTCTTGAACAAGAATGCGGACTCAGCCACCTTGGCCTTAGCAAAGGCCGTCGTGAGCAGGCATGAAAACGGGATACTGGTCATAGGATCCCCCAACCGGTGGCTATCATATAATTGGTACCACATGTATAATGGAAGATCAATGGACTTGTGTGTGCCTATAGCTCATAGTAATTTCCCCCTTGTTCTGCTTACCTCTGAAGTTCGGGCAATTGGAATCAAACTGTAACAGGACCACATATGTAAAGGTAGGTACATGTCCTTTAGTGTATTTCGCCCCACAAAATTCTTCTTTTATGCCCACCTCTCTCCTTCTTTCAAAATTTCAGTGGCCACTACCGTCATATCAATCTTTTCATCGGCTGAGTCTTTGAATTGGGCATTGCGGACCCTCTCCAAATGATAGATCTCAGGAAAAGTGTATGGAGTTATGACTACAACCTTGCCCCTTACCCAAGACTCTATTCGCTGGGCCCCAGGTGTGATGCTCGTTTTGGAAATATTTGCCAGCCATTCAGCACACAATATAGGCATTGCACCTCCAGAAAAGTTAGCAAATTTCTTCTAGCCTCGCCCCTCAATTTCAACCTTCCAAAGGTACGGTTCATCTGGGAAGGCCATAAATTGATCCCTCTCTTGAGAATAATTTTCTTCCTTCCTCAAACCTCATTGTACCCCTTTTACGCATCTTTTGTTTTAAAACACTCTGCATCAAAGTCAGGTGGGGCACTAGCTTCGAAACGAGTTTGAGTAAACGGGATAATAGCTTTGCTCGCAGCATCTTTCTTGGCCTTGTCTTTGGCCCTGGTTCTCTCAGTCATGTCGTTCCCTAATTCAATTAAAAACATAAATTTTATTAACATCTCATGTCCAGACAAAACACTGACTTAAGAAACCAGGCCAATTCTACCCAAAGTATAGGTTCGCCATACAAATGCTTGCAGAAAACTATTGATTTAAGCCAACAAAATTCAACCAAAAATAAAACTTTATGAAAGCATTTAAACACAGTACATGTCGATACTTCTCAGAAGTCGTTATGGGTACAACAACGTTTCAAATAATGCAAAGGATTTATCATAAACATAATGCATTGTTTTTTGACAAGGTTCTTGATTTTCGTCTTCTTAAAACTAAAGCAACAGACAATGTGTGATTCAAGGTTTTATTTTGCTATTTTCACCATTTTCTTGGAAACCAAACGGGGGTTAGGGCAAAAGTTATACCTGATTGCTGATATTGTGGATGTGAGCTGAAGGTTTAACAGATGCAATAGTTGTACGATGAGACTTAAATGAGGTTTTGGCATTTCTAGCTTTAGATTTGAATGATGAAATTTTTAAGCAAACAATTAGGGCTCATTTTGTTAAAAGCCTCTCGCTACTTTGATCAAACTCTCTCCTTCTCCAGGGTTGATCGAGACTTGGGTTGGGTTACCCAATAATAGTGGGTTTTACTCTTTTGGTCAAATTATTATTGGTTATTATATTTTTATTAAGATAAAAAGAACCCATTGGCCATAAATGAGCTAAGTTGAGTAAGATAATAGCATACTTCTGATAAAACTAAAAAAGAAAAGAAAAAGTAATAGCTTACTTAAGCATAGTTTGTAAAATTAATTCAAACACAATCCAAGTTCAAGCAACCTAGTTTCTTATACAATCTCATAGCGTTAGTTTAGCTTATTAGCTTAAGCTAAGAAAATTAATGAGTTAACAACATATAATCAACTTTGGCTTGTTTATGTTAGATGCTAATCTCAAAAAAGATTTTAGAAAGCTGAACATGAGTAGTGATAGAGAAAATTGATTTGTTTTGCATCCATAAGTGTAAATGAGTCTTATATTTTTCTTTTATTGCAAGGACTACTAAGTTCTTTTAAAAAAATTTAAAACAAGATAGTCCTAATTTTGGTAACCATTTTTATAAAAATTCAAAGTTCCACTAGCTAACAATTTTACCAACCTTACCTTTTGTTATTGCAATACCTAAGTAATCATCATTTCTTACTTAAATATCAATAATGTCACTTAATTCCAACTTTGTAATTGGTTTCAACCAACTCCAAATACTAAATAAAATATAACATCATAATGTGAAACCTATTCTCAAGCTCTAATATCAGTAATAGAATAAGAAATATCCATCATTTCATATAGGAAAACACTATAGGTTAGTCACCGGTGTTATTCATCGGCTGACATGACTTCTTACGTGGCTATTCAAGTAAATTCTTTAAATTTCCCTCAAAATCAACCAAAAAATATATAAATAAACAAAAAAGATCAAAAAATATAGTCTCTTATCGTTTTTGATTAACTCTGCTGACTAGTTAATTTACCTCCTCAAACTATTAAATCAACACATCTGTTTGTTGCTAGTCAAGAGGTTAAATTATTAGATTGATTCTATAGGCTAAGTGCTCTTTATAGAACTTATATCGCAATTATACAAGTGTATATTTGGAACTCTAAACAAATGTAAAATCAAGTTGCCCAAGTGTAGGTGTCAACCCCTGTAAAGAGATGTCGACATTAGTGCCTTATAAGTTTTGTTCAATGTTTATGCCTCAAGGTGTCGACCCCTGTGAAAAGATATCGACAATTTTTCCTGCAAAAAAATTTATCTATAGACTCAAATTCAAGGTGTCGACGCTTCCGTGAATAGGTGTCAACAATTACAACCATTAGCTAACAAAATGAGTTTTTGTCTAAAGGTGTCAACTCCTTTATAATAATTGTCGGTACTTTCACTGCTCGATCAAAATTCAGTAACTTAACTAAAATCTATCCAAAAATGACAACTTTAAAATGCAATTTTTCTCAAACCACAAACTCTAACACTATGAAATTTGACATGCATGTTCTATCATGAATCTATTTTCAATTGTCACATAAACCACATGCAAATTCAATATATATGTTGAGTTATAATTAAAATAAGGTATTATAGTCAAATTCGATACACTTGGAGGAAATTTAGCATAACCTCTTCAATCCTTAACCAATTACAGCTTATGATATATCAAAATGAAGACAACACAATGCTCTATTTTCCATACAAATAGGCTTTTCAAAAATAAATTATTTAACGAGATAGAAGCTTCACAAGTAGCTTGTTCTGCACATGGATTTTAAAAAAACTTTTGAAAACCCTTATATAATGTTCCTTCACCAACAAAATAAAACGCAATAATCCCAACTTTACCAAAAATTATAATAACTTGGGAATTTCAAATACATAGATATGTTCTAGCTTATATCCACAAATATTATAAAAGATAAAACACCCAAAAACTTAACAACCTTCGTCAAACTGCTAAGCGGTTGGTTAAATATTTACAAAATAGTAGGCTTGAGCTAATGTGCCCACTAAAGAAAACAGTAATAATGCTAAATATCAATATGGTAGCATGTGCAAGTATACCATATAATAATATGAAATAAGAAATGCAGATCACAACATACATAAAGTACTCATCACCCACATCACCGATTTAAGGTTCAAGTTCAAGCCAACACCCCACATCACCCATTCGAGAATGAATCAAAACAACCCAATCAACCCACATGAAACACCACAACGAAACCCTAATTCGATAAAAGGCAACCTAGCAAAATCCGAGTGTAAGTCACTGAAGAGAAGGATTGACAAATGAAAGTAGAATGCGAAGACGAATTACCTATATGGAGGCTTCGAGACACCTGGAGAAGATCGAAGGTTCAATCGCGGCACCAGAGCCCTCAAAGAGGCAGCAACCCTCTCCCTTTCTTGAATGAATCTTAGGCGACAAAAGAAAAGAAAGCCCCAATATGTTCAAATAAGGGCACGATCGTTAGGACGATGGTAAATCCCGTCTTGACACCAAAACAATTTGGCCGCAGAGCCTACGGGTCATCAGGACGGTTTTGAATCCCGTCCTGATGCTAGGCCAAGTAATGGGAGCACAGCTCTCGGCTCGTCAGGCATCTTGACGCTTTCAGCAACAAAGAGTTGCTCTGGGCATTAAGTATCGGCTCGTTAGGATGAGACACCTGGGCGACCCGACGCTTCGACCAACAAACACTTGTTCTGGGCATAGCTCTTGGCTCGTCAGGAAGAGATACTTGAGCATCCCAATGCTTCGACCAACAAAGACTCTTCTGGGCATCAGCTCTCCGATCGTCAAGACGAGATACATGGGCATCCTGACGATCTAAGAGTATAATTGACTCCATGGTGAAAAGGACAGAAAGAAAGGAAGAGAAGAAGAAAAAATACAAAAAAAATAATAGAAACCCCCCCCCCTCCGGGAACCGAGTACGGACTACCGGGCTGGAAGACAAGCAAGAAGGGATAGATGCGGCACGACACACTAAAAAAAATAAAATAAAGAAATAAAACAAATGCGAAAACGTAAGATACAATAAAAAGAGAAGATGGGCTGGAACTATTCATAAAGGGGGTAGGTCATGAAGAGCTAGACTCTCCACTTCTCTCATAAAACCCTCAACATAGAGTTTCAGGCGATGCCCATTGATCTTGAATTCATAGCCTGTATCAGGATTATAAACATTAATGGCCCCATGGGAAGTAACATCTCGTACAAGAAGAGGACCACTCCGTTTGCTGTGGACCTTACCTAGAAAGAGATGCAATGGGTGTTCTATATAAGAGGACCTTCTAACCGACATGGAAGGTCTTTCGTCGGGACATACCAGTCTTCGAAGGTCTTCATTTTAGCCTTGGCAATATGGGCATTTTCAAACGCATCATTTTGCAATTCCTCTAATTAAGATAACTGGAGTTTTCGAAGGGTTCCGGTGTTAGCTAAACTCTCGTTGAACTGTCTAATGGCCCAATAAGCTTTATGTTTGAACTCAACCGGGAGGTGACATGGTTTGCCATAAACAAGCTGGTAGGGAGAGATTAGTAATTACGTTATGTACGTTATTTGGTATGGCCAAAGCACATTAACTAGTTGCACAGACCAATCTTCACATATGGGGTTCGCGGTTTTATGTAAGGTGTACTTGATCTCTTTATTAGCCAATTCCACTTTACCACTCGTATGGGGGTGATATGGGGTACTAACTTTGTACAAAACCCCGTCTTTGCGTATCAAAATCCTGATAGGCTTGTTGCAAAAATCCTTACCACCATCACTAATGATGGCATGGGTCATGCCAAAATGTGAAAATATGTTTTCCTTAAGGAACTTCACCATAACAAGGTGGTCATTGGTGCGAGAGGCAAGCACCTCAACCCACTTGGATATTCATTTTATGTAGTTGTTTTATTGCAATTTAGAGTCATATGTTAAAAACATTGAAACAACATGTTCGTACATGGGAGGTAAGACTGTATAATCTTATGAAAATGTCTAAACCATTATCAGACTTTGCTGTATCTATTTGGGAAATTTTGCATCTATACTGGATTAACTCACAACTGTACAGGCAGAACCAACCCAACCCGGCTTGGGCAGAACTGAAGAACCGATCCAAACCAATCTTGGAACTGATGAAGAATGGCTCGGTTATAGGTTAGCCATCAACCTGAACCAAACTGACCCATGCACACCCCTAAGGCCATTCCCAAACCCAACTCGAACCAAACCAAGTGGAAATGGGTTACATTGTTTTTGAACTCGAGATTGGTGGTTCGGATAGCGGGTCACTATCCAACCCGACCTGTGAACTACTCCAAACCCGTAAAACCAAACTACTTGATGTACCGGCTTAGAAAAAAAAGTAAAAAAAGTAACTACTAAGCAACCAATCCATTTGAGTTGTTTGCGGGTCAACCTAACCGGTCGCTTCTACAATTGGAATGATCCACTTTCATATGTTTTCAATGAATAAAATTTAAAATAGAATTCATTCGGTGGGATTTGGAAAAGAAAAATGAAAAACCTTGAAATCCTTTGGCAATTAGTCTGATTACATGTGAATTGAAAATAATTAATTCTTACTTGATAGATAGTTACAACCTTGCCCTCCCTTTATTTATTTATTTATTTTAATTATCTGAGTAGCCTAATATATGGGCACTGTTGTCATCAAAATATTTTGCTTTTCGATTCCTTATTAAACAAATAAGAAGAATTAAAATTATTTTTTTTAATCCCCATAAATTAATACCAAACACAAAAATGGGATTAGCTTAGAAACCCTTTTCTTTGCTATTTTGAAATCCAATTGACAAAAATACATGGTTCCAAACAATGACTAAATTAAATTGGGTCATTTGTATTTGTACGGTTGTATTTTATTCAATTTGAAAATGTTATTATATTCTTCAATTTCATTTGTATGTCTATATGCGGCTGCCACCAGGTAAAAACTGATCTCCCGCTCTTTCTTTGCCTTCATCTCAGAAATTTCCCGCGCTCTCTCCCTAGAACCACTCTCTCTCGCTGCTGATCTCTCATACTCTCTCTCATTCACCACCGGAGGAGTCAACGATCCCTCCACCGCCAATCTCTGTACCGTAAGTGCTTCACTCTCTCTCAATTTGATTTTTTTTTTCTCCCTGTATTTAGGTGTTGGTTGTTCGTGACTCGAGTTATGGGGTGGTACGGAGGGCCACTGAGGGGAGGAGGGTGCTAGTGGACGGGAGGGTTGTACTGGTGGTAGAGGGGAGGGTTGTACTGGTGGTGCAGGTCAGCTCTCGATCATGTCCCTGTTTGCTGAGTCAGTTAATGTCAATGAAGAGAGCTTTGGTCACTATCCCATCAATAGAGCCGAACAACCTATTTTCAACCGAGGCCAGGTTGGCTCTCGATCATGTCCAAAGCCAAACATTTAATAGAGATTGTAAGATAAAAAGTAGAGCTTTTGAGTTTCACAAATGTTTTCCCTTTTCATCTTGTTAATGAGATTTGTAATGTGTGATATGGGTTGTAGTGGTGGTGGAGGGTTCTAGCCTTTGAGGTTTCTTTGTGACTTTTTCAGTTAATTTTTTTGTTCATCCTTACAACTGATATTTCTAAGGGTATATATACTGACTGAAGATAGGTAATGTCATATGTAGAACAAAAGGTAATTTCTTATAAATTACTCTCTAAATTGGAAGGTAATGCCTACACCCTGATTATTAGTTATTGTAGGCCCCATATTTTGTTTGTTTATTCCATTTGTATGATGTTTTGTGGAAATTGATTGGCTTCACTGGTAATGCTTCATTGATTCATTCATGAATTGCGATAAGTTTAACATCGATAATATTATTGTTTTCTTATCCCTGTCAATATTATATGCTTCATCACATTTTAAAATTTTTAATTGAATCTAATGATTTATGATTTAGAATCCAAATGAAACTAAACCTATTCATGTCACAATATCTTTCTTTTGTAATTGATTACCTGATTCATATTACCTGATCCATTCATGTCACAGTTTCCCCTTTTCTTTAGTAATTTTTCTGCTTTATATGATTTTTGCAATTGAATTGGTCTGGATGTGACAAGTGGTAAAATGTATGTGGTGTTTTTAATTTTCTTTGGACTCTGGGAAGATGACGCTTATAGTAATATCTGATGTCCATCAAATTAAGTGCATCATTTGTGATTCTAACACACATATATATAGGTTTCTGAGCACAAATAGTACGTTGTTTATTTATCTATATCCATGTCAACTGGGTGAAGACAAATCTTTAGGCTTGCTAATTGTAGAGAACAAAGACAAATTATGTTCTGTGAATGGCATATTAAAAGGAAGTGATATAAATTATTGGTCATCAATTAAACAAAGATAATGTCACAGAAAAATAGTAATCTCTTTTGAAATCTCACACCCACCTGGTCTTATGTTCTTCCTTAAAATTTGATATGATTAGTTCAAAATCCATAAAATCTATGTCTTGCCCAACACTCACTCCTCCTGCGGCTGTATTGGACACCACCAATTTTTATTGTCTGACTACCATACTCTAAGTATTTAATTTATTTCATATCCCTTGTTTCTCTCTTATCGCTTTTATTATAAATAACATATTTACATCATTAATAGTAATGTGTTTCATTCATTCATGTAACGATATGTTGACATTATATGGATTTCAAGATGGATAGGAGTTGGATGGAGATTCATAATAGAAGGCACCCTCTGTATATTAAAGGAGTAAGAGAGTTTCTCAAATTTGTAACTAATCATATCAAACGTGGGGAGACTACGATACCATGTCCATGTATTAAATGTAATAATATCGATGAGATGACTCCAGATGAAGTTGAGGAGCATATGTTTGCATGGGGGGTGGTAGTTGGGTATAGTCGATGGGTTCATCATGGGGAAAAGTATGATCATAAATGTAATGACAATGATAATGATCCTGTGGTTGAAGAAGAGGGCAATGGTGTGGATGACATGCAAGAAATACTAGATGATGTGCGTTGTGAAAGATTCACAGATGATTGGCCAGGGGTGACTTCTAAGAGCCATGGCCCTAATATACCTAGTGGATCCAATGGAGAAACATATAAATTTTTCAAGTTAATGAGCGATGCTGAGCAAGAACTTTACAGAGGTCGTCAGAAATTCTCTAAATTGTCTTTTATTGTAAAGTTGCTTCACATAAAGTTAATTAATAAGTGGAGTGACAAGTCATTAACAATGTTACTTAAGCTATTGAAGGATGCATTTCCTTCTGGGGAAAAAATCCTAAAAAATCATGATGAGGCTGAGAAAGTTGTTTGAGACCTAGACCTTGGCTATGAAGAGGTATATGTATGTAAGAATGACTGCGTACTATTCTGGAAGGAGTATAAATCTGCAGACAAGTGTCCCTTATGTAAAGCACCTAGGTACAACTTTAAAAAAGGGAAGGGTAAGCAGGTTCCTCACAAAGCTTTGAGATATTTCCCTTTAATACCAAGGCTAAAGAGATTGTTTGCCTCAAGGAAGATAGCTGCAGATATGAGATGGCATAAAGACAAGCGAATCGAGAAAGATAGAATATTACGTCATCTTACCGACTCTGAAGCATGGAAAGACTTTGACAAAAAACACAATTCATTTGCTACTAATCTACGCAATGTTAGGCTTGGGTTGGCAAGTGATGGTTTCAATCCATTTGGAAACATGAGTACCTCATACAGTATGTGGCCAATAATTCTTGTCCCGTATAATTTGCCACCATGGAAATGTCTGAAGGATCCATTTTTCATGATGACTCTTCTTATTCATGGGTGTAAGGCTCCTGGAATTGACATCGATGTGTTTTTACGGCCGTTGATAGATGAGTTAAAAGAACTTTGGGATACAGGTGTTGAGACTTATGATGCATCTAGTGATCAAAATTTTGAGTTACATGTTGCATTGGTATGGACCATTCATGACTTCCCTGCATATGCAATGTTGTCTGGTTGGAGCACTAAAGGGAAATTAGCTTGCCCGACATGCAACGAAGATGCATCTTATCAATACTTACATCATGGGAGAAAGACTTGTTATATGGGACATAGTCGATTCTTACTGAAAGATCACTATTTACGGAAAAGTAAGCATTCTTTTGATGGTAAGGTAGAATATAGGCGGAGACCAAAAATATTATCTAGAGAAGATGTGATTAAACAATTGGAAAATGTAGTGCAACCAACATATGGGAAGGTAGATGAACATGGAAAGACAAGAAAACGGTCTCCTACTTACTTGAATTGGTTAAAGCAGAGCATTTTCTTTGAATTGCCTTATTGGAACCTCAAGATTCGCCACAATCTCAATGTCATGCATATTAAGAAGAATGTATGTGATAGTATCATTGGAACTTTATTGAACATTTAGGGAAAAACAAAAGACACATATAAGGCTCGACTTGATATGAAGGATATGAGGATAAGGCCTAAGCTACATCGAAAGCATGTGAATGAGAAAATATACATCCTTTCCGCATGTTACAATTTCTCCTCGGCCAAAAAGAGGGTTTTTTTGTGAATTCCTAAGTTCTATAAAATTTCCAGATGGTTGTGCCTTAAACATTTCTCGATGTGCGAGTGTCAGCGATTATCATATAACAGGACTTAAAAGTCATGATTGTCATGTCCTATTACAACGACTTATTCATGTTGCACTTCGCGGATATTTAGAGAAGGATGTGTCTAAGACATTAATTGAGATGGGTTTATTTTTCAAAGAGTTGACATCGAAGACATTGAATATAAATGTGTTACAACGACTGAAGAATTACATTGTTTTTGTCTTATACAGGTTGGAAAAAATATTCCCACCAAGTTTTTTTGATGTAATGATCCACCTAACAATTCACCTAGCAAATGAGGCACTGCTTGCTGGACCAGTGCAATATCAGTGGATGTACCACTTTGAAAGGTATTGATCACAATTAACAAATACTTCTAAAAGCTTTGCATTTTATTATTCGTCTTGAAAGTGTAGTGGGTTGATTGTATGTATTGATATGTTCATTAATAGTTACATGAAAATTCTAAAGGAGTATGTGCGTAACAAAGCTCGTCTTGAAGGATCCATTGCTGAAGGTTACATTAATATGGAATGCATGAACTTTTGTTTGATGTACTTTGAAGGGATTGAAACGAGATTTAATAGAACAGAGCGAAACTACGAGGGAGATCCATTGGTTGAGCAAGCTGAAGGAAGGCCCAAATTTGTCCAAACTGCTCGTGGATTAGGAGCTGCACATTGTGAGGAGCTTAATTTGGAAGATCTAGCCAGAGTTCAGTCATATGTGCTGAACAACTGTGAGGAAGTATACCCCTATATAGAGTGAGTTAACTACTAATAAATCTTTAGGTTTAATTTCAGTTTTTGAGTTTCATTTCCAAAATTCATATCCTATGTAAGTGCAAGTCATGTTTTATAGGAAACATAAGGAAGAGCTCAAGGGAGAAAGCAACCGAAACGTAGAAAAGAGGCATCAAGAGAATTTTCAAGCATGGTTTCTAGAACAGGTAAGTATTATAAGTCATGTGAAGCATTTCAGTGTATTTTAGTTACGCTCCCGTTATATACCATATTAAATGATATATATTTTTGTACGTTAATCTTATTCACATATGAAACTAGGTGACACAACAATGGAAAGAAGGCTATGAAAGTGTAGACCATCAACTTTTAAATTTGGCTCGAGGTCCTGATCCTGAAGTGGCACGATATAGTGGTTACATAATTAATGGGCTTCGGTTTCATACTCAAGAACACGAGAATCACCGTAATATCCAGAATTATGGTCTAGTTGTGAAGGGTGACCATTAAGGGCAGAGTATTGATTTTTACGGTGTCATTACAGATGTTATTGAGTTGTCATATTTAGGTAGAAACTGTGTTACCCTTTTCAGGTGTGATTGGTGGGATGTTGGCAGGGCATCTGGTGTACTTGTGGATGAACACAACTTTGTTAGTGTCAACATAACAAAAACATGGTATGCAGATGAGCCTTTTGTGCTAGCATCTCAAGCAGAATAAGTTTTCTATTTTAGTGACACGAGGAATGGTGCGAATTAGCAAGTTGTACATAAGATATTTCCTCGAGCAGTATATGACATTCCAGAACAAGAAGAAGAAGAGTATGACAAACATGAGCCATACCAAGAGGACGAGTCATATGGATTTGGCAATACAGTTGAGGTTATTGATCAACCCATAATGATGCACAGAGATGACATGGAGTTGGTACATGTTGATATCAATACCATAACAAGTGATGAGGAGAGAGAAGAGGATGAAGATTCTTTTATAGACGATGACAGTGAAATGCATGATGTTGAGTCCTCTACTGATGATACTACAGAGGGAGATAATATGTTAACAGATAGTGACACTAAATTTTTGCGAATTTCTTAAATTTTTGAAAATTTGTCTTTTCCAATTTTCTAAAATTAAATGGATCGATATTGGTGAAAGCTTTTTGGTCTTGTGATACTTTTATAGCTTTTTATGTATCAATAATTAGTGATTTTCATATTACTCTTCAAATTTTATTGATCTGAGGTACGTGTGTACTTATCATGTTTTTTTTTCTTTAATTTATTGTCATAAAAGCAATTATTGTTAAACTAATTATAACTGTTGTACAAAAACTTATTACAGATGTTAACTAGAGGACGAGGCCAAGGTCGAGGATTGACTACATCAGCACTTGCAGTTGAAGGATCATTAGGATCGACCCTTGATGTAGAGCGAAGTTCATATATTAATCCATAATCATTCGAGACTGTGGAACAGAGCACATCCATGACAATTGGTATGTGTTATAGCATAATGAATATATTTACATGGCATAATTTGATAAAAAAATATCCACTTTTTAATTATTGAAAGCATTTTTTTGTGACACATCTCTATAATAAAGCAACTAAGTTTTTGAATCTTTGATGGGACATTTGTCCTACGTGGCATACATTTTGTATTCATCTTCATTGAATGGCGTAGATGAACAGCTAAAAATGTGTTAGAGACAAAGTTTCATCGAAAGGTTTAAAACATATGAGATACTTCGATCAAAGGCTTAAGTCCATTTCCTACGCCTTTTACACATTCGCTCAGGAACATCACATTAGTGGTCCCACACTCCCATGGTGAACCTAGCAAAACCACCATGGCTACCTTCATCCTTGACCAGCAGTTTGCGAACCCATCATCTAACCTCTTTACCATTTGATCTCCATGAGGAGAGCTTTGGCCGTCGTCACATCAGCTGAGGCGGACAACGATTCTCATTCAAGGCTGAGTCGGCTCTCGAATGTGTCCAATGTCGAAGATTTAAGTCAGATTGTAAGCTGATAATTACAGCTTTTGAGTTTTACAAATGTTATTATTATTATTTTTTTTTGTATTTTTAATGAGATTTGTGATCTGTGTTTGATTGTGTATGTGCCCCTTGGACGTTTGCTGTCTTTTCAACGTTCTTAAAATTATATTTTGCTTCACTTGATTTCTTTTTGTTCATTAAAACCCTCTCTCTGTCTCGCTATTTTTCCTTATTATTTTTCCTGTGTTCTCTTTATCTTGTATATTTATTGTGGTTTACAATTTACAAAACATCTTTCTGTCACCCATTTGATTGAACGAACAGGAAGTAAAATTTGTAGAAGAACCAAAAGCAGTGCATTACTCAGGCATGGAGAAATTTGGGGTTCGGTTTCTGCGAGAAGTTTGCTTCTGAATTATAGTTTTCAGGGCACAAAATTGGTGGATACCCTGTTATTTTATCATGAGAAACTAAGCCTATAACAGTTTCTCTTCTTTTTTCCCTATATTCCCCTGCTTCTGTGTGTTTGAACTCTCTTTTTTTCTCTCACACATGCACACAAATTCATGTGGTTGTCCTCCTGCGGTTTTGCACTAAACACCCGTTTTGGCTTGCATCACATACATGTCACATACCAGTGAAACCATTTAAAAAGAAAATACATTTAAGCCTAATTCATGGATAGAAGTTACTTTGATTCATTTAGAGAATAACCAAAATTTATGTCTAATTGACTTTGTATTCATTTTTTCGTACTGCTTAGTTTTGTTTTTTGCATTTTCAAGGTGACTAACTATTTGTTTTTTATTCAGAATTTTTCAAAATACAAACTGTCTTATATGGTTGGGTGGTTGCTTGATCGATATTGAAAAAAATGTTTTGTTGGGATTTTGAGCAGGTGTATCTTTAAAAAAGGTTTTAGAGTAATTTACAAATGTACTTACGCAGTTTTGATCCATAAATTTTTAAATTAAAAATTATATGTTAAACTAACTGCATGTCTATTTAGGAGTGCCGTAGGCACGGGTCATTCCCTAGTTACTAATACAAAGTGTATGTATGTGTATGGATTTAACAGACATATCAACTTTCAAGAAAGGACAAGGAAGAACAAAAGGTCTAGAGTGATGCGAATCGCATAGCCGATGATTACTTGGAGACACGGCGGCGGCGATATACCCGGGCCGGTGGTCGGTAAACTTCAATCGGCCATAACTTTTGACTCGTAACTCCGTTTTCCTATTATAATATGTTTTCGAAAAGCTTGCAGCGAGCCAGAGAAAGTGGAAAATATTAAATGATATTTTGGCCTAGGAAAACGTAAAAAAAGCCTCTAAGTATGTTTTTTAGCCTGTTTTATGTTTTGGGCTTTTTGTCAGTTTTTTTATTTAACTTGGTTTGTCCCGGGACCCTAGGGTTGCGTGCTGCTATATATACTATTGTTTGACCTGTTTTGAGCAGTTTTTGAACTTTAATAAAATTTATGCTTGAAAATTGCACTTTTCCCAATCGTCCGGTATTCTTGCGAATCAACGAACGCTTGATGCCTTTGAACCTGTGATTCATGGTGATTCTATAGGTTGAAAGAAGAACTTTATTCCGGGATTCGTGGTGAATCAACGGATTAGAGTTGAGTTTCTTGTTCTCTAACATTCCGCTGCATCATAGAGCTAGCCAAGGTTAGAGGCAGTGGGAAGCGGATAAAGTTGGGCTTCTCTAGAGCAACAAGAAAACCAACTAGTGAAATTACTGCTGACTTGACTAGGTATACCACAGAGTTGGGGGTTGTTATTCGAAAGTTTGCTCCTTTACAGGGTTTGAAATGGGAAAAAGTACCAGATCATGCGAAAGAGAGGTTGATTGAACACATTTGAGTAAGTACTATATACTCTACTATACTAGTGTTTACATGAAATTTCTATGTTAAATACAAAACTACTATTATAATTTTGTCAAATTGTAGGAAAAATTCGAACTTCCTACAGCATCTTATGTAGATGAAGAAATCTTACGAGCCATGGGTACGTAATATACTGACAATCGATCCCGTTTAAAGAAGAAATTCGAGTCTTACCCAATAGCGGAAGAAGGGCGAGCCAACCGGCCCTCACATATAAAGGAGCAGGATTGAATATATTTATGTGACTTATGGCAAGACCCCAATCATCAGGTATGAATGCAAATTGTAAGCTTTAAATATGTGTTGCTTGGGTTACATGTCAAAAAACAAAAATTGTCGTAGTTATACATGTTTGACTTAGTTTATAACTACTTGATGAGTCTTATAGAACTTAACAATTTAAGTAAACTACTCTCAATAAACAATCCTACAACGCTTCTGAATCATTAGAAACATAGATTGACTCTGATGGGAAGATCCTCCAATGTTCATTAGTTTGAGATTATGCCTACTAAAACCATTAGTTTCACATTATGCCTTTGATTGTTGTATGATCTGTTGAAAAAGCAAGTCAGTTTGATAGACACATAAGCACACTTGGTTTATTACAAAAACAATCAATCTTTGACTACCACCATTTATGAAGAAGACAAGAAAAACATGAAAAACATTTATGAGACTCTTGAAAAAACACACGTAAGAATAAGGAAAATGAAAAAAGGTAGAGTGGCTAAAGGACACAGGAAAACAAGGTCTCTCCAGAGCCATATCTCTCTCCACAGTGAACCAAATCATGCTCCATTTTTTTGTTAGAAAATAGACTCGTATATCTCTCCAACCATATAAGATTTGCTTGCTAATTAACTTCCAGTAGATTCAGATTTTAATGTAAAGTGGGCTGGAAAATAGGGTCTGCACTCTGTTTTGACAAACTGGACAGCCTCTCTTTTTGGACAATTTATTTAACATGTATTTTTTATTAAGATCGATGATGTGAATTATATAGAAAATGTCAGGTTTATGGTTGATAGTACAGTGTCAATGGATGTGAATTATATCGACAATGCTAGATTTATGGCTTATTATATAGATGTTATTGCATTACTTAATTGTTTGTTGTAAATTTGGGTGAAGTGTGAAAAGAAAAAAATGAATAAATTGAAGCAAAAGGTTCATCATGTTGTAGGTTCAAAAGCTTACTACAAGGTTGCAATTGAGTTGGTATGTTTTTTTTTTTTTTTTTTCTATCTTACAAGATTAATTTATCATATTATACATTATATATCATGTATATGACTACTTTCGCAATACTAATGTAATAGAAAAAAACAAATTGAGGTAGATCCTGACTTCCCTCAAAGGTGGAAAGAGACTCGTTTTAGCAAAAAGAAAAATGCATGGGTGGATGCAAATTCAAAGATTGCATATATAAGTGGCAGAAACTTAAAATTTGGTTTAAATTTATCAATTATACATGTTCATTGCAGGTAAATGTAAGTATGCTTAATTTTAACATGGTGTTTGCAGTACAACCTATGTGAAGCTCATGAGGAAGCTATCGCATCAGGATCAGGTCCATTGTCAGATGAACTGCTTTCTCAAAAGGTCCTTGGACCAAGATCAGGATATATACTTGGCTTAGGTCCTGGTCCAAAGCCCAGCTCATCATCATCTAGATTACCCACTCGCTCACAGCTTATGAGAGATATTGAACAGGCTAGAGTAGATGCTACGAAGGCTTAGATGAGTCAAGAAGAGGCTTGAAAGGACGCAGTAGAGGCATGTAAAAAAATTGAAGAGCTACAAGAGAAATTTCAATTGTTAGAAACGCAACAGGTAGAAGCTATGGCTTACATGCAATCTCAATTAGCCTTGTTGCAACAACAATTTGCCACCAGACCTTCAACTAATCCTGGTAAGTTATTTTAGCCTGTGAACTTGAAGTAAATTATTTCGAGTAGTTGCATCACATGATGTTTATTGTTTGGCTAATTTCTTAATAACTTAAGCTTTTAAATGAGTTGGTACTTAAGAACTTAACATGGAATTAGAGCATGCAATAGATCCCACATTTGAGTGTCACTGGAATTAGAGCATGAAATGGAATTGAGTTGGTGCCCTATTTTTTACTGTTTTCAAATTGTAAATGTGTCTTTCACAAGCTAATTTGTTCAGAAAGTAAAAAGAAGGGTCTTCTCACATAAATGCAAACTAAAGAGAACGAATACCAAGAAAACTCCATGGTCATAACCTTTTTCCTCGCATTCTAATTTCTGCATTTTCTTCTCTAAACTCAACATGGCTGAGGACCACCACAGCCTCCCTCTTCCCCTTCCTCTCTCATGAACCCCCATAGATGGCTCACACATCTCACACACACACACACTCTCAAACCTCTCCTCTTTTTTAGCCCAACTACCTAGGGTGGATCTACTTCCAAAAACAGATAGTAGAGAGATACAGAAGCTGACCACCATCTCCTTCCTTTCTTGCCTGTGGTCACCATGGCATAGCCAGGGTTGCACTACCAGCCGAGCCTCACCGCCACCACCTCCTCACCATTACGCCACTTCCTCAGGGCTGCACTCCAATATGCTCTTTTTAAAACCTCTCTCTCTCTCTCTCTCTCTCTATCTCTCTCTCTAGAGACCCATCTCCTCCGATGTGCTAAAGGTTTTCTTTTTTTATGATTTTAATTTGCTTTTGGTTTAATGTATGTTTTTTTTCTTTTTTTTTGTTATTCCTTTAATAGGTGAGATTTTGATATGCATATAGGTTGGATGAGAAAGCATTGAATGCTTTGATGAAAAAAATTAGTTTTGCTAGCTTTCATCATCTATACACACTTAGTAAGTGAGACACTGGTTTTCGAAAGAATAGGTGTTATCAGGTGTAGGAGCGAGAGTGACGAAGAGGATGAGTGGTTTCTCAGCAAATCCCTTTTGGTTTTTGCCCACTGTTACATACATGCACATTCTATCATCTTATATTACATTTCAAGTTTTGAGGAGCTTTTTGTGTGCTTAAGAAAGGAAGTGAAAAAGAAGAAAATGGGGAAAGAAAGAGAAGAAAGGAAGAGAAGACTAGGTTCTGAGCAATGCGAATTAACTTTCACTTCCTCTTTGTATATTGGTTATTCCACTTTTGTTCTTCATGTTTTTTGGCAAACAATCTGGAAAATGAAAAAAATAATTATTGTGTAATTTTTTCTTTTTTTATTTGTATTTTTTCTTCATTTTTTTTGTACATTATTGTATAAGTTTTTCATTTCTGCTTTTATTCGATGGTTATATCATGAACTCCTATGGTGTATGTCTTGATTTTCTGATGCCTTCAGTTTTGTGGTTCAAATTTTGAAATTACATCTATGTGCCTCTCTCTCTCTCCTTGCCTTCTTCCTCCTCTATGGCAGAAATGCAACACAGCTAACAATTTTCTCCTTGCCTTCTTTCTCCTTTACTCCTATAGTTTGTGAATTTTTTTGGCATACAACTACTGTGGAGGACCATGTTCATTGTGTTAGGTGTGAATTGGTGGGGACGTGGATAGAGATCAAGAAGAACTTAATAAGTTTTGGAAACAATTGATGGGTGGGTAATAGGTCGCGTTTGGAGTGGGGATACTAGAGAAATCATATTTTGAGAATTCTTGGGGCTGCTCTGTTTTGTTCCCATTTATTTTGTGTGTATCTACATGTATCTATATTAGTTTTTTTTTATGCTGTGCAGTTTGTATGCATTTGGGTTTGTTTTTTATGATGTACTTATGCTCCTTTCTCTCTCTTTCTCTTTCTCACTGGCCAATCCACCAATCACCAACGTGAGTAAAACTTTTGGAAAGACATAAAGAGAAATTATATGTTTCTACAAAAGCTTGCTTTACATTCTAAGTTTGCTTCAACTTCAGCATTTGGTTTTTGCTTTTTTCCATATATGTTGTGATTAGTGCTTCTGTAAAATGATACATGGTGGTGAAGTTTGTATTTGGTTGAATAGGTTTTGTTGGATCACTAAAATCAAAATTCATAGTTAGATTTCAACTACTTATTATTTAATAGCATTGCCTTTGTTAATCTCCTATTTTTTTTACTTTTGCAGTTAATTGGCTGTTTGTTTGTGTTGTTCAAGCCAAAGATCAACCTGAACCCCAATTGTCAGATTATATCTTTTATTTCTATTTGTTCTAATTCTATTATAATGTAAAGCATGTGTATTTCAGTTTTAGTTTTAATTTTTGTTTTTTTCTTTATCTCTTGTGAGGTTTACTTGGGTTTTTTTCTTTAATCCAATCTAACAAAATTTTTCATCTAAAAATTTATTATTTGTAAATGAATAGGTTTAAATTTTATTAGAGAGTGCCATAGACATGGGTTATCCGTAGTGTATCTTAATTTTATTAGAGTGCCGATAAGGCCATATATCATCAGGACGCAGAGATGAATCGTCCTGATGCCCAGATTCAGAGAAAGAAAAATTGTAAATATGATAGCACATCGTCAGGACGCAAAAATAGCGTCCTGACGTCCAGATTGGAAGTAATTCTCAGCCCCAGATATCGTCAAGACGCACAGATGGATCGTCCTAACGCCCAGATTTCGAGAGGAAGAACAATTGTAAAGAAGAGAGCACCATTGTCAGGACGCCGAATTATTTTGTTCTGACGAGCAGAAAGGGAGGATATCCAGTTTTGATTTATCATCAGGATGCAAAAATCCAGGGTCCTGACAATTGAGCGCCAGATTTGATTGCAGTTTTTGATTTCCTTAGAGGTTGAGTACCTATAAAAAGGACAAATTTTTAGTTTGTTAGGGTTACACAATATAGAGAGCTTTTGGGATGACACTTGTTATTTTTTTTGTTCTTCAATATGTACAATTCAATAATTCGGAGATCAACTTATAATATAAGTTTGGGAGTTTTCTTTTCCATTGCACGTTATGTCTCTAATCATTATGGGTAACTAATCATCGATCTTCTTAATTGGTGATGAATGAGAAGGCGACTAAGGTTTTCAGTGGTAACATAACATACTATTACAACGGGCAATTATTGTTATACTTTAACCATGGCCAAACCACTTTGTCCCTCACTCTCTCTGTCAGCCTTCACCCCACAGTTGTGTTGAAGACATCCAACATTGCAAAAAATTTTAGTGTTGAAGTGTTATGGCTGTGGGCTTTGGTGGAGAAAGGAAAAAGATGGTGAAGGGTGGAGTGCTCACTGGAAAAAAATTGGTTATTCCCCTTTTTTGGCCCATATGTAAGTACACATATATCATACCCATAGTGAAACAAGAAACCCCAAGTTTAAGCCACAACCTCACTCTTTCAATTTGGATGATATTTTTTAGTTAATGAGGGTTGTTTTTGGATGACATCTTTTACCATGCTCCAACAAAAGTAGTTGATAATTTTATATTTATGTTTGTGTGTCCTACTTTTTATTGGGTGGTCACGTTTGTTGTTCTCTTGGCCAAAATCACTACAACATTCACAAAATTCTATCAAAAATTCTCAAAATTAATTGAATTGATTAGCAATTTTGTTGAAGAGTGCCGTAGGAACGAGTAATATTTAGTATATATATAAGAGTGAGAAGTCATTTTGTTTGTTTTTTTTTCCCCTTTTGTAGGCATTTGTTCACATTTCGTTAAGATATGAACTTAGAGATGTGGTATTGGAGTATCCGAAATGTATGTTTATTTGTATTTATTCCTACACAGAAGTTATGATTCTTACATAGTAAGTTACATATTGAATATATGATTGATTTACTGATCAATATCGGTCTTTTTGCTATTTACTGGTTTGACTTGATTGAAATTAAATTGAAATTCATGGACTTTTAATGTTTTACAAATTTGAATTTTCTTTTTTAGTAAATCATATACTCTAAAAAATTTTAAATCCCATGGGTAAACTAATGGAAATAATTTTACTAGCTCTTATTTTATTTATTTTTGTTTTAGTTTGGTGTCAAAACTTAGTAATTTATTTATAAGGTTAGTTATTGTAGTTATCAATGTAGTGAGCTTCTAATTAGATCAAAATAGATGAGAGAGAAAAACAGGCTCATGAATTGGGTCTTCCATTATATATGGTTCTGCACTACAATCTACCCAGATTATGTTCACAAGAAAATATGGTGACCGCAAACATTTATGCCCATTGGCCAAGTATCTCTATTTAACATTTACGCCATTTGGCGAAGTATATCTATTTATACATCTAGCCTGCCCTTTCATTCCTAGATTTGAAGGTTATGGAGAAAACTTGTCTCCTTCTTCCTATTAACATGTTGTTGGTCTACTGATACGACCATAACAATGTAATACCCAAGAGCAAATAGTTGTCAAGTAATTTCCAAAATGGTTGGACATGTTAGACATTCATCACTAGAACAAAAGCATGTGGCTTGTTATCAGTAGGTAAAACTTGGAGCAAATCTAGGAAGATATTTTCTTCGAGTTCAGATACACATCCGCACTAAATTTTTTTTTTCTTGAGATTAATTTTTTTTCTCCTTAATTGGCTGAAAGTACACCATCCAAATTAAATTATACTTTTGGAATAGGACTCATTTGTGGTATATACATATCTCATTTTAGCTCATACGGTGAGGAGACATCATTGTCATCTCAAAATTAGAATACAACTGAGATGCTTCTAACGACCTCCTATTTTTTTTCTTTGCATGTCGGCATGAAGATATTTATTTTTGAGGTCGCAATTTGTTGGCTTTCGATTTAGAACCCTATTTAATGTTTATTTGGGTTTGAGTTTTTGCTTAAAATGTGCTTCCTGATTTTAGTTCTTTTAGTAACTCTATTTAGTGAGTTGGTTTAGATGTATTTTTCCTCTCAATGTGATTTGCGATTTGAGTTTGTACTATAAATTTTTAATGATTTAGATTTCGGATTGGGTTTGTGAATGCATGTAGAGTTTGGTGATATATGGGTACTTTATTTTTTGCCTTAAGACTGTAATTGACTATGAGAGGATTGTTTTAGAGAATGTGCATAGCATATTACTGCGTATTGTTTTAGGTTTGTCTCAACTTCATCAAAGCAGCAAAATTTTTATTGCTCATGTGGGAAGTTTTGTGAGGTGTTGATGAAAACCATGTTGCCTAAAAATTGTAGTGACCCAAAAATTAAGGATGCAGGAAATCAAGCAGGTTGCTGAATTTTCAGCTTTGCAGGCAGCTATAACACTCTTTAGTAAAACAATCATATCTCTCTCCACAATAAAGTAAATCATGCTCCGTTTTTTTTTTTGTTAGAAAATAAACTCGTATATCTTTTCAACCATCTAAGATTTTCTTTCTGATTAACTTCCAATAAATTCAGATTTCAATGTAAAGTTGGCTGAATAACAGAGTTGCTGACACGCTTTAGTAAAACAGTTATATCTCTCTCCACAGTAAAGCAAATCATACTCCGTTTTTTTGGTTAGAAAATAGACTCGTATATCTTTCCAACCATGTAAGATTTGCTTGGTGATTAACTTCCAGTACTTTCAAATTTCAATGGAAAGTGGGCTAAAAATCGGGTCTGCATTGTGTTTTGACAAATTGGAGATTTTGACTTGTTCTTTATCAACATGCAATCATATTGATAAATGCTATGCTTATAATTATTCCCTATTTGGTTCCTCATTTGATTCTATGCTTATGACTTCTTGTTCTCTTTGCTCCTATAATTTGTTTTTTTTTTGTTTGGGTAATGGTATCAATGAAGTGTTCCCTCTTTCAAAGTTTATCTATTTTTTTTCTTTTTTGGGTAGTAGACCTTCTAGTTTATTAGTTATTCATTACTTCTATTTTTGTTCTAATTCTTATATCTTGTCTTATGTATAGATTGTTGATTAAGTTATGACACCTTTTGCAGGACAAAGATTGATGAAGTTCTGAATTTATTTTTGTGCTTTTGGATAATGGATTATTATTGTTACAATTTTGTGCTTCTTGGATAAGGGAAGCTCACAACTGAATCTTTTTTGGGATTTTTTTTGTCTCTATGTATTTACTTCTAAGTATAATTTTGTGGATTTGAACTTTAGATGTTGGAAATATTTCTAAACTTTACTAATGTTTTTATGATATTTTTTAGAACTTCTTTATATTTTTTTTCATGGATATATGTTTAGAAATATAATATAATTGTGAATGCACAGGAAGGGAAATTTAAAATAGTAAATAGTAGCAGTAGCCATTTTTAGCAAGAAATAAACCATTATTGCAATTTAGATATTGTGTATTTACCAAGGAACAATTCTATTACCAACAAAACAACTATGCCACAAATATGCATGGTAATTTTATCGTATGTCTTTTAGCAAGGACAAAATTCGTTGCCAAAATTAATATTTAGCAACCAAAAACTTTTTAAAATTCGTCACTAATTAAATTTTTAATATTCTTTTGCGACGACGTGTTAACAACCAAAACTCATGGTCGCTAAACAGCTAATATTCTTTTGTGACGACAAGCTAGCAACTAGAAGACATCGTCGCTAAATGTCTAATATTCTTTTGCGACGACATGCTAGCAACCAGAAGACATCGTCACTAAATGTCAAATATTCTTTTGCGACGACAAGCTTGCTACTAAAATTAGTCTTAAATAATTTTCATAATAGACTTTTAGCGAGGAAATATAGATATTTAGCGTCGAAACTTAGGCGAGAAATCATTGCGTCGCAAAATAAATAAGTTTTGGTGTCAAACTAATTTTGTTGCTAAATATGTATTATTGGCAAGGAATCGGATGTTCGTCACCAAATAGAATCTGAGACGACCCTTTTACAATGACCTGGCGAGGAGTAACATTTCCTTGCAAAAAAGTTTTAGCAACGGATATGTAATTTTTAGTGACAGATTGTTTCCTCGCTAAAAGATAAATCTTTTGTAGTGTGCTGATGTGGTACAGTAAGCTAATAATATATAGTCAAATAAGTGTTTAAAATCATCTTATTTTAGGAGAGAAAATTTAAATTTTAAACTCAACATTTCTTATTATTAAGATTTACATGATTATGTGGCTATGTATTATTCACTTATTATACTACATCAGTATAATAACGTAATACCTCTATTGTAACCAATATTTTCTCAAATTGACCTACGAAGCCATTTTATAAATGTTTGATTGAATTTGCAATAATAGTACAAGAGTCACAAAACTGACTTCAGTATACCTTATGGGAAAACTAATTATTTCCATCTTTAGAAAAATCTATAATCCTCGCTAATTCATTTTTGACAACGCGGTTTTTGACAACACAAATAGAAAACGAGATATTAGAGAGAGAGAGAGAGAGAGAGGCCTCCATTTGTACATTAATACTGGAATACTTTTCACACGTGCGATTAAGAGATGTCATCCGATCCGAGCCTGTTTCTGTATAGGTATATATAATGACGGGGATCCTTACTATTCCTGACGCCGTTTGGGGGGCAAAAAAAAGTTGTTGTCTTTAGATGATGAGAACCGCTAAAAAGGACTCGAGATATAGGTTCGAACTTGTCTCGTTGGAGAAGACCAAAGAGAGATGTGGCTTGATGGAGAGGAGAGGGAGCGGAGGAGAGATAATGTAGAGAGGGAAGAGACTGTCCCCATTATCCATGGCATATTGATCAGTGATCAATGAATGAATCTGGGTAGAGAGAGAAATTTACTAAAATAGTAGAGAAATGTCTCATAGAGAAATCCGAGAGTCCTTTGCTAGAGAGAGGATGAGAGCTCTATAATCTGTATCATCTCTATCGGTGATCTCAATTGATGAGCGAAAAATGTGGATTTATATAGATGGGTCACATGGGTGGCCTACACGTGAATGAAAGCTAATAAAGTGGGGCATGTGTCCAAAGAGCAGTTTTCATGAGAGGGTGACACGTGTTCCATAACCTCTCTCTAATTCTCTCCTCAAAATAAATCCCAACTGGTTAGAAGGTGATGCATGCGCTCATGGCGCGTGGTGGCACATCATCTCATAACTGCACTCCCTCATGACTCACCAAACCACAACCTCCATGAATCCCCCAGGTGATGTGTGCCTCAAGCGGTTGTCCGCGCTCGAATCTACACGGTCTTCTTTGAAGGTAAGCTTCAAACCCCTCCTTGCCCATAAAATCAATGGTTTGGTGAGCATCAATATTTGATTCCTCCCTTGGGCCTGCTATGAGTTTATGCATGTGTTTGTATGTATGTGTTTTATCTGAGAGTCTTTGCTTCTCTATTCGATGTACTGAACCTGATAAAAAGTCTTCTTTTGAGCTTTCTTACCTTTAGTCGATGATCTTGAATTTTTCAATCATCTCTTCGTATAACATGTAGATCTGTGTGTCTAGATTCTTGAAATTTCTCCTTACACTACAAGGAATTTTCTTTTATTGGCTTCATATCGCTTTTTTTTTTTTTTTTTTTCTCAAGGAAATTCATTTTCTTCTCAGAAAGACTTCTTGTTTAAGATTTTTGTGTGCCTTCCAGGTTTATTCTCTCCATATTGACTAAAAAGAACTTGCATTAATGGATATCTCACCGGCCAAATGCTTATCATAAATGGTACTACTGGTAATAACTTGTGAATATATAAGATATGGGTTGATATTGATTAATTATTTTTATATAAAATTCTTTGTATGATCTTCATTAGAACTAACTTAACTTCAATTTCTAGGGAATGGAAGATCCTGCCCTCATCCACCAATGCCAGATGAACTCTCTCAATGACTCAATCCATAAGTTCACTTCTTTCTCTTCTGAAACATATTCAACCTACCCGTCTTTGTATCTCAAAAGCTCAACCATTCAGACTTCTCAGATTGGAACTGTAAAACCAACTAAACAGCTCAAGACGAACGATTGGAACTCTTATGGAACTGAAAAATTAACTCCAAGAGCTTCTTCTTCCACTTCTTCTAACCTTATTTCTTTCGGGAATTCACACACAGCACCAGACCATTCAGAGCCGTTGTTTGGAAATCAAAACTGCACCCTGAATCTATACGATGCGTTAGAATTTGGTGAGGAGACACAGAGGTTTTGCACCACCGCTAGGACACCACTGCAGGCTAAAGATCATGTTCTGGCAAAGAGGAAGCGTCGAGAAATGCTGAGCCAGCGGTTCATAGCTCTCTCAGCACTCCTTCCCGGTCTGAAGAAGGTACTAATAAACTATTACAGGATCTTCAGAATTGTAAAAATGTGCTTTTTACAAATTGTGATTTGGGATTTGAAACGTGTGATTATGTGGTTTGATTTTGATCTTTACAAAATATTATCAGTTTCTAATTTTCTTTATAGCTCATACTAGGATTAAGTATACTTGATACCCCATTCTATTTCCTAGTAAACTCTAGCATCTCCAATAGCATTTGGGTTGAACATCAAAACTGAACTAATTTCACTAACATTATCCTTGGATTAAGCATATATGTAGAGCCCCCCTTGATTGTTGGGATGGAATGAATTCAATCTCTCATGGGATGAATGCACAGCGACTAGCGAGTAATACTATATGAAGTTACAAACACAGAAATTATACATAAATTGTATCTAGAATGACTTGTGACTGAATTGAAACCTATTAACTTACGACGAAATATCTATCTAAATAGGTTTTTTAATTTCAAAAATTCTACCATATGATATGGTGTAGTTTTCTATATAAAATTTTTGTAAGAATAAAATTTTCTTATTGTTTATTATCCCATTAAACTCTTGCATAAAGACAGCCCTTATTATTATTACTCCTTCATTCTTGTTTACAAGTTGAGGTTTTCTTGCAGTTGGACAAGGCTTCTGTTCTTGGCGATGCTACAAAGTACATAAAACAACTTCAAGAACACGTAAAGACCCTAGAGGAAGAGGCGAGAAAAAAGCCTGTAGAATCAGTTGTTTGTGTAAAGAAATCATGGCTTTGTGGATATGATGACACCTCATTATCCAGTAAGAAATTGGATAGCACCTCCACCCAACTGTTTCCCCAGATTGAAGTAAAAATTTCTGACAATGATGTGCTTATTTGGATCTAATGCGAGAAACACAAAAGATTTGTATCAAAAATATTTTAGTGAAATACAGAGGTTTCATCTAATTGTCATCAATGGCAGTGTCATGCTACTTGGTCATACCACTCTTGCCATAACCATTATTGCTCAGGTTTTTTCATCACTTCCTAACTCTTAAGATATACATGATACTTATACATACAAAAAATGAAAAACTACATACTTGGCTTGCAAACTAATGTGGCATGCTATTAAATGTCTTGCATTCCTTTTTCTGAAAATGAAATTTGAAGTATTTGTCAAGAACAAAGTTGTATAGAGATTAATTTTCTACTGTCCATGATGCAGCGGAAATTAAGAGAGCAATAAAATAAACCCTAATCCGTTGATTCACCACGAATACCGGATTCAGAGTCGTCCTGCAACCTGCTGATTCACCACGAATGCTAGGTTTTAGGGCATCAAATACTTGTTGATCTTCGTAGAAAATACCGAATGATTGGAAAAGTGCAAAAACGCACACAAGTTTTATTAATCGTCGAAAGCTGCTGGAAAAAATCTTAACAAGAGCTTAAATAAGAGGCACGAAACCCTAGGACCCCGGGACAAACCGGGTAAAAACAAAAGACTGACAAAAGCCCAAGAAATAGGCCCAAAACACAAAACAGGCTAAAAAAACATACTTAAAGGCATTTTTTTGCGTTTTCCTAGGCATTTTCATTTCTCCAACTCGTCGTTAGCTTTTCAAAAACATGTTATACTAGGAAAACGAAGTTACAAGTCAAAAGTTATGACCGATTGAAATTTACCGACCACCGGCCTGGGTATAATGCCGCCGCCGTGTCTCCAAGTAATCTTCGACCATGCGATCCGCATCATCCTCCCCAGGTTGGAAAGAATTCGCCCCCAAATTCGAGTCTTACTCCTCCTCAGAACTGTCACCACAGTAAGGCATGAGGTGTTTCACGTTGAACATGTCAAAAGTGTTAGCATGGCTCGGCAGCTTCAACCGGTAGGTATTAGGATTGATCTTCTCAACAACTTCATACGGCCTAACTTTTGGAGCTGCTAATTTGCTGTATTCATGTGCTGGATACCGATCTTTGGTCAACATGACCCACACAAAATCCCCCATTTCAAACTCCACCGAGCGCCGCTTCTAGTCAGCCACTTCCTTATACTTCGCTGTGGAGTCACGCAGATTTTGTTGCACCTGTTCATAAACACCCTGCAGATCAGTAATTAAGTCCTGTGCCTTCTTATGGACCCTCTTCAAATCAAGAACAGGGGCTAAGTCAATCGGAGCTCGCGTTTGGAAGGCGTAATTGGTAAAGAATGGATTGAAACCCGAACTGCGATTCACTGACCAATTGAAAGCAAACTCAGCCTGGTACAACTTCTGGTCCCATGATTTTAGATGTTCCCCCACAAGACACCGCAGCAGGTTACCCAGTGAACGGTTCACCACTTCAATCTGCCCATCGGTTTGAGGGTGGTAGGCACTGCTAAAATCCAGCTTCGTGTTAGCCAACCGCCATAAACACCTCCAAAAGTGGCAAAGGAACTTAGAGTCCCTATAAGAAACTATGGACGTTGGCAGCCCATGAAGCCGATAGACCTCCCGAAAATAAAGTTGAGCAATATTGACAGCATCATTAGTCTTCTTACATGCAATGAAGTGTGACATTTTTGTGAATCTATCCACCACCACAAAGATAGAATCGCTACCACGTTGCGTCCATGGAAGCCCCAACATGAAGTCCATACTCACGTTCGCCCATGGTCTCTCCAGAATTGGTATGGGCATATACAATCCGGCGTTGGTCGCCGTTCCCTTGGACACTTGACAGATTTGACAACCATCAACAAATCTGGCCATTTCACGCCGCATAAAAGGCCAATAATAAGAATTTGCCACAAGCTGCCAGGTTTTATCACGCCCCATATGCCCCTCCTCATGCAACTCCTTGATGATCTTGAGGCGTAAACTGGATTGAGGCATGCACAATTGGGTACCCTTAAACAGAAACCCATCATGCATCACAAAATCTGTGCGCTGTCCTGTTTCAACTTCATGAACAATAGGGGCAAACACTGGGTCAGTACTTAATAATTCACGAAATGAATCAAAACCAATTAACTCTGCCCGTAAGGTAGTAAGTAAGCAAGTACGACGGCTAAGGGCATCGGCAACCCGGTTCTGAACTCCAAATTTATGCTTAAGGGAGAAAATGAATTGTTGTAAATACGCAGCCCACCTCGCGTGTCTCGACGACAGATTGTCTTGGCTATTGATATGTTTCAAAGCATCATGATCAGAGAACAACATGAACTCACTTTGTGACAGATAGGGGTACCAGTGATTCAAGGCCTGTATGATCGCGTAGAATTCCACGTCATAGGTACTGTAATTCACCTTAGCTCCGTTCAACTTCTCGCTGAAGTATGCAATAGGCCTACCCTCTTAGCTAAGGATTGCCCCCATGCCGACCTTTGATGCATCACAATGCAACTCAAAAGGCTTAGAAAAATCTGGCAAAGCAAGTACAGGGGTAGTGGTCAGTTTGCGCTTGATCTCCTCAAAAGCATTAGCCGCTGCCTCCGTCCAAGTAAACTGCCCAGCCTTCATGCAATCTATGATAGGAGCTATGATGCAGCTAAAATTTGGGATAAAGCGCCGATAGAACGACGCCAGTCCATGGAAGCTGTGCACGTCATAAATGCTCCTCGGGGTAGGCCACCTACGGACAGCTTCCACCTTAGACTTATCCATAGAAATTCCTTCACGAGACATTATGTATCCTAGAAATAACACGCTGTCTGTCATGAACGAACACTTAGTTCGGGCAACAAAGAATTTCTCTGTTTGCAGCAAACTCAGAACCTGTCGTAAGTGCTACAAATGTGAGGCATGATCAAGGCTAAAAATCAAAATATCATCAAAGTACACTACCACAAACCTCCCAATAAAAGGCTGAAAAAGCTGGTTCATCACATGCACGAAGGTACTCCGTGCGTTCGACAACTCGAATGGCATAACCAACCACTCATAAAGACCTTCCCGCGTCTTGAAGGCAGTCTTCCATTCATCACCCTCACGTATCCAGATCTAATGATAACCACTCTTTAAATCCAATTTGTTGAACACTGTAGCCCCACTAAGCTGGTCTAACAGGTCATCCAACCGTGGAATAGGGAACTGATATCGGATAGTGAGTTTGTTGATGGCCCGGCTGTCCACACATATACGCCAAGACCCATCCTTTTTGGGGGTTAAGAGCGCCGGCACCGCACAAGGACTGAGACTCTCCCGAATGTGTCCCCTGGCCAACAATTCCTCAACCTGACGTCGCAGCTCCTCATGCTCCTTAGGACTCATACGATAATGCGGGCAGTATGGCAAAACAACCCCAGGAACCAAATCGATCTGATGCTGGATGTCACGCAAATGTGGCAACCCAGCTGGTAATTCCTCTGAAAACACCCCGTTGAACTCCTCTAGTAGTTCCTGCACCCTATCTGGAACCTCCCCATTCTGCTGATGTTCCTTAACCACCAGCAAGTACACTATGCCAGATTCGATCATCTGCCCCACAAAACGCTGCATGGTCAGTAGGTTCGAGTTTTTCTCGGCCACCTGTTTCGGACTCGCTTCCTTGCTCGGATTCAACACCACTTTCACATTGTTAAACATAAAGCTATATGTACTTTTCCGACCATCATGTTGCACGGTGTAAGCATCCCATTTTTTATCGCTCGGCAGTCTACACTCCGTCCAGACTTGTTTTCAAGTCATTGTGGGCATATTCTTATCGAAACCAATTCTCTAGGTCCAAATCTCATCTGTCTATCGCTTCGCGGGCCTGTCAGGCCCAAATAGAGGCAAAATGACCAAAATGACCTTAGGGGCATTGTCCTTTCCTTTCTGATTCCAATTCCACTCTCGAGACAGTTTATTCCTCGAGACGGTTTCAATCCAGGCGCATCTCCTCGGAGACAGTAAGACCCCTTTCCAATCCCTCTCTCGAGACAGTTTATTCCTCGAGATGGTTCCAATCCAGGCGAGTCTCCTCGGAGATGGTAAGACCCCTTTCCAATCCCACTCTCGAGACAGTTTATTCCTCGAGACGGTTACAATCTAGGCACGTCTCTTCGGAGACGGTAAGACCCCTTTCCAATCCCTCTCTCGAGACAGTTTATTCCTCGAGACGGTTCTAATCCAAGCGCGTCTCTTCGGAGACGATAAGTCCCTTTTCCAATCCCACTCTCTAGACAGTTTATTCCTCGAGACAGTTCCAATCCAGGCGCGTCTCTTCGGAGACGATAAATCTCCTTTCCAATCCCACTCTCGAGACAGTTTATTCCTCGAGACAGTTCCAATTCAGGCACGTCACTTCGGAGACGATAAGTCCCCTTTTCAATCCCTCTCTCGAGACAGTTTATTCCTCGAGACGGTCCGAGTAGCGAAACTACTCACAAAACTGTTAAAGTAGCGGAAATACTCACAAATAGGTCGATATAGGGAATTGGCAACAAACTCCTGTGTCACGACGACTGCCATTAGAGTGGCGAAAACACTCAAAACCCAGGTCAACACCAGTGTCTATTAACCCACTTTGGTGAAAAATGACCAAACTGTCCTTTGGACCTTTTCCGAGACTTTCCGGTCAAGATGACCATTTTGCCCCTAGGCATCAAAACGCCCCGGGAACCACACCAGCTCTGGGTATCAAACCGGTAATGTCCAGAGAATATGTTTTTATAGTATTCTCAACCTTCCTTTACCTTTTCGGATCATTCCGAATCAGTTTCGGCCAACCCGGTACAAAATGACCGTTTTGCCCCTAGAGGGCCGGTCTCCTTTTCCAACCACACCGGCTCTGGGTATCAAACCGGTAACCTCCTGAGACTACTTTTTATAGTGTTCTCAACCTTCCTTTACCTTTTCGGATCATTCCAAGTCAGTTCTGGCAAACCCGGTACAAAATGACCGTTTTCCAACCACGCCGACTCTGGGAATCAAACCGGAAACCTCTGGAAACATTTTGAATAATATTTCCAGATCCCAAGTCTTCTTCCGGGACAATCCGAGTCTGTCCCGACAGTTTCTCGGTCTGATTGACCATTTTGCCCCTAAAGGCCTGGTCAACTTTTCTGACACATCTTATCCTCACTTCTCAAGTCAAATATCTCCAGGATACTATTTTAAGTGTTCCTGCTCCTTTCAGGCCTTCCGAGTCATTCCCGGTTCCTCCAAATCATTCTCGGACTTTCCGGAGCCACTCTTGTGAAACCAGGCTAAAAATTGCATGGTAGTTACTAGTACATGTGCCCAAATCTAGTCAAAGATACGTTGCTTGCCGACCTTAAACATTTCCTAAATGACTGGCGCCACTACTAGTGGCGCCAACCCAAACAATGGCCTGGCGCCACTAGGAGTGGCGCCAGTGTAAACTTTGGCCTGGCGCCACTGCAACAGGCGCCAGTGTTGTCCAACCTCTATAAATATAGAGTCTCATTCAACATGAAGATGATCTGCAAACTCAACCTAAAAATCATATAATTCGATATACAGAGCTCGAGCACCTCAAAAACCCTAGCCACCCTACACAAACCCTAGCCTCCTATACACTTATACACACCCCCATACACTCATACACTGGCCTTCAACCATCTTTTGAAGACTTGAAGAGCTGTAATCCAAGGCTTGAAGACAACCCTTGAAGACTGAAGGTGAAGATCAAGACAAAGACCGAAAACCGAAAATCGAAGATAGCACGGCGCGCAAAATAAACAAGATACAAGGTAGGTTCTCCATTTAAATTTTCGCACTTCTCCCCTTTCTCTTCTCTCTCCTAACCCACTTGGGTTTTCTCTATTTTAATCCCCCATCTCTTTCCCCCCCTTTCTTTGCATGCTTGAAACAAGGGGATTCCCGGTCCATGTGTAGGATTGGGCTATTGGAGAGTTACCGTGTCGGGGGCTTTCTTCTAGTCCAACCAGAGACCACGTGGATCCGGCCCCCTTGGTTATGTGGTGAAGCCTTAGCCTTGTATGTTCACAACCCCAAAACTGCATTGTGCATATTATAATCTTGCATCTTTCAAAATTCGTTTTCAAACTCATTTTCAAAACCGTTTTCGAACTTGTTTTCAAAATTGCATCAAAATCCTCTTTTCAAAAACTTGTTTTCAAAATCATAATCCTAGGGTGATTTTAGCCTTTCCATGGCTAGGATTGCTTTAGAAAAGTGTTACATTAAAAGTGACCTTTATGGTCTATATGTTCAACTCTTATTGTTTTCCAAAACTACTTTCTTAAAGTGATTCTACTCTTCTTATGGCTAGAATCGCTTTAGGGAAGTGAGATGTTTTTACACCTTCTAAAAACTCTCTTTTCAAAAAGTCTTTGTTCCTAAAAATCTCTTTTTCAACATACTTTCCTAAAACTCTCCTCTCCAAAATTGTTTTCAAAAACTCCCTCCCAAAATCTACTTTTTTTTATTTTCCAAAACTTCTCTTTTGAACTCCTTTCCAAAACGCTCTTTTCAAAATCCACTTTCCAAAAACGCTCCCTAAAAATCTTTCTAAAAACTCTTTCCCAAAATCTTCCTTCTAGAAATTCCCCTCTAGGATTTTCCTTCTAAAATCTTCGTTTCCAAAAACACACTTTCCAAAAACTCCTTCTCTTTAAAATCTTTTTCTAAAAACTCTATCTTCAAATTCACTTTCCAAAAACTCCTCCTTAGGATTCCCTTCTAGAAAACCTTCGTTACCAAAAATGCACTTTTCAAAAATCTTCTTTCCTTAGAGGCCAAGTCAAGCCCTAGAACCCACGATTAGGAAACCTTAATTTTCTTTCCAAAAACATAGTTTTCAAACTTTGCCCCAAACCTAGGTTTCCAAAACCTCTTGTTTTCACATCCAAACTATACATGTTTCCAAAACCTATTTTCTACGTCGAAACTACATTTTCCAAATCTAGGGTTTCTAGAATCTCTCTTTCCAAATCCTTGTCAAATCAGATCTTCCTTTTAGGAAACCAAATCAAATCTTTTCGTTTAGAAAACTAGATCCAATCCTCCGTTTTTGGAAATGAAATCAAATTTTCTCTTTTAGAAACCAAATCCAATCCCTTCCTAATCCAAATCTTTCCTAATTCACATCCTTCCTAATCCTCAACTTTCCTAAATCTTAAGTTTCCAAAACTTGAACATAACAATTTTTCTTAAATTTTAAAACTCAAAATCTAAATCTTTCCTAATTCAAATCTTTCCTAATTTCCTACCTTCCTAAATCATAAGTTCTCTAAAATTTTTAACTTTCACATCTTTCCTAATTCTACCCCTTTCCAAATCTTGATTTTCCAAATCCAAATTTTCAAGTCTTTCCTAAACTCAAACCTTTCCTAATCTCAAGATTTTCTAAAACTCAAACTCTAAAATTTTCTAAATCTTAAACTTTCTAAATTTCAAATATTTCCAAATCCAAAACTTTCTAAACTCAAAACTTTCTTATTTTCAAAACTTTCCTTTTTCAAAACATTCCAAAATTCAAAACTTTGTTAACTTGAAACTTTTCAAATTCTAAGCCTTTCTTAAACTAAACTTTTCCTAATTCAAAACATTTCTAAATTCAATACTTCCCTATTTCAAAACTTTCCTAATTTGGGAACTTTCCTAATTTGACAACTTTTCCTTTTTCGAAAATTTTCTAAACTCGAAACTTTCCAATTTCAAAACTTTCCTAAAATGAAAACTTTCCTAATTTCGAAACTTTCCAAAAACCGAACCTTTCCTAAACCAAACCTTTCCTAATTCGAACCTTTCCTAAATCCAATCTTTCTTAAACTCTTGAGTCTTTCCTAAGTCTCATCTTTCTTAAGTCTAGGTTTCTTAAACCTTCTCTTTCTAAAACAAGTCCAACTTTATCTCTTCAAATCAAAGTCCAATCTTCTCAATTCAATTGCCAATCTCCTCTTCTAATCTCAAATCAAATCCAATTTTCAATTCAATCTCTCTCTTCAAATCAATCTCTTTTCAATCGGACTTTTGTCCGAACTACGACTGACCTGATTTCCCCAAAGGGATATGTAGGCAACCTTCATAGGTGCGGTCACAACACTTTTCAAACTTTCAATTCCACCCTCATGGGTGCTGTCTTCATATTTTCAAATCCCAAATTCCAATCTACTTTCAAAGTTCTAATTTCAAAATTTCTATTTTCAAATTTCTACTTTCAAACTTTCCAATTTCAATTCCATCTCTTCGAATCTATTTTCAAATCAAATCAATTTCTTTCCAAATCTATTTTTCAATTCTCTTCTATTGCACTTGCATATCATGCATCATGTTAGTTTCTTTTCAAACATTGTTTTTATAAAGTGAGTAGGATTGAATTATAGTTAGTCGAAGACTCTCATAGGTGAATCTAGGGTAGATTGACATGTAGGTACCAAAAGGGCGGGATAGGGTGATGGCTTAGTGCATCTTCCCTACACGTAACCAACCTCCGAACCTAGAATCACTGTTTTCAAAAGACCAAAAAGGAGTAATTTTTCAAAAAAGGGCTAGATGTTTTCCAAAGGTTGCCAAACAACCTGTTTTCTTTAAAACCCTCTCTTGAAGTGATATTTTCAAAAAACTTTTTCCAAAAACCCTAAGTGTAGTCTTCGGATTATTCTTAGTTTTTAGGTGACCTAATTCACCTTAATCAAGTTAGGTGGCGACTCCAAATCTTTTTCAAAAGCCCTTTATTCAAACCAATTTTTCAATTCAAACCTAATCGCACTCATTCTTCTAGGAGGGTGAGTTCTAACGAGAAAGTACAGTGTTTTTCCCACTTGGGTGAGTATTCCTCGAGTACGAAAAATCTAGGCACAACACACGGGCCTATCATATTACCACGGTCTACCCAACAAAATATGACATGCATCCATCTCAACCATATCGCACCAGATTGCATCTTTATAATTGGAACCAATGGACAGCGAAATTAAACAACGCTTGGAAACTATTACCTTCTTTCCTTCTTGCAGCCAAGTTAGTTTGTACGAGCTAGGATGCTCCTCTGTTAGCAGCCCCAATTTTCGAACTGCCTCCTCGAAAACCACGTTCTCGTAGCTCCCCAAATTGATCACAAACTTATAGACTTTGCCCCTAACTGTGCACTTGGACTGGAAAATATTGTTCCATAATCACTCATCACCGCTAGAATCACGAGGGGTAAGGCAAGCCCTGTGCACAACCAATAAAGGCCCATTGTCTCTGGTAACATGCTCCTCTTCTATGAACTCTTCGCCGAGTTGATCTTCACCTGATTCTGGCACAGGTTGTTCGAACTCCACCCCAACCATTCCTTCATTATCGATAAACAGCCCCTTCTGCACAAAGGGCTTTTTGCAATCCGCAAATCGGTGGCCTGGTTCGCCACACTTAAAACAGCGGCTCATGCTGGCTGTCACGGGCTTAACCAGCTGCGGGACTGGTGTTTTTCCAGCCACACCCCCAGCTGCGCCCATCTGAATTGCCCCACATTCAGTCCCCTGCTGAGCCACACCCCGGCTACCTGCCCCTGCCCAAGGTAGACCACTCGCTCGTCGCTTCGCCTGCTTCTTGAGCTGTAACGCCTTCTGATGGGTATCCGAAACAGAATACAAATCAAACATATTCAGGGTGTCCTGGTATTAAGGCTGTAATCCCCCAATGTACAGCGAAACTAACTGTTCGTCGGTCTCACCAAATCATTGCACGCCAGTAACTGATAGAACTCAGTGGTATATTCATCCACCGACTTCATCCCCTGCCGCAAATTTTGAAACCTTTGGTACATTATCCGTGCATAATTATGAGGCAGAAAACCCTCTCGGAGGTGTTTTTTCACCTTATCCCATGAATCAATCTTCCTTTTCCCATCCGCGCACGATTTACCTTTAACTGCTTCCACCATGCCGCAACCCTGCCACGAAAACAAGTCGCTACTAAAGGCACCCGTTTATTGCCCGAAACCTCTTTGAATTGCAGGACTTCCTCCACGGCAAAAAGCCAATCAAGAAAATCTTCCGCCTTCAGACCGCCCTCAAATTCAGGGATATCAATTTTCAGGCCTGCCTCCCACCAATTCCAACTGCCTTCGGCTACACGCCCCCCCATCTGATAGGGATGTCTCTCGGGCTGCCGCAAGGTTGCAAAAGGGTTTTCTTCCTCCTCGCTATGGCATCGGCATCAGCATCCTCATCAGCCCCCTCATCCACAACATTCGGATTTGGGCGCTGTTGCTGCTGCTAGTGCGCCTGTTGCTACTGCTGCTACTGCATCTGAATCTGCATAGCGGCCACGCTATCCGCCAGATTCTCAACCACCTGCTACAGCCTGGTGAGCCTGTCATCCTCCATCGCGTCTTAGATTGGTTGACGTCTGGGCGGCATGAGCACGAACCAATCAGAATCGGCACCGAGGGTTCTGATACCAACTGATGCAGCGGAAATTAAGAGAGCAATAAAATAAACCCTAATCCGTTGATTCACCATGAATACCGGATTCAGATTCGTCTTGCAACCTGCTGATTCACCACGAATGCTAGGTTTTAGAGCATCAAACACTCGTTGATCTTTGTAGAAAATACCGAATGATTGGAAAAGTGCAAAAACGCACACAAGTTTTATTAATTGTCCAAAGCTACTGGAAAAAGTCTTAACAAGAACTTAAATAAGAGGCACGAAACCCTAGGGTTCCGGGACAAACCGGGTAAAAACAAAAGACTAACAAAAGCTCAAGAAATAAGCCCAAAACACAAAACGGGCTAAAAAAAATACTTAGAGGCATTTTTACGTTTTCCTAGGCCGAAATTCTTCAACTCGTCTCTAGCTTTTCAAAAACATATTATAATAGGAAAACGGAGTTACGAGTCAAAAGTTATAGCCGATTGAAGTTTACTGACCACCAGCCTGGGTATAACGCAGCCGCCGTGTCTCCAAGTAATCTTTGGCTATGCGATCCGTATCAGTCCACTTCATGCATATGGACGTTCAATTCTCCATGACAACAAAGGATCTTGCAAAAAGCCTAAGATCAACACTTCAGAATTAACTTCTCCTTGTGCATAGAATATTGTCTTCGTTTTTTGCTTTCCATATGCTCTACTCTTTGTTTCAACCTGTTTTTCAAAACCTTCTCAAGAAACGAAGGCCTATGAATCTCTATCTCCTTGCATTTAGACCGCCACCTACCATTGTCATGGCTTTGTTTTGCTGTGGACGTTCCATTACTGTAGAAGGGTTTTTTAATCATGTTTTTTTCGTGGTTGACCACATTTTGATTACCCACGTTCTGCAAGTGGAAGCCCAGTGCAGCTGCCTTTTTTGGGAGGGTTCTTCAGAGGTTTGACATTTTCAAAGAGAATTCTCTCTCTCTCTCTCTCTCTCTCTCTCTGTATTATTACATGTACAATGTAAAGTGGACCTTTTTATTCCCAAATGGAGAGATAAAGTGGCACTTTGTTTGGGAATAGTAGGTCTTGTAACTTTGGAGAATATTTCTATATATGTAACTTCATATGTGATTTCTGTTGTGTAATAAATATGATCCTTGTGGAATGTTTCATCGTTGTAAATTTTAGCAGCACCAAGTAATTATTCAGAATAACTATCACATACATCACATCATTATACTGACGTGGTGTAATATTTCATTCATATTATGATACGTATGAAAACTTTCACATAGGGGGCATTTTAAATTTAAAGTCACCATATAGTAAGAATAATAACTATAATCTCTCAAAATTGATGATTCTCTAAAAAAAATAAACATATGTCATTATATGAATAAATCGTTATACCCTATCAGCATGATAACATGATGTGATAGTTACTTTCAGTAATTTATCAACAATCATGGAATTGTTTGTATCTCTCCCTTTTCTAGCAGCTCGATACGACATTGTTTTTTGCTATGGCCATATGACAATTCACGCCACTCTCTATTGACACATTGGACTTCATTATGTCGCTGACCAGAATGTAACGTGTCGAATATTGATGAAACAAATTATAAGAACATTAGGAAGATCTTCACTTATTGATTAACATGATTGTTTTAATTGAGAAGCATATTAATGTATATATTTGCCATACTATTAGCACCAAACAACGTCCCCACAAGAGATTGTGATCTCCCTAATTAGGAGTTCCTAATCTTTTTTATTCTTTTGAACTCGTCCCCCAATTACCAAACTCTCTCATGCGTGCGCATGCAGGTTTTCATACTAAAAGCAACTTTTTTAATGAAAGATTTTTATATATCAGAAAACTTAATATACTACTTCTAGTTATTATTTTTTTAATTTTGGCACAATACTAGTTTAATTTGAAAATTTAAAAATCACGAATCTTTTTTTTTTTTTGGTTGATTATCATGAATATTTCTTTTAGTACGGTGGGTATTCTGCTTCTTGACTGGTTTGTATATTGGAAACATTTCTTTTTTTTTTATCAGCAAAAGAGAAAAGCATTCATTAAGGAGAGAAATGATACAAGGAAGGCATCACTGAAATGGGAGCCCCAAGACGGACCAGGCTTAAAAGAAGAGGAAAAAAGCAAAAGAAAAAAGAAGAAAGGAACGAGGTTGGCAAGAAACCAACTAGCTCTTTCTAACTCCTACAATATTATGAATGAAATCCAAGACACTAAACTCAGAGTTACCAACTTTTGCTATCACCCAAAATGCAAGATGTAACTTGATTGAGTGAATAGTTTCCTGCCAGTCCAATGTGTTACTATTGAAGATAAGGTCATTTCTTAACAGCCAAACATTTCAAATTATAGCAAGAAAGAGAGCCTCCAGATAGCTTTCTCCAGAGCAAAAGGCTTGGTATCATACCCAATGCATTTGCTAGAGACGACCAACGGATATGCAATTCTTAGACTCATTGCTACAAATTATTTACCAAACAAAGAGCAATAGTTAAATTGGAAGTAAGTCTGCAAAAAAATTTTGTGTGAGAATTTTTTATTCTGGAATTTATTCTTTTTTTTTTTTTGATCTAGAAGTTTTAGTTATTCAAACCCCAAACTAGAATGAAATTTATGCAATAAGGGTTGAAAAGTCATAGTGACTTTATTTTTAAAATTCAGCCTAATAAATGATTCCTCCGCACTTCTTTTTTATTTTTTGGTAAGCAAGTAAAATTTTATTCATCAACGATAAGAGAACAATAAACTAATCCTATATTCCTATTGTATATAACAGACCTGTCTTGGTTATATTTTATAATAACATGTCACTGATATTACAAGTTTACAATTTAAGAAATACATTGTAACAAAACAAAGATCTGTAAGAGAGATGAATTGGAGTAGAGACCGAGAGAAACTTGAATCAGCACCCTCGGAGCTTAATTAGCATATTGCTTATTTCAATTGTCGACTTTTTAAATGAATCAACTTAAAATTTTTGTAAACATGGATAAAACAAAGTGGGATGAATCAACCTAAAATTCATGAAGGCCCTAATCGAAAAGGAAAAATTCATGGGGATGATGAAGGGTCAAGTTTCTATAATTACTTCATTATTTACGTAGATCGGAGAGAAAAATAAAATTTAAAATGCAACAAAAGAGCATTGATAAAATATTACAAGCTGAAAACATTGTGCATAAATACATAACGTATTCAGTGCACTTCTTTGAAAACCAACTTCTTGTTTTCACAAGACTTCAAATGCAGGGAAACTTTTGTACATATTTAGCATAAAATAAGTCAAAATTTTAAAAGGATATGTTTTGCTTTAAAAAAAATATAGCAAAGAAACTATTTTTTTTTTTTGTTTAAAGAAGCAATGTGGCGCCCTAACCACTTGCAAGATAGATGTTTCAAAAGATTTTGATTTTAATTCCAATTTAAAAATGGAAACATGAACTTCCTTTCAGTTTTTTTTTTTTTTCTCTACTTTTTTTTTTCGTTTCCTTGTTTGTTAAACAATCCAAAGGTAAGGAACTGCACAATTGTAAGTAATCTCCCTACCCAAACAATCAAAAACCCCTAATGAAGACAAAATTGTATTTGAGGTAGTTACTATTACGATGAGAAACTTGACCAAAGGCTAGGAGTGGCATAAAGCCATCTATTGCAAAATTTCACCACCTAAATTGGGAGGAAGCAAACCACGGTTGGCATGTCATAACTAAGTGAGTCAACCATGATATTAGGTGCCATTTTTTTAATTTTTCAAAGCATATATCAAAATAAAAAAAAGTTTATTTCCATTTGTTTGTAAGGCAGTAGTTTGATTATGATCTTTTTTTTCCCCTTTATTTGGATAGTCTAGTTTACTTGTTGAAGTCCTAATAAAACACTAAATGGACACTTCAACAAAAGTGAAAAATTAATAGAAAAAATTTTTGGTAGGAATGATCTTCTTCAGTCTTCACCCTTGGAGAGAATCTGTTGCTTACGATATCGGCACGTTGGAGACCAAATTGCACCACAAAAAGATCTTTTTGAAGATAACTCAAACCCTTCACTCCAAATAAAAATGTTAGAAAGACATCAATGAATAAACCTCTCTCTCTCTCTCTGTCGGCAGGGGGGTAACAATGCCCACTTTGTTGGTTGCCGGGTCTTGCTGGTGGGAGTTGTGCTTGTATGGATGGTTAAGTGCAAGCATCTTTTTTTAATCTTGACTAAAGAGCAACTTGTTTGTATGTTTGATTGTGACAAATATGACAAAGAAATGAGGAATAGTTTATTCAAGTTCTCCTTCATTAGGATCCAAATGATTAATGATACCCTAGTCGTGAAGATCTGTTAGATAATGACTTCTAGAACCAAGCTTTTGACAAATGAGCAAATTTTATCGTAAAAAGAATAAGTTTTTGCCAAACCTACAGCTAATAATAAAAAAGTGATAGAAGGTTCTAGAATTTAGTTTTTACTTTCTTTTTCTTTTCTTTTTCTTGTCTGTGAAATAATAAATATGATAGTCTTTGAAAGGTTGATGCTCCGTATGCCATATACACTCTTGACTTTCATATGGGAAATCAAAATTGGGAGGTAGTTTTTTGGACAATAAGCTAATGAAAATTGAAATTCAAATTACATCGTAATTCTTAATCACGCCAACTTTAGGACTTACATAATGGCAGCTGGTACAATTACTCCAGAAGATTGGTAGCTAGCTTGTCAAACTTAGTGTACAAAGCTCCACAGAACAAATTAAATGACATTTGGGCCCCGAGATGGTAAGCAATGACCTCATGCAAATGTAATCAGCCTAAGAAAATATCCAACCGAACCAATAGCCCTGACGCCTAACAACAATCAAATTGTGGTTGTTTCCATTAGAAAAGGCTGAGCAAATTCAAATTTTAATTTGGACTTAATTATATTATACTCACGTACAGGGTCTGGGGTCCAAAATAAAATTTTAAGGTGAGGGGAGAAATATTCGATTCCTTTGTCTAAGACATATGACATCTTAGTACAAGGGTATGACCAGAAAATTCATACGAAATTTCTGTACATAATGATGTGGCTAAATAAGAGAATTTTACTTTAAAACGAAACGGCTATCATGACGGTTCTTAGTTATATTAAAAAAAAATACTATTATCACATTATTCTGGTGAAATTTTTTTTTTACAAGCAGTGGATGAGAATATTTCTTTCTTCTTTTAGTGTCCTATGTATGACAAATAACACAATTAAGACATGTTTTGTTAATTCACTAAGTGGTAGTTCAGTTCGAATAAGAGTCTTTCTTCTTCAATTCTCATATGACAGCTGCTTGTGAGAAAGAACAACGCCGTATAAGGTCATGTTTAATGTATTTTTTCAACAATAGAAGGTTTTTTTTTAAGTTGGAAGGCTTGTTATAGTTACCATTGGGTCTGCTTTTAATTAAATTGAGACCAATTATTCATTTCAACGCAATGATTAAGAGTATTTTATTTATTGCCAAGCTCAAGGTATTGTGATCTGAACATATAGTTCCCAATCTTTTTGACCCAATGACTAAAATATAAAAAGGAGAAAAAAAAACATTCTGAATAAATTTGCCATAATCAAGTAACTTTTCTGATAATGTCCACCAACTGGCAATTATATAAAAACGTTGCAGGGTATATTTTTCAACTCTAGGTTGTACCCAAACGAGCACCCTTGAAAATCTGCGATTAGGGGGCTCACAAATGTAATTTGAAAGTCAGACCGAGTGAAGCATGACTTTGATGAATTCTTATGTAAAGATCTGAAATCTAACCCGAGGAGTTGTTCTTGTTGGTCGAGTGAGTTTTTTCCCTCGTTAGCTAACTCTAGTTCAACTTTTATGGTTAGGCCGCGCAGAATTTATTTATTGTGAATACCTTAGTCTTAGTATTCATGGTCTGGTTTCGTATGTCTTTGACTAAATAAAAAAATATTAGTAGAAGTGCAAGTAAATTGATCGAGACACTGTTAACTGTCTTATGAAAAACAAAGAATAGTAATATCTTTTTATTTTCTTTGGTGTGTGAGACGAAACTTGGCCCAACCCAAGTCGTATCTATTGCAGGCCCAATTTGACCACTACAGATCAAAGGAAACGGAGATAACTTTTGCAAATCCTCTGGGCCAGCCTAGCCCAACATACTAAGAAAACAAAATTTCTTATTCTTCTGGTGGAATATTATTTTTTCCAATTCTTTTCTGCCCAGAAATGGTAAACCCGAGCAGCGAAGGATGAATTCCTGAGATTGATCAACACAAAGGGAGTAGAAGCCCATGGGCGGCCTAGGCTCGGACCTAGCCCTACACCCTGTGGTGAGCTTGGACCCTGCATTTGGTAGCCCGGCCCAAAGCCTAGTCAAAAGATAATATATTTAATTATTTATTTATATTTGTTTTACAAGTTTAATCTAGTCATTATTTAATTTACATACTTTTTAATCAATTTATAAATTAATTACCATCTTTTAAATTTAGTATAAAGTTTAAATAAATATTTAAAATTTTCCAAACCTATTCAAAAGCTCAAAATCCAAACCCAAGCCCGCCTATACCGCCCCACATAGGCCCGCCCAACTTTTATCGGGAGCTCGGGTGATTACGGCTTAGACTCTAAAATAATAAATATATGATATTATATAAATAAATCATCACATCATATATATGTTATACGAGGGTCACTTTGCAAAATTTCTCATGTAATGGTTGCGACTGGTGGCCGTGCTAGCGGACGAGAGGCACATGCAAACGTATTCTACGCCAATTTGCATGGGAACGCGCAATCCAACCCAAAGGAGTTGGCATACGTGGCTAATGACTAAATACCTATCAGCATGTTTATTATGTCCTTAAAATTTCTTGTAACATTATTGTAAGCACTCTATTTTTTATCGTTCGGCAGTTTACACTCCGTCTAGATTTGTTTTCAGGTCATTGTGGACATATTCCAATCGAAACCAATCCTCTAGGTCTAAATTCCGTCTTTCCATCGCTTCGCGGGCCTGTTAGGTCCAAATAGAGGCAAAATGACCAAAATGCCCTTAGGGGCATTGTCCTTTCTTATTCTAATTTCAATCCCTCTCTCGAGACAGTTTATTCCTCGAGACGGTCCGAGTAGCAAAACTACTCACAAAACCGTTAGAGTGGCGGAAACACTCACAATCCAGGCACGTCTCTTCGGAGACGGTAAGACCCCTTTCCAATCCCTCTCTCGAGACAGTTTATTCCTCGAGACGGTTCCAATCCAGGCACGTCTCTTCGGAGACGGTAAGACCCATTTCCAATCCCTCTCTCGAGACAGTTTATTCCTCGAGACGGTCCAAGTAACAAAACTACTCACAAAACCGTTAGAGTAACGGAAGTACTCACAAAGCCGTTAGAGTAGCGAAAATACTCACAAATCATTAACCCCATTCGAGTAGCGGAAATACTCCCAAATCATCAACCCTGTCCGAGTAGCGGAAATACTCACAGAACCGTTAGAGTAGTGGAAATACTCAACCGTTAGAGTAGCGAAAATACTCACAGAACCGTCCGAGTAGCGGAAATACTCACAGAACCGTTAGAGTAGCAGAAATACTCACAGAACCGTTAGAGTAGCGGAAATACTCACAGAGCCGTTAGAGTAGCGGAAATACTCAACCTCGTCCGAGTAGCGGAAATACTCAACCCCGTCCGAGTAGCGGAAATACTCACAAATCATCAACCCCGTCCGAGTAGCGGAAATACTCACACTGTGAGAGTGGCGGAAACACTCAAAACTCAGGTCAACACTAGTGTCTGTTAGCTCACTTCGGTGAAAAATGACCAGACTGCCTTTAGGACCCTTTTCCGAGACTTTTCGGTCAAGATGACCATTTTGCCCCTAAGCATCCGAATGTCCCGGGAACCACACCGGCTCTGGATATCAAACCGGTAATGTCCCGAGAATACTTTTTATAGTATTCTCAATCTTCCTTTACTTTTTCGGGTCATTCCAAGTTGGTTCCGGCCAACCCGATACAAAATGACCGTTTTGCCCCTGGAGGGCCGGTCTCCTTCTTCGACCATATCGGCTTTGAGTATCAAACCAGTAATGTCCCGAGAATACTTTTTATAGTGTTCTCGACCTTCCTTTACCTTTTCGGACCATTCCGAGTCAATTCCGACAAACCCGGTACAAAATGACTGTTTTGCCCCTGGTGGGCCGATCTCCTTTTCCGACCACGCTGGCTTAGGAAATCAAACCGGCAACCTCTGGGAACATTCTAAATAATGTTTTCAGATCTCAAGTCTTCTTCCGGGACAGTCCGAGTCTGTCTCGGTAGTTTCCTAGTCCGATTGACCGTTTTGCCCCTAAAGGCTCGGTCAACCTTTTCGACCCACCTTATCTTCATTTTTCAAGTCAAATACCTCCAGGACACTGTTCTAAGTGTTTCTGCTCCTTTCCGGCCTTCCGGGTCACTCCCAGCTCCTTCAAATCATTCCCGGACTTTCCGGAGTCACTCCTAGTGAAGCCAAGCTAAAGTTTACATGGTAGTCACTAGTACAGGCGCCCAAATCTAGTCAAAGATACGTTGCTTGCCGACCTTAATTGTTTCCTAAATGGATGGCGCCACTAGTAGTGGCGCCAAGCCAAAAAATGGCCTGGCGCCACTCTTAGTGGCGCCAGTGTTAATTTTGCCCTAGCGCCACTGCAACAGGCGCCAGGCTTGTCTTCCCTCTATAAATACAGAGCCTCGTTCAACGTAAAAAGGGTCTGCAAACTTAACCTAGAAATCACACAATTCGATATACAGAGCTCGAGCACCTCCAAAAACCTTAGTTTCCTTAGGTTCTCCAAACCCTAGCCACCCTACACTAAACCCTAGCCATCATACACAAACCCTAGCCTCCTATACACTTACACACTCCCCCATATACTCATACACTAGCCTTCAACCATCTTTTGAAGACTGGAGGAGCTGCAACCCGAAGCTTGAAGATAACTCTTGAAGACGAAAGACGAAGATCAAGACCGAAGACCAAAGACTACACGGTGCGCAAAATAAACAAGATACAAGGTAGGCTCCCTCTTTAATTTTCCGTACTCCCCCCCTCTCTTCTCTCTCCAACCCACTTGGGTTTTCTCTATTTTAATCCCCCATCTCTTTCCCCCCCTTTCTTTGCATGCTTGAAACAAGGGGATTCCCGGTCCATGTGTAGGATTGGACTATTGGAGAGTCACCGTGTCGGGGGCTTTCTTCTAGTCTAACCAAAGACCACGTGGGTCCGGCCCCCTTGATTATGTGGTGAAGCCTTAGCCTTGTATGTTCACAACCCCCAAATTGCATTGTGCATATCATAGTCTTGCATCTTCCAAAAACCGTTTTCAAAGTTGTTTTTCAAAATGTTTTCAAACTTGTTTTCAAAATTGCATCAAAATCTCTTTTTCAAAAACTTGTTTTCAAAACCACAATTCTAGGGTGATTCTAGCCTTTCCATGGCTAGCGTTGCTTTAGGAAAGTGTTACATTAAAAGTGACCTTTTTGGTCTATATTTTCAAATCTTATTGTTTTCCAAAACCACTTTCTTATGGCTAGAATCGCTTTAGGAAAATGAGACGTTTTTATACTTTCCAAAAAACTCTCTCTTCAAAAATCCCTTCCTAAAAATTTCTTTTTTTAACATACTTTCCTAAAACTCTCCTCTTCAAAATTGTTTTCTAAAAACTCCCTTCCAAAATCTATTTTTCAAAACTTCCTTTTTCTACTCCTTTCCAAAAACTCTTTCTCCCCAAAATTCGCTTTCTAAAAACACTTCCTAAATTTACTTTCCTAAAAAACTCTCTCCAACAATCTCCTTCCAAAACTCTTTCTAAAAAACTCTCTTTCCAAAAATCTTCCTTCTAGAAACTCCCTTCTAGGATTTTTTCTCCCAAAATCTATGTTTCCAAAAACATACTTTCCAAAAACTCCTTCTTTCCAAAAATCTTTCTAAAAACTCTCTTTCCAAATTCACTTTCCAAAAACTCCTTCCTAGGATTCCCTTCTAGAAAACCTTCGTTTCTAAAAATGCATTTTCCAAAAAACTCTTTCCTTAGAGCCCCAAATCAGGCCTTAGAACCCACAATTAGGAAACCCTAATTTTCTTTCCAAAAACATGGTTTTCAAACTTTGCCCCAAACCTAGGTTTCCAAAATCTATCATTTTCTACATCAAAACTATACCTATTTTCTACGTCAAAACTAGAATTTTTCAAATCTAGGGTTTCTAGAATCTCTCTTTCCAAATCCATGCCAAATTCTATCTTCCCTTTAGGAAACCAAATCAAATCTCCCTGTTTAGGAAACTAGATCATATCCTCCATTTTTGGAAATAAAATCAAACTTTCTCTTTTCAAAACAAAATCCAATCCCTTTCAAAACCCAACTCTTTCCTAATTCAAATCCTTCCTAATTTTTCACTTTCTTAAACCTTAAGTTTCCAAAACTTGAACATAAAAATCTTTCCTAATTCAACCCTTTCCTAGTCCTACCCTCTTTTCAAATCTTAACTTTTCAAACCTAAGTTTTCAAACTCTTCCTAAATTCAAACCTTTTCTAATCTCAAGATTTTCTAAAACTCTAAAACTTTCTAAATCTTAAACTTTCTAAATTTCAAATCTTTCCAAATTCAAAACTTTCTAAATTTGAAACTTTCTCAAGTTAAATCTTTCTAAACCTAAATCTCTCCAAATTCTAAACTTTCCAAAACTTCAAAATCTTTCTAAATCTAAGGCTTTTCTAAACTCAAAACTTTCTTAATTCAAATATTTCCTAAACTGAGAGTTTTCCTTTTTCAAACCTTTCCTAAAACGAAGCTTTCTTATTTTCAAAACTTTCTTGTTTTCAAAACTTTCCAAATTCAAAACTTCCCTTTTTCAAAACATTTCTAAATTCAAAACTTTCCGATTTTCAAAACTTTCCTAATTTGGGAACTTTCCTAATCTGAAAACCTTTCCTTTTTCGAAAACTTTCTAAACTCGAAATTTTCCAATTTCAAAACTTTCCTAATTCAAAACTTTCTTAATTTGAAACTTTCCAAAAATGAAACTTTCCAAAAATAACATTTTCCTAATTCGAAACTTCCCTAATCTAATCTTTCCTAAATTCCAAGTTTCCAAATCTTTCCAAATCCAACATTCCAATCCAATCTTCCTTAATCTCAAGTCTTTCCTAGGTCTCCTATCTTTCCTAAGTCTAGGTTTCCTAAACCTTCATCTTTTCAAAATAAGTCTAAATCTCTCTCTTCCAAGTTCGATCTTTTCAAATCAAAATTCAATCTTTTCAATTTTAAAATTCCAAATTCTAATTTTCAATCCTCCATTCAAAGTTCAATCTCTCAATCTTCTACTTTCAATTTCTAATTCAATCTCCTTCTTCAAATCAACTTTTCTATTTTCAATCGGACTCCGGTCCGAACTACGACTGACCTGATTCCCCCAAAGGGATACATAAGCAACCTCCATAGGTGCGGTCACAATACTTTTCAAATTTTCAATTCCACCCTCATGGGTGCGGTTTCCAAAATCTTTTCAAATCTCAAATTCCAATCTATTTTTAAAATTCCAAAATTTCTATTTTCAAACTTCTACTTTCAATTTTCAAACTTTTCAATTTCAATTCTATTTCTTCAAATCTATTTTCAAATCAAATCAATTTCTATTTTCCCATTCTCTCATCTTGCACTTGCATATCATGCATCATATTTTTCAAACATTGTTTTTCTAAAGTGAATAGGATCGACCATTTGTTAATTCAAGACTCTCATAGGTGAATCTAGGGTAGATTGACATGTAGGTACCGAAAGGGCGGGGTAAGGTGATAGCTTAGTGCGTCTTCCCTACACATAACCAACCTCCGAACCTAAGATCACTGTTTTCGAAAGACCAAAAAAGAGTTATTTTTCTAAAAAGGGCTAAATGTTTTCCAAAGGTTGCCAAACAACCTGTTTTCCTAAAAAACCCTCTCTTGAGGAGATATTTTCAAAAAAACGTTTTCAAAACCCTAAGTGTAGTCTTCGGATTACTCTTAGTTTTTAGGTGACCTAACTTACCTTAATCAAGTTAGGTGGCGACTCCGAATCTTTTTCAAAAGCCCTTTATTCAAATTAATTTTCAATTCAAACCTAGTCGCACTCATTCTTCTAGGAGGGTGAGTTCTAACGAGAGAGTACAGCATTTTTTCCGCTTGGGTGAGTATTCCTCGAGTGCAAAAAATCTGGGCGCGACAATTATATTACATATTTTTAAATTTATATAGATTTTAATATATGTAATATAAGGTTATCTAGAGCAAGTATTGTCCAATCTCAAAACATTTAGAGTAATAATATGGCGAGTATTAGTACTAAAATTATAACACAACAAAAACCAAAAATTCATTGACAAAAAAAATGAATTATTCATTATTCATTATTTGGCAATAAAAAATTAAATAATAATAGTGAGATGACTCTCAATTTATAATAAGAATGTATAACTTATGCAATATTAACTTTATTGCGGTTTAAATTTTCTCTTTGTTTTATATGAAGTATTCTCTAAAAGAAATTATTGTACTACTGAAAATTAATCTGACAACAACTGCATGTCTTGAAAATTCATATTCTACTAGAAACTAATAGACAAGCGTTTGCTGGTCACACCAAAATAAATATATATAAATTTTATGCATAATATTTATATATGTGCATGATGCTATTGCTCGTATCTCGCGGACTCCCATAGTGAAAGTGAACAATGCAACAGTCACACTTTCAAGTTCCAACTTGCAGAGAGAGAGAGAGAGACGAGCAATAAATGTTTGCTGACAACCGGTACATAAGCAATAAATGCTTGCTGACAGCCAACATGCATGGATAAAAATATCTACTCCCATCCTCAACATCACATCCTTATGATTTGATCATTAAAATTTTTTTATTTTTTTATTTTTTTCATAATTTTACTCCTTTATTTTAATATTGTCACCTACTTCAATTGTTTTGATAATTTTTTTTTCTTTTACTCTCACCTCTTAATTTTTAATTAAAAAAATTTTGATCAAAATTTTTTAATTTATTTTTATTCTCACCTCCTGAATTTTTATATAAATAAAATTTTTATGATCAAATTTTATTATTTCTTTTACTCTTACCTCTCAATTTTTTATTAAAAAAATTAAATAAAATTTTTTAATTTCTTTTTTACTCTCACCTCCTGAATTTTTATATAAATAAAATTTTTATGATCAAATTTTATAATTTCTTTTATTCCCACCTCTCGATTTTTACAAAAGGAAGAAATTTTGATCAAATTTTTTAAATTTCTCTCTATTTATAAAATTTAATGCAAAAATAATTAATATAAATTTTTTTTGAAAACACTTAAGTAAATAATTTAAATTTGTTTCTTGAGGCTATCTTTGGAAATTAATAATACATTTTTTACTAGCTTGATTTGTCATAAAAACACATAAAAATAATAACTTTTAACATATGAATACAGTGGTAAATTCAACAAGACATAAAAACAGAATTTCTAATCAATGTCTCCACAGAACTCTCTTCCGGGGGCACCCGATCCTCTACCCATTGGATTGAGACCGCTACATTTGACTTCTTTATGTTTATAGATGGTGTTGTAAACGCTCTGAATTTATGTGATGTTTGAAGGGTCTCTTTCTTTTAGAACACTGAGAATTTCACGAGATTTGATACTGTCAGCCATCTCGAGCACAAATTGTTTCTCTACTGGTTTGAGCCTTGACGGGTACTTGTGACCATCAAGATATTCTGTAATTTCATGACTATGAAAACCGCATTTAACTAATAAACCCCACATGATACCATCTGGAGGTATTGATAAACCTTACAGCTCAAATGGGTAATCGCATTTTTTTATTTCAATATTTCTTTGCAAGGATTGTCCTTAGAAAGATGCTGTGCCGGTTCGTACTTTCCTCTTTTTTCACAACTAAGAATGCACTTCGGGAGCTTATCGCCTTTTAAATTAGCAGATCTTTTGATAACAATCACGATGTCAATAAAAAATAACAAATATGCATAAGTACAACGTTATTGGGTCTACTTTTAATAAATTGATAGTATGATGAAACAACAATAGTCTGATGAAATAAAAAATAACAAATGCTTGACTGATCAGTGGTAAATTCAGGTGTATAGTCACGACCTTTGTGGGAGACGTTTTTTGCACTTGAAAGATCACTCTCAACTTCCCAACTATTTGAAATTGAGTCAGTCATTGTGCTCTATGTTGATATAAATTGAAGGAGTGATAATAGAGGAAGTGAAGGAGTGAAGAAGATGAGAAAATCTGGAGAAATGTTTTTCATATAAATAGAGGGAGGCATATCTTATCAGAAAATCTTATCCGAACAGAAAATCTTTTCAAAAAATCTTATCTAAACAGAAAATTTATCCAAACAGAAAATCTTATCCAAACAGAAAATCTCTGATCTCATATCCCTTGACAATCTCACTAACTGATGTGATCTCTATTTTTTTTCTTTTTCTATTTTAAAAAAAATCAAATTAATGAAAATAAAATAAAAATAAAGCAACAAATAAAAAATAATAAATGCTTGCTTGATCCATGGTAAATTTAGGTATATAGAAGGAGGCATATCTGAACAGAAAATCTCTGATCTCATATTCCCTAACAATCTCATTTACTGATGTAACCCATATTTTTTTTGTTCTTTTCTTATTTTTTTAAAAAATTAAATTAATCAAAATAAAATAAAAATAAAACAACAAATAAAAAATAGCAAAATCTTGTTTGATCAGTGATAAATTCAGGTGTATAAAAGGAGACATATCCGAATAAAAAATTTTATTCAAACAAAAAATCTTTGATATCTTATATTCCTGATAATCTCACTTATTGATATGATCTCTATTTTTTTTTTTTTAAAATAATTCAAATTAATTAAAACAAAATAAAAATAAAAAAACAAATGTTTATCTGATTCCTTTTTTATTTTAAAAAAAATTAAATTAATCAAAATAAAATAAAAATAAATTAATTAATATATATTTAACTATAAAAAAATTATACTATTATTTTATATCAATAAAATAATTAAAAATAAAACTGAACAAAATAAAAAAATTTTTGTCCCATCAGTCCACCCCGTGTAGAGGTGAGAGTAATACCTCTCATTTTTCTGTCGTTCCATACTTCAATTGCATGGAGACAATCAATTAAACGATTGCTGACAGCATTTAATGCATGTAGACAAAGTAATAAATGCATGCCAGTGTTTTAAGATTCGAATCGAATAATTCAACCGACAAAATCGAAAGCCGACTCCATAAATGGTCCGAGTTATATCTAAAGCATATACCCATTTACAGTAAAAATTCATAAAAACCGTTTTCAGTCGATTGATTAAACTATTGAACCGGACCTAAAACTACCAATTAAATGGGTCGGTCCAATATAAGAACCCCAATCCCACCTTTTTAAAAATAAAATTTTCCATTTACTCATGACTATTTTGTACAAAACCAACGCTGGTTTGACAGCTTTTGTTTTTAGGTAAGTGAACCCACGCCCCTCTTCTCTCTCCCTTCTCTCAGGTAACTCCTTAGTTGTCCCTAATAAATATTGCCCTCTCTCTCATGAGTTGTCACTTGTGACTCTCTCTCTCTCTCTCCACAATAATTAAGGCATACATATAAACCCATATATAAGACTCACGTAAAGAAGTGATACATACATTTAAACTTAACCCATTATTTTTTGCATTTGTTACACGTTATGCCAATAGTTACACTTTTTTGGATTGGACAGCTCAGTCGGTTAGATTGAAAATTCAACTCTTCTAATAAGTACGGTTTAATTAATTTATTAAACATTCACGTGAATCGATTTGAAACGAATAAATATTGCTCTCTCTCCCGTGAGTTGTCTCTTATGGGCGCGCTCTCTCCCTTCACAATAATTAAGGCATATATACATGCACATATATATAAGATCCACATAAAGAGGAGATACATACGATTAAACTTAACCCAATACTTTTTGTATTTATTAGACGTTATGCCCATAGTTGTACTCTTTTTTTTTGAATTGGACAGTTCAATCGATTAGATCAGGGATCGAACTCTTAATAAATACGGTTTAATTAATTTATTAGATATTCGTGTGAATCAATTTGAACCAAATAGATTAGTTGATTTAACTAGTCAGTTCAACCGAAAAAAGAAACACTGACTTTGACTTTTAAAATAATTTTAAAATTTTAAGTTTATATTGAAACAAAAATTTTGAACTTGTGACTATTTTGAAAAGTTTAACCACTTTATCACCAAATTATTTCTTGATTGGTGATTAAATTTATCATATGTAATATATATAGACTATATAATAAGTAAAATATATAACATTATAATATCGGTTGAATTAGTTGAACCAATGAATCGAAAACCAATACTTGACCGGTTCAATGTTCGGTTCGTTTCTAATAACTATGGTTATGTTACTTAAAGATATAATATATTTATATAACCTGTCAAAAGAAATTTAGAATTTTTTGTATCTTAAGAAAAAAAATATATTATTTATTTAAAATATTTATTACGCCACGATTCAATTTTAGTTGACCCAATGGTTGAACTAATAACTCTTAATATGATGATTTTTCTAGTTTACTCAATGGTTCAATTTTTAAAATATTACCCACAATAATAGAAATAAATGAAAAATACCAACGTTAGCTGTGTGCAACAATCCACGACTGATGCTTGACAATTTAACTACAATCCACTGATTAAGTGTGAAACCCATGCAGCTGAGTTGTAAAGCATCAATTAGCAATTATGCACAATTGCGGCTAACGCTAGGGTTCCCAAAAATCGAATGTAGTCACAACCAGAAAAGTCCGTTATATCATAACATAATAGGTTGCCCAAAAATGCCAAAATAGCTTCAAAAAATTTTAGCAGTTGGCATTGGGTAGGATGAGCCTATCAAACCTAGCATTAGATTCCTATAGTATCCAAAATAAAAAAATAAAATGTCCAAGCCCCTCTATTTAATCCAAAAAAATTTGTGTTACAAATTGAAAATAAATAATGTATTAATTACAGTGATTTGGGGTTACTCTATACCATGATCTTTTTCTCTAAAAACAAGAAGTTCAGGGTCCCAACGAGTAAGCCCAAAATCAATCCTCAAATAGGCAATTTTCCCAAAAGAATACACTTTGCTGACGAATGTGATGGCTCGGCATGGTTGTGAGGTAGTTTATGGTAGCGAATTATGGTGATTTTAGGGGTTTCAGCTGGTGGTTAATGGTGGCATGTGGATTTGGTGGTGGTAAAGGTGAAGGGTCTATGGTGGTGGTGGTCAGGTAGACAGTGAGGATAATGGAGGAGAATGGGCATGTCAAATGCTTCAAATCTCTCTAATTCCATGGCTATCACAAAAAGAAGATAATGAAAGTGAAACCAAATTGAAAGTGTGAGCCTATGTGCAAAGGGTAAAGAGATCATGATCGAGGCTAGAGCTGGTGGCTAAATAATAAAGGGGATGTGGGGTTTGTGAGTTAATGGAGAAATTGAGAAGATATATAGATTATAGGAGATTGGTGATTTTGTATTTGATTAATTTTATAAAATTTTATTATTGGACACACGTTCCGTTAACTCTTTCACAAACAGATAAAAAGTTTGTAGCCAATACACCTTTTTATAATACAACGGCAAAATGGAGGTTTGCTGATAAATTTTGACAAGAGAGGTTAATATAATTTTCATGGAATGAGATCCTGTCTTATATTTTAATAAACTTCAACGGGAGTTACTATAATTTACTCAAGATTTTATTTGTACAAATAAGGATAGAGGGATGCCAAATGCTCTCTGGGGTTATAGCCCAGGGGAGCCCAACTCAATTCTTATTTTTTATGTCTAAACTTTTTTAATATTTAAGTTTAGTTCACCTTAATATTATTCAGCCCACTCCTTTCTATTGCTCAATCCAATACCTTTTATTCTATTGTTTAGCTCAATTACCTAATACAGCCCACTTTAATCTTAATTCTTAAACTCAATAAAAACTAAATTAATTAATTAACCATTAAAAAGTGCCCTATGAGAGATGTAGAGTTGCAGTCTAACTATAAAAAAAATTTATTAATTTCTTAAAGGAAAAAAAATCAATTAACCCTATTAAATTAGATTTTGACCTCACTTTTTTCCCATACTACGAACCAAAGAGAGAGAGAGAGAGAGATATTACACTTGAATAAAATCAATCCATATAAATCTAGAAAATCATCGACAACAACAAAAATGTATTTTTTTTTACCTCCAATACTCTCTATTTGAGTAGGACCCATAAGATCCATATAAACAAGTTAAAAAGATTTAGATGTTACAATCTGCTTAACTTTCTTATTTGTGGACTTAATTTACTTTTCCAATTGGTATGGTCCACAGACACAATTTGTGAGTTTTTCAAGTTTTGGAATCTCACGAATGAGTTCAAAACTAGATATTCCAAAAAGATCATTAAAATTTATATGGCCAAGTCTTTGATGTCACAACTTAGTTTCATCCAGTTTAACAGAATTTGAAGTAATACCACTATATGAGGTGATCCCATAATAATTATTAGGAGTACACACACCTTTCATAACACAAGTACCTTTCTTAGAAAAAATAGAACATTCAGTTTTAGAAAATTGTACTTGGTATTGTGCATCACATATCTGACTGATGCTAATGCGATTAGCCTTTAAGCCCTCAACAAGTAGTATATCATTTAGATTTGGTAACCCTTGAGATTTTATATTACTTTTTTCTATAACTTTGGATGTGATACTATCTCCAAAGGTTATCAGACCTCCATCACATTCAGTCACAATATCTAAATATGCTTTATTACCATATATATGCTGTGAGCAGCCACTATCTAGATATCACACATTCGAGCTGTGGACCTTCAGGGCAGTGTAGATAACATATCCTCTCAGGTCATTTTTTCTTATTCATATAGTCTCAAGGTTAGCATTAATATACTTTGGGTGTGACAGTTGGTTAGGCTTTTGACCTTTCTTTAAGGTATGTTTTACCGCAGGTGATTGCGCTCCAAAGTACAATTATAAGACCTTAACTTGTGTTTTGTTACCCTTAATTTAGGATTATAGATACCTTTTTAGTTATATTCTTGTACTAATTAAGTCTATTTTGATTTTTATAGGAAATGGAGCTAAAAAGGTGCCTAGAAGTTGACCACTGAAGTCATCATTTGGACGCCGTTTGAACGATGGATAGAGATTTAGAGAGTTATTTTGGTCACTGCAATGGTCGTCTGAACGCTGTTTGGATGTTGAAAGATGGTTGTTCAGATGATGATAAATGCCTTATTTTGTTCATTTGGACGATGGACGAAGGATTTTTCAAGTTTTTATACCTCACCATTTGGATGTTGAAAAATGTACGAGTTTGGTCATTCGGACGACGACCTAGCCCAGCTTCGACTTTTTTTGTTTCCTTGTTGGTTTAGAACTCCAGACTTAATTATATATACTTGTAATCAAACCCTAAGGAGGAGGAAGTTTTTCTAGGTTTTAGGAGTAGTTTAGAAGTATATTAGAGTAGTTTTTTTCATAATTTTCTATAGTTTTTTCAATTCTTATAATCAGAATTCATGATTTCAATATATATTCAATACAACTTTAAATATCTATAATTATGATGAGTAGCTAGATTCCATTTTGGGATTAATTGTGAAGATTAATTAAAAATCTTGGATGAACAAGGAAGGTAAATTAATTTTTTGATGTTCAAATCTTTTGTTAAATTGAAATTTCTCGATTCTCTATAATTTTAATCTATTGAAAATAAGGGGTTCTTAACTAAGTTCTTGAGTTATAATACAAAAACTAGGGTTTGGGATTATAGTTACTTGAATCGATGGTACAGACACTTGAAGCAAGCTATTATAAAATAAGATTCGAGAATAGAGGGTAGATATTTACGAAAATTTAGATGTTTGATTATGCTTGGCAACAAGTCAATGGTATGCATCTATGATTCTAAACTTGATTTATTCTACAGTTGATTGTTAAATAATAGTTATTTTTATCGTTAAATCTTCTGAATCAAAGACTCACGACATAGTCAATGATTTGAATTATCAAAAGTCTCGATTGGAATTCCGGGTGAAGCAATTAATTGGATCAATTGTTTTTAAGACTTTATTTTATTCTTTTCATAGTTTAGTTTCGATAATAGAAACCTTTTCTTCAAACTATCTTTTTTTTATTTTATTGGAGTGTTTTCCTGAGAGTTCTGACCTAAGGCGAATTTTTCTTAAATGTGCTAACTTTCTTCCCTGTGGATCGATATTGGACTTCTGAGTATTATTACTACATCACAACCGTCACACTGGTGGATTTCAATTGCACTATTTTAAAGTGATCAGTTTTTGACGCCGTTGCCGAAAAATTGGCGATTGGCATTGAAGGACAAGCCTTAGAGATTTTATTTCAACGGAAGCACTTCACCATCATTTTATAACCATAAGGAGACTCAATAGCTCACTTGGGTAACTTCGTTCCAACCTTTATTTTTGAGCAATTATTTTAACTATTTTTATTATTTTTTTTATTGGGTTAGAGTGGTGTTTTTTGCTAGTTGGAAGTATATTTGTGGAGAATTTGGAAGATAGGTTGGTTTGAATTTATTCAATTGGTGGTTTGTTGTATTGTGATTTGCAGGTTAACTTAAAATTATTTATGGATAATTATTGGAATGACCCCAATTTACACTTGGCACAACCACCAACTTCTTATACACTTACCTATCATCTGGGGTGGTCCTCGCAAGTTTCATCCCAATACTATGAACCACCATCAACATATTATCAAGCACCACCTTCTCCTTTACCTTATACATACACATTTTACACACCTCCCCCTTCACCTTACATGGCTCCATCACCCTATCAACCTCTCATGGAGAACCAAGAGGACACACTTCCATCATATATGCAAAATCACATAATTATATACTCTCGGTTCAATAAAAGTTTAGACCAAGAGGAGCGAGCTTAGGAATAAACTATGAATGATAATGTCACCCAAATAGTCGATGGTATAGGAGTGCTTAATAACAAGTTGGATAAGCAAGGCATATTGATAGCAGAAACTAGTAGGTTGATGGTAGACCTACAAAAGCACCTCGCCCTTATAACACAAGCCCTACCTCAACCAATTTTAGAGGATGATGAGTTCTCGGCCTGACCACAACCCAACTTTGAATATCATGTCCAAGAGGCCAAAACTACCTTAGACTCACTTCATCCTTATAACCAAGACCTATCCATCACCATCCCTAAGAATGATATAATTATAGAAGAAACAATCCTTCCCAATGTGTCTTAACTAATGGAGGAAGTTCTTAGCATGGATGAGGATGAGGATGAGGATGGGGATGAGGAGGATAAAGAAGAGGTACTTATCTTTCCCGAGGTGTCTGAACTAAGGGACATAGCACCTATAGAAGAGGAGAAGGAGGAAGAACAAATAGAGAATGAGGGAAAAGAGCCAACGAGAGACGAAAATAAAGCTAAAATGTTTAAAGATAGTGATCAAGTATCGCTATCCCATACTCCTCAACATAAATTGAGCCTTACCATCCCTATCATGCAAAATCTATTTTTATTCTTTATCCTTTACAAAATTGCATGCGTGTATTGTATGATTTTGGATTCAATAATATTCGTATATGTGCATATTTATTAATATTGAACTCATTACTAATGATGAGTGGTAAGCAACTACATGTAATCAAATTTCCTTAATGTGGTATTGGGTGATCTCTTTTCAAATCATTGTAGTAGTAGTAGTTAGTAGATTTTTATTTTATTTTATTTTAGGTTTTTTGTTATTTTTAGGGGTTTTTAGTTTTGTCGAGTTTTCTTTCTAGTTGGGGGGTGTTCTTTTAAGCACCTTGTTTTTGCTCCTCCTTCCCAAATTCCCTATTCCTTGTTATTTTGCTTTTGTTTTTGTGCATTGAGAACATTGCATAATTTTAGTTTTTTTTTTGTGTTGGGGGGGGGGGGGGGGGGGGGGAGGAGGGGGCAAGAATTAGTAGTAGTTTGTGTGTTTTTGTTTTGTTTTGGTCTTTTAAAATTTTTTTTTGTTTTGCGTTATACTTCAAACATTGTTATGCTTGATGGACCTGTTTCAAGTGTTGCTCTGTATTAATTATCTTTCGGTCACTTAAGTTCTTCGGTAAAGGTTTGAGTATCATATGATTCAGATATTATGGTTTGTATCTTTGACAAACTTGTCCATATATTTCTTGATTAGTGATTATTGGATGTGTTGAGGATTATATTATAAGGAACCATAGCAATAGTTATGTCAATGCACTTATTATGTTGAAGATATTTTGAGTCATGTATTGAATTAAGTTTGAGTCAATTGTTAATTCACCTTCTTATTATGATATATTGCACATTTTTGTCATAAAATCATTATAAGAGAAAGATTACATCATTGTGCACTATCATGTTACATGACATCTTATATTGATATTTTTGCTTGCATATCCTTAAATAGTAGAGATTTTACCTTTCAAGCTTTAGAGCCAATTTATCTTCTTTTCGAAATGGATATACATTTAGTCAAGGATATTTTATTCATATTTCATTCTTTCAATAGTTTCATTATACTTGATTTTGATTTATAAGTTAGGTAATGATTAAGGTTATTGACACTTATACTCTTTTGAATTTCAAACTTAACATACTTCGGATATGTTTTTAGGTCATTCTATTCTTCCTGGATCTATAATTTCTAGATTCTTTCTCTTGAACCTGTTTTATATCATCATTGATGAAGCCAAATCATTGTTGAAATACTTTCTATGAAAGAGTTGTGACCTTTATGCTGGTGAAGAGCTTGAAAAGAAGGGGATGATGTATTTGTGATGTGATGAAAAAAAAAAAGAGAAAGAAACAAAGAGAAGAAGTATGAAAAAAAAGTGAAAAAAAGAAAAAACAAAAAACAAAAGCAGCATTGTCATATGAATTGGGAAGTGAAAGTATATATTTATTAATCATTACATGCCTTGATCACACATGTTTTGAATATTTTATCCTTTCTCCCTTTATACTTTTTTCTTCTTCATATAAAAGGCCTTAGTTGATCCAAAAATATACTTGAGTTGTTAATTCTTTCGAGTATAAGTCATATATGTCAATTCTTTGATTAAAACCTTAACTGTGAATATTTTTTCGTGAAGCTATGCCAAGTTGATACACTTACATATGTGCAGTTGTTGATACTGAAATTGTTCTTTTGATGTTTCATTGACACTTACTCTATTGATGAGCTTTCCATTGAGAGACCCTTGTGTTTCATGTTTTTATGAGTGTTTGCCCGGTAAGTATTCGGATCAAATCATAAAGGATATAATTGCATGATCTTGAGACAGTTGAGTTACATGTCATTGTTAGTACACTCTTATGTGATTATTTCTTAGATGCTTTATGCCTTTACCCTGCATGATTCACAATTTAAGGAAGATTGAGAATTTTCTTGAATGTAGTTATGTATGCCTTATGTATTTTTATTATTTTTCACATGACATGAATAGACGTTTGTGGGTACCATCACTGTAAGCCCTCCTAAGACATTACTCATCCACTAGGGGTAACCTAGGGGTTTAAAGGCTTGGTGCATAGACTAAATGTACTCGTGACTCCTACAAAAATTGAGATTATCTTTTTAATTTTTTAGTATTTTGCTAAGGACTAGCAAAAAGCTCGTTGGAGGTGTGATTGCACTCTAAAAGTGCAATTATAATACCTTAACTTGTGTTTTGTTACCCTTAGTTTAAGATTATAGATACCTCTTTAGTTATATTCTAGTACTAATTAAGTCTATTTTGATTTCTATAGGAAATGGAGCTAAAAAGGTGCCTAGAAGTTGACCATTGAAGTCATCGTTCGGATGCCGTTCGAACGATGGATAGAGATTCAAAGAGTTGTTTTGGTCACTGTAGTGCTCATCTAAACGCCGTTCAGACATTGAAAGATGGTCGTTCGGACGATGATAAATGCCTTGTTTTGGTCGTTCGGACGACGGACAAAGGATTTCTCAAGATTTCATACCTCACAGTTTGGACGTTAAAAAAAACACTAGTTTGGTAGTTCGGACAACGACCCAGCCCAACTTCAAATTTTTTTGTTTCCTTGTTGGTTTAAATCTCCAGACTTAATTATATACTTGTAATCAAACCCTAAGGAAGGGGAAGTTTTTCTAGATTTTAGGAGTAGTTTAGGAGTAGATTAGAGTAGTTTTTTCATAGTTTTCTATAGTTTTTCCAATCCTTATAATCAAAATTCATATATTCAATATAGCTTTGTGTATCTATAATTATGATGAGTGGCTAGATTCCATCTTAGGATCAATTGTGAAGATCAATTGAAGATCTTGGATGAACAATAGAGGTAAATTAGTTTTTAATGTTCAAATCTTTTGTTAAATTGAAAGTTCTTGATTCTTTATAATCTTGATCTATTGAAAATAAGGGGTTCTTGACTAATTTCTTGAGTTATAATGCACAAACTAGGGTTTAAGATTATAGTTACTTGAATCGATGATACGGACACTTGAAGCAAGTTATTGTAAAATAAGATTCGAGAATCAAGGGTAGATATTTACGAAAATCTAGATGTTTGATTATACTTGGCAACAAGTCAATGATATGCATCTATGATTCTAAACTTGATTTATTCTATATTTGATTATTAAAGAATAGCAATTTTTATCGTTAAATTTTCTGAATCAAAGACTCACAACGTAATCAACTATTTGAGTTATCAAAAGCTTCTATTAGAATTCTGGGTGAAGCGATTAATTGGATCAATTGGTTTCAAGACTTTATTTTATTGTTTTCATAGTTTAGTTTAGATAATACCGAACCTTTCTTCAAACTATTTTTATGTTATTTTATTGGAGTGTTTTCCTGAGAGTTCTGACCTAAGGTGAGTTTTTCTTGAATGTGCTAACTATCTTCCCTGTGTATCGATATTGGACTTTCGAGTGTTATTACTACATCACAACCGCACACTAGTGGATTTCAATCGCACTATTTTGGAGTGATCAATAGGTTTTGCCATGTAGTTTCCATGGTGTTGCGAATGAGCTTATCTTTGAAAACTCTGTTTAATAAAATTCCTTTTCTCAGCCAATACATGAAATCTATTAGACATCTAACCATTGTATGATTTACTTGGGTTTTGAAAATTACGAGTTTGAACATAATCCACAGGTAATCCATACAATTTTTGATATTAGGGCCTAATGTGACCTCTTATGCCACAGTAGTGACAGAAAGGAATGAATCTAACAAAGTTACCTCCTACTTGCTGTGGCTTGTACCTTCTTTCAAGCACAAATTTGATAGGTCTACTGTATTGGTTGTCTTTTGCTTTGTTTACTTTACCTGTATAACCAATACAACGCATATCCCCAAAATATTTTTGCTCATTGCATACCTTCTCAAAAGTGGATGCACTAGTTTTATATTTCTTGAAGGTAAGATTTGCTTTAGATAACTCATACATCAATTTTTGAATCCTTTTTTTCAAGAGATTTCTGGCTTCTGCATTATCATGGGTATTCTTTTCAAGCAACTTCACTTTCTCAGACAAAGTACCTCGCTGTTTCTCCAACTGTACAATCTTTGCCTTTTCTTCAACACTTACCTTCTTCAAGGTTTTAACTTCTTTCAAAGTCCATTTTAGTTTATTCCCCAATTTGACACTCACATTGGTCATCTTGTAAGATTGCTTATACAATTGATCGTATGCCCGTTGAAGATCAGTCTTATCTTCATCCTCAGATTCTTATTCATCTTCTTTGATGAATTCAACACTTCTATCAGAATCATCAACTTTCTTATTCCCAGGCGCTTTACCTAAACTTTCTATCACTTCAGATTCAATGGTCATAAATGTTGTGAAGTTCTTTAAACTGTCATCATTATTAGAGTCTTCTTCCTGCTTAGAGTCACTCCATGTAGCTGTCAGAACCTGGCTTCCCTTATTTTTCTTTTTATTCAAACACTCTACAGCAATGCGTCCAAAGCCCTAACATTTATAGCATTATTTTTGGCCAGTTTTCTCAATTGGCTTCCTTACAAACTTGAGTTTATCAAAAGGTCTTTCTTTGACTTTATCATTGGAGGAAGACTGACTTTGTTGTCGTTTGTTAAAATTTTTTTGACACACAGTGCCATCTCTTCCATCCCAAAGTCATTATCACAATCATTAGCCTCATTTTCGCTTTCCTTTATGGAATATAGGGCAATGCCATTGTTCCGTTTAGGCTGGCATAAATTGGCTTCAAAAGTTTATAAGGATCTAACTAACTCTTCTACTCTTAGGGAGTCTACATCTCGACTTTCCTCAATAGCTGTTACCTTGGCTTGAAATCTCTCCGGTAAGGATCTCAAAATTTTTCGAACAATTTTAGACGAAGAGATCTATTCACCAAGGTGAAACTTGAGTTGATGATGTCACTAAAATTGGTTAAATGTCTCATCGTCTTCCATTCTCAAAGTTTTGAAAGCCGTAGTCAATCGCTAAAATTTGGCGATCTTAATAGTGGTAGTACCCTCATGGGTAGTCTGTAAGATATCTCATGCATCTTTAGCAAGTTCACAAGTAGAGATTCTATGAAGCTCCTCTACTATGACTTCGTTATAGATAGCATTAATGGCTTTACTATTCCAACCACAGCTTTCTAAATCAGTTTTATCCCAGTTTGAAGTTTCCTTCAAAATAGTTGATATCTCGTTTGTAACTGTGGGTGGAGCATAACCATTTACAACAACAAGCCAAACACGTTCATTGATTAACTTGATAAAAGCTCTCATTTTGGCTTTTCAATAGGGATAATTAGTCTCGTCAAGTAGAGGAGGCCTATATGTAGAACTGCCTTCTTTAGGCCAATCCATAGAGTTAGGCTAACAGGATCTCACTTTTTAAAAACAAAAGATTTTTTAGTGTCCTACTTTGATACCAATTGAAAAACTTAGCCCACTTTCTTTATTGGTATTTAAAAGATATTAACCTAGATCAATGCTAAAACTATCACGAGTTAGGTATACTTACTTGAGTGCAAAGTGATAGAATGTCAAGTAAACCGAAACCAATAACACAAGGAGTTTTTCCTGTGGAAACCCAAACTAGGGAGAAAACCACATGTCCACTTTCGTAGGACAAAGATCTGTATGATAATATCGTTCAACAGTTACAAAACACTTACAACCTAAATCTCTAATTAAATCCTCAATCTCTAGGTTGACTTGTACTTACTCGATTCCACGATTCACCGTTGCTAGTGCACGATCACCGCTCAATTCCCTTAGAACTGATTTATGTCTCGAATTCCTACAAAACGATCAATCTCTTCAATGGCATTGAAAGATTAGATGCTAATAAACTGTTCATGAGCTTTATAAATGATTGAAAACACTTTAGAAAGTTGCTTTCTTAATGACAACTTAGATTTGGGACTTTGGGATGAGTGTAAGTATTTATAGAGCTTCAGAAATTTCACAATGCGGAACCCTAGGTCATGCATAAATGGATCTCGTGGGCACGAGGTGTCCCACGAAGTGTTATACGAGCTCCATCCTAAAAATGACGTGCTCTCTATATCTTCCAGCGAGGTCTTGCTAGATCCCACGACGTGTCCTGCGAAGTCTTCTAGAAGAATTTGCACACTGTTTCTTCTCCAGAGGTGCTGTGAAGTCCCATGAGGGGTCCTACAAGGGTTAATATGATTTTCCATGCAAATCCACACATTCCACAACTTGTCTCAAAGTCCATCAAGGCTTGTCAAAGTTTTGTAGCACATTTTGAAGCTTCATACAAACTTTTCTTAACACGATCTTGCATGAAATAACAATGAAGATCATCCCAATACATTGTGATTAAGATCCAAAATACAATACATTTGAAAAGTCACGAAATTTGCCAATTACATGATTTTACAATCTCTTCCTTTGGCAATTTCGTGACCAATCAACTAATCTAGGGATTACAAGGAAATATAGACATTACAAGGATCGGTCTCATAACCCTGTTAATCACAAGTATATTTAAAATGGACATGAGCACGTTAACATTCATATTCAACCTGTCTCTGCACAGATATATCAACAAACAACCATTAACTGCAGAATCTCAATAATCAATAATCTCTCAAAACAGTCAATATATAATATGAAATATGATTCTGGAATCCAATAGATGTTCTCCCCCTGTTTGGATACAAATTGACAAGGGGAGTCACAAGATAGCAATAGGACCAAAAACAAAGGCCAAATAAAAAATAACCAATAACAAAAGAAAAGGCAGAGATCCAAAAGAACCCAAGAAATATAGATAAAGAAAAGTCAAAACAAAACCATGTGGTCTAAAAACCAACTAACCAAAAATATAGGATAACCCCAAAAAAACAAACAATCAAGGACACAACCATAGGCAACAACTCCACCCATTATCGATGGCTCTGAGCGTGGAAACTGTCCATAAAGTCATCAGCAAAGTTGACAAAGTCTGAGTGGACTAGCAACAACATCCCGAACCTCCTGAACCTCCCGAGAACGGTGCTCAATCGTCATGTCAACCCACTCGTGAAGCTGATCCATCCTTTCCACCATATCATCAAAATGGCGGAACACCACAGTCATAAACGCAAGAAGCTCACCAGAAGGTGCAGTCCATGTGGATGCAAAAGCAGGTGCCGGAGTGGATGGTTGGGCAACTATAAAGGCTGGAGTTGATGTCGTGTCGCGCCCAGATTTTTCGCACTCGAGCAATACTCACTCAAGCGGGAAAAATGTTGTACTCTCTCGTTAGAACTCACCCTTCTAGAAGAATGAGTGCGACTAGGTTTGAATTGAAAACAGGTTTGAATAAAGGGCTTTTTGAAAAAGATTCGGAGTCGCCACCTAACTTGATTAAGGTGAGTTAGGTCACCTAAAAACTAAGAATAATCCGAAGACTACACTTAGGGTTTTTAGAAAAAAGTTTTTGAAAATATCTCCTCAAGAGAGGGTTTTTAGGAAAACAGGTTGTTTGGCAACCTTTGGAAAACATTTAGCCCTTTTTTAGAAAAATGACTCCTTTTGGTCTTTGAAATCAGTGATTCTAGGTTCGGAGGTTGGTTACGTGTAGGGAAGACGCACTAAGCTATCACCCTACCCCGCCCTTTCGATACCTACATGTCAATCTACCCTAGATTCACCTATGAGAGTCTTTAACTAACTAATGGTTCAATTCTATTCACTTTGAAAAATAATGTTTGAAAAATATGATGCATGATATACAAGTGCAAGATGAAAGAATTGGAAAATAGAAATTGATTTGAAAAGAAATTGATTTGATTTGAAAATAGATTTGAAAAGATGGAATTGAAATTGGAAACCTTGAAAACTTGGAAATAGGAAATTGAATTTAGAAATTGATTGGAATTTGAAATTTGGAAAGATTTTGGAAACCACACCCATGAGGGTGGAATTGAAAGTTTGAAAAATGTTGTGACCGCACTTATGAAGGTTGCCTACGTATCCCTTTGGGGGAATCAGGTCAGTCGTAGTTCGGACCGGAGTCCGATTGAAAATAGAAGGGTGGATTTGAAGAAAGAGATTGGATTGGAAGAAAGAGATTGAATTGAAAATGGGATTTGAATGGAGATTAGAAAAGGAGATTGGAAATTGAAATTGGAAAGATTGGACTTTGATTTGAAAAGATTGATTTTGGAAAGACTTGGTTTTGGAGAGATGGAGGTTTAGGAAACCTAGACTTAGGAAAAGCTTAACTCGACTTGGAAGATTTAGGAGATTAGGAAAGGTTGGATTTAGGAAATGTTTGAATTAGGAAATGTTCGATTTAGGAAAGTGTCATTTTTGGAAGGTTTCGAAATTAGGAAAGTTTTCATTTTAGGAAAGTTTTGAAATTAGGAAAGTTTCATTTTTGGAAAGTTTGGAATTTAAGAAAGTTTGGAAATTGGAAAGTTTTGAATTTAGAAATGTCTTGAAAAAAGGAAGTTTTGAATTTAGAAAGCTTTGAAAACAAGGAAGTTTTGAAAATAAGAAAATTTTGTTTTGGGAAAGGCTTGAAAAAGGAAAGTTTTCAATTTAAGAAATGTTTGAATTAAGAAAGTTTCGACTTAAGAAAGTCTTAAATTAAGAAAGCTTTGAGTTTAGAAAAGTCTTAGATTTGGAAAGATGTTGAAATTTTGGAAAGTTTAAAGTTTAGAAAGATTTGAAATTAGAAAGATTTAACTTGAGAAAGTTTCAAATTTAGAAAGTTTTGAACTTGGAAAGATTTGAAATTTAGAAAGTCTAAGATTTAGAAAGCTTTAGAGTTTTAGAAAATCTTAAGATTAAGAAATGTTTGAGTTTAGGAAAGGTTTGAAAACTTGAATGTAGAAAGTTAAGATTTGGAAAGGGGGTTGAATTAGGAAAGGGTTGAATTAGAAAAGATTTTTATGTTCAAGTTTTTGGAAACTTAAGGTTTAAGAAAGTGGAAGTTTAGGAAGGATAAAAAGTCGGATTAGGCAAGGTTTGGGATTTGTTTCTAAAAACGGAGGATTGGATTCGATTTCCTAAAGGGAAGATTTGATTTGCTTTCCTAAAGAGAAGATAGGATTTGGGTAAGGATTTGGGGAAAGGAGATTCTAGAAACCCTAGATTTGAAAAATTCTAGTTTTGACGTAGAAACGAGGTTTTGAAAACGTGTAGAGTTTGGATGTGAAAACAAAAGGTTTTGGAAACCTAGGTTTGGGGCAAAGTTTGGAAAACCACGTTTTTGGAAAGAAAATTAGGATTTCCTAATGGTGGGCTCTAGGTGTCGACTTGGGCTCTAAGGAAAGAGTTTTTAGAAAGTGCGTTTTTGGAAACGAAGGTTTTTCTAGAAGGGAATCCTAAGGAGGAATTTTCGGAAAGTGAATTTGAAGAGGGAGTTTTTGGAAAAAGATTTTAAAGGGAAGGAGTTTTGGAAAGTGTGTTTTTGGAAACGTAGATTTTGGAAGGTAGATCCTAGGGGGGAATTTCTAGAAGGGAGATTTTGGAAAAGAGAGTTTTTGGAAAGATTTTTAGAGAGCGTTTTTAGAAAGTGGATTTTGGGGAGAGGATTTTGGAAAGGAGTTGAAAAAGGGAGTTTGAAAAATAGATTCTGGAAGGAGTTTTTGAAAACAATTTTGAAGAGGAAAGTTTTAGGAAAGATTTTTGAAAAAGAGATTTTTAGGAAGAGATTTTTAAAGAGAGGGAGAGTTTAGAAGGATTAAAAACATCTCACTTTCCTAAAGCAATCCTAGCCATAAGAGGACTAGAACCACTTTAGGAAAGTGATTTTGAAAACAAGGTTTGAAAATATAGACCAAAAGGTCACTTTTTATATAACACTTTCCTAAAGCAACCCCAGCCATGGAAAGGCTAGAATCACCCTAGGATTGTGATTTTGAAAACATGTTTTTGAAAAAGAACTTTTGATGCAATTTTGAAAACAAGTTTGAAAACGATTTTTGAAAACAACTTTTTGAAAATAAATTTTGGAAGATGCAAGACTATGATATGCACAATGCAATTTAGGGTCGTGAACATACAAGGTTAAGGCTTCACCACATAATTAAGGGGGTCGGACCCACGTGGTCTCTAGTTAGACTAGAAGAAAGCCCCCGACACGGTGACTCTCCAATAGTCTAATCCTACACATGGACCGGGAATCCCCTTGTTTCAAGCATGCAAAGAAAGGGGGGGAAAAAGATGGGGGATTAAAATAGAGAAAACCCAAGTGGGTTGGAGAGAGAAGAGAGAGGGGGGAAGGTGCAGAAATTTAAATAGGGAGCCTACTTTGTTTCTTGTTTATTTTGCGCGCCGTGCGGTCTTCGATCTTCGGTCTTCAGTCTTTGTCTTGATCTTCACCTTCAGTCTTCAAGGGTTGTCTTCAAGCTTTAGATGGCAGCTCTTCAAGTCTTCCAAGGATGGTTGAAGGTTAAGGTATGAGTGTATGGGGGTGTATATGAGTGTATAGGAGGCTAGGGTTTTTGAGGTGCTCGAGCTCTGTATATCGAATTGTGTGATTTCTAGGTTAAGTTTGTAGACCCCTTTCACGTTGATCGAGACTCTGTATTTATAGAAGTTGGACAAGCCTGGCGCTAGGGCAAAATTTATACTGGCGCCACTAGTAGTGGCGCCAGGCCATTTTTTGGCTTGGCGCCACTAGCCATTTAGGAAACATTTAAGGTCGGCAAGCAACGTATCTTTGACTAGATTTGGGCGCCTGTACTAGTGACTACCATGTAAACTTTAGCCTGGCTTCACTAGGAGTGACTTCGGAAAGTCCGAGAATTATTTGAAGGAGCCGAGAGTGACCCGAAAAGCCGGAAAGGAGCAAGAACACTTGAAATAGTGTCCTAGAGGTATTTGACTTAAAAAGTGAGGACAACATGTGTCGGAAAGGTTGACCGGGCCTTTAGGGGCAAAACGGTCAATCGGACTGCGAAACTGCCAGGACAGACTCAAACTATCCTGGAAGAAGACTTGGGATCTGGAAACATTATTTAGAATGTCCCCAGAGGTTTTTGGTTTGATTCACAGGGCCGGCGTGGTCAAAAATGGAGACCGGCCCACCAGGGGCAAAACGGTCATTTTGTACCGGGTTTGCCGGAACTGACTCGGAATGGTCCGAAAAGGTAACGGAAGGTCGAGAACACTATAAAAGTATTCTCGGGACATTACCGGTTTGATACCTAGAGCCGGTGTGGTCGAAGAAGGAGACCGGCCCTCTAGGGGCAAAACGGTCATTTTGTACCGGGTTTACCGGAACTAACTGGGAATGATCCGGAAAAGTAAAGGAAGATTGAGAATACTATAAAAAGTATTCTCGGGAGGTTACCGGTTTGATACCCAAAGCCGGTGTGGTTCCCGGGGCGTTCGGATGCCTAGGGACAAAATGGTCACCTTGACCTAAAAGTCTCGGAAAAGGTCCTAAGGGTAGTCTGGTCCTTTTCCACCGAAGTGAGCTAACAGACACAGGTGTTGACCTAAGTTTTGAGTGTTTCCGCCACCCTAACGGTGTGAGTATTTTCGCTACTCGGACGGGGTTGATGATTTGTGAGTATTTCCGCTACTCGGACGGGATTGATGATTTATGAGTATTTCCGCTACTCAGACGGGATTGATGATTTGTGAGTATTTTCGCTACTCTAACGGTTGAGTATTTTCGCTACTCTAACGGCTCTGTGAGTATTTCCGCTACTCTAACGGCTCTGTGAGTATTTCCGCTACTCTAACGGTTGAGTATTTTCGCTACTCTAACGGCTCTGTGAGTATTTCCGCTACTCTAACGGTTGAGTATTTCCGCTACTCTAACGGCTCTATGAGTATTTCCGCTACTCTAACGGTTGAGTATTTCCGCTACTCTAACGGCTCTGTGAGTATTTCCGCTACTCTAACGATTGAGTATTTCCGCTACTTTAACGGCTCTATGAGTATTTCCGCTACTCTAATGGTTGAGTATTTCCGCTACTCTAACGGTTTTGTGAGTAGTTTTGCTACTCGGACCGTCTTGAGGAATAAACTGTCTCGAGAGAGGGATTGGAAAGGGGTCTTACCGTCTCCGAAGAGACGTGCCTGGGTTTTGAGTGTTTCCGCGACTCTGACGGTTTTGTGAGTGTTTCCGCCACTCTGACGATTTTGTGAGTGTTTCCGCCACTTTGACGGTTTGGTGAGTAGTTTTGCTACTCAGACCGTCTCGAGGAATAAACTATCTCGAGAGAGGGATTGGAATTGAAATAAGAAAGGACAGTGCCCCTAAGGGCATTTTGGTCATTTTGCCTTTATTTGGGCCTGACAGGCCCGCGAAGCGATGGAAAGACGAAATTTGGACTAAAGAATTGGTTTCGATTGGAATATGTCCATAATGACTTGAAAATAAGTTGGACGGAGTGTAGACTGCCGAGCGGTCAAAAATGGGGTGCTTACATGTCACAGCTGGAGCAGGGGAAGTAGTAGTGACTGTAGGTAAATCAGCTCAACAGTTTGCATTGTCGGAGTCTTCAAGCTCGTGGGCCAAGCCGGGGAGGACAGTAGGAGTTGCCATGCCAATCTAAGCATTGTTAAGCTTTAGGGTCAAATGGAAAATGGGACGAGAGGTGTAAGCTGCGGCTCAACATGATCAACAAAAATCAAATGACGAGTAATGAAGAAGGTAATGAAGTGGCCGAAGGGAAGAAAAGCGTGAGTAAAACGATTGGCATGAGCAGAGATGATGAGATCAACCATAAAGTGGGACACAGCAACGGACGCACTTGAGGCAATGGAATACATGAGGCGAGCATGAGACTCATCGATCTCACTCGTGTGGGCAATGCAGATAAAAAAATCATAGACGATGTGATTTAGCACCTAAAAAACAATAGAAAGAAGACGCTACTTAAGATGGGTACGAGGGCTAGGGGGTCACTGCCCATGATCAGCCAAGAGACACTCCACAATGGAATTACGGGAAACGAGCAACATGGTGAGGAGGATATGGAATGGTGGGAATGAGCGGATCTGCCAGTTGATGGTAGGAAAGGATATCAGCATGGGAGAAGGTGAGATCAACCTCACGCACAAAAAACCAAAGTGTGTGATACTCACGGTCGACAAAATGAATGTTCAAGCATAACTCGGGAACAATCAATGGACCTTAATCAAGTGAGTCCACTGATGACGCTAAAAATGAGCAGGGAATGGGGTATCAAGAAACTTATCAAGAATAACCCTACAAGAGACAAACACTGAACGCAAAGTAAAAACATTTGTGTAACAACACTCAGCGTTAGAGTTTGAAAGAAATTTAGTAAAAGTGGGAGCCTTAGGAAAGGAAAAAAAAGGAGGAGAAGAGGTAATAGGACGAGTAGATAAGGAGGAACGAGTAGCACGAGGAGTACAGGCAGGAGGAGTAGTCGAAAAAAACGTAGCAGCTTAACGTGTCCTCGTGGCACGCGGGGTACTCGACGTTCCCGTGGCCTGTCGCGTAGACGAGCGACGATAAAAGGAGGCAGGGGAAGCCTTCCTCTAGGGAGACATGAGGAATAGAGAGGCAATCAGAGCAGAAGACACATAGATCCCAACCAAACAACAAAACAGAGAACAAAACAAAGCCCAACCCTCAAGCACACAACCCTACCCAAACCCAAAATCAACACGGTGAACTAGGGTAAATCGGGGTAGAACACTAAATCAACCAGGACAACCCACAAAATACGCACACCCAAAAGCCACCACCACCACCACACATGAGTGAACAAGGAAACCAACCTAGGGTTCTCGAAATGGCACGAAGGGAAGGAACCGAGGTACAATGCGACTAGAAATAAAGAGAGAGATATAGAGATTACCAGAGAGAGAGAGAAGAGAATGAGAGCCAAGGAGACGGACATCGATGAGGAGAGAAACTAGGAGGAGGATGGCGAGGGCTGGCAGCTGACTTCGCTCCCTTAAGATAACACCCCGACAAATTAAGAATTAGGGTAAAAATAAACAGTAAATAAATATATATATATATATATTGGTAGACAAAGTGGACTTCGCAGGTGCTAGAGAAGCCGCAAGAGTCCCGTGAGGTCTACTGGGAGCTAACACAGAAAGGAAGAAAAAACAAGGACACCTAGCCAAGACAATTGCAAGAATCTTTCAGTCAAAATTCAACCCATGTAACTAGTGAACAAGTAAGCAAGAATATGCCAACATGAAGTAAGATCAAAGACTGATTAGGGCAACCACCCATTGAATTTAAAACAATGTAGAATCACAATTTCAAATCAATATGCAATAAGTAACAAGTTCGTCACAAGTTTAATGAGAATATGGGCCCCTGGATAAAATCATGGCATCATTCATCATGGATTTCTCAATGGATTAGCTACAATTCAATGTCAAACCCTTTGTTATCCCTTTTTCTCATGATATTTTGAGCACATATCATCAAGATTATATTTTTTTTTAACATTTTTTTTTAAACAATCATCATCCAACCCTATCTCTCCAAGCACACAACTTTTTTTAAAAAAAAAAAAAACACAAGGGACGGAGGCTTTCACACACATGAGAGGGTAGCCATTTCCTCTTGTTACATAACAAATGTAGCTTCTCACGCATCTCACTGGTAGCCCTTTACATCAAAACAAACAAGACTAGAAGGGGTATACAAGCCTGCAAAGTCAATTGAACATAAGCTTGACCCAAACAAGTCACCCATGATAAAGTCAACAAAACAGATCATAAAAGCGGACTCCATATTCTAAGAGATCTCAACAGGTGAGTCACTTATTAAATACTGAGAATGAACCATATAATTGTCATTTCAAACCAATAGAGATACACACACATAGTTAATGAGCAATACAATATTCATAATAGGACATGCTTGCAAATCAATCATCACATGAGTAAAATTTTGAGAGAATGACTTTTGCTCTAAACTCAACTAAGGTGAAGACACACAAACGCACACACGAAAGAGAGCTTGAGATAAGATGAAACAAGAAGGACACTCAAGACTTTGAAACACATAGAAACAAATTACTCAATAAGATAGACTCCCAGGAATTTTTGAAAAAAATCAAACCTAAGAGCATCAAGAGGCTTAATGAACAAATCAGCAAGTTGGTTTTCTATAGCAATATGTTCCAAGGAAATAGCTTTATCTTCAACGAACTCACGAATAAAATGACAATGAATGTTGATATGTTTAGTACAAAAATGCTGCACAGGATTCTTAGATATACTAATAGCACTCATATTATCACAAAACAAGGTCATGACATCCTGCTCTAAGCCATAATCACACAACATCTGTTTCATCCACAAAAGCTGAGTACAACAACTTCCAACAGCTATGTACTCTACCTCAGTAGTGGACAAGGAGATGGCATTCTGCTTTTTGCTATGCCAAGTAATAAGGTTATTACCTATATAAAAACACCTACTAGAGGAGCTCTTACGATTATCGGCAGACCTTGCCCAATTTGCATCAATATAACCTACAATATCTGTGTTAGTGTTCAAGATAAACCAAATACCATACCCAAGAGTATCATTTACATATTTAATAATTCTTTTAACAACAAACAAATGTGACTCTTTAGGACAAGCATGAAACTGAGCACAAACACCAACACTAACTGTTATGTCAGGCCTACTAGCAGTTAAATGAAACAGACTAGCAATCATGCTCCTATACAAGGTTTGATCAACATCTTTGTCGAAGGCATCCTTGCTAAGCTTAAGACTAGTACTCATGGGAGTCCTAGCATGCTTAGTATTTTTCAAGCCAAATTTCTTCATTAGGTCTCTAGCATATTTAGATGGAGAGATAAAAATTTCTTAATTCACCTGTTTAACTTAAAAGCCTAGGAAGTAATTCAACTCACCCATCATGCTCATTTCAAATTGACTTTTCATATATTCAAAAAAATTATGAGCAAGCAGTTCAGAAGTAGAACCAAACACAATGTCATGCATGTAGATTTGAGCAATAAGAATGTGTTTTGATTCTTTCTTAATAAACAGAGTCTTATCAACTCCCCCTCGAGAGAAGCCAGACACTAGCCAAAAAATAGTCCACTTCTCATACCAAGCTCGAGGAGCTTGTTTCAACCCATTCAAAGCTTTCTTAAGCTTGTACACATGATCAGGATGCTTAGGGTCTTCAAACCCTTTGGGTTGTTCAACATAGGATTCTTCTTAAAGAACGCCATTAAGGAAATCACTCTTCACATCCATCTGGTGAAGTCTAAAGCCTAGATGACATGCAATGGCAAGTAAGATGCGAACAAACTCCAACCTTGTAATAGGGGCAAAGGTCTCATCAAAGTATATTCCTTCAAGTTGAGTGTAGCCCTGTGCTATAAGTCTTTCCTTATTTCTAGTGATAGTGCCATAATTATCAGATTTATTCTTAAATATCCATTTGGTACCTATCACATTGACATTATTAGGTCTAGGCACAATGATCTAAACATAATTATGCACAAATTGACCTAGTTCTTCATGCATAGCAGTTATCCAATGCTCATCAATTAAGGCTTTTTTCACATTTTTAGGTTCAAATGAGAAGGTATAGCATAAGTAGTGTAAGCACCCCATTTTTGCCTACTCGACAATCTCCAGCCCGACCGGATTCGGTTTCTAACATCACAACCCATACAAGCTCAAGACGAGCCTTTCAATCTCCAATCCAGTCAACTGGTCGCTTCTCGGGTCCATAAGAATTCGTTGGAGCCTTAAGCACCATTATTCCAGGCAGTTTTCCAGACCGAGCGGTCTCGGAAACCAGTGCCATCCAGGTAGCTTCCCGGGATTAAGCGATCTCGGGGACCAACACCTCATCAAAGATTCCAGACGGTTCACTTCTGGTGCCTGCTAGCCCTCCAATGTAGAATGTCCGTCATTCGGTAGTTCTCCGGGACCAGGCGTTCTCGGAGACCAACACCACCCTTCCAAGTAGCTTTCTAGGACCAGGCGTTCTCAAGAACCAACACCACCCTACAGGTAGCTCTCTAAGACTAGGCGTTCTTAAAGGCCAACACCGCACAGGTAGTTTTTCGAGACCGGGCGGTCTCGGGAACCAACACCTAAGTCAACACCGGCGCCTGCTAGTCCGACTCGGTGAAAAATGACCAAATCTGCCCCTTGGGCCTCCAGGCACGTTTTGGAAAAGTTCAAAATCCCTTAAAATGATAAGTCCATCCTTCCAAATGTTGTCAAACCATCAGGCATTCCTCACACGCCATTTGGTCCAAATCCGGTCTTATTCTGGCTCACTCTGGTCGAAATGACCCTTTTGCCCCTGAACGACTTAGCACAGTACGAACCCCACTAAACGGTGACAAACTCTCTCAAAACCATCCCTGAACAGCCCTACACTCCTAACACAATATACCGGACCATTCCTGACCATTTCCAGCCAACTCCGGTCAAAATGACCGTTTCGCCCCTGGAAACCCAAATATGCCCTGAAACAGCACCGGCCTTGGGATTTCGAGCGAAGATTTCACCACACGCCTTTGTTTAACCCAAGGAGCACCTTACGACACTAAACTCACACGACTTGATAAAAGTTCCTTGGAGCGTCTCACAGACGCTCCGCTTAAATTGTCTTTTCTCCCGATTCCCTGATTATATTGCACCGTCAACCGACTTGAGAAACGCGTAAACCAGAGAATTCTCGAAAGCTCGTCCATAGATCTTTCCACCGATACGGTTTGATCGAATGGATCACTTCCCGAAGCCCTCCATCGTACGGTGCAAAAACTATAACTTCCAGCAACCCTTGGAGCGTCTCGCAGACGCTTCGCCAAGGTTGACTTTTTCTCCGATTCCCTAATCAAAATGCACCGTCAAACGACTTGAGAAATGCGTAAATTTAGGAATTCAAAAAAGTATTTCCAGAGTACTTTCCATAGAAACGGTCTAATCAAATAGATCGCTTCTCGAAGGCCTCGATCACATCGAACGAAAACAGTCACTTTCAAACACACACAGAGCATACCATAGACGCTCCACAAAAGTGTCCTTTTTGGCACGCTTCCCAAGGCAATATCCCACACTTCTGAACATAATTTAAACTCTTCGAAAACATGAAAGTTCATCGGATGCACTAGGAGAACATCCCAAGTGCGACTGATTCCCTTGGAACCTTCCTGGTTGGCCCAATTATCGAGGCAAAGTTTGGGCAATTCTTCCCGGTGATGGAGCATATGCTATATGGGCTCAAATTTTGTTCAGATCGACCGACTTTCGATCAACGGTCGAGATTTAATCAGTACATAGGGTGCCACGTGTTATTGTGGCAATGGAACAGTACCTGTGCATATCCTACATGCGCACGGCCAAAGTTTGGCCATGCGCATGTAACACATGCGCATGGTCTGTTCCAAATTGCCTATAAATAGAGGCCTCCCCCCTTGCATATTCCAGGTCTGAAATTGATACGAAACTCTGCTGAAATCACTCCAGAAACTCGAATCTCTACATGTATTCCTCCCCTCCAACACTTAGGTTAGATTCTACCTCTCCTAAGCCTATACACTCCATACAAAAAGCCTCATACACACTTATACACTCCACTCAAGCCTCTCAAGCCTTCTTGAAGTCACTCAAGCTCCAATCAAGACATCCATTGAAGATTACAAGAGTGTTGAAGGCAAAAGGTGGTATCCCTTTTATATTTGTGCTCTCCCCCACTCTTCTCTTCTCCCTCCTAGCCTACTTAGGCTATTCTCTATTTTAATCCCCATCTTTAACCCCCCTTTCTTGCATGCTTGAGCCAAGAGGGCTCCTAGATCATGCCTAGAGGAAAGCAAGTGAGAGCCATCGTGTAGGGGGACCTCTCACTAGCCTACTTTAAGATGGTATGGCCTAAGAGCTCCTTGTTTGTATGGTGAAGCCTAAAAACCTTGTATGTGAATCATGACCCATTGCATATTATTATTTTGATCATGTCTTGTATGCTTGGCTTCATTTTATGTTTATTGCCATATCTCACAACGCTTGCATTGTTCTTAATTTCATGACATTTTCAAGTTCTATATGTCCTTCAAAAATTGTTCCAAGAGTTGGCCCCTTGAAGTTTAGGATGAGACTTTAGGAGTCATGCCTTGGAAAATCCCTCACAACCCCCTAATTCATATTTTTGCACCATTGTATTTCAACTTACATAAAAGTCGCTTTCAAACTCTCTAATTTTCAAGGTTTCCATTCTCTCAAAGTTAGTGGTTAAATTGGCCCCATGGAACCCTCTCTTGAGTGGTCTCCCTTTATATTGGCCATAACACCCCTAAATTGTTAGAATGGTCCCCTTTTCTCCTTATGATCGCCTAAGAATGATGTTCAAACCCTTTGATTTTTATGGTTTCCATTCTCTCAAGCTTAGGGGTTGGAATGGTCCCATGGAACCCTCTCATGAGTGGTCTCCCTTTTTATTAGCCATATGAACCCTCTCTTGATGGAATGTTTCCCTTGAAAAATGGTTTTCAAAATCCTTCTCCAAAGATGATTTCAAAAATACATTCTCTCCATCTTTGTATCAAAAATGATTTTTCAAAAATTGTCCTCATCATATTGAATTTTAATCCCTCCACTTTTGTCAAGATAAAGGTTATAATGGCCATGAGGAAACCTTCTTTGGAATGGTCTTTAAGCACCACCCATACAAACCATACTCTTGATTAGAGTCAAAATGTTTATGGAAATGATCTTCAAAGAGGAGGCATACTAAAGTCCATTGCATAACATGTTTTGTCTTCCAAAATTCTTTCAAAAAATGCACCAAACCACACTTCAAAATCATCTTTCAAACCAAACCCTAGGTTAACTTGACCCTAGTTATCTAACCCTAGGTTAACTTGACCCTAGTTACCTAACCCTAGGTTAACTTGACCCTAGTTACCAAACTCTAGGTTAACTTGACCCTAGTTACCTAACCCTAGGTTAACTTGACTCTAGTTACCTAACCATAGGTTATTTTAACCTTAGGTTCCCCCTAACCCTAGGCTAACCCAACCGAGGTTAATACACTTCAAGGTTCCAACTCTTGAACCCTTTTTCAAATGATCATTCAAACTTTTCAATTGTTCTCTTAACTTATTCTTCCAAAACCTCCGACCCCATGACTTCAACCCAACTCCATAAACTCTTTAAATGACCTTACATTCCCTCTTCAAGGTCTTTCCAAAAATGTTTTCAAAGGGTCACAAACCTAGGGTGTCCCTAGCCCTCTCATGGTTAGGGATTCCAAGGACAAGTGACAAATCAAGAACAACTTCTAAGGTTGTCCATGTTAGGATTCCAAATACTTAGCCATTCTCAAAAACCACTTTAAAAAACTAATTCATCCAAACATTCTAAAGTCATGCCTCCAAGGTCTTCAAAACAAGACTTCAAAAACACTTTCAAGTTCTCTTGAGTCATGCCAAAGTATTTTTCCAAAACTCCCTTAAAGTCAATCCAAAAGCATCTTCAAAACACTTCACTCCCAATTTCAAGTCAAAAACTTCCAAGGCCACAAAGAGTCTCCAACTTCCAAGACCTCAAAGCGTCTTAAACTTTTCCAAAGACCTAAAAGTGTCTTAAACTTTTTCAAAGGCCTCAAAGTGCCTTAAACTTTTCCAAAGACCCCAAAGTGTCTTTAAACCTTCCAAAGGCCCTAATGCGTTTATTTTTCATTGGGCTCTTGCCCGAACTACGAATGACCTGATTCTCGCCAAATGAGATACGTAGGCAACCTAAAATGGTGCGGTCATAACTTTTATTTCAAACCCAATCCCTTTTTCAAAAATTCCAATCAATTCAAAGTTTCTATTCCAAACTCTTTCAAAACCTCCATTATTTTCAAACTTCTTCCAAAGCTTGCATCATGCATCATTCATCCAAAACGTGATGACTAGACCCCGTTTTCAAAGTTCTAAAGTGGATATTAAGTAGACATTGGTATTTAGTTATTCTAGTGAGTGAACCAAGGGTGATTAGACATGTAGGTATCGAAAGGGCGGGGTAGGGTGATGATCTTAGGATATCTTCCCTACACGTAACCAACCCCCGAACCTTAGATTTCTATTTTCGAAAGACCAAAATGGAGTTATTTTCCAAAAAGGCTTAAACATTTCAAAAGGTTGCCAAACAACCTATTTTCCTAAAAACCCTCTCTTGAAGGAGTTTTCAAAAACCTTTTTCAAAAATTCTAGGTTTAATCTTTGGATTAACGCTTAGTTTTAGGTGCCCTAACTCACCTTTATCAAGTTAGGTGGCGACTCCTATTTTTCTAAAAAACCCTTAGTCAAATCAATTTTCAAACCTAGTCGCACTTGTTCTTCTAAGAGGATGAGTTCCAATGACAGAGTTTCATGCTATAGGATCTCCGAGCAGAAAGGACCTTGGACACTCCAAAAACCGGGGCGCGACAACACCAATGCACCTGAAGGTGCTCAATAATGAGAGATATTGATCAAGTCCAAGCAATGTTGGAACTTGACCCCTATGACGACTTTCGTCAACATATCTGTTTGATTTTTTGCTGTGCCAATTTTCTGAAGCATTATGTCCCATTCTTCCAGTATCTCTCGTACGAAGTGAAAATAGACATCTATATGCTTTGTTCGAGAATGATACACTTGGTTCTTTGCTAGATGAATTACACTTTGACTGTCACAATAAACGGTAACTTCCTTCTGGTTAATACCCAAATCTGCTACCAGTCCCTGCAACCAAATGGCTTCTTTCACAGCTTGTCATAGCCATGTATTCAGCCTTCGTAATGGATAGTTCAATTGTCGACTGTAAAATAGACCACCAACTAACTGGTCTTCCAGACATTATGAACACATATCCAGTAGTTGATCGACGCTTGTCACGATCACCTGTGTAGTCCGAGTCAACATACCTAACTACCAAATGATCATCATCATTGTTCTTCTCAAACTTCAAACCAAGATCAATGGTCTCTAAAATATATTGCAGAATCCATTTAGCCGTTTGCCAGTGCATCTTCCCTGGGTTATGCATATATCGACTGATCATACTGACAGCTTGTTAGGTCATGTACACACCATGACATACATAAAGCTACCAACAAGACTTGCATACGAAACTTAAGATATATAGTTTCGATCCTCATCACAGTTAGGAGATTGAGATGCCCTGAGCTTGAAATGTGGGGCCATTAGAGTACTTATTGGCTTTGCTTTCTAGTCTATACCAAAACGTTGTAGTACTCTTGTTAGATACTACTTTTTGAGTAAGATGAATTATGCCTTTCACCCTATCTCTAGTAATTTCTATCCCCAAAATTCTTTGTGTTTCTCCCAATTCCTTCATCTCAAACTCATGACTTAGCTGAGTTTTCAATCGATTTATCTCCACCTTGCTTTTACATGTAATCAACATATCATCAACATGTGAAAGCAAATATATGAAGGATCCATCAGCAAGTCACCTAAAATACACACAATGATCGAATTGGCTATGAGTGTATTGCAAGTCCATCATGAAGCTGTCAAAATATTTATAACATTGCCGAGGTGGCTGCTTCAAACCATAGAGAGATTTCTTCAAACTATAAACCCATTTGTCTTTACTAACTGCTTTAAAATGGTCAGGTTGAGACATATAAATCTCTTCCTCCAAGTCACCATATAAGAAAGCTATTTTCACATCGAGTTGAGCTAACTCGAGATCATATTGTGTAACCAAAGTTAGCAATATCCGAATGGATGAATGTTTGACAACTGGAGAGAATACCCCATTGTAGTCAATTCCTTCTGTCTGAGCATAGCTCTTGGCTACTAATCTAGCTTTGAATTGCACTCCATCCTTAGCTGCTTAATCATTTGTCTTATTAAAAACCCACTTACATCTAATTGACTTCTTTCCTCTAGGAAGCGGCATAAGCTCCCAAGTCTAATTCTTATAAAGAGATTGCATCTCTTCACCCATTGCCTTTATCCATTCAGCCTATTCACCAAATTGAATGGCTTCCTTGTAAGTGGATAGAATGTGATCCCTTCTGCTGGTAGTGCATATGTCACATAGTCTACATAACGTGCTGATAAATGTATCTCTCTTCTCGGCCTATCTGTTACAACTGATTCAGGTTGATGTGGAGGCACTGTGACTGGACTATCAACTTCTCTGCTGACAATGACATTCTTTGACTCCATACACGAGAGTTTGTACCCTTTTATACCAAAAGTAAAATCCAAGAACTTTGCTTTCCAAGCTTATTCTCCCGAACGTGATAGTAAGCAAGGCATCCAAAATATGAGGCGTGTCATAATTAGTAGAATGAGTACCTTTCCATACTTCCATGGGTGTTTTCCTGCTATTGGCAGCTACGGGTAAATGGTTAATGAGGTGGCTAACATATGTCATAGCTTCAGTCCAAAACTATTTGTTGAATCCGGCATCAAATAACATGCACCGAACCTTCTCCTATAAGGTATAGTTCATCCATTCTGCCACCCCATTCTGTTGTGGGGTCTTCCTCACAGTGAAGTGTTTAACTATCCATTCTTTCCAGCAAACTTCCAAGAAAGGGTCGTATGTGTATTTGATTTCGCTCCAAAAGTGTAATCTTAGTTCCCTAATTAATTGTTTGTTAGCCCCAGTATGTTTATTAGAATAGGTTTTTAGCAATAAATTGCTTTAAACTGGTTTTCTCTGTGTATTGTAGGCTTTTCAGGCTAAAATGGCAAAATGGGCTAAAAGTGCAGGAGGACCGTTTGGACGCACCATCCGAACAGTAATCGAAGGCAGTTCAGACAGTGATTTTACCATTTGGACACACTTCAGACGGCACATGACACCATTTGGACGCTATATCAAACGGAGGACTTTTAGAGCCGAGTTTTTGCCTCCGAAACCATTCCAGAGTAATGTTTTTGCGTCCGAAAATCGTCCAGACGGTTAGGCTAACTGTTCGGAAGATAAAATAACCATTCGAAAGGTACTCCTATTGTTTGGACATACCATCTGAATACACTTCGGACGCGCGCCGGATGCACTTCAAACGGTTGCTGCAATTTCATCCTAAAACCTAGTAGCAGCCGAGGAAAAGGGTACAGAGTTTTTGGGTGAGGATTGCGGCACCTGAGAAGAGAAATCCGAGAAGAATGTTGGTTTTTGGTTGTATTTTTTTTGGATTTTGTAGTTAAGATTTTGAGAAGAATGTTTGGGATAAAATCTTGCTAGATTTTTGTCTCATTCATTGTTATCTTCTTCATCATTTCCTCATAATCTAAACAAGAGTTTTTATTTAATAAATTCTAAATTTCTAGCTTTAGATGATAGTTCTTAATTTTTGAAAGTTTTCATTTATGAATTTCTCTAACTAAATCTATTGTTTAGGTGCAAATGTGAAGATCCACTAAAGAAGGCATGGGAAGTGAAAGGGGAGTTTTTAAATCTCATTGAATATCTATATTGTGTTTATTCTCTATTTTTGGAATTGATTGTTGTAGAAAATTTAGATCTATAATCATGGTTAAGTAACTTGTGATTTATTTTTAAGAATTTCTCAAGGGTGATTAAATATAATTCCAAATTAATATGAAAACTCTAGATTTTTAAAGCTAAATCTTCCAAATCAAGGATCCTTTGGAAGATCCTTGATTTGATTTAACCCAAACTTTCCCTTCCAAATTCTATGCTAAAATCGGTAGTTTGAATCAATGCACCCAAACCCCTTTTATTTAATTTAAATCCTGACTTATGTTCACTCAAATTTCCATTGGCTTAAAACTAATTTAGTTTTAATTATTTTTAGTTGTGGTAGAATTCTCAAGTTTATTAAATTACTTTATTTAGATTTTTAATTGTTCAAATTAGTGTTTTAATTGTCATTTTCAATTAATTGCTTATTTGATAGTAAAAACCAATCTACAAACCCCTAAAGATTTTTGGTCTAATTTTAGTTCCCGTAGATTTAATACCATCCTTTGATTGTAATTTTAATTTGCATAACTCTTAAATTGTGTTTGTTACTATTGCTAGATTGACACAAATCTCATGGGCGAACACAATAATAGGGATACCTCCATTTAAACTACAAACGCCTCCGACATGTAAGTTGAGGGCGAACCAGTATTCCCCTCCATTGTCGGATCTGAGTCGCTTGATTTTTCTGCCAATCTGAGTCTCCATCATTGCCTTCCAATTAAGAATGACTTTCAACACTTCGTCTTTATGCTTCATCGTGTACACCCACACATGATGAGAATAATCATCAACAAAGGTAACAAACCAGTGCTTACCGCCTAAGGATGCGGTTCTAGTTGGTCCCCAAACATTAGAATGTATATAGTCAAGAATCCCTTGTGCACTATGGATTACTGTACCAAACTTTATCTGGGTCTAATTCTCCAAAACACAATGCTCGTAAAAGAGCAGTTTGCATGTCTTGATGCCTTTGAGTAAGCCATGCCTTGCAAGAGACTATAAAGCTTTCTCTCTGACATGTCCCAAGTGCATATATCATAGTCTGATGGTGTCTAAATCAGTCTTGTCCATTTTCTCACTAACTGTGGAAGCCTTATGATGTAGCGGAAGGTACACAAGACCGTTAACCAAACCCTAGCCGTTGATTCTGAAGAATGTCGGTTTGGATTTCTTCCGTAAAACCTATAGACTCAAGTGAAAACCAAGCAAAGAGGCATCAAACGTTCATTGATTCGCAAGAATACTGAACGATTGCGTAAACGGTGCAAACTCACACATAAATTGTATTAATCTCCAAAATTTACTGAAAATGTCCCAAACGAAAGTATAAATATGTTGCACGAAATCCTAGGGCTCAGGACAAACTGGGTTAAAAGAAAAACTTACGAAAACCCAAAAAAGACAAGCCCAAAACACTAAACAGACCAAAATTTGTACTTAAAAGCATTTTTCACGTTTTTTTAGGCCAAAAAAATGATGTGTTAGTTTTCAAGGGCCTTCGTCTCGTCGCTAGCTTTTTGAAAACATATTATAATAAGAAAAAGGAGTTACACAGCAGAAGTTACGGTCAATTAAAATTTACTGACCACCGGTAGCTGGTCCACGTGCCGCACGAGCATAACGACGCCCCCGGGTCTCCAAGTAGTCTTCCGTTATGCTATTCGCATCATCCTCCCAAGGTTGGAAAGAATTTGCCTTCGAATTCGGCACCTCCTCCTCCTCCTCCTCCGAGCTGTCACCATGATAAGGCATGAGATGCTTCACGTTGAACACGTCAGAAGTGTTGGCATGGCTTGGCAGTTTGCTATACTTGAGCGCCGAATATCGATCTTTGGTCAGCACTGCCCACACAAAATCTCCCACATCGAACTTCACCAAACGCCGCTTCTTGTCAGCCGCTTCCTTATATTTTGTCGTCGACTCAAGCAAATTTTGTTGCACCTATTTATGGACCGCCTGTAAATCACTAATGAAATCCTTGGCCTTCTTATGGACCCTCTTCAAATCGAGAACATGAGCTAAATCAATTGGAGCTCGCGGCTAGAATGCATAATTGGCTAAGAATGGACTGAAACTCGAACTATGATTCACCAATCGATTAAATGCAAACTCAGCTTGGTACAATTTCTGATCCCATGATGTCAAATTTTCCCCAACTAAACACCGCAACAAGTTACCCAACGAACGATTTACCACCTCGGTCTACCCATCTGTCTTATGATGGTAAAAACTGCTAAAGTCCAATTTCGTGTTAGCTAACTGTAAGCACCCCATTTTTGACCGCTCGGCAGTCTACACTTCGTCCAGACTTGTACTCAAGTCAATATGGACGTATTCCAATCAAAACCAACTCTCTAAGTCCAAATCCCGTCTGTCCATCGCTTCGCGGGCCCACCAGGCCCAAATAGAGCTAAAATGACCAAAATGCCCTTAGGGGCATTATCCTTTCCAATTCCAATTCCAATCCCTCTCTCGAGACAGTTGATTCCTCGAGACGGTAAATCTATTCCAAATTAGGCGCATCTTTCCGAAGACGGTAAGTCCTCTTTCCAATTCCAAATCAGGCTCGTCTTTCCGAAGACGGTAAGTCTCCTTTCTAATTCCAAATCAGGCTCGTCTTTCCGAAGACGATAAGTCCCCTTTCCAATTCCAAATCAGGGGCGCCTTTCCAAAAATGATAAGACCCATTTCCAATTCCAACCCCTTTCTCGAGATGGTCCGACACGTTTTTCGAAGAAAATCTCTTCGGAACGGTAAGTCCCTTTAAACTTGTCGACTGGGATGAGACCCCAAGTCCCCTAGATGGTAGAATGGTCCACCTTTGGCGCTTGCTAGCCCGCCAATGCAAAAATGTCCGTTTAGGAATGCCTTCCGAGAAAGTTGACTTATCAGGCGCTAAGTCCCTTTAGCAGCTTCCCGAGATCAGGCAATCTCGGGAATGATCACGAACTGTCAGAGTAGCGGAAATACTCACAAACATCACAACCGTCAAAGTAGCGAAAGTACTCGTAAACAGGTTGATATAGAGAATTGCCAACAAACCCCTGTATCACGCGACCGCCGTCAGAGTGACAGAAACACTTAAAACCTAGGTCAACACCAGTGCCTGCTAGCCCACTTCGGTGAAAAATGACCAAACTGCCGCTTGGGCCTTTTCCGGCATGTTTCTCGAGAACACACTTGAGTCTTCAGAACGGTAAGTCCAACCTTCCAAGATTGTCTTAAAGAAAATCTGACATGATTAGGTGCCTTCTAGTCAGTTTTGGGCCAATTCCGAGACTTTTTGGTCCAGATGACCATTTCGCCCCTAGGCATCCGAACGCCCCGAGAACCACATCGGCTTTGGGTATCAAACCGATAACCTCCCGATAATGCTTCTTATAGTATTCTCAACTTTTCTCTATCTTTCCGGGTCATTCTGAGTCAATTCCGGTAAACCCGGTGCAAAATGATCGTTTTGCCCCTAATGGGCCGGTCGCCTTTTTCTAGCCACACCGGCTCTGGGTATCAAACCAGTAACCTTCTGAGATTGCTTCTTATAGTATTCTCAACATTCCTCTACCTTCTCGGATCATTCCGAGTCAATTTCGGCAAACCTGGTACAAAATGACCGTTTTGCCCCTGGAGGGACGGTCACCTTTTCCGACCACACATCCTCTACGTATCAAACCGGCAACCATTGAGAACATTCTAAATAATGTTTCCAAATCTCGAGTCTTCTTCTAGGACAGTCCTAGTCTGTCCCAGCAGCTTTCCGACCCGATTGAGCGTTTTGCCTCTAATGGCCCGGCCAAATCCTTCCAATACATCCTATCTTCATTTTTCAAGTCAAATACCTCCAAGACACTATTCTAAGTGTTCCTGCCCTTTTTTCGGCCTTCCAGGTCATTCTCGGTCTCTCAAAATTCTTTCCGGACTTTCCGGAGTCACTTCTAGTGAAACCAGGCTAAAAATTGCATGGTAGTCACTAGTACAGGCGCCTAAATCTAGTCAAAGATACGTTGCTTGCCGACCTTAATAGTTTCCTAATTGGCTGGCACCACTAGTAGTAGCGCCAGAAGCAATTTTGCCCTGGCACCACTGCAACAGACGCCAGGTCTATCTCATGTCTATAAATACAAAGCCTCCTCCAGCGTGAAAGGGGTCTACAAACTCATTCTAAAAATCATATATTTCGATATACAGAGCTCATCCACTCCCAAAACCCTAGCTTCTCTAGGTTTTCCAAACCCTAGCCACCATACATAAACCCTAGCCTCATATACACTCATACACACTCTCATACACTTATACACTAGCTTCCAACCCTCCTTCGAGGAATTGAAGTGTTAGGGACTGCGGAATTTCCCACGACCTGGCTATAGTGTATACGCATACTACCAAAAAATCTGATCTGATTAGCATAGCCTAATCTACGTGATTAGAATCGTACCTTCGAGATCTCTCTAGTTTAATCCCGAAAACAAGAATCAGCACCAAGCACGAATCAGCAAGCTCGAACTCAACCTTCGGACTTCTGCTGTATTCCTCGTACACGCCTTGCTCTATAGAGAGTGGCCCCGCTGCTGCTAGGGTTTCTCTTCCTCACAAAATCGTGTATCTCTCAATTATGTGTAGAATGTGTAACCCTAGCAGTTCTGAGAGTGCGTATATATATAGGCTACAACAGGGACCATAGGATTAGTATAATTAGGGCTTCCTACGCAAATAAGGACTCCTAATCCAACCAGGATTAGTCTTTATTTACGTAAATTATAATTCATACCACTAAGGAATTATAATTGCACTCCCTGTTATACTAGAAATTATATTTCGAGCTCCATATTATTAAATGCTTATTTATCTCCCCACGTTAAGATTACAGATACCCGTCTATTAAATTAAATTACTGACAATTAAATTTAATGGACTTATTTAATTCCTTGAGACCTTCCACTTAACTTATTTGATATGTCGGATTCATAATCCACCTGCAGGGTTTGACATAATCAAAACTTATAAGCATCCTCAAGGGGGTATCATCAATCCCTATACGGGGACGTAGATTCCATCAATAATAAATATTCATCATACACGTAATGTCATTGTCCAACTCACTGAGTTTATTGACCCTTAAAGAATCTCACTCTTCTATGAATCAAAACAATAAATACTACATGCACGTGTCTATTTATTATATTAGGATTAAGAGCATAAACACTCATAATAATCATGAGGTATTAATTGTTTTATATAGTCAGTATAAAAACAATTACCCCAACACGGTCCTGTTCAATACACACAAAGTGTACTAGTGCAAGGAGTTGGAACTATACCATTCCCCACAGTCAAGACAGACCTATTAAAACCTTGTACTACAGTCCTACTGATGGTGTGTCCATTTCCATCTAAGACTGCGAACGATTAACTTATATTCCATAAGAACCGATGATTTGATCTTCCGTGTGTAAGTCGTACTCTACACACCAAATCATCTACGATATAGAATAAGAGACACACATGCATAATCATTAAATAAATAACACAATGCAAACATTTCTCACACAGATTCTCATTAAAATGGAATAACTAATTTATTAATAAATACTAAAGTCACTTCACAAAGCATGTCTTTTAGTATAAATTTCCAACATGAAGGGCTGCAATCTGAAGTTTTGAAGATTAAAGACAACTCTTGAAGATTGAAGACGAAGATCAAGACGAAGACCGAAGAAAGGCAAGGTGTGCAAAGCCAAGTAAAATAAACAAGACAAGGTAGGCTTTTGCTTTGCGTTTTTGCACTTCCCCCTCTCTCTTCTCTCTCCTAACCCACTTGGGTTTTCTCGATTTTAATCCCCCATCTCTTTCCCCCCTTTCTTTGCATGCTTGAAACAAGGGGGTTCCCAGTCTATATGTAGGATTGGACTATTGGAAGGTCACCATATCGGGGGCTTTCTTTTAGTCTAACTAGAGACCACGTGGGTTCGGCCCCCTTGATTATGTGGTGAAGCCTTAATCTTGTATGTTCACGACCCTAAATTTGCATTATGCATATCATGATTCTTGCATTCTTCCAATAGTCGTTTTCAAAGTTGTTTTCAAAATCGTTTTCAAACTTGTTTTCAAAATTGAATCAAAATCCTTTTTTTCAAAACTTGTTTTCAAAATCACAATCCTAGAGTGATTCTAGCCTTTCCATGGCTAAGATTGCTTTAGAAAAGTGTTACATTCAAAGTGAGCAATATGGTCCATATTTTCAACCCTTGTTGTTTTCAAAACCACTTCCTTAAAGTGGTTCTAGCCTTCTTATGGTTAAAATTGCTTTAGGAAAGTGAGATGTTTTTATACTTTCCAAAAAGCTTTCTTTTCAAAAGTCTCTTTTTCTAAAACCTCTTTTTCAATACATTTCCAAAAAACTCTTCTTTCCAAAATTGTTTTCTAAAAACTCCCTCCAAAAATTTATTTTTCAAAATTCCTTTTTAAACTCCTTTCCAAAATACTCTCCTCAAAATCCACTTTCTAAAAACGCTTCCTAAATTCTTTCCAAAAACTCACCTTCTAGAAATTCTTCCCTAGGGTTTCCTTCCAAAAATCTCTCTTTCCAAAAAACACACTTTTCAAAAATCCCTTTTCTTAGAATCCAAGTCAAGCCTTAGAGCTAACAATTAGGAAACCCTAATTTCCTTTCCAAAAACATGGTTTTCAAACTTGCCTCAAAACCTAGGTTTCCAAAACCTCCTGTTTTCTATATCAAAACTATACATATTTCCAAAACCTATCTTCTACGTCGAAACTATAGTCTCCCCAAATTTAGGGTTTCTAAAACTTCCTTTTCCAAATCCGTGTCAAATCAAACCTTCTCTTTAGAAAAGCAAATCCAATCTCTCGCTTAGGAAACTAGACCCAATCCTCCGTTTAACGAAACAAAATCAAATCTTCCCTCTTAGAAACAAAATTCAATCCGTTGTTTTAGGAAATAAGAATATTAACTCTTCCTAGTATAAATCTTTCCTAATTCAAATCCTTCCTAATCTTCTACTTTCCTAAACCTTAAGTTTCCAAAGCTTGAACATAAAAATCTTTCCAAATTTTAAAACTCAACTTCCACATCTTTTCACATGTTTCCTAATTCAACATTTTCCTAATTCTACCTCTTTTCAAATCTTAACTTTCCAAATCTAAGTTTTCAAATCTTTCCTAAACTCAAACCTTTCCTAATCTCAATATTTTCTAAAACTCAAACTTTAAAACTTTCTAAATCCTAAACTTTCTAAATTCGAAACTTTCAAACTCCAAAATTTTCTAAGTTCTAAACTTTCCTAAACTTCAAATCTTTCAAAGTCTAAACCTTTCCTCATTCCAACCTTTCTTAATTCCATATCTTTTCCAAACTTCAACTCCCAAATCTAGATTTTCAAATCTTTCGAAAACTCAAACTTTGAATCTTTCAAAAATTTTAAAGCTTTCTAAATTCAAATCTTTCTAAAATTCTAAATTCAAAACTTTCTTAAGTTGAAACTTTCCAAATTCTAAATCTTTATTAAACTAAACTTTTCCTATTTTCAAAACATTCCAAATTCAAAACTTTACAATTTCAAAACTTTCTTAAAACGAAACCTTTCTTGATTCAAAACTTTTCTAATTTGAAAACTTTCCTAAGTTGAAACTTTCCTAAAATGATACTTTCCTAAAATGAAACTTTTCTAAAACGGAACTTTTCAAATTCGAACTCTTCCTAAATTCAAGATTTCCTAATCTTCCGAGTCCAATATTCGAGTCAATTCTTCTCAAAAATCTTTCTAAGTCAAATCCAGTCTTTCTTTTCTAAGTTCTTAAGTCTAGGTTTCCTAACACCAAGTTTTCCAAAGTCAAATATTTTCAAATCTTTCCATCAAAGTTCAATCTCTCAATCTTCCAATCCAATTTCTAATTCAATCTCTTTCTTCCAATCATATCTTCTATTTTCAATCGGACTCTTGTCTGAACTACGATTGACTTGATTCCTACAAAAGGATACGTAGGCAACCCTCATGGGTGCAGTCTCCATATTTTCCAAATCTCAAATTCCACAATTTTTCAAATCTCCAATCTATTTTCAAACTTCCAATTTCAAATTTCTACTTCCAAATCTTTATTTTCAATTTCTAAAACCTTCTTTCCAAATTCAAACTTCTATCTCTTTCTTTTCAAATCAAATCAATTTCTTTTCAAATCTATTTCCAAATCAAGTCTCCTTTCTTGCAATTGCATATCATGCATCATGTTAGTTTCTTTTCAAAATTTTTTTTTTAAAAGTGGATAGGATTGGTCATTTGTTAGTTGAAGACTCTCATAGGTGAATCTAAGGTAGATTGACATGTAGGTACCGCAAGGGTGGGGTAGGGTGATGGCTTAGTGCGTCTTCTCTACACGTAACCAACCTCCGAACCTAGATCACTGTTTTCGAAAGACCAAAACGAAGTTATTTTCAAAAAAAGAGCTAAATGTTTTCCGAAGGTTGCCAAACAACCTGTTTTTCTTAAAAACCCTCTCTTGAGGTGATATTTTCAAAACCTTTTTCCAAAAACCCTAAGTGTAGTATTTGGATTATGCATAGTTTTTAGGTGGCTTAACTCACCTTAATCAAGTTAGGTGGCGACTCTAAATCTTTTCTAAAAGCCCTTTATTCAAACTGATTTTCAATTCAAACCTAGTCGCACTCATTCTTCTAGGAGGGTGAGTTCTAACGAGAGAGTACAACATTTTTCCGCTTGTGTGTGTATTCCTCGAGTGCGAAAAATCTGGGCGCGACACTAACTACCACAAGCACCTCTAAAAGTGGCTAAGTAACTTAAAGTCCCTATCGGAAACTATAGACGTAAGTAGTCCATGAAGGCGATACACTTCTCGGAAGTACAATTGGGCAATGTTGACGGCATCGTTGGTCTTCTTAGACCCAATGAAATGCACCATTTTTGTGAACTTGTCCACCACCACAAAGATAGAGTCACTGCCCCATTGTATACGTGGTAGCCCTAGGACAAAGTCCATGCTCACATTCGCCCAAGGCCGCTCCGGAATTGGCAATGGCATGTATAACCCAGCATTGGTGGTTGTCCCTTTCGAAACCTGGTAGGTTCCTCAACAAACTTGGCCACCTCACATCGCATGGAAGGCCAATAGTAGGAATCAGCCACAAGTTGGAGTGTCTTAGCTCTCCCCATATGCCCCTCATCATGCAACTCCTTCACTATTTTGAGGCATAAGCTTGATTGTGGCACACACAATTGAGTCGCCTTGAACAAGAACCCATCAAGCAACACATAATCCGCACGCTGCTCTGTTTCAACCTCATAAATAATAGGTGCAAAAGTAGGGTCAGTCCCCAATAACTCACGAAAAGTATCAAAACCAATTACCTTGGCACGCAAAGTGGTGAGTAAACAAGTGCGGCTGCTGATAGCATCGGGCACCCGATTCTGAACCCCAAACTTATACTTGATGGAGAACGTGAACTATTGTAAGTACGCTGTCCACCTCGCATGCCTCGCCAAGAGCTTATCTTTGTTGTTAATATGCTTTAATGCATCATGGTCAGAAAACAGCACAAAATCACTCTACAACAAGTAAGAGTAATCGCATAGAACTCCACATCGTAGGTGCTATGGTGCGTCTTCGCCCCATTCAACTTCTTACTGAAATACGCGATTGGCCGGCCCTCTTGGCTAAGGACAGCCCCAACACCAACCTTTGAGGTATCACAATACAACTCAAAAGGTTTAGAAAAATCAGGCAAAGAGAGCACAGAAGCGGTGGTCAATTTCTGCTTAATTTCCTCAAACACGTTGGCCGCTGCCTCCGACCAAGTAAACTAACCAGCTCACATACAATCTGTGATAGGAGCCATGGTGCTAATAAAATTCGGGATAAACCGCCGATAGAATGAAGCCAGCCCATGGAAGCTGAGCACATCATGAATGCTCCTCAGAGTAGGCCACCTACGAACAGCCTCAACTTTAGCCTCATCCACAGAAATTCCATCACGGGACACTATGTATCCTAGAAAAAACACACTGTTCGTCATGAACGAACACTTAGCTCAAGCGGCAAAGAATTTCTCCTTTTACAACAAAGACAGAACATGTCGCAAGTGCCGTAAATGCAAGGAATGATAGGGCTATAAATCAAAATATCATCAAAGTATACTATCACAAACCTCCCAAAAAAGGTCGAAAAAGCTGGTTCATCACACGCATGAAGGTACTCGGAGCGTTCAACAACTCGAATGGCATAACCAGCCACTTATAAAGACCCTCCCGTGTCTTGAAGGCAGTCTTCCATTCGTCACCCTCATGAATACAGATCTGATGATAACCACTCTTCAAATCTAGTTTGCTAAACACCATAGCCCCATTAAGTTGGTCTAACAGATCATCCAACCGCAAAATAGGAAACCGATATCAGACTGTGACCTTATTGATGGCCCAACTGTCCATGCATATACGCTAAGACCCATCTTTCTTAAGGGTCAAGAGTGCAGGCATGGCACAAGGATTGAGACTCTCCCAAATGTGCCCCCTGGCCAACAATTCCTCAACCTAACGTCACAACTCCTCATGCTCCTTAGGACTCATGTGATAGTGTGAACGGTTTGGCAAGGCAGCTTTAGGAACTAAATCAATTTGGTGTTGGATGTCACACAAAGGCGGCAACCCGAATGGTAACTCCTCCGGAAACACCAGGCTAAACTCCTCTATTAATTCCCGCACACTGTCCAGAACCTCCCTATTTTGCTGCTGCTTCTTAACCACCAACAAATACATTATGCCAGTTTCAACCATCTGTCCCACAAAACGTTGCATGGTCAGTAGATTGGGGTTTTTCTCAGCCACCTGTTTCGAACTCTCCTTCTTACTCAGATACAACACTACCCTCACATTGTTAAGCACAAAGCTATACATATTTTTTCGACCATCATATTGGACAGCCCTATCAAACTATCACGTCCTCCCCAACAGAATATGGCACGCATCCATCTCAAAGACATCACACCATATTTTATCTTTATAATTGGAACCAAAGGATAGTGAAACTAAACATCGTTTGGAAAACAGTTACCTTCTTCCTGTCTTGCAGCCAAGTCAGTTTATAAGGGCTAGGATGCTTCTTCGTCACCAACTCCAACTTTCGGATCGCTTCCTCGGAGATCACATTCTCAAAGCTTCCGGAATCAATCACGAACTTGCATACTTTAGGCCCAATCGTACACTTGGACTGGAATATAGTACTCCTCGACCATCCATCGCCACTAGTGCCGTGGGGAGTAAGGCAAGCCTTGCGAACCACTAATAACAGCCCATCGTCATCAGTCACATGTTCCTCTTTCACAACCTCCTCACCAACCTGGTCATCAACGGGATCCTCCAAAGGCTGCTCAAATTCCACTCCAACCATCCTTTCGTTGTCAATGAACAACCCCTTTGCACAGCAGGTTTCTTACACTCTGCAAACCTATGGCCTGGTTCCCCACACTTAAAACAACGACCCATACTACCAGGCATGGGTTTAACCGGATTTGCAGTCGGTAGTTTGCTAACCACACCCCCAGCTGCGTCCTAAGTACCACCACGGACAGTCCCCTGTTGGGCCACACCCCGACTACTAGTTCCAGTCCAAGGTAGAACACTAGAACGCCGTTTCGCCTACCTTTCAAGCTATAGCGCTTTCTGATGAGCATCCGAAACGAAGTACAAATCGAACATGTTCAATGTGCCCTGGTGTTGGGTCTGCAACCCTCTAATATACCTCGAAACCAACTGGTCGTCAGTCTCGCCCAACTCATTACATGCCATTAACTGATAAAATTTAGTGGTATATTCATCCACCGTTTTCGCACCCTACCTCAGATTCTGGAACCTTTAATACATCATCCGCGCATAGTTATAGGGCAGGAAAGCCTCACAAAGATGTTTCTTCAGTTTGTCCCAAGATTCAATCTTCCTTTTTCCTATCCGAACATGGTTTACCTTCAATTGCTGCCACCACGCTGTAACCCTTCCACGAAAACAAGTCGCAACAAGGGGGACCCGTTTATTCTCTAGAACCTCCTTGAACTCCAAAACCTCCTTGATGGCAAATAACCAATTGAGAAAGTCATTTGCTTTCAGTCCTCCATGGAACTCTGGGATATCATTTTTTAGGCCTGCCACCCACTTTTTTGAAACAGCCTCAGCCTCTCGGCCCTCCACCCTATGGGAGTATCGAGGTTGACTCTCAACCCACTGTTCGGGTTGTCTCTCTGCGAAGGGTTCTCTTCCTCATCGCTTTCGACGTCATCATATTCTCTCTTTTTCGCAACACGCGGATTTGGATATTACTACTGCTGTTGCTGTTGTTGTTGCTGTTGCATCTGAATCTGCATGGCGGCCACACTATCAGCCAGATTCTCAACCACCTGTTGCAACCTAACAATCCTGTCATTCTCCATTGCATCTTGGATTGGCCTACGTATGGGCGGCATGAACACGAACAAATCAAAATCGGAACCTCATTCTGATACGAAACTGACGTAGAGAAAGGTACACAGGACCGTTAACCAAACCCTAGCTGTTGATTTCAGAGAATACCGGTTCGGATTTCTTCCCTAAAACCTGTAAACTTGAGTGAATACCAAGCAAAGAGGCATCAAATGTTTGTTGATTCCCAAGAATACTGAACGATTGGGTAAACGGTGCAAACTAGCACATAAACTGTATTAATCTCCAAAAACTACTGAAAATGTCACAAAAGAAAGTATAAACATGCTGCACAAAACCCTAGGGCCCAGGACAAATTGGGTTAAAAGAAAAACTTACGAAAACCTAAAAGGACAAGCCCAAAACACTAAACGGGCTGAAAGTTATACTTAAAAGCATTTTTTCACATTTTCTTAGGGCTAAAAAATGATGTGATAGTGTTTAAGGCCTTCGTCTCGTCGCTAGCTTTTCGAAAACATATTATAATAAGAAAATAAAGTTACACAACAAAAGTTACAACCGATTAAAGTTTACCGACAACCAGTAGCTGGTCCACGCGCCGCATGAGCATAACGACACCCCCAAGTCTCCAAATAGTCTTTTGCTATGCTATTCGCATCACTCTACCATCAACTGTACTCCCCGCCTTTGACCCTTCATCACTACAAGAGCTCCCATTACGACTTTGAGAACTTCGCCAGCAATAGTGATTATGAATCCCTTTGAAACCAAAGATCCAAATGAGGTAAGATTCTTCTGTAAGTCAGGCACATACCGAACTTCTGATTGGACCTTGACTATTCCATCATGGAGCTTCAACAGGATGCTCCCTATCTCTCGAATCTTACAAGCATTGTCGTTGCCCATAAGAACTGCTCAACCATCAATCTCTGTGAAGTCAATGAACTAGTCCTGATTAGGACACATATGATAGGTACACCTGGAATCCATAATCCACTCATCAGAATGAAAAATCAATGCTGAACTCGTCAAAGCAATGTCTGGATCTTCATCTCTATTGGCGACGTTGGCTGTGGAGGGTTGATTCTTTTGTTGTCCTTTCAGCTTTGGACAATCTTTTTTCCAATGCCCTTTATTACGACAAAAGGCACACTTATCTTTGGCGAGTTTCTTTCCGACTGATATAACCAGTGTTCTCGAACAAGAATCTCTTTTCTTCGGGGATTCCCTATGTCTGATCTTCCTCTTACTGTAAAGGCTTCACTGGATGTATCATGCTGGCCCTATTTATCCTTCCTGCGGTACTCATTGTTAACCAGGATACTAGATACATCGTTAAAACTAAATTTTCCTTTCCATACAAAGTGTGGTAATCAAATGCTCATATGTGTCGGGTAAGGAATTTAAAAAAAGTAAAGCCTTATCTTTATCTTGGATTTCGACATTCAAGTTCTATAGGTCAGCAAGTATCTTGTTGTAATCATTCAAATATTTGGACATAAGATACCTTCTCGAAACTGAAACTGAAAGAGCTTCTTCTTCAGGTACAAGTGACTCTCAATGCTGTTGGTCATGTATTTGTCCTCCAGTTTCTACCAAAGCTCCTTTGCCTTATTATCCCTCATAACAAAGTACTTCTGATCTTCGGCTAAACAAAGGCGAATTATTCCACAAGATTGTTGATTTAGCCTGTCATAATCTGCATCTGACATGCCCTTGGGTTTGCTTTCCAAGGCAATAACAACTATTGTTGGATCAAAACATCCATCACCTCGCATTGTCACATTCCAAAGTTTTGGTTCCATCGAACTTTTCAACTTTAAATTTTGCATTGGATACAGTGATCTTATGTATCAAAACACTTGATGCAGTAAATTTTGGCTCTATGGTTGGATTTGGAGCAGTGGAAAACTTAAGAGGGGTTTAACTAAACAAATAAAAATTTTAGGGGCCAAATTGTAATTCTCAAAAACACTGGGGTCAAATTGTATTTTCAAAACTTTAAGGGTGAAATTGTAATTTTTACAAAATTTAGGGGTCAAACTAAAATTTTAAGAACTATAGGGATAGATTTACAATTATGTAAATTTCTGCTGATGTGGCGTTGATTGAGTGTTGACATGGTTGCTGACTGATGCTGACGTGGCAGTTGACTGAATGCTGACATAACAACTGACTATGCAATGACGTCATTGATGACTTATGGCTGATGCCACTGCTGACATCACTAATGATGCAAGACTGATGTCATTGATGACATCACTCGTCTTATCCGACCAAAAAATTGTAACAGATCAAAAAAATTTCAATTTCAAATCTATGGAGCGTCGGACCTTCGTTTTCGACACTATTTGTGGCAACGTGTTCGTATCGTCGAGACGAACCTTCTAATGTGATCAAAAGTTGGATCCGGCTAAAAAATTTCTACAAATCTAAAAATTTCAATTTTAGATCTATAGAGCATTGGACCTCTATTTTCAACGTGGTTTGCAGCAACGTGTTCGTCTCAGCGAGACGAATCTTCTGGTGTGATTAAAAGTTGGATCTCACCAATTTGAAATCTAGACAGTACCTCACAGTGGCAAACCAATAGCTCTGATACCAATTTGATGTGCAAAATGAATCCAGAAACACACACACCCAAATAGAGAGACACAAGAATTAATGTGGTTCGACAATTTGTTTACTTTCACGAAAGTGGAATCAAAATTTAAGGAGAAAATTACAACTCTCAACTCTCACAATACAGCAAAGCTACACAAACAAATACAACTCTCTATATATCTCTGCCTCTCCCTACAATTGCACACACACATCTTTGTACTCAACTCTATCCACAATTTATAGGGGGAGAAGGAAACTTGTCGTATCAACAAAGCCGACTACAAATCTTTGACGATGGAGGTGGTTGACAGTGAAAACAGGCTGACACCTCCTTTGACGCCGGCGGCAACCGACTTCTCGAAAATGCAGCAACCTTCTTCCGTTTCTTGCTTTTCCTTTTTTGTGGTGTAGAAAAAAATTAGAAATTGTGGTGTTAGTGAATTTTGAAAATTTGGAGAAATTCTATCCACCCACATGGGTGGATGGATCCCACCTCATCTCGTGACGGACCTTCTTCAATCACGACTATAGCTAGCATTTTTTGACTGAGAAAATAGAACCTGGCCGGACAGACCAGAGAGAGAGTGCGGCTCACAGTATGTTTTTTTATTTTATTATTCTACTTCAAAAGAGAGCTATTTTGTCTTACATATTATTTTGTTATTAAATAAAAAATCACTTCAATGGAATGTCAGAAACCCGTGGCTTTTTTGGTTGCCCATTGTACTAAGGAAGTGAGAGCCACACGTCAACCTATTAGAGCGCCTGTCCAACAGCTGAGTGTTGGACGACTGTAGCTAGCATTTTTTAAAAATAATTTGTATAGAATTGCGGTTGTTTGTAGTTTTTTTTTTTTCAATTAAAATACTTATTATTTTTACTCATAATTTTAAGATAAAACAAAAATTGAACTTTTCTTGGAAAATTAATCAGGTTCAGTACTCAGAATCACTAGAGTAATGTGAATTTTTTGTTAGTACCTTAGAGAATTTTTTAAGATATTGGTACATTATAATTTCAGCTGTTGACCATTAATTGGCTGAGAATTTTTTATAAATTTGAGTTATTTAGTGAACATGCTTGTAACACAAATGTGACATGAGGTTAGCAATTACCACAAGCGTTGTATGTAATTACCACAATGATTCAAAATTTATGATAAATATTATTATATTAAATAGTAATTGTAATCAATCAAATTGATAACGATACCGTACTTATCTTTTTAGTACTATATCGTTCCCAGTAAATTTTTTTTTTTTTTTTGGGTTGTACCCAATTCACATCAACATGGACTTACATAATTTAAGTAGTTTGGACTGATTGTGATTAAGTGAACAATAGGCAATAATATATTTCCCAGGTCTACGGGGGCCATCTAGTTCCACTCAAGTAGGTGATACAGATGGGAGATCCCAAACCTCAATTGAGAGTGATTCTCAATACTCTTTCATGTCACTTTTATTTATTTACTTATTTATTTTTTACAATGCAGTGTGCTATTTTTTTTTAGATTAGTCTTGATTGGATTTAGTAGATGTGTTTGAGACTCACCTAACAAGGGAACTTATTGTATTGTGAGAGAAACCGAAAAGATTGGCATGATCGTCAAGGTCAAGGTCAAGGTCTAATGCTGGCGTCTACTCCTAAAATCTCAAGTTCAAAACTCTCAGATACTATCAATTTCGTAGGCTCACCCTTAAGGTCTTTGATCCAGTAATTATTCAACTTATACGGACAAAATACTGAACATACTCCTGTATTAATCTTGATACCTGCAAACTGACTCGAAACCCAATCATCAAACAATAATTTTGTACCGTGAAATGATGTTTCAGAGTGGTGTGACACTCCAAATGAGCTCAATAATTGTTCTTTCAATTGGGATTAACAATTTTGTATTGTGAAAGGATGATTCAGAGTGATGTGACACTCTAAAATTGCTCAATAATTGTTTTTTGAATTGTGATTAAAGGCTGGTTTGATATAATTTTTTTTAAATTTATTTTATTTTATTTATTTGATTAATAAGCAAAAAAGTTAAAAATTTTTATTTATAAGCCAAAAAAAAAACTAAAACAAAAAATAAAAAACAAAAAAGTCAATAAAAATTAACTTTTTTACTTATAAACTAAAAAAAATTAGGTTGAGAAACCATACCAAACGACCCTAAATGAACTATACCCAGTTCCCACACATGATTTTTGAGGTAAAGAACTATTGAAGGCATTAGATGCACTAAGTGCAAAGTATAAAAAGAAAGCTAAGAACACAAGTTCTCCATCTTGGGGTAGTTGGAAAGAGAACAGCCTCGATCGTCTCTCTTTAAGGTATGCTTTCAGTTACACTCATGGTCTCTCTGGGGAGCAGTGTGCTTTGCTTATTTAGGCCTCGTGCATCTATATAATTCTCTACAAATTCATTGTTGTTTTGCTTCTTGAACTGATCAGTATCATAACAGCTCATGTTTCTAACCCCTCTCTTTTCCAACTGCGTTGACATGTATAATTATGGACCAAGATCCTCTCTATTACATAATGGAATCTTTACGTGAGACATTCGAACATGTTATCAGACGTTGTTTCCTACAAATAATTATAAGATATTGTTATGGAAAATATTGGGGTTGAATATAAAAAATAAAAATAAAAACTCTACACAGAGAGTGTTGGATGAGATTGTAATTTCTGATTCATCACAAACCAGCCATGCATTTACAGAGAGAGAGACAGAGAGAGAGAGAGAGAGAGAGAGACAGAGAGAGAGAGAGGACGAAGGGAGACGTCTGTATTAGGAAACCTCGGTTTGACATAGTAATGGGATTGTTTGTTTATTTTGTTGTTATTTCGTTATTTGAAGCTAACGGTTTAGTTGCAAATGGTTTTGGAAACCCAAAGATTGGTGGCATATTCTGGTGTGTCTATTTAATTGTAAATAATGTGCTCTATTTCAATCTTGTAATGGCGAGGATCCCAATTCTATAATTCCTATATCCAATCATATCGGATTTCGAACTGTTTCTTTGATTTTTCCTTCAAAGGAAGAGAAGAAAAAAAATACAAAAATGATATTTCCTTATAATAAAGTATGAATGATACGTGCGTACTTAACTCACTGCTTGACTATTTTTAATTTCTGTAATTGCAGTGCAACATATTTTGTGACATATCTTCATTTTTAATCATGCTTTACTTCATCAACAACTTCAATTATGACATCTCAGTGACTTCTGGGATAATTAACCCTGACTATGTAGGATCAAACAAAGAAGCTGCACTAATGGATGTATTGTCGACTGACTGGCTACATGAACTGGTAAGTTTGTCCTATATATATATAACGAAACCATACTAATTTGATGAATGAATACTAACACACATACAATAAATGCATTTTTCCGTGGATTGTTCTTAATTTGATCGTCATGAATATTCATTTAATTTCTTAGGCAATGGAAGATTCCAACCTCATCAGTCAATGCCAGATAGATTGCGAGGATCACTTACTTGATGAGATCAATTTTAAGTGTTTCTCCCCAGAAGTCTACTCTCCTTACATATCTCTCAATAATGAGAGCACACACATTGAAACTTCAGAAATTGTGGCCGAAGATCTCATTGCTAACAATGGAAACTCTCACACCACTGAAAATACGGATCTGGTTGCGTCTTCTTCTTTCTCCGATGTTATTTCGCTCGATGGAAACACAAACTGCATTGCGAAGCCTAAGGATGATGAAATGATGTCCCAAGAAAATATGAACTTTTTGTCAATGAACTCGCCGAGTTCTGAAGAGAATTTACATGATACGTCGGAAGGTTGCAAGAGGAGCGGAAGGGTTGGCCCCTCAAGTAGGGCACCATTGCAAGCTCAAAATCACATTTTGGCAGAGAGGAAGCGTCGAGAAAGGCTAAACCAAAAGCTCATCTCTCTCTCCGCCCTTATTCCAGGCCTAAAGAAGGTATCAACGGTTCGATCTTTTCTGGCTTGTCAATAGCAAAGCTTTAAACACTTAATCTGCAACTCCTACATTACTCTGTCGCGGAAATTTGTCAGATTTTGTTAGTGGATTATTTTCCGATAAATGATACGTATTCTTTATGCTTTATTTGAAGTTCTAACTTCTTGTTTTAATTTCTTCAAGCTTCATGGTGAAAAGGGGAGGCGAGAGTCCTATAGTTACAGGAAACTCACTTTTGAGAAGGATAACCTCCTTTGGAAATTCGCTCCTAGAGGACGGAGATGAAACTCTTATGGAACATTAAGAAAAAATTTTAAAAAATAATTCTGTGACATTTTCACAACTCTAACATAATTTAAAGAAATTGTTAAAAACTATTAAAAAATATCATGAAAACTGTTTAGAAAACTTGTTTCTCATACTTTCTTACTAGTTTTCACACTTTAAAATCTTATTATTTAACAATTAATATATAATGTTTTTAGTAAAAGCCTATAGATATTGTGTAGTATTAGTATTTTACTAATCATAATAGAATTCTAAATAATTTATATTCTTTTTTTAGTGTTTGAATATATTTTTTTCATAAATATTCTATTTAATTTTATATTACACAGCGTTCCTTCCATTTCCCATCATTTTTTTAGGCCACGTTTCAGCTTTTGTTTCTCATATCTTTTCAAGCTTTCAAGCTACTGCTTCTCTTTCTGGCAAAAAGGGGTGAGGCCACAAAAAAAACAAACATTATCGTACTGGTTTCTTTGTGTTTCACTCACATGGTCATTGATGTGTAGATGGACAAGGCTTCTATTTTAGAAGATGCTATTAGGTACATAAAGCAGCTTAGAGAACGCGTGCAAACGCTCGAGAAAGGGCAGAAGAAAAAATCGGTGGATCCTACACCTACGGCATTTTCTGTGAAGAGACCTCGACCTTCTGATCATCATGGTGATGAGAATTTTTCATCTGAAGTGAATAAGTTCGATGAAAACTTGAAGCAATTGTCTCCCAAAATAGAAGTAACACTTTCAGACAATGATGTGCTAGTTAGAATCCAGTGCGAGAAACGTGTTGGCGTACCAGCAAAAATATTAAGCGAAATTGAAGCACTTCGTGTGAATGTCATCAGCAGTATTGCCGTGCCATTTGGCAATGCTGCTCTTGACATAACTATTATTGCTCAGGTATTTCATTCTCTTTTTTACTTGGATAACATTAATAATAATAATAGTAATAATTTTGACTTTACCTTCATACTAAAAATTTTTATTTGTCAAGATAATATCACGTGATGTTCCGTCTATTTTCTTTCTTTTAGGCAATGGAATACCTAGTCATTTAAAAGAACAAAAATAGATTTCTTACTTAACTAGAAACCATTTTTCTCATGCATAGAAATTGTGATTTAGTAGATGAAAAGGTATATTGTCTAGAATAATGCTTTACATTCAGAATAGTTGTACAAAAAATTTTGCAAAAATGATGTGACCATAGCATTTCAAAATCTATTTTCTTTCTTTCTTTCTTTTGGGCAAAGGAATACCTACTTCTCTAAAAAAAAAAAAAAAAAAAGAACAAAAATGGCTATCTTTCTTATCTAGAGACCATTTTCCTCATGCAAAGAAATTTTGATTTAGTAGATGAAAATGTATATTATCTAGGAATATACTATTCTTTCAAAAAATTTGTATACAAATTCATGCAAAAATAATGTGTGGATAGCTTTTCAATATCTATTTTCTTTTTCCTTCTTTCTTTCTTTTGGGCAGCAGAATACCTAGGTCTTTAAAAGAACTAAAACAGCTTTCTTACTTAACCAGAGACCATTTTCCTCGTGCAAAGAAATTTTGATTTAGTAGATGAAAAGGTACAAAGAAAATGCTATTGTTTAGAATGCTATTATCTAAGAAAATGCTATTGTTTGAAGAAACTTTGTAAAGAAAATCCCGCTACAAGGATATAATTATTGTATTTTAATAATTGAGAAGGATCATAACTGTTATTTCATTTTTAAAGTGAAAGCTTCTAGCCAACCATGTCATTTAAGAATTAATCTCCATTTTGGGCAGATCAACGATCAATTTCGCATAACAGCAAAGGATCTCGCGGAAGTCCTAAAATTGGCCGTTGTAAAGTTGATGTGAAAACATCATGCAATCAAGCTCACTTTCCACTTTGACGATCGTATGTAAAATTTTCACGTTCCCATCGGCAGCCGGTTCCTTTTCTGGACCACCGCTCCGAATTATCTGCCTTTTTTTTTTTTTTTTTTTTTTTTGTTTTTCGGTGCTTCGGAAACTGAATTATCTTCGTACTTTCATGCCTTGCCTTTCGTTGCAAACGTTCTACTATATAAATACATATATATATATATATAAGGTTTCGTTAAGACGTGTCCTTAGAATATATTTTAAGTGTATTTTATTGATTTATGCATAGTATTAGAACTTGTATTTTTATAATGAGTTTAGTTTTAACACATTAACAATATAAAATTTTTTTACACAAATAGAACATCACAATGCGATGTGTGTTTTTTAAAATTTAAATGCAATATAGGAATGCAATACTCATGGATACGTATTGCAATATGATACTCACTTGTGTAAAAAAATTCTACAGTATCAGTACATCAAAATTAAACTATTTTACAAATTTAAACATTACAAACACAATTACTAATACAATGTACAATTAAAAAAATATATATTTAAAATGTATCTTAAGGACACATATTAATATTTGCTATACGTATATACATACATATATATATATATATATATTGTAAAAAGGGTTTTTATTTATTTATTTTTTGACAATTAAGTTAGATTTGATGAAGGAGCCGATGATTGGCAAATTAAATTGCAAAGTACAATAATTGGTTGGAATACTATGTGCGACGTCTCAATTATTAGTTTTGTCTTGCTTGAAAGTATCGGACAGTCTTGTGGATTCCGATCTCCGACAGTTCCTTTCTTCAGGTGCCCACTTCTATGTACCTGCGTGGTTGTTTTAAATTTTAATGATATAAGTATTTGGCACATTTAACTTATTTAAAATACTTTAATAAATTGGCTTTTATATGTCGGCGTGGTAGTAGAGGTGTTTGGATGACAACTTATAAGTCCTAGCTATTTTCAAAAGTTAACTTTTTTAAGTATTTTTTACAAAAATATATATAAGTCTATAAACTTTTTTGAAAATATTAATTTAATAAACAGTATTTTTAAGTAACTTTTTTAAGGATACATAACCCACAAGTGAATAGTTTACATGCATATATCTATAAATTTATTAACATTACTTTTAATTAACTTAAATTAACATTACTTTTAATTAGTGAACTTAAATTGATTAGTACAGGGGTATGAAACAAATCAAGTAATCATTCGATCAAAGATCAACTCATTAATTGGTATAGGAGTATAAAATGAATCAAATTATTTTAAACAAATCAAAACTGATTATATTTCAAATTCGTTAATTATTAAAATTAAACTTAAACAACCCACTTCTCAATGTGTTTACAACCCTAAATAAGTACACAATATAGAGGTATGTGGGATCTTCGTGACCGTATCAAATTATTAGCCGTGAACAAATCATTGAATGCAATGTAAGCATAGTATACGGTTTATGAATCACAACACAATAATTAACTAACAAAAGTACAAAGATTTTTTTTTATTTAGAGAATATGGTGTGATAGTCTACTTAGCCAACCACGACTCACCACTCACACCATCTCTAATGACCACTTAAAACCTTTCAATGTGGCCTCATTAATACATGTAGGGCATGTTTGGTCTGGATGAGAATTAGATATATTATTTTTGAGACTCACCTAAACTTATATTTGAAAAATATATATATATATATAATGAAGGATTACTTATTTTTCTGAACTATTAATGTATCAAAATGGGAGATAAGTAATATCATGGAGAGGTGGTATTACTTATTCTCTCTCTTAAGATAAACTTAAAAATAATATTTTTATCCTTTTTTATTATATAATATGTTAAAATAATATTAAATAGTTATATCATAATTTAAAATTAATTTTTATATTACCTTTTTTATTTTTAACGTGATATTTTAACGAAATAATATTACTTATCTGATCATAATTTTATCTTAACCAAACGTAATATGAGTGATTTTTTATTACATCAAATATTACTTATCATCCATCATTACCATCCTAATTCGACAGTATTACTTATTTTTATTTTTTCATGAAAAATGTTACCGACAGTCAAGACTGTCAGTCACTCACCATTGAATAGTTGCCACATCAGCCAGACTCCACCTGCTGCCGTGATTGTTGATAGCACTCCTCCTTTTTCATCCCAAAAATAGGTGAGATCCGATAAATATAACAGTCATTCAATAGTAAGTGACCGACAATCTTGACTGTCGGTAGCACTCATCTTTTTTCTTCCCAAAAATAAAGGCGGCCGTACTGTTATTGACGATCACAATGTCTAATGACAAGACTGTTTCAAGTAGAAACACTTTTCTAGCCCGCAGTGAATTTTTTTTTTTTTTATTTTTATTTTTTTTTACTATTTTGCCTTACACAACAACGCCGCTGCAAACAAGGGGCTAATTTCTCCTTACCCAACAACCCTGTAAGCAATGGAAAGACACCATGGGACCAGTGGGGCTAGCTTTCTTCTACACAACAACGCTGCAATGTGCAACGCACCAATGAACCGGTGGGGCACTTCTTCCACTGAAGTTGTCAAACCCAATATTTTGGTAACTCTACTTTCTTCTGTGTTTATTTGATCTCATATTATAAATACTGCCGCATAGAATCTCACTGATTCTTTATAATTCTATGGACTAAATAACACGCTTTTAGCCATATTTCAATATTAAAATAGGACATGGACTTAGTTAAGATTTCATTTATATTAAAAAAAATAACATAACCAAATTTAATCATTTGTTTTTTAAATTCTTTCTTTGTCTGTATACTTTTTAAAGACTCTAATTTTTGTCTTTTTCAGTTTTTTTTCAAATTGATTTCATCTACCAGCATTTAATACTGTATTTTTTTATTTTCTGCAAATTAGCTCATAGTTGGTCCAATAGACCTCCAAATTTCTAATTTAAGGTTCCAAATTTTAAATAAGGCAAAAGTTGTATATGTATATGCACTTTTAAGACATATTCTGAATATCTATTTTTTGTTCCTCATTATGGTGACAATTTTCTTTTTTGACCTTTTTTCATCAAGTGCAAATAGGTTACTATATTTCACGCTTACATGACATTATTTTATCGATCTCGTGCAATTATTGAGCATTTGTATTGGTTCTATTATTTTTATTTTTGTTTATTCAATGGGTTGTCGATTGGGTTTAGTTGGTATTAAGTTCTGCTTTTAAATATATTAGGTGACTACAAATACATTGTATTTGATTATTGAGTTGTTGATTTGCTAAAATTTGATTAATTTAGGGGTTTGGTAATCGGGTCACAATTTTGTTAAATTGCATTTTGATTTAGGATTTAAATTGTTAAAATTATGTGTTTTTACTAAAATTTAGATTTTAACTTTTAATTCATTGAAAAAGACAGGATTTAGTCATAATTTTGTATGTAAATTTTGTCTTTACTGAACAAAATTTCTGAATCTCCCTAGCTCAATACTTGAATTTTGCCCACGGAAGCCCTAAATTTTGCCCAAATATTTTTTTTTAAAACTTATAAAAATTGCTCTTAAAGTCCGAATTTCATGGGCAACTTAAAAATATTATTTTTGTCCATTTAAAATAGCTTGTTTGGGCAAATTTAGGGAATCTTGGGTTATATCACAAGTCCACATCTCATATATTTGGATCTCGCCAGGGATTTTGAATACAGCTGTAAGGATGTTGATTGTAGATAATCAATGTTTTGTATTGCTGTCAAATTTTTATTTTTGTGTTTCGTTTTTGAAGAAATAAAAACAATGAAAAATTCAAAAACATTATCATTTTAATTTTACGATGAAATTTTTTTTTGAGATTTCTAAAAACAATTTGAACCGTTTCCTAAAAATAGTTTAAAGAACTTCGTCAAAAAAAGTTTTCGGAAACTATTCACCAAACAAATATTCCATAACAATTTTTACTTTTCTTTTAGTGAAAATAAATAGGACCGAAGTGACCTAATTCCCATTAACTAATACAATGTGTAGTCCGACCAACTAGGGATTCACATGAGTCAGTTCGGTTCGGGTTTATGCCTGACCTAGAACCGAACCAATTATCATCGGTTTTAGATTTTGGAACAGAACCGAACCAATCAATAATTAGAATCGAATCAAACTAACCCAAATCGGTTCGGGTTAGTTCGGTTTAGTTCCAAGATTTTGACTAGGTCGATTTGGGTCGGATCGATCCCACCTATTACTCTGTTTCATTATCAATAAATTACAAAAAAACACAAACTTAAATAAAAGAAACAAAGACTACAACATTAACAAATTCGCAAACAAGAACAGAAAAAAGTTTAAAAGTAAAACAAACTAATAATCTAAAACACAAAGTCAATTATTCAACATATCGGATGTTACAATCCAATAACCAAATTACAACCAAATAAATGAAAAAATTCAAATAGATTGAACTTCAAGCACAATATTGAATCCCTAAGTCAGCCACCATTTTTTCTAATAGCTTCAACACCTTTTTGGCCATTGGTAACTCAACTGCAAATTAAAAATTAGATAAAAGTAAATATATTACATCATAAAACAATACTATTCCATGTGATAAAATAAACATATTATAAAACAATACTATTTCACTTAATAGGTTTGTACATTTCAATTATATAGGGAGCCAACCGAAAGATTTCATTCAATGGCTCTCATTAGATATGAATAAGAAATAAAATGAAAATTGAACCGGCAAAAAGAGAACCTGCAGAGCAGAGGGGAGGGAGAAACAGAGAGCAAAACCAAACGCTCCAAAAAAAACAAACAAGCATTTTGAGTCCATAGAACAATGACATACTATATACAAGCAAAAGAATTAAGTCAACCTCTCACTTGAATTTAAAGAATACTACATAATACTATCGTCCAGTAAACAAGAGGCCCTTTTAAAATATAGCCTTCAAGGGACAACGAAACAGAACTCTTGCAAAGCAATGGACACTAAGTGATAATACAAATAATACAATTACAACTGGTCTGCTGATTACACCGTAAAAGTGTAATTATTGGCCTTTAATTCGCACTTTGATAGAGTTAAATTATTGTTAATTACTTTATTTTAGTTAGATATATATTTATTATGTTTTGTATGTGTTTTGTAGGTTATATAAGCTAATAAAGGTGAAAAGAAATTAAGAATAATCAAAGCGAATTCAAGGCGAATAATTTGTTCATAAAAATTCAGACTTGTCTCGGTATTTGGGTCATAACTTTTTACTTCGATATCCGATTGAGCTGATTTTTTGCCTCATTGGAAAGAAGACTTCAACTTCTACAACTTTGCGTCTAATGTGCATCGGCTTAATCAAACTCTAGGGTAGTCAAATCAAGTTTTGAAGTTTCTACAGCTGAGCAATGTGAATAGTACCCGTCCAGATGGTACTGTTCACTGTCCGGACGCGTCCGAATAGTATTCGGACGGTTATTGTTCATCCAGATTGTGTTTTTTGCGTTCGAAATGTTATTTTTTAGGTTTTTTTGTATAGTTTTTAAGGAGTTAGGGTTTTTTGGAGCAAGGGGGCAACGGGAGAAGCTCTCCAACATTAGATTTTTTCATTTTTCTTCATTTTTAACTTAGATTTAGCTTTGTAATTGTAGTATAATGTAAAAACTTGTAATTGTCTTCATTGTATTGTATTTTCTTTCACTTTTTTGCACTTTCTTGCATTTTCTCTCATTTTCCTTGTAACCAAACAGTCCTATTGTTGTAGTTAATTTTAGATTTAAATCTCTTTATGCTTCTCTTTTCATTTTTACAAGTTTTTTATGATATATTCAAGTAGCTAGAATTTATATTGGGTTTAAATGTGAAAATCACCCAAATAATCCAAGGAATTTATCTGGAGGTATCTCATGGATTAATTGTTATATTTTCTTAGAATTCAAATTTCTAGTAATTAGGTGTGGAATTTTAGAAAACTTAGATTATTGACTAAATTTGGAGATTTTCATCACCCAAATCAATGGTATTAATTTAGGACTCTTGACTAGAAAAATACTCCACAATTGCTAGAAATTCATTCCCAACAATTGATTGAAGATGCCTTAGAAAATTTAGGTTATTGACTATGTTTGGCTAATTAAAGCACAAACCACAAATTTGGTATTGACTAAGTTGAATCGATGGTATTAACCTTTGATTCCCCATTGAACATGTATCTAATTTCAATTGCTTGAGAATAATTGGTTTTCAAAGCTAAATCCTCCAAATCAAACACACTTAAATGTTGTGTTTGATTTGAGTTATAAACCCCATTGGAAACCTTGGATGAAATTGAGTGGTTGGATCATTTGAGCCCAATTCCCTTTTTAATTGCTTTAATTATATTTTCACTTTGCTTTAATTTATTTGTCTAGTGTTAATTCTCTTTATTTTCATTGTAATAGTTTAGGAATTCAAAACAACCATCAAAACCCAAAAGATTTTCGGTCTTTTTATTTTCCTTTTTATTTTAGATCTAATTCCCCACATAATTGCAATTCAATCTTAGGTTAGGTTAGTGTGAGTTGAGTGCTAGAGCCTATATTTGGCTAGGTCCCTTGGGAGAGAACGATACCGGATTATCGGTTTATACTTCATCACAACTCCCGTACTCTTGCGGGGTACTAACTCCATTTGTAGGAATACCGCATTACGGAGGCAAGTCATCTGCCCCTGTATGGATAGACCAGGTTAGCTTGGCTCATCTCTAAATCCAACCTCCTCTTCCCTACCTGAACCAGGCTTGATGGCAGACGAAACGACATAGCTCTAATGATAAACAAGCTACTGCCATTAAGACACCCAGAGATTCTCACCTAACGATCAGCCCCCACGATCCCATGATTGGGACGGTTCCCCCACAACCGGGGGCATGGTCTATGAAGCCTAATATCAAGGCACAATACATCTCTACGATGACAGAGGCATAACTCGAGGACACGATTGACTATCCCATGAAGGTGCCCACATTCCAAGCCAATACTCCTATAAAAAGGACAGTCATTATCTCCAAGAAGGTACGAGATACATTAACTCTAAATACTGTTACTCTGCCCATATCTCTCTAGCCTAACTTTGGCATCAGAGTGTCTTTGGCAGGCACCACACCGGTGTTCCAGGCAGGAGGATTCATCACCGCAACAATTTGCACCAGAGGTCGGGAAAGACGTACAAATTCACTACATTATTAGTTGGTGCCGTCTGTGGGAATGACACTTTGATCATTTCATGGTCTTGACCCGATCCGGTGCTGCATCAATTAGGTTACACAAAAAAATGGAGGAACAAAGCACTACCAGAATCGCTTCCTTGGAGCAGCAGATCATCGAAATGATGGCTTCTATGAACTAGCTCCAGTCTCGGAATCAGGAGTTGGCGAGGAGATTGCCACTGCCACCGAAGGCACCGGCGATGGTGGACCCACCGCCGTTAGAGGACCCATCAATGCTTGCAAATCAGCCTGCGGCAAGGAACTAAGGAGGTGACGCCGGCAGGGGACCAGAGGACCTAATGCTCCCTGGAGAGAACCCTCCCCTGAGAGGGGTCAGATTGCATGCCAACGAAGCCTAAAGCCACGACGACCGGTCTAAGGCAGCAACAGTGGTGCTTCCGGAGCACACTGGCGAAACCCACCCGATGTGGGACGAGCAGTTGAAGGAAATGTAGGCCAAACTGGCTGGAGTGATTGCAGCGATGAAAGAGAAAGGACCCAGCACTGTAGAAGAGCTCATAAACAGGACAAACACGCCATTCACACCAGCGCTAATGAGGATGCCCTTACCCCTAAAGTTCAAGATGCCCACGTTGGAGTCCTTCGATGGCACAAAGGATCCCTTGGACCACCTTGAGACGTATAAGGCCCTGATGGACCTTCAGGCGGTCCCGACGAGATTATGTGCAGGGCATTTCCTACCACCCTTAAGGGCCCAGCCAGGATCTGGTTCCACAGGCTCTCTCGGGATGATCAATAAATTCGTGGACCTGAGTAGGTTGTTCGTTAGCCATTACATCGGTGGGCAGAGACAGAGGAGGCCCTGCACCTCCCTGTTCAACACTAAGCAGCACGAGAAGGAGACCCTGCGTGAGTTTGTCACCCATTTCAACCAAGAGACTCTCTATGTGGATGACCTGGATCAGAAGGTGGCAGCAGTAGCATTCATTGCAAGCGTCAAAACCCCCAAGTTCCTGTTCTCCCTAGCGAAGGAGGCGCCCAAAACCATGGCTACTCTAATGCTTCGAGCACAGAAATACATGAACGCGAAGGATACCCTCAAACCCAGGGAAGACCTGGAAAGCGCCACACCCAGCCTGGACAAGAAGAGGACGGTTGAGGAAAAGAAAGATGATAGGGCAGTGAAAGCCCCAAGGCTAGCAGAACAGAAGCTACAAGGGGAGAGTGATAGGACTAAGCAGGCCAGGTACAACCAGTACTTTACCCCACTAAACACTTTTCTAGATCAAGTGCTATATGAGATCAAGGGGGATACAGCGCTGAGATGGCCTAGACGGATGAGGTCCCCACCAGAGAAGAGGCCAACCAATAAGTGGTGTCGATTTTACCAAGACCATGGGCACGATACGAATGACTGTTACGACCTTAAGCAGCAGATCGAGAATCTGGTAAAGCAAGGGAGATTAGGCAGATACATAGCGGGGGGCAGACATGATGAGAGGCGAGATCAGCCCCCAAGGCAGGCTGAATGAAGAAGCCCAGAGAAAGAAAGGCAAAATCAACAGCCCATAGGGGAAATAAGGGTCATCTCTGGAGGGTTTGCCAGTGGAAGAGAGTCTTCATCAGCAAGGAAACGACACGCTAGGGAGGCACGGAGCCAGAGGGAAGTCATGTCCATAGATCGGTCATCCAAAAAATCCAAGGCAGCACAGCCTACAAGAATATGCCATGAGTTGGGCATGAGCTGTCCAGGAGCTAGCCTGGCCCTACTCAAGACTCCTCTAATGGGAGGAGCAATGGGAAACCTCAGCCCCCCGGACAGCGTGCTTTCGTACACTGCGATTTCACCAGGGTGAGGGAAGCACGCTCTGTCCTCGCTCCCAGGCACTCTATAACTCATGAAGGCCTGAAATTGGTAGGTAAACCAGAGTTTTTTGACTTTTGCCCCATCTAGAATGGAAGCAAAGTGTCGAGCCTCATACCTACATTCTGGAGCAGAAGGCGACCCAGCCCCGACCTCGGCCATAACCACGGGGGCACTTTCAAAGGCATCCACGATGGCCACAGGGCTCCTTGCCCTCCTTGGCCTCACCTCCTAGGTGGCACCCCCAATATTTTCCCCAGAGTAGTTCGCAGAGGCACTCGAAGCCTCATCTGGCCTAACCCTGTCTAAATCCATTGAAGCGGTACGCTAAGAGCCGAATGACAGGGCGATTGGGTGGGGGTTCATGATCCTAGGGTCTTCTACTTCACGTAGGTTTGCGAAGGTAAACCTAGAAGCCTCTAAGACACCCCAGTATACAGACTCGACAAAGGAGGGGTTTCCTATGAACCCTAGGGGATAAGGAGTCTTAAATCTCCACTCGTAGTACCAGATGGCCTTCTGAAGAAGCCAAAACATGTATCTACACGCCTCGAATACCTTGATGAAGAGGAAGATTGCAAAGGAGTCTTGAGTTCGCTGCGGAAGAGAAAGGGAAGAAAATGGGAAAGATCGCTCGCCAAATAATCTGAAAGATACGCGTAAAACGATCCCTTTGGTGAACCGCTAAGGTTTTACAAGCTTTTTCCCTTTCGAAATCAACGGCGTGGATCGGCCCAAGGTTCTCAAATCGGACGGTTGATATTAGAAACGTCCAATTGGTATACGGGGCCAACCCCGCAAAGCCACGTGGCAGGGAGGCTAATGGTCGCGTCGATTCACCTGGCATAGTAATCATGACGGTTCTACTGTTCCATAAATGCACCTCTTGGATGGCGTCCCACGACTCTTTGAAATTCCCACTGGCTGACCTGGGCTGCCAAGGGAATTGGAGGCATCTGATAATACAAATAATACAAGTGCAGTTGGTCTGCCCCTGTATGGACAGACCAGATCAACTAGGCTCACATCTCCAAATCCGGCCTCATCTTCCCCACCTGAACAAGCCTGATGGCAGACGAAACGACAGAGCTCTAGCGATAAACCAGACGCCGCCATTAAGACACCTCGAGATTCTCGCCTGACAATCAGCCCCCATGATCCCATGATTAGGACAGTTCCCCCGCAACCGAGGGCATGGTCCATGAAGCCTAATATCAAGGCATGATACATCCCCACGATGACAGAGGCATAACTCGAGGACACGATTGGCTATCCTATGAAGGTGCCCACGATCCAAGCCAACACTCCTATAAAAAGGACAGTCATCGTCTCTAAGAAGGTACGAGATACATTAACCTTGAATACTGTTACTTTGCCCATATCTCTCTAGCCTAACTTTAGCATCGAAGTGTTTTTGGCAGGCACCACACCGGTGTTCCAGGCAGGAGGATTCATCACCCCAACAATTTGCACCAGAGGTCGAGAAAGATGTACAAATTCACTACATCATCACTAAGTATCAACCATTTGATTGTCCAGTAAACACAAGCTTACAAGTTACAAGTGCTGCTATTTTGTACATGGCTAAAAATTTACAGTAGGTACAAGTCCAACACAAAAAAAATGCAACAAACCCAATGGGGTTGATTTATGATAAGTCATTGTGATATAAGTCAAGCCAACAAAACATTGAACATGGGTTATGTATATGCAGATACAAATGACACATATTCTGTCTTTTATAGGACCAAGGAAAATCAAATATTGGCATGCATCGAAATTCACAAGAAAATCAGAATATTAAGAAAGACTTCAAAAAAACCCATGCATGAGACAGTAAAGGAATCTGTGTGTGTGGGTGAAAGAGAGAGAGAGAGAGAGACAGAAAGAGAGAGTGCATTTGAATATTTTTTATTAATCCAAGTCGTAGCTATTAATCCACTGTTACCTCAAACATAATATTTTTTATCATAGGATTTTTAGTGTTTACTTTAAGATATATGCATTTGAAATTTCACCAAAATTTTCAAGCTCATCTGTGATAACTGAAAATAAAAATAAACAAATAAACAGTTAAGAATTTTAGTTAAAATACCTTAAATGGTAAAAGTAAAACAAAAAAAGGATAAGGGACATACTTAACTCAAGCTCTTCAAATTTATCGAAACTTTCCTCAACATCAATTGGTATGGGAGAAGCACATAATCAATCTTGGGTGCAAATCAAGCACTCTACTAGCTTAGGAGTTAGAGAATTACGAAATTGATCAAGTATATATTCTCCTGTGCTAAAAGCTGATTTGGAAGCAACAATTATAACCGAAATAGCCAAAACATCTCTTGCTATTTGTGAGAGAACCCGATACTTAGAAGAATTAGTTTTCCACCAACCTAAAATTTCAAAATCATCCCCTTTTTCAATAGTTTTCTCTAAGTATTTATCCACCTCTGATTTTGAATTCACATTTTCTTCTTCTTCCAAGTGCCTTGAAAATAAATATCAAAACTTTTTCTTCCAAGACTTATCATTTGGCTTATCAACTTCCATCTCATTTGAGCCTTGACTTATTGTATTTAGAATATAGGAAGTAGAATCAAATATTTGGTAATGTACATACATGTGGTTCATAAACCCTGTTTATTCTTCTTACCAACTCATATACCTTTTTAGAAGGATAAATCATAGTGTAGCAATACTTTACATATTTCAATTTAAATCAAGTATCCAACAATACTGCAACCAATAACATCATGTTCACTTTATCAATGTTTCCCTAATATTTATCAAACTTTTTCTTTATTTTCCTAGCCATAACACTTAAGTAAAGATCACTATTATTGGACCATGCACACAAAATTTGTTCAATTTCAAAAACTTCATGGAAATAAATGTTTGAAGTATCATACAAAGATCCCGACAAAAGTTTAGTAATATTATAGAATTGGAGACAAAATGTGGTTGTTGCTCATCTAAGAGATCAAACACTTTTTGAAATGTTAGTGCGGACTCCAACATGAGCTTATGTGTAGTTCCATCTAGTTGGTACATTTAAACATAGAGTTTTTGGAAGGGATCCTCACTTGCTCATAACTTGTTTTAAATTGTCGTGCTATTTGTGAAGAACTCCTAATGTACGTCACCGCACCACGGATTCAAAAAATAGAATCATTCACTTCTTTAATTCCATCTCCCATAGTTAAATTCAGTATATGCGCACAACACATCATGTGGAAAAATTCAACATCTAATATGTTGCGCCCTAATTTTTCGCACTCGAGAAAATAAGTGAGAAAGACACGGTACTCTCTCATTAGAACTCATCCTCTTAGAAGGACGAGTGCGACTAGGATTGAATTAGAAATTGACTTGAATAAGGGCTTTTGGAAAAATGTTTGGAGTCGCCATCTAACTTTGTTAAAGTGAGTTAGGTTACCTAAAACTAAGTGCAATCTAAAGATTAAGCCTTAGGATTTTTGAGAATTTTTTTGAAAACTTCCTCAAGAGAGGGGGTTTTTTTTTTTTTTAAGAGAAAACAGTTTGTTTGACAACCTTTGAAAATATTTAACTCCTCTTTGAAAATAACTCCGTTTTTTTGTCTTTGAACACAGTGATACTAGGCTTGGAGATTAGTTACATATAGGGAAGATGTATAAGATTATCACCCCATCCCGACCTTGCGGTACCTATATGTCTTTTCATCCTACATTCACTCATTTAGAATCTCCAATTAACAAATGTCCAGTTATATCCACTTTAAAAAGAACTTTGGAAAAAAGTTTGATATGATACATGACATGCAAGTGCAAAAAAAGAATTTCAAAAAAGATTTTAAAAAAGAGATTGGAGTTTTGAAAAAGGTTGTGAAATTGAAAGCTTGAAAAATATTGTGGAATTGGATACTTAAAAAATGTGGCGGAATTGGATACTTAAAAAAGGTTATGACTGCACCCATGAGGATTGCCTACGTATCCCTTTGTTGGGAATCAGGTCAGTCATAGTTCGGACTCAAGGTCCGATTGAAAATAGACACTTTGAAAGTCTTGCTTGATTTGAAAAGACACTTTGAGGTATTTGAAAGGTTTGACTTGAAAAGGGTTAGATTTGAATTTTGATTAGAAGATTGAAAATTGAATTTTGAGTTGAAATTGACTTTGGAAATTAAAATCAAACTTGAAATTGACTTTGATTTGAAATTGAACTTGATAATTTGAAATCAAACTTGGACTTTGATTTGAAAAAATTGAGTTGAACTTTGAAATCAACTTGACATTAATTGAAGCTTGAATCTTGGTTTTAGACTTGAGTTTTAGAAAAAAGTCGAAGTTTCCTAACTTTAGGGTTAGGGTTGAACTTGGGTTTTGACCTTCTAGGGTTTATGCAACCTAGGGTTAAAACATGTACTTGAAATAGAATTATTTGATTTTAGAAAGTTGAATTTTAGGAAAGTTTCGAATTAGGAAAGTTTTGATTTTACGAAAGAGTTGATTTTGAAAATATTTAAAATTTGAAAAGATTTGAAAGTTTGAAATTTAGAAAATCGGGATTTGGAAATGTTTGAAATTAGGAAAAATTTGATCTCCATTTAATAAAGTTGAAAGTTGGATTTTATTTCTAAAGACAGAGGATTTGATTTGGTTTTCTATTTGGAAAAGATTTGATTTGGCTTGAAATTGGAAAGTTTTAGTTTTGAAAATATATCATGTTATGTGACTTTTGAAATTAGAAAATCCATAATTTTATGTAAAAAAGATTTTGAAAACCTATGATTTTATATAAGAAAACTAGGATTTTCTACACATGGACTCTAGGGTTTTGACTTGAATTTCAAGACAAGGAGTTTTCAGAAAGGAGATCTTTGAAAAGAGTTTTTTAGGAAGTGGATTTAAAACAACTATTTTTAGAAAAAAAGGTTTGAATCTAAGGTTGTGATTTTGACAACAACTATGGTTTGAAATATGGACCATAATGATCATATTGAATGTAACATTTTTCTAAAACAATATACCCTAACCATAGAATGGCTAGAATCATCTTAGAATTGTGATTTTGATAAAACAATTTAAGGCTTGAATCCTAAGATTTGGACCTTGATGGTCACTCTACATATAACACTTTCCTAAAACAACCCTAACCATGGAATGACTAAAATCATCTTAAGATTGTAATTTTGAAAACAAGTTTGAAAGAAGGAGATTTTGAATGCAAGTTTTGAAAGGGAACTTTGATGCAATTTTGAAAACAACTTTGAATGCGATGCATGAACATGATAATCACATTGCACTAGGGTCATGAGCATACAAGGTTAGGCTTCACCACATAATCAAGAGGGCTAAATCCACGCCGTCTTAAGTTAAACTTGAAGAAGGCCCCCAGCGCAATGACTTTCAATAAGTCTTCATAGGCATGAACCGGAAAGTCCTTTGTTTCAAGCATGAAAGAAAAGGAGGTAGAAGATGAGGATTAAAATAGAAGAGAACCTAAGTGGGTTAGGAAAAAGAAGAGAGAGAGGGGAATTGCATAAACTAAATAAAAAATCGTCTTTGTCTTTTTTCTGCTTTGATTGCTTTGTTTGCTTTGTTTGCATCCCCTTGAGAGCTTTGAAGATACAACACTTGATTTTCAATGGATGTTTGGAGGCTTGTATTTGAGTATATAGAGTATATGGAAGCAAGAGTTGGAGTATATGGAGGATAAGGTTTTAGGGGGCTTGAGAGAATTAGGGTTTTAAGGGAGCTGGAGCTCTGTTTTCAGTGAGACAGAGTTTCTGGAGTGATTTTGCGGATCCTTTTTACGTAGGAGGAGGTTTGTATTTATAGGCAATTCAAACAGGAAGTGGCGTCTATTGTAGTGGCGCCAGTGTACTTTTAACCTTAGCACGCCAAGCTATATTTTGGCTTGGTGCCACTACTAGTGGCACCAGCTCCTTTAGGAAACTTCTGAGGTGGCAAGAAACAGATCTTTTGACCTTTGGGATGCAAGGCAAAAGATTTGGGTACCTGTTCTAGTGATTACTATGTAATTTTTAGCCTGACTCTACTAAAAATGACTCCAGAAAATCCGAATATGATCTAGAAGGTTCCAAATAACCAAACTTGGCTAGAATTGGATGGGAACCCTTGAAAGAATGTCCTGGAGGTAATTAACTTGAGAAATAATGCAGGAATAGTTGAAAAGGTTGATCAGCCCACCAAGGGCAAAACGGTGATTTGAACAAAAAAAACACGAAATGGTCCCAGAATGACCCATGAGAAAGCTTGAAGGTTGAAAACACTATCGAGAGTGTTCCATGGGATTACCGGTTTGATACCCAGAGTCGATATAGTTAGAACAAGCGACCGGCTCACTAGAGGCAAAACGGTCATTTTGCACCGGGCTTACTAGAATAGAATCAGAATGATCTAGAAAGGCATTGGAATGTTACGAATACTATTAGAAGCATCTTCGGAAGTTAACTGGTTTGATATCCAAAGCCGGTACGATTCTCGGAGGCAATTGGATGCCTAGGGGCAAAATGGTTATTTTGACTGGATGCTCTCAGAATTGATCCGGAACAACTGAAAGGCACTAGAACATGTTAGATTATATTTGGGATAATCCTGGAAGGGTGGAATTACTACTCTGAGTACTTAAGTACTTTCTCGAGAAGGGTGCTGGAAAGGTCCAAGGAGTGGTTTTATCATTTTTTACCAGAGTGGGCTAGTATGCACTGAAGTTTGTCACGCCCAGATTTTTCACACTCGAGAAATACACACGCAAGCGAAAAAAATACTGTACTCTCTCGTTAGAACTCCCCTTCCTAGAAGAATGAGTGCGACTAGATTTAAATTGAAAATTGATTTGAATAAAGGGCTTTTAGAAAAGATTTGGAGTCGCCACTTAACTTAATTAAAGTGAGTTAGGTCACCTAAAAACTAAGCATAATCCGAAAACTACACTTAAGGTTTTTGAAAACAATTTTGAAAATACTTCCTCAAGAGAGAGTTTTTAAGAAAACAGGTTATTTAGCAACCTTTAGAAAATATTTAAGCCTTTTTTTGAAAATAACTCCATTTTATTCTTTCGAAAAGAGTGATCCTAGGTTCGAAGGTTGGTTACATGTAGAGAAGACGCACTAAGCCATCACCCTACCCCGCCCTTGCGGTACCTACATGTCTATTTACCCTAGAATCACCTATGAAAGTCTTCAACTAACAAATGTCCAAAACTATCCACTTTAGAAAAGAATTTTTGAAAATAAATTGACATGGTGTATGATATGCAAGTGTAAGAAAAAGAGAGTTGAAAAATAGATTTGGAAATAGATTTGAAAGGAACTTGATTTGATTTGAAAAGAGATTTAAAAAGATAGAATTGAAATTGAAAAGTTTTAGAAATTGGAAGTAGAGATTTGGAAACAGATTTTTGGAATTAGAAACTTGAAAATAGATTATGGAATTGAAATTTGGAAAAAAAGTTGTGGAAATAAAAGATTTGAAAAAGGTTGTGACCGCACCCATGAGGGTTGTCTATGCATCCTTTTTGAGGAACCAGGTCAGTCGTAGTTCGGACAAAAGTCCAATAGAAAATAGAAGATTTGATATGGAAGAAGAAATTGAATTGGAATTTGGATTTGATTTGAATTTAGAATAGAGGATTGGAAATTGGAATTTGGAATTGAAAATATTAGACTTTGATTTGGAAAGATAGAACTTAAAAGAAAATTTTGGACTTATTTTGGAAAAATTGAGATTTAGGAAACCTAGACTTAGGAAAGATAGGATTTAGAAAGGACTTGAGATTACAAATGATTTGACTCGAATGTTGGACTTGGAAGATTAGGGAAAGATTGGGTTTAGGAAAGGTTCATTTAAGACAAGTTTTGAACTAGAAAAATTACATTTTAGGAAAGTTTCGTTTTAGGAAAGTTTTGGTTGAGGAAAGGTTTCGTTTTAAGAAAGTTTGGAAATTGGAAAGTTTGAAATAAGAAAGTTTTGAAATAGGGAAGTTTTGAAATAAGAAAGTTTTGAGTTTAGAAAGTTTTAAATTTGGAAAGATTTTAGAAAGTTTTAAATTTGGAAAGATTTTAGAAAAGTTTAGAATTTAGAAAATTTTTGAAGTTAGGAAATGTTTGAATTTAAGAAAGATTTGAAGATTAGATTTGGAAAGTTTAACTTTGGAAAGGGATGGAATTAGGAAATGGTGGAATTAGTGAAGGTTTAGATTTAAGAAAGATTTGAAAGTTTAAGTTTGGAAACCTAAGGTTTAGGAAGGTATGAGATTATGAAATATTTGAATTAGGAAAGAATTGGGTTTGGAAGGATTGAGATTCCTATTTCCTAAAACAAAGAATTGGATTTTGTTTCTAAAAAGAGATGTTTTGATTTTGTTTACAAAAATGGAGGATAGGATCTAGTTTCCTAAATGGGAGATTGGATTTGGTCTCCTAAAGGGGAAGATTAGATTTGGAATGGATTTGGAAAGGGAAGTTTTAGAAACCCTAAATTTGGAAGACTATAGTTTTGATGTAGAAAATAGATTTTGGAAACTTATGATTTTTGTGTAAAAAAATGAGATTTTGGAAACCTAGGATTTAAGGCAAGATTCAAAATCATGTTTTTGGGAAGGAAAATTAGGGTTTCCTAATTATTGGATTTAGGGCTTAACTTGGACTCTAAGAAAAAAAATTTTTGGAGAGTGAGTTTTTAGAAATAGAGATTTTTGGAAGGAAATCCTAGAGAGGAGTTTTTAGAAAGTGAATTTGAAAAGAGAGTTTTTGAAAGGGATTTTTGGAAGGAGATTATTGGAAAAAGTTTTTAGGAAAGAGATTTAGGGAGAGAGTTTTCTAAGAAGGAAACCTAGGGAGTGTTTTTAAGAAAAGAATTCGAAGAGAGCGTTTTCGAAAGGAGTTTAAAAAGAAATTTTGAAAAATAGATTTTTGGAGGGAGTTTTTGAAAACAATTTTGGAAATGAATTTAAAGAGAGTTTATGGAAAGCATGTTGGAAAAGAGATTTTTAGGAGGAGATTTTTTAGAAGAGATTTTTTAGAAAGTATATAAAATATCTCACTTTCCTAAAGCGATTCTAACCATAAGAATGTTAGAACCATTTTAAGGTAGTGGTTTTGAAAACAACAATATTTTGAAAATATGGACCATATTAGTCACTTTAAATTTAACACTTTCCTAAAGCAACCCCAACCATGGAAAGGCTAGAATCATCTCAGGATTGTGATTTTGAAAACAAATTTTGAAAAAAGAAGATTTTGACGCAAGTTTGAAAACGATGTTCATGTAAGTTTTGAAAACAAGTTTGAAAACGAATTTTAGAACAATGCAAGATCATGATATGCACAATGCAAATTGGGGTCGTGAACATACAAGGTTAAGGCTTCACCACATAATCAAGGGGGCTGAACCCACGTGGTCTCCGATTAGAGTAAAAGAAAACCCCCGACACGGTGACCCTCCAATAGCCTAATCCTACACATGGACCGGGAAATCCCTTGTTTCAAGCATGCAAGAAGGGGGGGAAGAAGATGGGGGATTAAAATAGAAGAAAACCCAAGTGGGTTACAAGACAGAAGATAGGGGGAAGATGCGTAAACTTAAAGAGAAAGCTTACCTTGTGTCTTGTTTATTTTGTTTTGCTTTGTGCGCTTTGTTTTTCTTACTTTGCTTCGGTCTTCGCTTCAATCTTCGTCTTGATCTTCGAGAGCTTATCTTCGGCTTTCAAGGGCTTCGAAGTTGCAGCACTTTAAATCTTCAATGGAGGCTTTGGAGGCTACTATATGAGTATATGAGAGCGTGTATGAGTATATAGGAGGCTAGAGTTTAAAGAACCTAAGGAGACTAGGGTTTAAAGAGGCTAAGAGCTCTGTGTATCGAAAAGTAGGGTTTTCATATTGAGTTTGCGGGCTTCTTCCACACTAGAAAAGACTCTATATTTATAAAAAAAAGAATGACCCGGCACTTGTTGCAGTGGCGCCAGGCCAAAAAACCTTTTGGCGCCACTACTAGTAACGCCAGCCACTTAGGAAAGTTTTAAGGTCGGCAAGCAACGTATCTTCAAAATATTTGGGCGCTTGTACTAGTGACTACCATGCAATTTTTAGCCTGATTTCACTAGGAGTGGCTCCATAAGGTCCGGGAAGGATTTAAAGGACTGAGAATGGCTCGAAAAACCAGAAAGAGACAGGAACCCTTAGAACAGAGTCTCGGAGCTATTGGACTTGAAAAAGGATGACAAGATGTGTTAGAAAGGTTAATCGGGCCATTAGGGCAAAACGATCAACTGGATCGAAAAACTGCCAAGACGAATTCAAAATGTCCCGGAAGAAGACTTGAGATTTGGAAATATTATTTAGAATGTTTCCAAAGGCTACCGGTTTGATACCCAAAGTCAGTGTGGTTGAAAAAGGCGATTGGCCCACCAGGGGCAAAACAGTCATTTTGCACTGGGTTTGCCGAAATTGACTTGAAATGATCCAGAAAGATAAAGGAAGGTCGGGAATACTCTAAAAAGCATTCTTGGGAGATTACCGGTTTGATACCCATAGCCGGTGTGGTCCCTAGGGCGCTTGGATGCCTAGGGGTAAAATGGTCATCTTGACCAGAAAGTCTCGAAATTGGCCCGAAACTAGCTAGAAGGCACCTAATCATGCTGGATCATCTCTAGAACGATCTTGGAAGGGTGGACTTACCGTTCTGAGGACTTAGGTACTTTTTCAATAAACGTGCCGGAAAATGGCCCTAGGGGCAGTTTGGTCATTTTTCACCGAAGTAGGCTAGCAGGTACTGGTGTTGACCTGGGATTTGAGTGTTTCCGCCACTCTGACGGCGGTCCCATGATATAAGGATTTGTTGAAAATTCCCTATATCGACCAATTTACGAGTACTTCTACTACTCTGACAGTTTACGATCATTCCCGATACTGCCTGATCTCGGGAAGCTGCTAAATAGACTTAGCACTTGAGGAATCAACTTTCTCAAAAAGTGTGGCGAAATGGACATTTCTGCATTGGCGGGTTAGCAAGCGCCAAAGGTGGACCTTTTTACCATCTAGGGGACTTGGGGTCACGTTCCGATTAACGGGTTTGAAAGGACTTGCCGTTCCGAAGAGTTCACTCAGAAACGTGCCAGATTGGAGGGTCTTATCACCATGAGGAATCAACTTTCTCGAAAGGTGTGCCAGATTTAATTGGAATTAGAATTTGAATTGAAATTAGAAAGGGGACTTGCCGTCTTCGGAAAGACGTGCCTATTAGAATTGGACCGAACATTACCCCCAAGGACATTTTGGTCATTTTGCCTCTATTTGGGCCCGGCGGGCCCGCAAAGCGGTTTGATTGATGGGATTAGACTTGGAAAGTTGATTTAGATTGGAATACGTCTATATTGACTTGAGTACAAGTTTGGACGAACTGTAGACTGTCAAACGGGCAAAAATGGAGTGCTTACAGTGTTGACTTGGGTTTCAAGTGTTTCCGCCACTCTGACGGTGTGTGACAAGTTGGTTTTCAAAGGTATCCTGTCCTTCGGTAAATATGTCACTGCCAAGAGGCGTGTTCGATCTTGTGACATAAAGGGTTTGTTGGCAATTCCCAATGTTGACCTATTTGCGAGTGTTTTCGCTACTCTAATGGTTGTGATATTTATGAGTGTTTTCGTCACTTTGACGGTGAGCATTCATTCTAGAGATTGCCTGATCTCAAGAAGCTGTTGGATGGTCTTATCGTCTCAGGGCCTTAGGTACTTTCCCGATCGATGTGTCGAATAGCGGACATTCTACGTTGGCAGGCTAGCAGGTGACAAAAGTGAACCGCTCTACCATCTCAGGGACTTGAGTTCTGTCTCAATCGACAAGTTTGAAGGGACTTATAATTCTGAGGAGTTTTCTCGATAATGTGTCAGATTGAATTTTACTAGTCTGGATTGGGATTGGAACTGAACTTAAGGTTGAAATATGGACTTACCGTCTTTAGGAAGACATGCCGATTGGAATTGGACCAAGCAGCGCCCCAAGGGCATTTTGGTCATTCTATCTCTATTGGGCCTAGCAGGCCTGCAAAGCCATTGATTAACTGGATTGAGTTTGGAAAGCTAGTTTGAACTTGAATGTATCTTTGTTGGTTTGAATGTGAGTCTGGCCGAGTCGGAGATTGCCGAACGAACAAAAATAGGGTGCTCATAGCTACCCCTCTTTTTTTGTGTTTAATTGTCGAGGGCAGAAAATGATAAAGTAAGAGTCTCATGTTGACTGCGAGGCGATCGGAGGGGCTGGAGTAGTTGGAATTTGGAATTTTGAGTTTGAAAACTGGATTGTCTTGATTTTTGAAATCTAAAATTTTGAAAACTTGATCTTGGAACGATTTTGAAATTAATTCTTCTTAAATCGACATTCCAACCAATGGAATGAAGCTCATTTGGGGAGATTCAAGCTTTTGAAATTGATACGTTGAAGTTGAAACAATTTTGAAATTGAAGTTGATTGTTTGAAATGATTTTAAAATCGCTTTATGAAATAGAATGATTTGGATTTGAATTAAAAAGAGTTTGGAAAACTTTTGAAACTTGGAATAAAACTTTTGAGGAAATTTTTGAAAACCTAGAATTTTCAAATGAAACTTTTCAAGAAAAAAGTTTGAAAACCAAAAATTTTGAAATAAAACTTTTTAAGGAGAAAGCTTAAAAACCTAGAAAATGTTTTTTTTTTAAATGAAACTTTTTGATGAGAAAGTTTGAAAACGAGGAATTTTGTACAGTTAGGCTTTTTGAGGCAAAAGCTTGAAAGCCCAAAATTTTTGAAAAACGGAGTTTTTGAAGGAAAACGCTTGAGAAACCCAAGAAGATGATTTGAAAATGGGGCTTTTAAATGAGAAAGCTCGGGAACTCGGTAGTCAATTTTGAAATGAAACTTGTGAAGGAAAAAGTTTAGAAAACCTTTTGAGTGCAATTTTTTGAGGAAAAAAGTTCAAAAAAATCGGAGGTTGATTTTGAAATGATACTTTTTGAAGGAAAAAACTAGAAACCTAAAAAGGTATTTTTGACATCAAACTTTTTGAAGGAAAAAGTTAAAAAAAACCTAGAAAGATATTTTTGACATCAAACTTTTTGAAGAAAAAAGTTAAAAAAAAAACCTAGAAAGATATTTTTGACATCAAACTTTGAAGCAAAAAGCTAGAAAACCTAGAAGGTATTTTTGAAATAAAACTTTTTAAAGGAAAAAGTTAGAAAACCTAGAAAGTATTTTTTTAAAAAAATAAAATTTTTTTGAAGGAATAAGATATAAAACTCTTTAAAATGTGGCCTTTTTGACAGAGGAGACATCGAGAAACTCAGCTAAAATTATTCAAAATGAAGAAAGAGTTGAAAATTTTTTAAATAGGATCTTTTTGAATGAAAAAAGTTAAAACCTTTGAGAGTTGGGCTTTTTTGGCAGAGAAAACCCAGAGAAACTTGACTGAAATTTTTTAAAATGAAGAAAGAGTTGAAATTTTTTAAATAGAATCTTTTTATAGGAAATAGATAAAACCTTTGAGAGTGAGGCTTTTTTGGCAGAGAAGACCCTGAGAAACTCATATTGGATTTAGAATTAAAACGTTTTGAAGAAAATTTTTAAAAAAATCTTGAAATGGATATTTGGATAAAACTTTTGAGGAAAAAGTTCAGAGAAACCTCGAAATTGACAAAAAATTATGAAGGAAAAGTTTAGAAACCCTTGAAATGGGTTTTAAATAAGACTTCTTGGAGATAAAGTTTTAAAAAAACTTTGGGAATTGATTTTGAATAAGACTTTTTTGAAAGAAAAAGTTTAGAAAACCTTTGAATTGAATTTAAATAAAACTTTTTGAAGGAGAAAGTTTAAAGAAACCTTAGGAATTGATGTTTTGGAAAGAAGAGTTTTGAAAAATCTTGCAACTTGATTTAGAATTGAAACCTTTTGAAGGAAAGGCTTAGAAAATTTTTGAAATGGACCTTGAATAAAACTTTTGAAATTTAATTTTGAAACTAACTTTGCATTTTGATTCTAAAATAACTTTTGGAAGGAAAGGTTAAGAAACCTTAGGAATTGATTTTGAAAATAAACTTTTGAAGCAAAAAGTTTAGGAAACCTAAGGAATATGATAGAATAGACTTTGCTTAGCGTATGGAAATGCGATTTGTATCATTTTTTTCTCTTTTTTTTTTATTTTTTATGCCTACCTCTTAACTATCTACGAAATTTTATCGTATCTATTTCTTTTTGACATGTCTTCAGGATGGTTGATGCGGGAGACGATGATCTACGCAGGAGGCAATGGCTAAGCTGACAATGACGAGGTCTGCTTTGGTTGAGCAATGGACTATGCTGCTAATGAGGAGAGGGTGGCCTTGCTAGGGCTATCGTAGAAAATGCCCCCAATGAGGCTGTTGGAAATGTTGAGACTGCTTCTGCTGGAACTAATGCTAAGGTTGAGGTTGAGAGAGCTTTTTAAGGAGGCCCATGGTAAAGCTGCTGGTGGGGCGACTTCTTGGTGAGACTCTTAAGGATACTTTTAGCGAGGTCAGTGCTAGAGATGCTTGAACTTACTAGTTAGATGTTGGACTAGTCAAGAGGTGGTTTGGAGAGATGGGACCTTATATTTGGTAGGCCTTGAGCTTGAGCCAACTTTGTTGATCAAGAGGAGTAATCCAAGGCTATCTTGCAGATATCGGGAATGCATACTAGTCCGTTTACGGCATATGTCGAGGAGCGCTGATGGACAATCCCTAACTCATGTTGAGGAGGAAGCGTGGATAGTTTAATCTCTTGTCCGGGAGAAGCATGACTTATTGGTTGAGTTGCAGTCCACAACCCCAAATTGATTTGTAAAAGCTTTAACGGCGAGGATCAGGTAGCTGAGAAGCCACAAAGCTTAGTGCACAAAGGGCATGCCTTGCATTGTCGGAAATTTATTGCGATGATGTTTGATCAATACAATTTATTGAATAGACTTGAACTTCTAAGCATGCCCTAGTCAGTTGTAACTTGGGAAGCTAGATGTCGAAACTTGTCGCGACGTCAGAATATCGTGTTTGTAGACACCTTAGAGTCTTGAGAAAGCTTCGGGAAGTGCCTCTTGAACTTGTACCTATTTTAGTATCTCATTAGCAAATATCAACATATAACAAATTAATCTTTAATAAATGACTTAAGATATTCATGCCTATTACTTTGCCATGTCGAGTTTAAAAATTTGTTATCAATGCAGGTTTCCCATAGGTTGACATCTCTTGACCCATTGTTAAGGTTTTACTGTTTTGCTGAGACTATCTTGTTGCTGCTGCTCGAATTGTTAATGAAGGAATTTTTTTTTCATCTAACCATTTTTGCCACCTGTGCCCTTATGGGTTTTCGCGGATATCGATTCTACTACTTTTGCACGTCAGTGTCTGTTTTTGGATTTTTACAGCGTCACTAGTTTTGCATCTTGCCATGGCCCTACTCTTTTACCCATAGTGCCCTGGAGGGTTTTCACTATGTCCTCAGGCCATTCTTTTTCTCTTGATTTCACTCGTTGATGCCGATGAAGACGACTCATTGCTTAATAAGAATAGAAGTGTTGAGTGCTTTGATTTGATTGATGATAAAATCTATTGTTGAGTGCTTTGATTTGTTTTAAGTCAAGTGGTGATTTAATATGATATCAGAGTGTCCGTGTTTTCTGTTGTGTAATGTGTTTCATACACATGTCCCATTCTTTGTTTTTTTCTTCATGTGTCAAGTGGTGAGTTAATCATTAAGATGAAAGAAAAATTAGAGGGAGTGAGTACTTGTCTTTTTCCTATTTCTATACGCTTAACTATGATGGGGAGACAAACTTCTTTTATCATGTGAGTTCTATTATCAAAATTATTAAATTTCAAGAAAAATTAGAAGGAGTGAGTACTTGTCTTTTCCCTATTTTTATACGCTTAGCTATGACGGGAGACAAACTTCTTTTATCATGTGAGTTCTATAATTAAAATTATTAAATTTCAAATTTATCGGTGATACAAAGTTCAATGTTAAAAACGTATTTCCAAAATAAACAAATATTAATTCGGACGTCTTATTTCAGGACTTCTTGAAATGTAAAAATGTTATTAAACTTCGAAGATATTAACAAAAAGTCCAACAACCTAAGTTACACTACTACTATTACCCTAAGGTACTCCATTTTTGTTAAATAGACCCATCGGTCTGAAGAGTTTTATCGGGTAAAATATCTTATTACTATTGGTTTGGTGAGAACCATGAAGCAAGGACTGACCTAGGTACAGATAATGGGGCATCGCCTCCATACTCCGACAAAATTCTTAAAGATCTTATAAATTTTGAATATCTTTTATGAGTAGTAGTCTATTGGTTCTATAAAATTTGATCTTGGCCTTTTAAATTTTAAATTTTGTTACCTTGTTCCCTCACAAAATTAAGAAAAATTTAACTTAACCTTCCAAAATTCAGAATGTTTTTACTTTGACTACCCTCTCAATAAAATTTTTGGTTTCATACATGATAATGCCACTCAGCTAGCATGTCATGTTTGAAGTCATATTCATACTCACATTAGAAATTGATCCATAAACTTGTTTTTTTTTGTCTGTCAATGATTTTTTTTTCCATACAAGGCAAATGCGAAGGGAATGGAACCAATGGAGTTCAAACTTTTGTCAAAATAAATAGGTCTACAGGACACAACCACTAAACTAAATCTGTATTGCCTGTTTTCATACAAGACAAATGTGAAGGGAATGGGTCAGCGTGATTCGAACCTAGGCCAAAACAAGCAAGTCACTAAGCCTAAGCCAGACCCATGTTGCTCGTTGTCTGCCAATGGTTGCATGCCCCAATATTCTAACTCTATAAAACTATGGGAAAGTCTACTAAAGAATTTTTTAGATATGAAAAAGCAAACAAGGACTAAAGTGTGATGAAAATTTCAACCCTTCATGACCCCACCTGAACAGTATGGACTCATAAGACACGTTATTTGGCCTTTTTGACTTTGAAGGAGACTAGCTTGGGAGGCGGACTCGGTGGTCGACTGACGTCGGCGAAGTCGCGTCGCTGCTTCACTGTATTTTAAAAATTATGATTTTTTTTAAATTTGAGCCAGTTAAAATTGAATTTTGCTCAATCAAATTCAGTACTTATTTTAAATTATTTTTTAATCAAACTCAAACTCATATTCATCTAAAGTACACTTAAAATAGTTTACGACTTGAAAACATTTTTCTCTGCTCAAAAATTAATTGATACAGAGAAGGATATTATCTACCTAGTAGTATATTTACTTGTAAAGTTGACATTGATTTATTAGCTACAAGAGTTTTTGCTGCAATAAATATTATCAAGACTTCACTGCATAATCGCATGCAAGATGAGTGGACAAGGACGACTCAAGTGTAAAGTTATCAAAACAATCGCTTTAGGCTCCTAATTTTTTAAGGTCTCCAAGTTTTAAAAATACTATTTATTATAGTTAAAATTTTGTATAATTTTGACATTTTAAAAAAAAAAAAAGCCCCAAACTAAATAAGAAAAATGCCTACTTCAAATGAAAAAAAAAAAAGCCTCATTTTATTTACTTTGTTAGTTGAATCATCGATTTTGTATTATGCTAGTTAAATCATTTGGTAAATATTTTACAAAAAAATTAATTTTTATTGGATGGTTAAATTTATTGTGATTCAGTGAATACAACATTAAAAAGAGAGAAAAATAAATTAATTATTAATTTTTCATCTAAAAAAATCAAATTTTAAGTAAAAAATTTACACTAGTATTAAAAATGTAAAAAAAATCTCATTTAAAATTTTCTCTTCAAGCCTCAAACTATCTTGAGCTGTTCTTGTAAGTGGATAAATAATTACTTTGTGTTATGAATTGAAAGAGACATATTCAACACTATAGACAATGAAACTATTTTACAAATGTTTCAGAATATGAAAAAATGAATGAGATTATTGTACTATGTTAGATTAATTTGCACATTGTTTTGTGTAAGAGACATTTGTTATTGATATATAATTTTAAATATTATTGTATGTTTTATATTTTTTAATATTGATCATTTTATTTATAAATAATTATTTAAAAATATTTTCTGCCTCAAATGAAAAACAATCTTACGTCTGCCACTGGACGGACTTGGGACTGTTTGCCAATGGTCATGGAAAATCTTGGAGTAAATGGCCACAGAATTAGCCGTGTGTTCTACGTTAATACTAATTGCTTGATCTAGACTTGGAGCTCTCATTCAGAAAATATGTTTCAGCAGTTTGGTCTTTGCCCTTTGTATCGCTTCATGTTCATTTTTTTATCTTTCAATTTTAAACTTTTTTTTTTTTGTTTATTAGAAATTGAGGAAGAGGCTGAAGCAGAGGAAGTGGATCAACAAGTTGAAGTGGTATTCGCACTGACTGTAGCATTTCGTTTTGGAAGCACTCGAGATAGATAAAAAAAATGTGTGAAAATTTTGCATAGCAACTCTCCACGAGACTTGGTTTTGTGCAAACTTTGATTGGACCGACTTTAGATATGCCATTTTGTGCCTTTCTTAATTCATGAAGAGCCATTGCTTATTCATTTCAATTTCTATAAACTCTTAGTTCAATTTTGATCGTGTTTCTTTATAGAAGACTTCTACTGACGAACTACCATCATGGTTAAAATTCTTAAGATTTCAAGTTTTTTGCGGCAATGCTCGCTTTGTCACTAGGTAGAACCATTTTGGGAGATCTAAATGGTGGCAAAAAGCTATTTTTAATCCGTCTTTTTGTGACATATTATTTTATCCAAACAACGTGTCACTCACTTCGTAGTTGTAAACTTTTAGTGACAATGATAGTTTTTAGAGACGATTTCCAATGTTTTTATGACAAATGGTCTCGTCGTTATTACTTAAACCATTAATGATAAACCACTTCCAATATTAAAGACAACGAAATAGTAATGAAATTTAACTTTTACAAAAAAAAAAATGTTTTTCTTGATATGCTGAACTTGTAGTGAAACAATTTTATGACTATAGATAACTTCCCCGACAAAATTTATGCATTGGTCACAAATGCTTCACTAAATGCCATTTTTCAACCATATTTATTCTAGTAATTTTGTAGACTTAACCATAGAGAATTCAGATCACGTTAATTTTATTCGGGTAAACAATTATTTTGTCCCTCTAACTTTGCTTTAAGTTTTAATATCATCCCTAAACTTTGATTTCTTCTGTTTTGACCTTCCAACTTCTAAAAAGAAATTAATGCGGTCCCTTATTTTGAAATAAGTTAAAAAAAATAAATAATTAATTACATTTTGACCTTATCGACTATGATTTAATTTCATTTTACCTGCTAAACTAAAAGGCATTAAATTTTACCCTTAAATTATGAAAATTTAAGTTCGTATTAACGCTATTGACAAAAAAAAAAAAAAAAAGATAAGTTCAAACATGTATAGCATTTCTTATCAGATACAATATAAAAAAATTTTGTCCCTAGTTAGCAAATGCGTAGTTTTAAAAATGTCATTGATACTATCAGGACTAGTAACTAGTGGTCTACAAAAATAAGATTTTATAAATCATTCTAGCCATCTTTTTAGGCATTTTGATATAATTTATAACATATCATAGCCATGAAATTATTTTTTTTTCTATTTGTTTTATAGATTAATATAAAACTTTGACCAAACAAATTTCTAAAGTTAAATTTTATGATTGAAAATGTAATTATTTTTAGTTGAATAGGGGTAAAGTAATATTAAGTTATAATTTCGAAGGCCAAAGTATAATTAGTATTTAATTTTCTTACTTAGTTTGAAAATTTTGACCACATTGACTTCCTTTTGAAAGTTAGAAGGCTTAAATAAAAGAAATCAAAATTCAAGAATAACATTAGAATCTGAGACAAAATTGGAGAGACTAAATAATTATTTACCCATTTTATTTTCTTTTTGACCAGGGTTGGACTGTGAGTTAAATATGAGTTTAAAACAAAAAAAATCAAATGCGCAACTTCAAGGTAACACCGACAATTCTACTTTCTATATATATATATATATATACTTTTTTATTTTGTTAGCGTGTCCCGCGGGAGACACTTGGGTTCATCATTTTTGGACCGCCCAAGATTTGAAAAGATTTCATTTGCATCATGGATCTTATAGTATGTGAATGCACGCTAGCTGTCGGTATTAGTCCAGGCATCGCAAGCATTTTTTTCCTTGTTCTGCATGACTTAGAGATGTCCCACAATGACTTCAAGATTATCAAGGTGTATATCTTGCTATATGGAGTACGGGTAAAACACTCTAGGTAGCTTTTATTCAGTTGTATATGGTAATTTTTTTTATATATAAATCTTTTGCTTGTCATTTGTCCTTAACATCTAAAAGACTACAAAAGTGCTCTAAAAATGTTCATGCATAGTAACTAATGAACTCAAAAATCCTTGCAAATGATAGAAACATGTAGTAGTTGATAATTCTCAGAGAGTTTGCTTCACCACCGTGGCCCTCTCCTACACCATGGGTATTCGAAGCCTTTAAAGTTTCTGAGGTGCTTTCGTATACCATCAAACGTTAATCTTAATACAGAAACTAAAGTTTTTTTTTTTATACAGCAACCCAGGTATAACCTTTAAAAGAAAATCATCCTAGATTAGCCGGTGCATACGGCTTCATCAGAGGAGGTGACAGTCATTTTTTTGGTAGGATGATGGTCACAGATCGAAGAAGAGAAGTTATTCATCTCCAAATTGGCAAAACAAATGTAAGGTAGGATCCTATGACTACACTAGTTTAGGATCTAAAAGGGTCCCTAAAGTGTAAAAATGATAGAACTCCTAAACTGAAAGTCCGGCTCGCACAGGACTGTTTTTCACCAAGTTACTCATGCCTGAATTGTACTGTGTACCAAGTTTGGTAGCTCAACACGTTGTTTGGAGCTTGTAGCACTTCACACAAAATTGATTAACTCTAGTACTTGAACAGTTCATACAAGACATAACTTACAACCATTAACCTGTTCGACTCCTTGAATTCTAGTTAAAAGTGCTCTTGCTTGATTCCTCGATAGTTGTCGTGGAAGCGCCTGAGACACACACCAAATCAAACCAACGTATTTTTGTTCCATAAATTTCCAATACTGTCTTAAGTACCAAATAGGCTTTTAAGACATCAGCATTGTATTTTCATCAAGTAACTCAGTACATTTGACAAAAAGTTGTTCATTTATCACATCAATTGGCTTAATTATACCATCAATTGAATGATGTAACTAACTTTTTTTTTTATTTTCATTAAGTTGTACAACTGGACACTTCTCACTAAAGCTGATGGTTGGTCATAAAAAATGTGATGATAGATCGAACTAGAAACCTTATGTTTAACGTTAGGACTAGTCGACCATTACACCCCACTCCATTAGAAAGAAAGTAAGCTGCAACATTGCGTTACTGCAACTATAAATAGAAAGCTGAGGTCCGAGGACATAAAAAACTCTCTATGTTAATTAGTCTCATCTGGTAAAGAGAAAAGCTTCGTCTTCTTTAAAGGTAAGCTTTCAATTATGGCCATGGTTTTTATGGGTTGCGATCTTTCCTTCCTTATTCGAGCCTGGTACACCGTCTGAAAGACTTTGGTAACAGTTATCTTGTTGCTGAGATTTTTCTTGTTCCTTATTCGAGCCTGGTACACCGTCTGAAAGACTTTGGTAACATTTATCTTGTTGCTGAGATTTTTCTTGTTCCTGCCACATCGACAGGAAATACTAGAATTCTATCTAATTGTATGGGAAAAACAAACAATTTTTTTTTTGTAATAAAAAACTAAAGGAAAAACGACCTGTTTCTTATCTTAGATTTGATAGTTGATATACTTAATAATTTAGTATGTATCGGGTGTTTATTTCCCTGGCACTTTGCACTTTCCCCACTGTTCATTTTTACGATTGTATCTCTTCTAGGATCATTCCATCCGTATCTGAGTGAGCATATATAGAAGCTGAAGGAATGGATGTTTTGTCGGCTGAATGGCTATGCGAACTGGTAAGCTTATTATATCTCGAGATTATTTATGTTTGGAACAAAATAAACACACACGTAAATTAAAGCATTATTACTATTTCTTTTTCCCTTTTTTTTTCTATTGTCTTGAAGGGTTATTAATTTGATATCCACACTAATTTCATTTTAAATTATAGGGAATGGAAGATGAAGATCCCAATCTGATCGGTCAGTGCCAGGTAGTCAACTCGGCCAATCACTCAGTTGATGAGTTCATTTTGAGTCCCGAGAGCTACCCCTCCTACAATTCTCTCAATTTGGAGGGCACAACCATTGAAACCTCTCAGACAGGCATCCAAAAACAACTCGAACAGCTTAAAACCAACACTGAAAATACAATTCTGAATGAGTCTTTTCCTTTCTCCCATGTTATTTCTATTGGGCAGTCACAGCAATTCAATGAAAACATAAACTGCACCGAAAAGTACTCTAAGGATCATGAGATGGTGCCACCTGGACACGTAAACTTCCGATCCTTCAATTCTCAGGGTTCCGATGATAAGCTGTCGGGTACATTAGAAAGTCGGAAGGGCTCTAAAAATGTTCATACCACAAGTAGTAGGGCCCCATTACAAGCTCAAAATCATGTTGTGGCAGAGAGAAAACGTCGACAAAGGTTGAACCAAAAGCTCATTGCTCTCTCATCCCTCATTCCTGGCCTAAGGAAGGTATTAAAATTTTACCTTTTTCTGTTTGGTGAATAAGAAAATCCGTTCTTCAACCCAAGTATTGAAATGTTTTTTTAAAAACAAATAGTAATAATAACTGTAAGTGAATTCCATATAAACAACGCTTTCGACCTGAAGCTTGCAAAAGTGCATGAAACCATCAATGTCTATTGCAACTAAAAGTACAATTGGTAAACCATTCTATAAGGGAATTATTGTTTTTTTTTTTTTTTTGGTTATGTCTCTCATTTTTCAGTAAATGATATAGCTTCATAATGTTGTCTTTATCCCTCATTTATATTCGAACTCTACCATGTCAGTTTCCTATTTTAAAAACTTCAATGTGGAAAAGGAATTCCAAAATTTTGAAAACTGAAAAAAAAAAATTTGTTTTTTGCCATTTTTTTTGGCAAGAGTCTTCAAAAAATTGGAAAATAATGAAAGCAAAAAATTTTTTTATTCTTACTGGATTTCGAAATATGTTTTCACTTTTTTTTTTCTCCCCGCTGCCGCTGCGGCCACTCCCCACCATCCACCCCGAGATCCACTAACACTACTTTCCACCACCACGCCCAAAAAATATGTTTTCTTCTCTTCTTATTTTTTCCATTTATTTTCAAACCAATAAATTGTGGGTACCAAACATATTTTATTGTTTTACAGGAAATAGAAAAGTGAAATGTAAATAAAACTACATAAAACAATAAACACCCAACTAACATAGTCATTTTTTTCACACCTTCAATGATCATTGTTTACATGTAGATGGACAAGGCTTCAGTCCTTGGAGATGCAGCTAAGTACATAAAACAGCTTGAAGAACGTGTGCAGATTCTTGAGACAAAAGTCAAGAGAAAAATGGAGGAACAAACTGAACTTTCTATAAAAAGAACTCGACTGTTGGGTGAGGATGATACTTCTTCGTCCACTGAAAACTTGGATGACAACTCCAACCAACCATTGCCCGATATAGAAGCAAGAGTTTCAGAGAAAAAAGTTTTGATAAGAATCCACTGCAAAAAACAAGACGGTGCCATAGAAAAATTACTGAGCGAAATAGAGACGCTTTGTTTAAATGTTATTATTAGTAGTGTCATTCAATTTGGCGATACCACTGTTGATATAACTATTCTTGCCCAGGTACTTTCATTCCTCAATAAGTTTATGCAAAAATACAAAAAATGCTACGTGATTTTATTAACGTGGATTCCACAATCTTACATTTAGAAGTGAGCAAAAGAATTGAAAAATAGATTTTGTATGTATTACAAGCAAGTGGATTGTATATGTATTAGATAATATAAATCTCACTATCTTATATCTATCTATAATGAAAATTTGGTGAAAAAGTTGATGGCTCACATATTACTACATATTCTCATGCAAGGGAATGTCTTTATTTGATGAAATGATTGATTATCTTTTCATCCAATACAATTATCCATTTTGTGCAGATGGACGATGGATTTCGCATGACAGTGAAGGATCTTGTGAAAAACCTAAGATCGGCCGTTCTAAGGTTCATGTGACTCATGCAAGCAATCAAGTTCGTCGTGTAGAATTTCTGGTTTTGGGCCCCCCTTCACTCGATCACCTTCCATAATCATGCCTCCTTACTTTGATGCAAGGTTCCATTATTGTACGTAGAAAAGCCTTTGATTAATATAGAATTTAATGACTAACTCTGGTGAAACATATGCTGGAAGGGCATTAATGTTGAATATTTGGATAGCAAAATAACTGGTCGATGTAATGAGTGAACTATTAATTAAATGTATATTGCTTAGCGTTCAGTCTAATAGAGTGTAGCAGCAATCAAACCGTGCAGGAATGTTGTCCTCAAAATTGAATAAAAAACACAAGTGAACAAATAAAGAAGAGCAAGAAATTTCATTGAAATTAAAAATCAATTTAATTTCATTGAATTTGTAATTGGAATGTATTGCAGTGATAAAAAGCAATGAATTTCCATATTATTTGTTTTATTTATGAAAAATGCTATATGTAATCTCATTTCCTAATTCTTTTTCTCACTTTTAAACACAAGTGAATGAGTCTCACATGAATTTATAGATGTAAGTCTTGCCGCCTTGTGTTTAGGAATAAGAAAATTGATTGAGAAATAAGATTATATTTATCACTTTCAGGATACCCTCAAGGCTCAAGCATTCTAGTGTCCCATTTTTCATTTTCAGAGATGATTTTAACCACATTGGATTGACTATTGGTGTTGGGGACAACGGCCTAAGGTAACATCCCACACCGATAGCCATTCCATATAGAAACTTTAGAACCATTACCAATTATCCATATAGTCTCTTTCCTGATCAAAGTACCTTGGCTTTAATGATAGTCTACCGAGTGTGAGAAATTCTTCTCTTGTTAAGCCAATCAAACAAGGAATTATGCTGGAATAATGTTAGCCCATGAAGGAATTTCATCTTATTTAGTCACAAGAGCAATATTGTGATTCTTGCCCTTCTTTAGGCCAAGACCTCCCACTTTTTTTTTTGACCTTTGCAAACTTTGTTCCAGCTAATGAGATAAACACGTTTAACGCCATTATTATCTCCGAGAAAAACTTTTTACTGTACTTTTCAAGTAAAAACCTTATTAAACGGTACTGTCTTTTGCCTTTTTGTATTTTAGTAATTACAGCATCAATGATCAAAGTTTTTTATTTTTTTGTTTTTTGGTCTGTCTATAAAGCCCACAATAAAGATTGTCAAATCACAAGTGGGCTAATGTATGGGCTTGGGTTTCAACTTGAGCCGAACAGAGGAATTCCGTCGCCCTGCCATCATGCTTTGGTGCTTACGCAACCCATGATACTCGTTCGTCTCCCACACGATTGTCGGGGTTTCCGTTACCCTTTGTGGGACTCCGTTAGGTATAACTGATCTCTTCTGATTGAATTGGAAGTTCCTTGAACAGATTCTGATTGCACAGAGAGAGAGAGAGATGAGGAAAGAGGTGGTGGTGGTGGCGGCAGCGGTGACAGCGGCTGCAACCGTGATGGGGGTGGCGGTCCTAGTGAGGCATTGGAAGCAGAGGAGCGAGAGAAGGTGGAGACAGACGCAACGCATTCTACGCAAATTCGCGAGGGAATGCGCCACCCCGGTTCCAAAGCTTTGGCATGTGGCTAATGACTTGGTGTCTGATATGCAAGCCAGCCTTGCTTCCAATGATCAAACCAACCTCAGAATGCTCGTCTCCTACCTATCTGCACTTCCCACCGGGTGGGTTCTCTCTCTCGTTTACTCATATCTCTGTGCATATATAGATATATACGTATATGTAGATGTATGTATAGATGATTATGTTACTTATGTACTTGTTTTTGCATGTGGCGACAGGGATGAGAGAGGATTATACTATGGGGTGAATCTACGCGGTGAAAATTTCTTGATCTTGCGAGCGCGACTTGGTGGAAAGAATGAACCCATATCTGAACTACTTAGGGAGGAGATTTCTGTTCCCTCCGGTGTGATGGCTGGTACCTCTAAGGTATTAGACTTTATTGACTAAAGTAGACCTATAAAGCATTTCTAGAAATCGAACCACGCGAAAGCCATTGAACAAAACATTTAAAGAAACAAAAGGAAAAAAAAAAATTTGATTAGTGCCCCAAACACTGTAGGGAGCATCTGAGAGATGTGGAAACAAGAAGTTATTATTTGTTTAACTATTTCTTAGTTGAATTTTCTTGTCAACCTCATTGTTCAATAATATGCGGCAAAAATACGCCTTTTTACTACAGGAATTGTTCGATTGTATTGCTCTGGAGCTAGCAAAGTTTATTTCAACACATTCTGAGGGTATCGAAGATCCGTCGGTAGGACAAACAAAACTGGGTATTACTATATCATATCCAGTGGACCAAGCTGCAGCCTCCTCTGGAACAGCCATTAAATGGAAGAGCTTTGCGGTTGATGACACAGTTGAGTTTGTTTAACCTTCTACAAATATTAACATTCAAACAGAACAATTCCATGCATCGCATAATCCCAATCCCACTTGGTAGCATAAATGTTAATAAGCCACAAGAAGAGATGGGCATATAAAGTGAGACCACCAAGAGAAAAAGAGAAAGTTAAACAAATAATTAAGAGCTAGTTCAAATTAGTAACATGAATATTGTCTTTTCGGTTTTCTTAACATTGAAATAGAAGAAAAGACACATGACAAAGTATTACAAGAACACCAGTTTAAATGTAATTTAGCCTTTCTAGGAAGAAATTGGAATATCCATGGTTGAAACAATTGGGCTGATAACCTCAATTGGTTAAGGTTCTAGAGATCAACCCAAATTGATTGGACTTCATTCACCTCCAACCCTAAATTGTGGCACATGTAATCAGGCTGGGAAAGAGTTGGTGAATGAAATGAATCAGGCATTGGAGAAACATGGCGTGGACATGCGCGCTTTTGCATTGGTAAGCCCTTGTTTAGACTCCATGTCATTCTTCTCAATGTTGCTTAGCTCTAATGTTATGGTGACGGTTCAATTCTAGGCATAAAATTTCATCCTAAAAAGAGAAGTTATAGAAATATCTTGGTCCTTGTGCAGGTTGATGATGTTATTGGAGATTTGGCAGGAGGTAGGTATTACAACAGGGAAACCGTTGCTGCAATTACCCTTGGGATGGGCACAAATGCTGCTTACGTAGAAACAGCACAAGCCATTCCCAAATGGCATGGCTCCTCACCCAAATCAGGGGAAGTGGTCAGCATCTACCGTAAAATTAACTTGAAAATTTACTTAAACTGAACAGAGGTTCAGTAAATAAAATGTGGTAATTACTTTTGCAGGTGGTTAACATGCAATGGGGAAGCTTCAATTCCTCCCATCTTCCCATAACAGAGTTTGATGCTTCTTTAGATGCTGAAAGCTCGAATCCCGGTAAACAGGTACAGTAACTCTTGTGTTTGAGTTGTCTGATCATTCACGCATGTGGGTTTACTGCATTTGTTCTGAATTTTTTTTTTTTTTTTTTTTAATCTCAGATTTGGGAAAAGCTTATTTCAGGAATGTATCTAGGAGAAATTGTTAGAAGAGTCTTGCTGAAGATGGCCCAGGAAACGGCTTTATTTGGGGAGACTGTGCCACCCAAACTTGCAACTCCTTACTTGTTAAGGTACAGACGCAGATTTGTGATCTCTTTATCCATAGATAGATACATGTAGCTCACAATTTACATTAAGTACGCAATAGGGTCGGAAATGGTATAGACGTTCAAGTTTACAAAGAACATGCTTAACGGTCTAAAATGTCGGACTTTGACATTTGAAATAGGTCGCCTGACATGGCTGCCATGCATCAAGATTCATCAGAGGATCACGAAGTCGTCGATGAGAAACTGAAAGAAATATTTGGGGTAAGGTTTTGGAAGATTTGTAAGTTCGATATAGGGTCCTCCTTTTTTCACATTTCAATGGTGTTTCCAAGTCTTGGAACTCCACGTGTTTCACAATCCAAAATCTCTGTTTTCTATTCTACACTGACCCATAAAAGGAATTGTTTCATCACTCTCCCAGATTACCAATTCTACTCCAGTGGTGAGAGAAGTCATTGCCGAGGTTTGCGACATGGTAGCGGAGCGTGGAGCACGTCTTACCGGAGCTGGCATAGTCGGGACCATAAAGAAGCTTGGAAGAATTGCAAATAAGAGGAGTGTTGTAGCCGTGGAAGGTGGGCTTTACGAGCATTACAGAATCTTCAGAAACTATTTGCACAGCAGTGTTTGGGAGATGCTTGGAAACGAACTCTCAGACAATGTCATCATCGAGCATTCTCGCGGTGGCTCTGGAGCTGGTTCTGTCTTTCTCGCTGCTTCGCAATCCCAAAATGCAGACTCCTAGTACTCAAATTTTCGTAGCACTAGATTTCTTGACAGTGTTAGCAGATTTTGCCTACAAAATTAGATTTTGAACAGATAAATATACCCAATAATGGCCTTTCTGTTTCTTTGTTATTAATAAGGTTGTATTTTTCTTTAAGATTATAAAATAAGCTGTTTCGTTAGTTTGCTTTTCTCCGAACAATGGCAGATCGATCTCCATTAATTACATGATACATCGATTCTTCCTAGTTTTAAGATCTAATTAAGCTTTTTCCTTTGGGGAGAAGCTGGAATTGTGCAGTGTTACTTATCTTTGAAAACCTCAGCAATGACAAAGGCTTAAGTCTCCACTTGTATCAATCAGTTTCCAAATAAGACAAGTAGGGGAAAAGGACTTGTTAGTTTAAGCTATGAGGTAAAAACATATCCCAAAGAAAACCTGTCCTTCTGTTTGTCAATGGCACTGACATTAGGCGCTGGCCGATGGAGACAATGGTGAAGCAAAAGGAATCAGGATGCCTTGCCGTGAAAGCTGGACAGATATGTGAAGATATGCATATATAGAGAAAGTGCTACGCAATAAACCTGAAATGATGAGAGTGTCAGACATGGCCACAGACGTTAACTGATCTTTCGGACCATCTAATGGGTCCAATACCATTTGGTTTTTGTTTGGCAGCTTCTTCACTAAAAGACTAGGCAGGTCCATTCGCAAGCCCACGCCCAAGAAGCCAGCATTGGAAAGGAAGGTCCCCCCAACACCCCAATCCTCACCCCAGTTGGACCACCATGCCTGAAATTTAAGTGATTCGCGTGGAGGGACGTAATTAGGAATTTTATTGAGAGGAGTTAAGGTAAAAAAATTTGAAATATCAGAAGGTGAAGATAAAATTTTCTAAAATTTGGAGAGATCAAGGTAAAAAAATTTAAATTTTGGAAGGGCAATATAAAATTTTTCCAATTTTCGGGGCCAACACAGTATTTTAGCCATAAATACTCAAAATTTGTAGGATTTAAATAGAATTTTCTCAAAGTAGGGGGTTATGACTCTATTATTTTAACTCAATTGTGTCTATGCATAGTGACTCTCATGAGCTTGAAAGAATAGTTGGTCGAAATCCTAAAAATTCTTAGCAAAATAAATAAATAAAGATAAGGATGAAAAATAGACAAGTTCCACCCCAAATTCATTTTGATTTGGAGTATTGTCCCAATCAAAGGTTCAAGTATTCGATTCCAAAAATATTGTCATTATGCATCTGTGAGTATTCTTTGTATATATAGCATTAGAATCGGGTATGGCCCTATTTTTAAAGCAGCTTTTACTTTTTAGACTCGTATGCGTAGCACCAAACTAAAGCAAAACTCCTCCAGAAGTTACATAAATAGAAGCCAACTCGAAATAGCAAAACATAATGTTGGCTTGTGTTAATGTCAAACTGCTCCCACTTTATTAGTGTAATCCATTATTTCTATAATAATTGGATGTCTAATTTTCACTCGATTTTTGCTGCACCAACCTTTTTTGTGATAGTGTAAGTCATAAAAATTGTGGATAAGTGTAACAATTTTTGCAAACTTATATGTTTTGTTTGGTTCTAGAATTTATTAAAGGAAGAAAAAAATGAAAGAGAAGCTAAATTCTTTAGTTTTGTTTGGTTGAGCTAAGAAAATGAGAGGAAAATAAATAAATATTTACCAAAAAATTTTAAGTTTTGTTTAGTTATCCATAAAAATGAACAAATACAAATAACTATACCTTTTTCTTTTTTCTTTTTCTCAATAAATTCTAAATCCAAATATAATATCAATGTTTCATCGAAATGGTTGGCATACCCATTGATAACCCTGTAATGCATGGATGGATGGATGTTAATTGAGAGGATTGGGACCAAGAGGAATTCATTGCGAGTAACAACAAAATTGTACGAGTCCTTTTAGACTTTTAAGACCTCCCAATCGTTACTTGTCCCTTTACCTGTTTAGTTCAATCCAGTTGATATTTTTGATTCCCTTGGACGATGAAAAAGACCAAAAAGAGTAAAAGTGTCATTGCAAACTGTGGTGGTTAGTGCTTGTAATCATCTTTTCATGTAATCCTCCTCCACCACGATCTCCTTCTAGACCCTCAAAAACAACCCCTGACAAGGACCCACAATCACATTCATAAAATGTAGTGCTTCACATTTTACGATTCTTTTATCACCCTTCAATGACCATAACATGAAATTACAAGGGTGCCTAGTGATAAAGCTTGATATCATGCATGAATTACATAGTTTGTATTACCAGCAATCCTTTACGAGCTCAGTGGAGTAGTAATCGAAGGACTGGACACTTGTATCTAAAAACGTTGGTTATAATATGAGAATAAATGTATTAGATCACACAAACCCACAAATTTTGAAATAAAGTAATGTTATATGAATAAAAAAGAGTATAAGAAATTATAAACAGAATGGTGTTACTGAATTAACACTTATCATTTTTTTAATAAAGTACCACCCAAGAATATGTTTTAATTATAAAAGTATTCTGTATAAAATTAGAATTCTTTGTGATAACAAGTGTATCATATAACCTCAAAGGATTGGCTTGTGGTCTGGTCCCTCAAATGTTTCAGATTCAAAATCTCTAAAATGTTATTAATTTTTTGTGTCATCGCTAGGGTTTTTGACTCGTTAATTATTCTGTTTGTGTAGAACGAGAGACTACACAAATACCGAAATTAATTGTAGTCAGCACAAATTTGTCTAGACACCCTATCATAAAAAATAAATAAAATAAAATAAAATAAGCAAATATATCATATAGTTACGCGCATAAAACTAATAGAAAACTAAGTACATTAAATAAGTAGGCACACAAAGTTAAGTCATCTTGAAAGAGTTTTCAGGTTTCCAACTATTGAAAGAAGGGGATCTAGACTAGACAGGAGGAGCTATTGAAGAGAGAGAGAGAGAGAGAGAGAGAGAGAGAGAGAGAGTCCAAAGGGGAGGGGACAAGAGGAACAGCCTCCAAGACATAAAAAATGGATTGGATTCAACGTCTTTTCTGGGATAGAAGGGCATTGGGCTTGGAGATTTTAACTAAGCCCAAAGAGTCTAATGATACGTGAAGTGGGGAAGGGCAGGGGGGATTTGAATCTCTCTCCTTCCACCGGTACTGCATTTCATTTCCCAATAACCAAACAGAACCACAGACTCTAATTACCTCCAATAAACAATATTTGGATACGCTCTGCCCCATGATACTTCTCGTGGTACGTCAACAAATGGGGCCATAATCTTGATGAGTTTTGGTCACCTGACAGTTGACCGAAGGCCTTGATCTCCCAATATTTATTTAATTTTTTTTGGATTTAATCAAGAAAAAGTCTTAATTAAAATAAATCTTAAAATTATAGATTAATATAATGATGCTCCCCAAATTCCAATATTATTATGACTTAATTACCTTAACAAAAAAATTATGAAAATTTCACTCGTAAGCTCATTGAACTAATTTTTTTTAGTGATTTTTCAATCAAAATTCAATCCTTTTAAGGTAAACAGAACCTAAACAGTTGTTTTAACAGAATACACGTACTTGTATTATTAAATTGTACAAAGTTACATATGGGCCATACTTTTCAATACAACTTTGGTGATGCATCCTTAATATATGCTTCATTAGCATTTGCTTATACATATATATATATATATATATTTGATTTGAAGTTGATCACAGTCCAAGGAATAGATCCAGCCTTCCTAGAAATTATCAATAGACGTTGAGATGCCAAAATGAGAGCAGGAGTGCTAATGCCATTGGGCTTTGATCAAAGCAGGTGAATTATTAGCTGGTTTCAGATAAGCTTTGATAGCTGTACAGCAGCTTTGCTTAAATTACTTAAAAGGAGTCCGAAAGACCTCATCCTCATGAACTGCTTACTTTCCCCCAAGAAAAGGAACACTTACTTTAAAGCCAAATAAAATGCCCCATTTGCCCACAAAGTCTGAATGTTTACACATTTTGGTCCCCTCTCTTCTTCAAAGGATCCAACACCAATCTTCAGACAACTCACCAATCACTCCCAAAATTGGCTTGTCCCTTTCATTGTCGTGCAAGTGCAAGGATAGTGTGGTCATTTTATCCCCACAAAGCAATGCATTGCTTCCTCTCTTGCCAATTTTTGGGACCATGTTAGAAGAGCCTGATTTTGAATCAATGGGGGGTGGGTCCCAAAGTCTTTGCTGCCACCTACTGATACTGAAATGAACCATTGGACCCCTCAAAGGGAATGTCATTTTTCCCATCCTCCGAGGGTCTAGTTGTAAATTTAAGTAGGAGGCCTAGCCACAGAGAGAGGGAGAGAGAGGTGGATTGGGTTCCATGAAAACTCCACTTCGAAGTGTCCCTCCTTGTCAGTCAACCTTACTTGACCAGCTTTATCTGCCCAAAGCAATATCATTACCACTGCTTAATACTACCAAATTACCATCATTTTTGTTTCTCTTTTTAACCTCTCCATAATATCTAAAGATTCTACTATAAGTTACCCACAAAACAAAAAAAAAAAAAATTTCGTAGTCCTTGCCCGAATGACAAAAAACAGTGCAGCGTGATTGGAGAGGGAATCCGGTGGTGATGATTCTTCGATGGTCCCACTGTCTGCATGGATGGGACCCTGGGTCTCACTTTCATGTCTCAAATCAGATGCAATCCACCAAAGAAATAATCCTTTCGAGCACCCATTGTTTGAATGTACGCATTTTTTAGAATCACACTTTTTTTACACTCTATTTATGCATATTTCGAACTTATTTGATACATTTTAATTTTTTTTACTTTTATAAGTTAAGATGAGTAAAAAAAATAAAAGTTAAAAGAAATGAAGTTTTTTAATTTACAAATAAAAAAAAGTCAAAAAATTTTAAAACAAATTATAGCAAGCGATTTGTACTTTAAAACTACATATTATGAATATTTAAATGTAATTTATTTAGTAATTTATAATTTATATTTTTAATTTTTTTAAAATATATTTAAATAAATAGTTTAAAAAAAATATTTATGTTTAATTATATTTTTTTAAAAAAAATAATTTTTAAAAATAATTTATAATTTATAATTTATTATTTATGACTTATAAAATAATTTCTTAATCGTCGTTGCTGATTTTTTCTGACATGCATAATAATGGCTCTCGTAACACTGTCACGATTTTGGGCAAACATGCACTGGGAGGGAGGGGGGTGTTTGTTTGAAGTTGAAAACGTGGGTGAACGAAAGTTTTAGGTTGAATATATTCGGTCTCCTCTTAATCAAACAGCCTGACCCGAATGTTTTTAAAATGTTCCGGAAGAGTTAAAAATAAAGAAAAAGACCCTTCAATCTTTTATTTTTTTTATTTTGAATTTAACAAAAAACGAAAAAGCGAATAATAAAAATATAAAAATCACGCTGCTTCATCGTTTCGGTGCGTCTGCTAGCTGAGCTCTCTCACTCTTTGCTCTCTCCGCACCACCTTCTTCTTCCTCCTTTCTCTCTCTCTCAACTTTCTCTTTCTAAAACCAGAGCTCAGAGAGAAGAAAAATAGCCACAAAAAATGCGATTCCTTCTACTTCTCCTCCTCCTACTCCACTTGCATGCCCACCATTCAACCGCCGCTAGACCAGCTCGCATACCGGAATATCGGGCTCTGCTCTCCCTGAAAACTGCCATCACCGACGACCCCCAGTCGGTGCTCTCCACGTGGAACATCTCCACCAGCCACTGCACATGGGCCGGAGTCAAGTGCGACGCCTACCGCCACGTGACCGCCCTCGACATCTCCGGTCACAACCTCTCCGGCACTCTCGCCTCCGACGTCGGCCACCTCCGCTACCTCCTCAACCTCAGCGTTGCCGCGAACCAGTTCATCGGTCCCATTCCCCCTGAGATCACCCTCATCTCTGGCCTCCGCTATCTCAACCTCTCCAACAACGTCTTCAATGAAACCTTCCCTTCGCAACTCGCCCGCCTCAAAAACCTGCAAGTGCTCGACATTTACAACAACAACATGACTGGAGACCTCCCCGTTGTCGTCTTTGAAATGACGAGCCTCCGCCACCTCCACCTCGGCGGCAATTACTTCACTGGCAGCATTCCGCCGGAGTACGGCCGCTTTCAGTCCCTCGAGTACCTGGCGGTTTCGGGCAACGAGCTCGTCGGCGTCATTCCTCCTGAATTGGGAAACATTTCTACGCTTCAACACCTCTACATCGGCTACTACAACACCTTTTCCGGAGGTATTCCTCCGGAGATCGGAAACCTGTCCCAACTCATCCGATTCGACGGTGCGAACTGTGGACTCTCCGGCGAGATACCGCCGGAGATTGGCAAGCTTCAGAACTTGGACACTCTGTTTCTACAAGTGAACGCACTGTCCGGACCATTAACGTCGGAGCTTGGTTACTTGAAGAGCTTGAAATCTATGGATCTGTCAAACAACATGTTGTCGGCTGAAATACCGGCCTCATTTGCCGAGCTCAAGAACTTGACCCTTCTCAATCTCTTCCGAAACAAGCTCCATGGCTCGATACCAGAGTTCATCGGCGATTTACCGGACCTTGAGGTGTTGCAACTCTGGGAGAACAACTTCACTGGAAGCATTCCTCAGAGTTTGGGGAGGAACGGGAAGCTTCAACTTGTCGATCTTTCATCAAACAAATTAACCGGAACTCTGCCTCCATATATGTGCTCCGGCAACCGTCTTCAAACCCTAATCACTTTGGGCAACTTCTTGTTCGGTTCCATCCCAGAGTCGCTAGGCCAGTGCGAGTCATTGAGTCGAATTCGAATGGGAGAGAACTATCTAAATGGGTCGATTCCGAAGGGGCTCTTGAGCTTGCCTAAGCTCACGCAGGTTGAACTTCAAGGCAATCTTTTATCCGGAGGATTTCCCGAAACAGATTCGATATCTGTCAGTCTTGGACAGATTAGTCTCTCCAATAATAAGCTCACTGGTTCGTTGCCGGCAAGCATCGGCAACTTCTCCGGAGTCCAGAAGCTTCTGCTCGATGGGAATCAGTTTTCTGGCCACATTCCTCCCCAAATCGGGAGGTTGCAGCAGCTGTCGAAAATGGATTTCAGCCATAACAGTTTCTCCGGCACAATAGCGCCGGAAATCAGCCAGTGCAGGCTCTTAACTTTTGTCGACCTCAGCCGGAACCAGCTCTCGGGGGAAATTCCCACCCAGATCACAGGTAATCGGATACTGAATTACTTGAATCTATCGCGAAATCACTTAGTAGGAAGCATTCCAGCATCGATAGCTTCGATGCAAAGCCTAACTTCGGTTGATTTTTCGTATAACAATCTATCTGGGTTAGTTCCCGGCACTGGTCAATTCAGTTACTTCAACTATACTTCGTTCCTCGGCAATCCTGACCTGTGCGGCCCATATTTGGGGCCTTGCAAAGATGGGATTGCCAATAGCGCTCACCAAGGACATGTTAAGAGCTCATTCTCAGCTTCTTTGAAGCTCTTGCTTGTTATTGGGTTACTAGTTTGTTCGATTGCTTTTGCAATTGCGGCAATTATAAAGGCCCGATCATTAAAGAAGGCGAGCGAGGCTCGGGCGTGGAAGCTCACGGCTTTCCAACGCTTGGATTTCACTTGTGATGATGTGTTGGATTGCTTGAAGGAGGATAACATTATAGGTAAAGGAGGTGCCGGCATTGTTTACAAGGGGGTGATGCCGAATGGAGATAATGTTGCAGTGAAAAGGTTGCCTGCAATGAGTCGCGGGTCATCCCACGACCATGGATTCAATGCAGAAATACAGACCCTTGGGAGGATTCGACACCGTCACATTGTTAGGCTATTGGGATTCTGTTCAAACCATGAAACAAATCTTCTGGTTTATGAGTACATGCCTAATGGAAGCTTAGGTGAAGTGCTTCATGGCAAGAAAGGGGGCCATCTGCATTGGGACACAAGGTATAAGATTGCTGTGGAGTCTGCTAAGGGGCTTTGCTATCTCCATCACGATTGTTCCCCGTTAATCCTCCATCGAGATGTGAAGTCCAACAACATCCTGCTTGACACTAGTTTTGAAGCCCATGTTGCTGATTTTGGCCTCGCCAAGTTCTTGCAAGATTCAGGCACTTCGGAATGCATGTCTGCTATTGCTGGTTCATATGGATATATAGCACCAGGTACATAAACTTATATTTGAACTTCTAACTCATTTGTGTCTTGAAGTCTCTTAATTTGTTTGCATGAACTTGGAACTTCAGGAACTGACTTACTCATGATAGTGTTTTGGGTGAGATCTTGTATTAATTTCTATCTGTACTTTTGGTTTACTGTGGACTAATTTGGCTTTGGTTTTTTTTATTATCATGATATGTGGTCTGTGCTCGACTTTGAAATTATGTGTTTTCAGTCTCTTTGGGCTTTGGCATTAAATGATTATTGATAAATGACTCATGGTTGTTGACCGATAATTCACCTAGTGGTAGGTCTCTTGTCCATAAATGGGGCCTGAGACATTGAAAATGATTTGTAACTAGTTAGACATTGTATTTGTTGGGATTTTTAAAGTATATAAGCTGCTATTGAGAACAAATATCAAACCAAATTATACTCCCCAAACTTAAGATAGGTATATTTCAAATGCAATCCAAGTGACATTCTAAATATTTGTTAGGAAGAACTTAGTTGATTATTACTCTTATTTGTAAGCAACTATTAGAGAATTAGATTATGGGGTTTTTCATTTTTGACTGAAACCGAAATATGCTTTTTGCAGAGTATGCCTACACACTCAAGGTTGATGAGAAAAGCGATGTGTACAGCTTTGGTGTAGTTCTTTTAGAACTTGTAACTGGCAGAAAACCAGTTGGAGAGTTCGGGGATGGAGTAGACATAGTACAATGGGTGAGAAAGATGACCGATGGGAACAAGGAAGGAGTGCTAAAAATCCTTGACCCGAGACTTCCCACGGTTCCTCTCCACGAGGTGATGCACATATTCTATGTCGCAATGCTCTGCGTGGAAGAACAGGCCGTTGAACGCCCAACAATGCGAGAAGTTGTCCAAATACTAACAGAGCTTCCAAAGCCACCCAACTCAAAACAGGGAGGAGACTCAATAGTAACAGAGTCCTCCCCACCACCAGCCAATGCTTTGGAGTCTCCAAATGCAGCACCTAAAGATACAAAAGATCATCAGGCACCACCACCGCCTCAATCACCACCACCTGATCTTCTCAGCATTTGAAACATTCTATGGGATATGGGGAGTGATTGCTTTAGTTTTCCATGAATTGGGTTAGCTAAGGTATTTGTTTTGTTTCTTTTCTTTTTTTTTTTTTTTTTTTTGCTTAAATATCGGGGTGGGGGGTTTACTCTTTTAGTCTACGGCGTTTTTTTTTTTTTTTTTTTTTTTTTTTTTTGATGTACAGTAGGATCGGTGGGGTTTCTCTTAACATAGATTGTGTCTTTTTGATGTGCTCTTGCTGCTTCATGTTTCTGCTTCTGCACCACCAGTACCAGTAATGAAAACTAGGGATTTCTTTATGCATGATACACTCTAATGGGTTGGGCTATAGTTATATTATATAAATATGTATGTATTGATTAATTTGTAGTGTAAATGAATGATAGATACAGTAGAGAGTGGATGGACCACGGACTCAGAGTGTAGTGGCTTTCAAGTACCGAGAGACTCTGGGGTTCACTGACTCATGAGAGATGAGGGTGAAAACTCCCTTGGCTTTCTGGCTCTGTTTCAGGACATGAGAGACTTGAATTGAATTCAACTGTGGCACGGTGCGACTGAGAATTAACTGCTAGCTTTCCCTTTTAAAGAAGCAACGAACTCTCTCTTCATTTACTATAGGAGGAGTATTAAATTTACATTGGACACCATCCATAGCTCTCTGTTTTTTGTGTTGGTTGGTTGGTGTGATGGACCATGAGGTTTTCAATTTTTTTCGGTTCCTGCTTTTGGGACCCGCCGTAGCTTTATGGGCTCCACCACGGCCTCAGTTTAATAAGACCTTCCTATTTGATGTTTGCTGTAATTTTCCATGCACGTGACCCACATGTTGCTACGAAGTAAGTAGAGCCCCAAAAAACACTTATTTATTCAACTTTCTTAAGTCGTGCTTTCAACTATCACTTCAACTAAATTTTATTTTACATATTTTTATATGGTTAGAGACATGGATGGCTCCATGTTATAGGCTGTGGGTCAGTTGACCCTACTTAAATTTTTGAATTTTTTTAATTAATATAATATTTTTTATAAAATTTATTATTTGAATCCAATTTGGTAATGTCTCACAAAGTAAAGAATAGGTTCATGTTTTAATATAAAAATAAAAAAAATTTGAGCACCATGTTTAAAAAAAAAGGATCAAATTTCTAAAAACTTTTATAGTAAAAAATAAAAGTAAATTCTCTTTATATCAATGATATAAGTACATGTATAAAAAAATTCACATAATTATGGTTTTGTCTTTAATTACTAAATACAAATATAAGAGATTGCTCGTTTCATACCTGTTTTGTTTTTCTCTATAGTCCCACTCACATAACAGAGTACTACAGAAAAAACTATAATGGCATACAATTATCAACATAATGCAAAATATATTTTAAACAAAGAATAAAATTTTCAACCATCAATTTCTTTTAGTTGATGTTCATATATATATATATATATAACATGTGTATATATACATATATACATATATATATATATTCTATGATAGTATAATACAAAAAAGAATATTTTAGATAATTAAAAAAAAAAAGAGAAAGAGCAAATAGGACAAAAGGAGGATTTAAAAAAAAAAGAGTTCTTCATATTTGTATGGCTCTATGATCATTCACAAAAAAATAAATAAATAAAGGTTAACAAATAGAACTTTATTATTTTCATATTTAGCACCTTTAAGAAATTTAATTATTCACAGCTAGCCAATAACGTGGGTTGTCTTGAATTACTTAGTCTTGTATTTTAAAATTTTAAATTAATATTTAAATATTTAATTTTCAAAAAGGCATAATTTTATAGTCTTATGATAATTGAACAATATGTGATTAATTTAATTGTATAATATTTAAATATTAAACAACCCCATTTAAAAAAAAAATTTGGAGCCAAGAAGAGAGTGTTTCAATTATAGTGAGTTACTATACGTTCATGAAACCACAACTTCATTGAAATGGTGGTTTCAAACCATGGCTTCGCATGAACTCTGTTTTTGATATTTTACATATAATTGATACAACTTCAACTAAAATTGTGATTCCTGAAAAAAAAAATTAGAATTATGATTAGAACACACGATTTGAGGAAATAAGTGGGTTTAGGAAAAACTTGAAGTAAGTGAGATTGTTCTTAAATGTCCAAAATGCCCCTTTCATACCTACAGACAGCTGTGCTTGTTAGCACTATTTTGGCCATTTTACGATCATTTCTCTTCTTCTTTTTTTTCCCGGTTGGTGATTTGGTGTGCATTACTAGCAGAAAAAGGACGTAAATGGAATTTTACTTTGTTTTCACCAGGTGGGTCTGGTTCGTCGTCCCTACGTAAATTGCTGCTTATCTTCCTCCTTTCTTAGGTAGGCCGTGACAAAAGCCCCACGTACAGGCTGTTTGTAGCGTTCTCTGTTTGTTGTATATCATGTGTATGGCTAAGGTACCACGTAAACCTTTTATATATATATATATATATTCTGATTTGACAAAGCAAAGTTTTTTGCGTTGGAGCTTTGGGTGTACTTCTGATGACCTGGCACGACCGTCACCGTTGGATGGTACAAGTAGTTGCCTGCAGTGCTTTTTAGATTCGATTTTCCCGACAATTTTCGATAGATCGATCACATTAATAAACTGTGAAAGCGTTTCAGGGGCTTGAATGGTGGATCCTCGTGAATGTTCTCCGTACAATATAACATGGAAAATTATTGCATGCTGGACTTTTTGGGGTTTTCCTAACAAGTAATTGTGTGGAATTTACAGTCGTTGTAGTGGGGTGTTTGGCTGGTTTCCACTTGAATTAATTGCGTGAAAAAGGTGAGGAATATTTGCTCTCTTGTCTGTACTTGCTATATAAAGTCTCTTTGGTTTTTATTTGGCAAAAATGAAAGAATGGTTCTGTGCCAAACAGGGAAATGAAACTCGCCCACATGACAACTCCATTTTAATGGAATATTCAATTATCCAACAGCTTCATTGTAAAATATAATAAGTTAAAAGAAAACTTTAACATTAACAACAAAAAAATGATGTGATACAGCAATTTTGTTGTTAAGAGTAACCTTCATAGATGTTTTATTTTTAAATAAAAATTCTCATTCAATCACATAGCTGTTTATAAAAAAAAAATTGATATCATTATTTTTAGGAGTAATTATATTTAATCCATTTATGGTTTAAACCATAATTAGATGATCCCTATAGTTTAAAAGTGAACACATATTCTTCATATCGTTTGAACTTATTTGCAAAATAAATAAAAACTGTTAGATTTAATGAAAATTCTATCAAATAAATATTTTTATCATTTTATCTTTCCAAATTAGAACATCAAAAAGGCAATTTGGTAAAATAACAAAAAAAATTCTTGATAGATAAGTCTTTATTTTGACATAAAAGAACCAAATTATTTTTTTTATGTTTTAATTTAGAAAGACAAAATAACAAAAAAAAATACTCTTATAACATAATTTTCGTTAAATATAACGATTTTCATCTATTTTGCAAATGAGTTCAAATTACAAAGGTTCATGTGTTCACCTTTAAACCACGAGGGGTTATCTGATTTTGACTCAAACCACAATAAAATAAAGTGTTATTATCCCTTTTTATTTATATAAAATTGGTATACACATCAATACAAACAAGACTAAGCAAGTACAATAATTTAATGCATTGATTCTTTACTATGTCAAAAACTCTTATGATTTGTTTGGAACTCGAATTTTTAGTGACAAAAAAAAAATATGAAGAAAAAATAAAATAAATAAAAAGAAGTGAACAAAAATACTTTTTATTTTTATACACTTTTTCTTCACATTTTTTTTCACTAAAAATTTAAATTTTAAGCGGAGCCTTAGAATATCCTAATTTGAATCATCTCTATTCCATATTAAAATTTATTTTTTTATATATAACCACGAACTTAATTTTGTCAACTAGGTTTTAAATCAACTGATCTGATTTCTTTATTTTTATTTAATTCACATATCAACTTCTCCATCAATAGAATGGCACAAGGTTAGAGAATGCATGTAGCAAGAGCCACAACCACACAAGACTTCTTGTTTCCAAATCTGTAATGAGCTGCTTTGAGTATGCAATTATCTAGCTCTAGCAACGAAAATGCCCTTTTTGTCATAAAATTAGGAAAAATATAACGTAAATAAATATAACTCAATATAAGATATAGTAAAACTAGTTCTTCAAATATTGTCAAATATTTCTTAGAATAGTTCTTTTGAAACTATTAAAAGTTGATCTTTTTGATCACCTAAGACTTTATTATATTATAAGAAGAAATATAAATACAAATGTCTTATAATATTTGTCCAGTCCTCTACCCTATTTCTCATTTCTTTTCTTCTTTCCGCCTCTTTATTTTCTCTCTCCCTTTCTCACTTCTTCTTCTTGCGTGCTTTCTCCAACTCTATATATAAACAAAGAAAACGCACAGTAATGAAAAAAAAAACGTCAATGCTTACGTTATTGTTGCAAAAGTCATCTATAAATAGTGATTTCATTATTTTCATAACATTTTTTAGGATAATTACACTTTATCCCCTTATAGTTTAAAAGTGAACATATGACCCCTGTAGTTTGGACTTACTTACAAAATAGATAAAAACTGTTACATTCAACAAAAATTATGTTATAGGGGTATTTTTATCATTTTATCTCTTCAAATTATAACATTAAAAAGGTTATTTGACCCTTTTATGCAAAATAAATATTTGTCTATCAAGATTTTTTTTTTATTTCACCAAATCGTCTTTTTTATGTTTTAATTTGAAGAGATAAAAAGACAAAAATATTCGTATGATAGAATTTTCATTAAATCTAACAGTTTTAATCTATTTTGTAGATAAGTCCATACCACAAAAAATCATGTGTTCACTTTTAAATTATAAGAGGTTATTTAATTTTGACTTAAACTAAAAGAATAAAGTGTAATTAGCGCCCTTTTTTTGTTAAGTAATAGTAATAGTAGCTCTACTAATAAAAAAATATTTTTTTCATTACTATTTTATAAAAGAGAATAAAGTATAATTACCCTTTAATTACAGTAGCTCTGGCAATGAAAAAAAAATTATTTATTAGAAATTGCTATTCTACAATGATGAGGCATTTGTGTTTTTAAAACTTACGAGCCAAAATGTTATTAATTTTTGGCAAACCGTTTCCTGAAGCAGGGGGCACACATTTCAGGTACTTCTCTGTCATCTGAAATGTACATATGCTCAGCTCGCTAGCTATACTGTGAGTCTGTGGTCTTTGATTGACAGTTCATCTTTTCAGTATTGAGTTCTCTTGTCGCAAAAGCAAAATCCTTCTTTTTTTTTTTTTTTTTTCCTTCACACACACATGTACATATACATATATATAGTAAACGTTTCTGTTTGCTTCTGCCCTTTTTATGCCTGACTCGGATTTCAAACTTTACCCAGGCCTTCACTTTAGGACATGGATCGTTTTAACTTTAAAGTCACACGTCGTATGTGTTATGTTTTTCAGTTTTTAACCCCGCTCTCTCTCTCTCTCTCTCTCTCTCTCTCTCTCTCTCTCTGTGACAGTACATGCATACAAACATAAGCATGCGGACACCCGTTGAGAGTCTTGGGACCATAAGTTACATAAGTATGATTGCTCAAACTCTTGGAATGGCTTGAATTTAGAACAGGGAAAATGTACCTCTCTCTCTCCCTCTCTCGATATATTCACACAGGTCATGCTTGTGATTCAGGTCTCTTATAGTCATTGAGATGTCCAAATTGCTGTACCATTGTGTGTCTTTTTCTTTTTAACTTGAACTGCACCACTGTTGTCCTGATAAAGAAAAAAAAAAACAGAATAGCAACATTGCAATGTAAAGGAACGTCTTTGAAATGAAAATGTCACTCTTACAAAAAAAAAATTATACAAAATTTATATACACAATAATGTGACAATGATTGCTTTGTAATTAAAAGTCATTTTAGTGAATGGTTATCTGGAAATGAAATACTCTCATCAAGATATATTATTTAATATAAAAATTTTATATGAATTTCTTGTTCTTTGAAATTTTTCAAACTTTAGCACCCCCAAGGCAACTAGCTGTTTTACAAATATGGAAATATTACTCTTCCAAAAAAAATTCATACAAAGTTTTCATACAAAATTACGTTACAGTGATTGTTTAGTAATTAAAAATTATTACGATAAGTGTTTGTTCTGAAGGGAAAAATTTTCATTAAGATATATCATTTTATATAAAAATTTTGTATTAATTTTTTTATTTATATAACATTACCGTACAAATATACATAAAAACACAGGAAGCTTCTTGAACTACATACGTAGGTAGGTTGCTCCTTATTTTGATTTAATTTAAGATAGCATTATACAAAACGTTTGGTTTAGCTTGCCACCCCAACCACCGACCTTAGGCACTAGCAAAAAAAGTCGTGATTTAACAGTTGAATTTATATGATAGAAATCTAACTCTACTAATTAACTAGGCTAGTTCAATTGACTAAAATTTTTAACCTCTATTAAACAGGTTAAGAGTTTGAACCCCTCCCTTTAAATTTGTTTTTCAATTTCGTCTTTTCTCGTAATTCCTTCCAACTAACCGAAAAAAAAAAAAAAAAAAAACCTAACCCCTACCGACCCACACTCCGCACTTCGCTCGATGAAAAATTTATAGTCATTAATTAGTCATGGGTTGGAAATTGGAATTACTTTCATTGTTTTTTAATTACAGCTATATAGCCGAAGAAGATTGTTCCTAAATTCTTTTATCTTAGGCAGACCAAAAGGCGCCTACCCTAACATCATCTAAATTCAAAGTGATTCTGATTGACTGTAGGTCGTTACCATCATCTTGCTAATACAAAAGGGTTTTTTTTTATTTTACCCTTCAGGTTAAATGTTCATATATATGTACAGTCAGACGGTTGAATCATAGCCCAATGATTGATCGCCAAAAGCAATAAAAGAAAAAAAAAATTTAACGTTCTGTTTGGATCCAAAAATAACTTAATGATTGATTGTAAAAAATTAAAAATAAAATTTTAAGACTATGTTTGGATTAAAAATTTGATGAGAGAGGAAAAAATAAAAAATATATATGTAATTATATGATTGTTAGAAAAAATAAAACATTAAAAAACATAAAATAAATAAATAAAAATTTAAAATTTCCTATTTTAAAAGAAAGCAAAAAAATTTACTTTTTCTTACTTTTATAGTCTTTCATTAATTTGATGGGTTTTAATTCTAATTTAGTTTCAAAGTAGTGAGCCGAAGGAGACAAAAAGAAAGGTACAAATCGAAGCAGGTGGAGATTACAAAGTGCCCAAAACGACAAACAACTTTACAAAGTTGGTACTGTCAGACACCAGGGGTTGGACTCCCAGAGTGCTAGCAAATCAACCTCTTTTTCAAAAGAGGGTCTGTTGAATACATTATCCAGGAGACGCCCTTATTGTCTCACTTTTGTTTCTTCTGCTTTCACATAAAATTGATTTGCATTTAACCATTAAAAACAAAAGATTCCACTAAAATAGCATAGTAGCATGCTCGTATGCTTTAGTGTCATCTAATTGATTATTTTAATATCTCATCACTGAGTTATTTTGAGTTTGACGTTCAAAAATGAATCACATCATGACTTGTATGAAATTAGGATATAACGTTGTACAATAATAAAAAAATTTACAAACTGTGAAGGAAAGCATTTTACTTTAAAATAAAATTCTGTCATCAGTGCATCATAACATTTACTTTGTTTTGGTTAAATTTTTTTATAATTTTTTTAAAAGAATAACATTTTTCATGCAGTAATGGAGATTGTTGTGATTGTTATAATTATTAGATCTTCATAGAAAAATGCATGTCCATTACGATTTATTTTTCATGACATATAAATGTAGAATTATCCTTCTACCGAATGAAATATATATAAATATATAAGCACATATTAAGCATACATAAACAAAATTGTATAATATAAAAAGTATCATAAAATAAAATAAAAACACGGACCCATCTTTATACCGTCCAATAATACATATTTAATTTGTGCCCTACGTGTTAGAAATACTTGCCCTATAAGAAAATAGCACCCGGCGACATCTGAACTCCCTCATTTTATGTTCCCGCAAGGATGGTCATTGGTCCCATCCCCATTTACACCTCACCAAACCTAATGGAAATTCTTGAATCATCCCTTGGCTGGTAGCTGAGAAAGAATATGAATGAAGAGTACTATACATTGATCTTGAAGTGATAATTTACAATTTTTTAGCCAGTCCGTGAACTCTTAAATATTTGGTGTATCACTAAATAGCAAAGCTTTCAAACCAGACATTTTAAATGAAAGCGTGGTTGCCTACTATGCTTTCACCTTTAATTTAAAAGCGTGGTTCAAACTTGCTTCAGTTACTTTGATTCTTTGAATCCTTTACAACTTTGATTTGACAAAAAGTATCGGAAGGTCCATCAAATTAATGCAAAATTGTCTTTAGTTGGGGGCTGATTCAGCTTAATCTTGTCGTATTAAAAGTGGAATCCCATATGGCTGATGGAAATTGCACATTAAATTACAATGAAAATTTTCGAAGGGGATCGGTGAAGGATTTCTGTTTGCCGTAGTTTTCAAAAATAAATAACAAATTGCTTTCGTTTTTTCATGTTTTCATAAAAATAAAAATAAAAATTTAAGGGAACATCATTATTTTAATTTTTGTGTAAAAAATAATCTTATTGAAAATTCCAAGTGCAAACTTTTTATAAAAATTTAAAATCACATTTTAGAAATGATTTACCAAATGCAATTAATTTTTAGAAGCGAAATTAAGACCACATATATCCGCAACCAACCCTATCCCTACAATTGAATGGTCTAAGTAGAGCAAGGGAGACAACTCCACGTTGGAAGTTCAATGTTTATGTGACACCCTAACATGATAGCCATAATTGATATATCTTGGTCTCTCTTCTTTCCTAGCTCCCCACATTTGATGGTAACAACTAACAAAACATAAGGCGTAGAGTGAATCCCTATAGATTCTTTTCAATGCCTTTGTCCGATGGATTTCACATCACCACCCATAAATACACATATTTTTTGTTTTTTTCACAGCTAGTAGTACTTCTGTGATATGCACGAAAAATTTGGAGGATAGTTGCTGTTATAAAATTAAAGGTAATATAAAGCAGCTTAACATAAGATATAATAAAATTAATTTTTTTTTAAATTATTAAATATTTAAAATATTAGTTATTTTGGAGCTATTAGGATTTGATCTTCTAAATTACTTAATGCTTCATTACATTATAGGAAAAAATGAATAAAATTGTATCTTTTAATATTTGTCTAGAGTCTTTACTTTGTTTCTCTTTCTATTCTTTATCTCTTAATTTTTTTTCTTTTTTTTTTTTCCTCCTTCTCTCTTTTTATTCTTTTCTTTAGCTCTATATATGAACAAAAAAATGCATAGTAATGAGAAAAAAATACCATTACTTACGTTATGGTTTAAAAAAGTCATTCATAAACAGTGGTTTCACTGTTTTCATAACACTCTTTCTAGATTACTTTTACACAAAAATATGTCTAATTAAAACCTTGTTAAGAAAAACTCAGTGAAAAAAAATCCATACCGAAGAAAAAAGAATATAATAATCTTGTGTAACATAACTTAGTATGGATCTGCTAAAACTGACTTGTTAAAACCTTGCCAAGAAAATCTTGTAGGAAAAATCGTTAGCAAAGAAAAAAGAGTACAGTATGCGACTTTTCCTCATTCAAACATTTGGTATGAAGTTGATAGCTTCCATTATTCAGAATGAAATATCTTTGAGACAACGCATGCCTATGTTGTGTACCAATTTTTCAAATGTTGCAGTTGAGAATGCTTTAATAAATAAGTCTGTTAAGTTGTAACTTAAACATATCTTTGATGTAGCCTCCCTTAATGTGTGCAATATATGCTGTATTATTTTCATATAATATCGTGCATTATCGTCATTTATTATCGTTGAAATATCTTTGATCGAGAATAGTTTGCAAATTTATTGAATATGTTGGGTCATAAATCGCAACTAAAATGCACTCTCGACTTGCTTTGAAATGATTTGAAGAAGTTATCGTTAATATTTTCTCCAAGATATAGTAGTTTTGCCATCAACAAATAAATACACCGTGTGACAGAATTTTATGTGGATAAGAAAGATAGCTAGCATTTACATAGCCAACTAACTCTGATAGTGATTTCTTTGCATGGAATAATCCCATGTTTGTTGTTCTTCAAAGATAACACAATGTGTGTTTTACTCCATTCTACTATATTGGAGTTAGTGCAGAACTATATCTTGTTAGCAGGTTGAAAAAGTAATGTAATATCAGATCTTGTGCATTTTGCAAGATACATAAGAACCCAAATAGCTCTATAATATGATACTTCAGGACCAAGAATTTTTTCACCATCTTATTGAGAATGAAAAAAATCTTTCTATATATCAAGTGATCAGACAACCATTGGAGAATTTCATGAATGAGCTTTATCAATATAAAAATTTTTCTGTATATGTCAACTGATGAATAAACATTCTTTTTTATCAATGTTCAATCTGCAAAACAAGACAATAATTTATTCTCTCAAGATATTGAAGTTTAAAATTATTCTTTAAATAACTAGTAGTTTTTGTAATCTCTTTAAGAATACCAATAATATTCAAAAGTATCAACATATTAACATATATTGCAATAATAATAAATCTAAATTCTAATAAAAATGCATAGATAAATTGTATTATTCACATATCTTTCTTTCAATAGATATTTATTGGGAGAATTATACCATCTGCGTTCAGATTGATTTCACTCATACAAATATCTTTAAAACTTGATAGAATATAACTTTCGTGATTTTAAAATATTTGCTTCAAGCATTTTTTCAATAATTTTCATATATGTATCATTACTTAATCCACCATATGTATATGAAAATTTTTCACCATATACATATGAAAATTTTCAAGAATTTTCAGGCAATTGATTTGTAATCATCTACAAGCATATAATTTTGTGGACTTCAAATTCATTTGTGAACTTCATATTTACATTCAGATTCCTTTATGAACTTTAGATTAACATCGACTTGTCCGAGCATCAAGATAAGACAATTTTACAGCATTCCAATTGATCTCATGTTATGTGTTTTATCTCCCTCTAATGGTGAAAAAACTAACTCATCAAAATGACTATCCTCAAAATATGAGAGTTAATAGAAAATAAAGATATAACCATTGTATAAATATGCATAAATGAGAAATATATGAATTTCATAGATTAAGCAAATAATTGTCTCAGAATTAATTTTCCTTGACAATGTATATTCATTTGATAAAAGAATTTTTCTAGTTTTTTATCGGATGCCTATGAAAGTTCACAATTATTTGACGCATTATCATTGATCCCAGATGACTAAAACAATCAGGTCAAAGTATAAAATTTTTTGGATTAAAACACCTCTGTTACATCCTTTAGGTGATCTCATAATTCATGTAGTTGTATAATATAATTCAGAAGAGAAAGTAAGTTTTTTGAATATATGCTTCTGGTATGAAATAATATAAGTAATTTAAAGATATTTTTTATTACCTTCATTTATTGTCTCTATATGATACACATTACTACGCATATCTTTAAAACTCAACAAATTTTTTGTTGTTTTAGTTGAATACATAGCATCATCAATATAGAGTTTTGTTTCTTTTGACAATAATATATTGGCTCTTTCGGAACCTTCAATTAATTTTGTAATACCTATATTGTCTTAACATTAATTTCAGCTAATGTTAAGTTTATAAAATATTATTTTTTCATCATACTACAAGCATATAACAAATGAAAAAATTTCATAATTCTTGAAATGTTTATTCAATAAATATTTTTCTATTTTATTTTTCTCATATATTATTTCACTTCTAATGGTATCTTGTGATATTTTTAATTTACACATTGTAACCTTCAAGGTAATCCCAAAATTTTAAAAAATATTTATATTGGGTTACATCTATAATCACATCGACAATAATCAAATTACATTCTTTTTAGAAAGATGATATAATAATGCTGAAAACGTAAAAAAAAAAAATGGGAGATAAAACCAAGATAGCGTGAGACCCATAAATAGTAACGTAAATAGTATCATAAATAGTAACGTAAATAGTATCATAAATAGTAACGTAAATAGTACAAATGAATAATAATTAATTTATTTAACAATTTATCCTTACCCTTATCTTTTATTATATTTACATGATGTACTATTAGAATACAATATATTATTTCAAAATATTTTTCTGAATTAACACTCTCGATATTGTTACTGTTAGAACATGTTCGAGTGATAAAATATAAATAGATTTTTTTATCATATCTTCATCAGGAAGATTTTCTCCACATTATTTTCATTGCGGACTTATTTGAATAATAAAAATTGTACTCATTACCACGTGTAAAATATTGCAATTCTAAGTGTATTAAATTATTATCCGTAGTCTTACAAATTCAAGTGTATTTAATCATAGTGAGCTTTTAAAAAGATTACGATCTTATGCACTCGTATTTTTTTTTTACAAAAATTTAATAATGACACAATGATAAATTAAAATAGGCAGCAGTCATAATAAACATAGTTAAATAATAGCAATAACATAAATTAAAGCAATAATTAACGACAAGCCGATCATATAAAGTAATAATAATTAAATAAACGACGTCCAGTCCTTAATAAGCGTTCTACAAGAATGCTTGATTTATTCTAGTTAATTGCATTTCTAAAGTAATACACATAATAAAATGTAACTGTAATAACATAATTTGACAACATAAGTTAATGATTATGTAAAATTTCTACCGAACATATTAATGTTAGATGAGTAATTGCATTTCTAAAGTAATACATATAATAAAATGTAATTGTAATAACATAATTTGACAACATAAGTTAATGATCATGTAAAATTTCTACTGAACATATTAATGTTAGATCAGTATGATAAGAGATAACAAACCCATGAAAAAAGAACAGACAAAAATTTGAAAAGTATTGCGTAATATACTATTTATTTAATATTGTTTATTATATAATTACTATGCAATCATTATTTATCAATAGTAAAATTATTGTTCATAATAATAGTTATACTATTCATTTTAATATTTATCAATTATAAATAGTACGAATACGAATAGTATTAATTACTATGCAATTTATCCAATATATATATATATATATAATATTACTGTTCTGATCTGAATAAACTCAATCTGTTTCAATAGTAGTTTTTGTCTGAATTTAAATTATCTATAACTTTTAATCCAGACAACAAAATATAGTCAAGTCAATGTCTATGAAAAGCTATTGAATAAAGATTCCAAATCTATAAATATCATAGGTTAAAAATTCAAGATTTGTGAAAAATAAACCCACAAAGTTTCAGATTAAAATTTTTTTTCAGATCTATGTCAAACGGGAATGAGTTTTTTTTATAAAACTTCACTGATTGAATTATGTTGTCATAGGTTATAATATACTAAAAAAAAAGTCAATCGGAGATCATTTAACTAAACTATCATTAAAACTCAATCAAAACTTCGTAAAGAAAATAGTTTATGCAAACACGAAAGCACCCATTATGGCTATGATATTGAGGTTAAAAATATAATATGCAACAGAATTAAACTAACAATGAACATATCGCAGATCCAGTGTAAATCCAAATAAAATTTTACGTGCTATCTCCACAGATCATTTGATGTGGTGAATAATACAAAAGAAATATATTGTGCAAGCACTTAGAATCTCGTGCTAATAACGTGTTATAAAACTAAAACAAATATAAAGCAGCTCAACACAAGGTATAATAAAATTATTTCTTCGAGAACTGTCAAATATTTATCGTATTAGTTCTTCTGGAACTATTATGGTTTGATCTTTTAAATCACCTAATACTTTATTATATTATAGAAAAAAATGAATATAACTGTTTCTCTTGATATTTGTTCAAAGCCTTTACTCTGTCTCTCTTTTCTATTCTTTTTTTCTTCTTCCTTTCTTTTCTTTCCCTCTCTTCTTCTCTCTTTTTCTTCTTTTCTTTAGCTCTATATATAGACAAAGAAATACACAGTAATGAAAGAAAAATATCAGTGCTTACATTATAATTTGAAAAAGTCATTTATGAATAATGATTTCACTGTTTCCATAACAGTTGCATTATTATTTGCATTTGAACCTTATTTTTATTGCTATTACTTTAGAATAGATTATATAAAAAAAAATGCAATCGATCTCAAAATTCAATTTACTTGATTAAAGCAAAAATCTAGAATCCATGAATAATGAGAAAGATATCTCGTGTTTCAGCTTCTAGTGATGAGGCAAAATATAAAAGTAACAGTGATGACATATGGGAGCTAATAATAGGCTTGCATTTACATTAAATTCATCCAAAGAAAAATACTTATATTACTGACAATTGATTGGAACAAAAAACTTTTTAAAAAAAGAAAGAAGCACTATAAGATCCCACATTAATAACTTGTCCAATTCAAATTGAAATCCATAAACATAAAATTCGGGGTCGATTGAAACAAAAAAAAATTGAAGAAGAAGAAAACTCAATATAGTTGGTAAAAAAAAATTACAAAAACTCTTCAAATTTAGAGTTAAAAAAAAATATTTCTTTCAAAAGTTAGAGAAGCTCTCAAACTCACATCTCTTATTTATAAGGACGATGTCCAATAACGTGATAAGATTAATTTAAAAAACCAAGTTCAAATATCTAATTAGCATGTTATCTTATCCATTTATGCATATTGACAGGTACTATGTAGCACCTGAATATGTGCTTGGATATATATATATATTTGCATGTAATATTTGAAATGAAAAGGATAATGTTTAAGTTTATAAAAAAAATTTTGTCTCCAAAAATAATGGAAAGATCATATTTATTAGGATTAGGATTAGGTAAAGGCTGCTGAGATTTATGTTAGGATAACATAAGGGTTTAAATTTGATAATATGGTAAACAAAAAAATTAAATATTGGGAAGGTTGAATGTTTAGTTTGAGTATGTGGAATTAAGGGGATAATTACTTGAATATAAAAATTATTTAAAATTTTCAATTTGAATTAGTGAGAAAACAAAATTTATGATTAAAGATTACGTAGAGACAGTCAAGTTTTAGATTAGCATAGTAAAAGAGTTTAAATTTATGACAAATACCTAATGAAATTAAGACATTTCTTAATAATATAATATTTAAAAGACATAATGGTAAATTATGACCAACCAGCTTGTAACACATAGAGTTAAAGTTTGTTAGGTTTAAACTTTTATCTTATATCACTGTTCATAATATGTTGAAATTAAATATACATCCAATAGCATATGGACATATGTATTTTTATGATTAATAAATTTAAAATTATGAGAAAAAGGCAATAGAAGTTTCAAGTTCAAATACCAAACGATGTTTTGCTATTTATAATAGTACTGATTGATTGATTGAGTCTTTTTTAAGTTTTATTGTCCAACAAAGGCCACAGTTCGGCATATAGTGAATTTCATAAATTTATTACTACTAGTGCACTAATCAATCTTATTATATATGTAAATATAGTTGAACTTCTCTTAGGCCTCAAAATATTCAATCCTAATTTCTCAAAAATTCTAAAATATTAGAGTGCCACATGGCACTACTATCCTCTCAAAGCTCTCAACCTACTCTTCTCTTCATATTCTATTAGACCTAAGAGTTTTACTTCTTTTTTTTTAATTTTAAAATTAATAAAATCGTAAAAGATCTCTCTATTATCCCTAATTTACGTGTATGTGTGTATTCCATCAAAATTCTATTCCTAAAATCTCTCTAATTCAAATTAGTAGTGAATCTGTGCTATACACGGCGTGTACGTTATGTACATGAATAAGAAAAAAAGAAAAAATTGATTACGAATGTAATTCTTATGTGAAGTATTTTGATATTCAATATCTTGTATATAAGTTATGAATATAATGATACCTTCATAAGGGTAAATGTGTTACTTTTATGCTACATTTAATATCTTGAACGTGCGTTTTTACATACATGTGTAACCTCTAATCTTACCAAATTAAAAGTATAAAATTAGTAGCATAATATTAGGCCACAATCTTAAAGAAAAAATCTTTTATCCAAATTTGAAAGTACTTACCACTTTAAATTAAAGTAATGCGAAAAAAAAAGTAATGGACGAAACTGAGGTGATCAACTTAATTTTTTGCAAAAGAATATTAATAGAAATATTTGAATAAGTTGAATTTAAAAATATTTTCTCTATTTGGAACCCGGATTTTTGGTAAAAAAAGAAAAATATGAAAGAAAAGTGAACAAAAATATTAAAGGGGTTTTAATTAAATCTTAAACCTAAGATGCATTATAAATGAAAAAAAGAAGAGTAAATAGGGTGTTACAAATACCACATTTAAATTAGGGTCCACATAAAAACAATAACAAATATTTATATGAGAAAAATCGCTAATTAGATGACATGTGTATTTTATAAATTAATACTTTAAAAAATTTGGATTACAACTTTTGAACTCAAAAACCAAATAGATTGTACAATAATGGGTGTGCATTTTCTAAAAATTTTAAGAGAGTGAGTTTAAGAAACACAAAGTTTGAATTTTAAAAGAGAATTTAGGAAATTGTGATCTCAAATAATATACTTTAGAAATTGTAAATCCATCTATACTATATAAAATTATATATCATTCACTTATGAGAGTTTTAGGTTAACTTAAAATTATTCTAATATTATAAAAATTAAAAATCTGATAACATATTGTTATAATATGTAGAAATAGATATAAATAATTAAATGATACATGTTCTTTCTATTTTAAAATTTTAAAATCTAGTTTATGATTAATAAACATTCTTTAGGAGAATTACAATTAAAGAAATTTGAAATTTTTTTCTATAATTATCAAGGGATAGAATTTATCAATATAGAATTTATAAAGTTAAGAATAAATAAGAAAAATTTACAAAAAATTAATGATATTTTTCAAATGTATATTGTACATAACAACATGCTAATTCTTTCTATTTTAGAAATTTAAAATCTCTTTATAATTAATAAAGATTCTTTAGGAAGATTATAATTAAAGAAATTTTAAAATGTTAGAATAGAATTTATGAAGTTTAGAATAAATATATACTTAAGTAAGAAGAACCAATAATAATATGACACATGTATTTAATGTTTTTAAAAAATTAAAATTTAGAGAAAAAAGGAATAAAACTTTCAGCTTCAAATACCTCCTATCCTATTAATATAATATATAGTATAGATTTTATCTTTTATCCTTCTAGCCTAAGTTACGTTTCCATCAAAAGCCAACTCCGAAAATTACTCTTAGATTCCTAAAATCTCTCTAATTCGAATTTTACCTCTTATTTTTTATTTTTTATTTTTTAATTTTAACTTAATCTCATTATTCTTCCAATGATTGGTTATCCTAAAATATATTTTTAGCTAACTAAAAAACTTCCACAAAAATTTTGAAAATTCCTAAAATCTCTCAATTCCCACACATTTTCCTTCTAATTCCATATTCTTCTTAATTAAATTCATTCCTAAAACCCCTTTTAATCCTATTGAATTCTATGAATTTTCAAAATCTGATTAATCTGTAATTCTGACTCTAATTCTCTATTTAAAGAAACAACGAAGAATATAAATAATGAGATTCACATTCTCTCCCTATAATTCTTCTTCCTCGGTTATTCTCTTCATGAACAGGTCTTTCTCTCCCTCTCTCCAATTCTTACTAAATTTTAAATTTTCGAATTCGATCCATTTGTAAATGTAGTTTAGAGAATTGATTATCTGTTAGAATGATAAGTGCTTTTGCAAATGCAATATAAAATTGTACGTACATGTCTATATATCTACACTATGCAAATAAATGGATTGAATGGTTGTTTCTTTATTTTCATTTCCACTGAGTGAACTGAAATTTTTTTTGATTCATCGGTTTCATCCATTTATACAACCATCACAGTTAATTTTCTTTCTTTCTTTCTTTCTTTCTTTTTTTTTTTTTTTGCATATAATTGGAAATAGAGATCAACTACAGAGACGCACTAAAAAGGGAGATAAACAAAAAAAACTTCATTCCTCTTCTTGCACTGCTTCCGTTGAGGTCTTCTACAATACCAGAAGAGGGATATCATAAGCACCTAAAGAGTTAGAAAAATAAAAAACTAGAAGCCCATCTTGTCATCTCATGGGCAGCTGCACTAGCTGTTTGAGGCATATAAGCAATGCTCCAGTCAGTCCTGGATGATTCATAAGTTAATTTTCTTCCAATTATTTAATATTTTTATTATTATTATTGATTTAGTGCTCAAGGATTCATTTTACATGATGAAGCATCAATATTAATTCTTTATGTACTAAATTATTTAACAGGGCATGGTCTTTTCTTCTATGAAGAAGTTGATCAGAGTTTAGGATGCTTCAATGACTTGACAAAAGTTAAAGATTTTGAGTTGTTGTAAGGGCGACAGTCAAGGAATTCAAACAGAGTGGTGCCCTTTAAACTATGAGAAAGTCTATGCTCACCGGAGACTTCACCGAAGTTTTCGTTTTTGATAAGGGAAAAATATTCGGCGAAATTTTCGGCGGACATAGTGTGTCTACCTCTTATTAAAATCACGTCGTTTTGGTAAGAGAAAAAAAAAAAAAGAAAAAAGGCTCAAAGCTAGAATTTAAAAAAAAAAGATATAAACTTTCAACCTGTCAGAAACTGATACCAACCTATTTTTCTAGGCCATAACCGTCTCTAAAAAACATTGTCAAAAATAAAAATTAATAAAAATGACGTGTGTATATATTTTTTTTTATTAAGTTTTGTTTTTGACAGTGTCTTTTTGGAGAGATTTATGGCCTAAAAAGATAGGTTGGTGTTAGATTTTTAAAAAATTGAGGTTTTATATCTTTTTTTTTTAAATTCTGGCTTTGAGGCTTTTTTTTTTTTTTTCCTTACCAAAACGACGTCATTTTGGTAAGGGACACACACTATACCCACAGAAAACTTCACCGAATATTTTTTCCTTATCAAAACGACGTCGTTTTAGTAAGGATGTAAAAATTTCAGTGAAGTCTGCGGAGGGCATAGTCTTGCTCTTAAACTATGGCTTCTGCTTTTAAGGATGATTTGCTTACAACCATCCCTATAGTGGAATATAATTATAAAGTATGTATTTTGTTGAGTAAACCTGAATGTATTGTCTTGGTGAGAACTAACACATTTTATTAGGCCATTTTATATTTTTGTTATTTGTATTTGTTGCACGTGAAGTATACAAAACATTTATGTCTTGGATTGTACATGTTCTTTCTCTCTAGCAATGTTGCTTTAAAGGTTTATGATTTAGAACATTAAATTAACACATTTTTAAATTAAAATGTGTTGTTTTATTAATTTGTAATTTTACTTTTGAGGTAAACCCTGTGGGATTAGGGATATATTTTAGAAATGGTGGTAATAATGATATTTTAGCATATGTGTACATTTTTCGGGGGAGATTTTGCAATCAATTATAGAGTGATTTTAGGGTGGGTTTAGAGAAAATTTTTACATGTTTTTTCAAGTTTTTATGAATTTTTTGATCAATCATACTAGAAACCAAACTTTTAAAGCATTAAATTGGGTTAAGACTTTTATGCTAAAAAACCTAACGCCTAATATGATGAGCTAATAGTCATTTTTCATGTCAATGGTAGTAATAGAACCATCAAAACATTGAAATACTTTAACATGGTTTTAGGGCTATTAAGATTTTGATAGTACAATTTAATCACGACATTATTCCATGTTAGTTCAATTTATTATGAAACTTTTAAAAAAAAAATTACAAGTGTTATGTTATTGAATGATTAATAAAATATTAAATATATTACATAAATTTCTTAAATTATTAAACTTTCAATGATTTTTGTGCATAGCACGCTAACCCAGCGCGATCAGTGAAAAACTTTTTTAAAAAAAGAGTTTAGTGGGAGAGGAAAAGAAGGAAAGGTGAATACCTTTCTTCTTTCTTTTATTATTACCCCGATTAAGGACCCACATGGTGATCTCGCGCAAAGAGCCAGTCTTTCCAAAACTGTTCGCAGAATAAAACTTGTAAAGATTTGCTAAAGGATAATCACAAACTTAAAGGAACTGGGAAAAAAGAAAAATATTATATATTGTAAAAGTAAAATTAAAAGAGAGAGAGAGAGAGAGAGAAGTCCATAATTTCACCATTTTGTAGGACAAGAAAAAGCAAATAAATTGCTCTGGTGGACTAGCAAAATTGGTATCTCGTGATTTTATTTGGCTCGTTATACTATGTTAGGAAATAATGTGGTATTAATGTAACATTGAATATTTTTTAAGGTAATATTATATAAACAAAAAATTTATACAAAAATTTTAGAATAAAAATATACTTTGCATCCTTGTACTTTACACTCAATTACACTTCAGGACCTGAACTTTTAATTGTACCAATTAAGCTCTTGTACTTTTAATTAGTTGAAATGTCACCCTCCTGTAAGCTTTTGTTATTATAAATGACTGTCAAAAGCATTATGTGGCTTTTTTTCAAGGATAAAAATGTATTTTTATACAAATTTGGCACCTTGATGCCTTCAACTCCCCCTCACTGGAGTGATTTGAGGGTATTTTGCAACCCTAGTTTAGTTTTATATATAGAATAATGTAAAAATTTGAGGAGAATTGGTGAAAAATTACTGTAAAGAGGTTTGCGAACTAAACGATTGGGATAAAATAATACCATTTAGTGTGAGAATACATTTTTGCCTTTCAAAAAAGGACATGTGAAACGCGCAGGGTTTTTGGTCGTCAATTGCACAAATAAAAATTTACAAAAAGGGGACATTGTAACAAATTAAAAGTACAAGGGCTTAATTGTTACAATTGAAAGTGCAGGTTCTAAAATGAGATTGAGTGTAAAGTGCAAAAGTACAAAGTGTATTTTAATCAAAATTTTGTATAAAATTATGTGTTCTATTGAGAACTTTTTACTTCAAAACAAACACGTATTATAATGCTTTTATTACAAAATAGTCACTGCTATATTATTTTATATACAAATTTTATATAAATTTTTTTGTAAAAATAATATTTTTTTTATTTTTTATTGTGACCTGTTAGTCATACTCTTACAATGCAATAGGTCTCGTCTCTTAGGTGAATCCCGACACACCTATCGAATTCCCTAATCAAGGGAAAGATGCACCTCTGATATACTGAAGGATGGGTAGCCAAGTGCGGAGCAGATAACTGCTGAAAATATCAAAATAGTAAAGCCACCCAAGATGTGTGCTTTCTTATTTCGACCTCACTAGAGCCTTCGGTGACACAGCTGAAACAACAACAGATTTTCTATCCTTGAAGATATGGAGTGACCGAAATTTTGACGCTTACTAAGTGAAAAGAGGAGTTAGGGTAATTCGATGGACTAAGAACACTGAATAATCACCCAGTTAATGCCATAGGAAACATGTACTAAGGCGTGGATCATCAAAATTCAAAAGATTTAGAGAAATAGTAGCGTCTGTCACAGCTGTTGCTTGTCAACTTAGTTGGGACATCAGTTGAACGTGGGACCCAAATGAATTTTAAAGCATCAGCCACGAATGTGCATAGTCGCGGGTAACGCTAGAGTTCCTCAAAAATCTATGATATCAACCGTGATGTTTGGCCGACACGTTTCTTGTATTCCACTTGTCAAACATATTGTTGAGTGTGTACCCTCTGCATGCACCCATTAATCACGTATCAAAAAAACCATGTTAAACTGTTTTTGTGATTGAAACACATTAACTGAGGGAAGAAGACAACTGATTCGAGGTGTGTTTGGGAAAAAGCAAAATAAAGTAGAGAAGTGACTCAGCCTTTCTCATGTCCAAGTCTTTTGAAATTTTCAACACGAGCAAAGTGGTAGGACACAGATCAGAAAAGAGAAACAGATATATCCAGATGGAGCTGTAAAGGGAGCGGAAAAGAGACTTTGCCACTAACTAGTTTCTAATCATTTTAACAAAAAGTGGAAAATGTGTAATGAGAAGAAAATGTGGGGTTAAGTACACAAGAAAAAATGATGAATGCGGGCTCCATCATCATATCCATTACAGCAACTCTAAAACCCACAAGAGCTAAGACCATCACTTAATGTAGGTATAATTACACTTTATTCGATCATATGATCAATTGTGGTTTAAAATTGAACTCATGACCTGTGATTTAAACTTATTTGTAAAATAAATAAAAACTGTTAGATTTATTTACAAACTGTTAGATTTTTGTCATTTTATCTTTCTAAATTAAAATATTAAAAAGACGATTTGATCATTTTATGTTAAAATAAAAGGTTGTCTTTCAAGAAGTTTTTTTTTTTTTTTTTGTTATTTCACCAAATCATCCTTTTAATATTCTAATTTGAAGATATAAAATGACAAAAATATCTATATGACAGAATTTCTGTTAAATCTAACGATTTCTATACATTTTGCAAATAAGTCCAAATCACAAGGAGATCATGTGTTTACTTTTCAATCACAAAGGATAATTTAATTTTGACTCAAACTACAAAAAATTAAAAGTGTAATTACCCCTTTAATTTACAGGAATGCTATCTACAAACAGTGTCTTTGTCTAAAATTTTCATACCTTCTATTTCAAATCAAAATACCTGCTGTCTTAATTTGTAATTTAATAATGTCACTTTTATGTATAGAAATTCCGTAAAATAATAGAATGTTCCTTATCTAAAACACGCTTTTGGATAACTGCTCAGTGGAACAACAAAAGACAAGTCCACAGGTAACATCAATTATGAGAGAGAGAGAGAGAGAGAGAGAGAGAGAGAGACAGAGACAGAGACAGAGAGATGTATATAAGACTTTGTGGGGTTTGAATGGAAGTGAGGTGGGATGTGTGTTGAGGAGGGAGTGAAGAAAGAAAGGATGGTTGGGCCTTTAATCATGTAAAAATGGCACGGGCACTGCTTCATCATTGTTATTCTCTTCATCATTTTGTTCAACCAAAGCTTTGTTGCACTTACATATACACACAATACAATCAATTGCAGTTTACCTATCTATTAAATTATGAGTCAAAAGCTTTAAAAAACTCAACCCCAAATACAAGTTTTCTCGTCATGCCCCTTTGTATCTAGATATGCTATCCTACCTACCTACCAACAATACATGCACAGTTTCCCAATTACAGTGCAAGTAAGAGATTGGTCCTCTGAGATGGTTAGAACTAGAAGTAATTTCATTCTTGCCTAAGAATGACGGATCATTACGTGGCAACCAGTTCAGTAGGCAAGAAAAAAGCCCAAAAAAAAAAAAAAAATTGAAAACCAAGAAGAGGGAGAACCGAAAAAGTCTCTTTAAATTGGGCCATACCAACTTAATGAGTTAGGCATAAGCCCTATGCCATGAGCTGAAGCTCAATCAACGTGAGTGAGAGCTTGCAAGTGTCCAAGGTTGAAATGTACGGACTCTAGTAAGCACAATTTCAGAATCAGTACCAGAAGTAGCAAAGCACCTTCAGAATACCATAAAGAAAATGAAAGTAGAACACTTGTTCATAGTTTACCAATACCCATATCTTTATTAAGGAATTTCACCTAAACCTGGAGAAGCAATTCAAATGGCATTGACAATCTCTCTTATACTGAGAGGATACAACAAACTACCTACGTACGGAGGAAACTCACTTCTATCTGGTTTTGATACAACAAAGAGTTGATAAGTTATTTCCAAGAACTGTGATATTGGGAGAAACTACTATAAATGAAGATAATAAGAGGTCAGATATGCGCGTGCATGAAAACCATGCTCCTGCCACCTACTTATTTCTTGATAAAAGAAACCCCCTTCTCAATGCTGGCCACCAACTCTTTCTTTGCCTTCTCTAATCCAACCCTGTCAACAACCATTATGAAACAGTGGGTGAATGAAAACCAGAACTTCGATCAAAACATTTGTCAAGAACAGCAGGTGCTACCAACCTCTCGTACTCATTCAAGGGACCAAGTGGGTATATCTCCTCAATTCCAGTACGGCCAAGCCGTACCTTGGATGCGAAGAAAGGAAGCTCAGTTACCTACAATGACAACACACTAATCGTTATGCAAATATCACAAGAGAGTACAAAGATCTTTAGCTGTGAATAGAGATGGGGCAAATGAGTGATGTATAGAAATGAGATTGGATAGCATGCCTGAGAAGCCACAAAAGCACATGGAACAACACCGGCATCTCCTCTCAAGCCTCGCAAGCATGCATCAGCAAATTTAACAGCTGCATATGCCTGATTTTTTTTTAATGTGAAAACCAAGAGATTATTCTTGTAATAAAAAACTAATAATAAGCAACATAAATTATATGACAATAGTAAAAATGGCTAACCATTGATAGTGTTGCAGATCCAGCCCCAGCTTTTGCCTGTCAGCATGCCAGCAAATTCAACAAAACATGGTTCAGTGTGTAAATAGCATAAAGGAACAACACCTAGTTAACTGCTGGACAAATAGTGACAAGCATTCTAAAGAGTAATCACTTAAAATTCAAGCAAGCATCTATGTTACATGGACTCGGGACGTGTGTCGGATGCGAGTACGTGTCTAAGTGTTGGATTCATCTAATTCTCATGTCCAAGGACACTGGGGCATGGTTAAATTTCATATTTTTTAAATACTTCTTTTGTTTTTTTAAGATAAAATGGCATTTACAAGCTAAAATATAGCATTTCATACATAAAATGAAAGTCCTATACTTAGTTTTATAGCAACTTCAATTAGTTATACATCCTTGTTAGATGCCTATCCAACTAGTATCGAGCGTCGGGTGTCCGACACGCGTACTTCACGTATTCAGAAGAGTCCAGGTAACATAGATAAGGATTATAATTGAAGAATATTCCACACTAATGTGCATTGCATGATTCAAGCTTAATGACTACTCAATGCAAGAAGACAATGTGAACCAAAGTGTGCCAATCATTTATTAATTGATACACTTGCTGTTAGGTTGCACAGAGGCTATCTTCCTCATCTGAAAGATGAGACAGTTTGGTCAATAAGTAAGATAACCTCAAGTGCATGAACAAAGAAATTCAAGGCATCATTTAGACACAGTGATGTATTGTGCCTCCCATTGAACGCAGGCAGTTTGCTATTACCACTGCAGATAAGGTAAAGCCCTATTCAACCTAACAAAGAGTGTGCAAGGAAGCAGTACAAACAAGTAGAGTTAACCCCTTTGGGTCTGAAAAACAGGACGGCAATCGCTTAAAGCCCCAGTTCTCACAATAACACCAAACACCGTGGAATTTTGATGATCTTTAAGAAAAATATGGCATTCTCAGGTACACTAAACAGATAAAGGCAGCAAAGCCCATAGCTATTTCTTTAAAGTTCAGGCATAGTTTGCTGTTATCTTGACATCGTCAAAATAATATGGGACATTTTCTGTTATGACTCACATCTAACCTTCTTCACCCATAGCCTCCTTCCCTTCCCTAATGAAATAATCCACCGCCTGCCTTAGACTTGAGGCAAGAAAAGAACTACACTATTAAGAGTTCCTCAGCTAACAATAGATATGGAAGTAAAAAAAGGTAATACAAAGATCAAAAGAGAGCTAACACGTGACCCACATCCCTTCTCCAAGGTCGGTTATATTTCTGTGATTATAGGCTTCTATATTTGCTGGTCTAAGCACCCACATAAAGAGAACACTACGACCCAGAAATGTCAATTGTGATTATCAATAGCTGAATTCAATATGACTTTGGCAAAACCAGAGTATAAATGAATTACTTATATCAAGATCCAGTTCAAATCCAGATCTGATTGATCCTTCCTTCTTAATACCAACTGAAACCAAATTTGATAAATATCAGAAAATCCAACTTCAATCCAAATCTGTGACAAATATAAAAAAGTTAAAAAGTTTTAACAAACAAATTAATACTACACAGCGTAATATTTTAGTTATTTTAAACTTTTCATAAAAAAAAATGAAACATATTCAACAAAAAAATTCAATTAAAATGGGGTCTTTAATGGCATCAAATCTAGTTGGATTTGAATTCAATTTGATTCTAATAGGACTCCTTAAAGAGATTTGGAATTAAACTGACAATAACTTCTTTCTCAAGATTAGAAGATCACTAACTCCCAACCCAGACCCATAAACACTGTTATCAGTGAAAACAGACTGAAAACCCCACTAAAATGGTGAACTACACCTGCTAAAGGGCTAAAATAGTCGAATTCGGCAACCCTACGGGTTCTAACATTAGAGCCTAGCTTAATGTCAATAGCTTCTTTCTCAAGATTAGAAGATCACTAGTAACAATAGGGACTGGCTTGATCCAATTTATCCTGTTGGAGCTATAACCTCCAACAATGAAGCAGTAGCTGTCTTGATGCCACAATCCATGGTAGTGTATTCGGCTAACTGGAAGAATCACATTCATGCTTGAGTTGATTACCCAATTCAAATATGTTACCCTGCTATAAGTTCACCCAAATAAAACAAATTATGCACAACTCAGATGAACAATAATTCAGCAGAGGACAAGAGGATTGCTGGAGCTTGGAACAAATATAGCAACAAAAACATAACAAATAATTTTACCTCAACAACTTCAGTTCCGCCATTCTGAATACGAGCAGTCAGATAGTCAGTTTCTTCTGGGGTAAAAGAGCATGGAGGTTTAATCTGTATAAGAGGAGACCAATTGTCTGAAATAACGAGAGCAGATTCTCTCATAAAACAATATTCAGAAGGCATTTACACATGAACATACACGAAAAACAGATATTGGAAATTAGTTCACTTGAACCTGAGACAGAAGAGGTAAAATTGTAACCCCTGCATGACCCCCTACAACTGGAACATCGAGCTCCCTAGGATCAATTCCCAAAACTTCAGCCTTCAAAACATCGAAAGAGTAAATTAATGCCCGCTATAGAAACTGAAGATTTAAAAGCTTTTAACGCTTAATTAGACAGTCCAACATAATTTCCAAAGAGAGGATCTAGCAGCCAACAAAAATATGAATTTTCTGTCAGCAAACGATTTCTACCGAAAGCAAAGGTAATTCAGCAAACAATTTTCTAGTAATCGGATCATAAAATTGAACAAGAAGAAGCAGCTATTGCAACTTAGTTACATCAACTAATAATGGAAATTCAAAATTTACTCTCCCACTTCTGCAGAAAGAACATGAGCTAATGGCAGTGCTGGTAAATAATGCATACCACAAAAGTATTAGCTCTGACAACGTCAAGCATTGTAACTCCCAACAGTCTCTTTGGATCATAGGTGCCAGCTTTCTTGAAAACCTCTGCCGCAATAGGAACCGTAGAGTTCACAGGATTACTGATCAAGTTGACAATGGCCGTTGGGCAGCACTTAGCAATTCCTTCGCAGAGGGTTTTAACAATGCCAGCATTGATGTTGAACAGATCATCCCTTGTCATTCCTGGTTTTCTTGGAACACCAGCAGGAATGATGACAAGGTCCATTCCAGTAAGGGCATCCTCCAATTGCTTTTGTCCTAGAAAACCGCGCACCTAGATATCAAAAGGTCTAGTTCAGTTCCATGGGCAATAATCAAAGAGCAGCGTAATGAATTTTGGAGCTTGAGATAAGAATTTTCATTTCCTTTTCATTGTCAAAATATTACAGAGGAAAAGAACTAAGTCTGAATCAACTGTTTTGTGTTCACTGCCTTTCTAAAGCATGCAACCATGCATAGGTCCAAATAGTTATATCAGATTCACAAGTAAATACTTTGTTTTCATGGGGTCCACAATCATGAAAAGTATAGAATTCAAAGATTAATATTCTTTATTTTTCCTACATTTTCAAGTACCAAACAACACAAGAGAGAAACATGATCATTACCTGAATCAGAGCCCCAAGACTTGTATGAAATTTTGTACAAATATGGTTACCAAAAAATAAAAAACTTAACTGAGCCAAGGCAAAATAAAAATAATCTCCATTGCATATCGGTCCTTGTTTAACAAGGCCTCAAAGAATGGAAATTCTAAGTGCAAAATCCTCATTTCTTTGCTAGGCCGGAATTTTCTCAGCTGATAAGTGGAAGATCGAGGTGACATGACTATCATCCAAATTTACCGTGATTCAACAAAGGAAATGATGATAATTCCTACTCCCCAAAATCAAGGACTTAGAACATGGTTGCGTGCCCCTATGTCAAGGAATATCAAGGCAAAAACTTGAGAATAAGTAATGGCACCAAAAGACAGAGAAAGAAGTCCAGATTCAAATTTAAATTCACCAATGAGTTGATATTTTACAGCAAAAAATGAGAAAGAAAAGAGTGAAATTACCACTGCACCAGTGTCCATGTGACTGATATCTGCTGTCACACCGGGACTATTAACAACATCATATAGATGGAGAACTGAAACCAAAGGATTCATCTTCATCAACAAGGCCAGAGGCTGCCCTATGCCTCCTGCAGCACCCAAGATTGCAACTTTGAATCCGGAAGATCCACCTTTTGCCCGACAGTTTGCTTGTCGCAATCCAGAACTTTCCCCCATCTTTTGATCCATAATTTGTAAACAATTTGCATAACGCCAAAACAGGAAAGAATTTGTCAAAGAAAAGGGGAGAGAGCACCAAATTCAATCATATATATAATTAGCTAAACCACTAACAAAGATCACAAAATCTCGGAAGCAATTAACAGCTGAATTTAATCATTGACATTATCACTAGAAAGTATACCAACACAGACCATGCCAATGGCAATAATATCCCCACAAATTCATCCATATAAGGCAAGCAATGGAATCACAACTCACAAGATAACATGGACAATTTCAGTTAGTCTGTTGCGAGGAAAAACATCAAAGAAATAGCAGCCATAAGGTTCCAGTCTGAGTTTTTGTTAAAGAGAAAGCAGTAAAGACCTGGAGATTAGGAGGATTAAGGTGAGCTGCAATTCTGGCAATGCGTTGATTGACCTCTGCACTCAGCTGCATTTCTTTGTGTGTTAGGGTTGTTTGCTCGAAGAATCGAAGTCTATGGCGCCTTTGGAAAGAATCTGTTTTGTGATCTGATGAACCAGAATTGGGGAATGGGTTTGCGTGACTGTGTAATTGTGTATCGTCTTTGTTTCTGTATATATACGTATATGTATGTATAGCTAGGGCTATACACAAATGTAATTATAAACAGTACAAAGGGAGCGAAGGGTGAGGCTGATGCTGAAGATGACGTGAGACCCTGAATTGGGAAGTGTGGAAACAGATTTGGGTTCTCGAAGCCTCGAAGCCTTATCCCATCGACCCAGCGCCGAAATCTCTTCCCTCGGTGATTTTGAAAAAAAAAAAATTAGTAAAAAGATTGAAATTGTTATTATTTTTATATAGCTATTTATTTTGGTATGAAGATTATTTTATCAAAACTCAAAATATTATTTCTTAAAAGACGATTTCTCTCTTTTGTACCAGCATTTTCTTAACATTGATAGGATGACAATTAATCTTCGGCATAGCACATAATCTCCTACAAATTGATGGGGCCTAAATAATTAGGCTTCACTAATTTGAGGTTTTGTATTATGGAAAATATTTTTAAATTTTTTTATCAATAAGAGCCAACATGATAAATATTTGTGTTTTATAATAAAATGCCTCCATTCAATTATATTATTTTTTATAAAAATTTGTATAAAATTTTTGACTTTATACCATTACGCTCATTATAATAGTAAAAATGTTTGACTCACATGGCCAAAAGATTTAAAACGGAAACATAAACAGAAGAAGACGACATCAATCAGCATGTTACTCCAAAATTCAGCAGATGTTAAAGCCCAAATGCATATGATCTTGATGTATTGATGTGGATATGGCCCAAATGAAGGATAAAAATGTGGTCATTGGCCTATAGTCCATTACAGTTCGCGAATGTTTTTATGTTTTGCACTTCTAAATTTTATGAACTCCACATATCAAAAAAAAAAAAAAAAAAAAATTTGTTCATATGCTCATATGCATGCTTTGTGTAGGTGTTCAGTCTGCGGGAGCCACGTGGCAGCCCATTTGCCCGTTTGGCAGTCCACATGGACCCTCTGGCTACCCCAAAGTCAACCATAGTCAAACCATGCCTGGAAAAACCCGCGCGATGCCTTGGCCTTTGCGCCAACTACCAAGCCTCGTTTAAATAGCTCCTCTTAAGCGGGGCCCCTGAGCTGCACGGCTCCAGCCAAAACAAACGCTTGTGCATGACAGGCCCCGCGCCTTACCATTTAACAAGCCTAGATCCCTAACTGTCTAACTTACTTTCACTCGGGATCCCTCCCCATGAGCAGTGGAGCGGAGGCTAGAACCGAAGGGATCGTTGAGCCGCGCACTTCGTAAGCGCGCAAGGAACCAGTCCCGTCAACCGGCTAAGAGAGAGAGATCCACCCTCAAAGCCACTTAGATACCATATCTCAAGCATTAAATGCTGACCCAACGCACATTTAATGCAATAGACACATGGCGAGTCATGACTGGACAACTACCTGACCCCGTGACAGTGCGCATCCAATCGCCCGCCGTGGCCGCTGACAAGGCTCCACCAGGTCATGATGGCGAAGTTCAGGCCTGCCCAGTCATGGCACGCTACGTGTCTGAACAGTGCTAATCACTGCCTACTATAAATAGTCTCAATACATTTATGACAAAAAAATACAAAACCGAATCACATTTATTGTACAAGTCACTATTGGCTCGTGAATCTCTCTCTCTCTCTTGTCTGCCCTCTCGGTTCTTACCCCTCCATAATTAGGAGACTCGAGCGAGTTGATTTCAATGACTGCCAGGACTCCTAGACGGGCCCCACGTAAGTCAACCTTACGCCTTACCGCCAAACCTTACAAACACTTTGATATTCAATTTTTTTTTTTTTTTTGGTAATGACATACAAATAGAGAAATTGTATAGAATGATATGACTGAGTTGTGAACTTATCACTTTAAAGTAAATAACTTATCTAGATATTATTTAATTATAAAATTACCATTGTCAAGTCATTTTGGCAAAAGTATTGTGCAAAAAATTTGGCAGAATAGCAATTTTTAAATGTCCGTATTGGACAGGTCATGTGCAATAACAACTATTGAAGTTTCAAGTAGCAGCAATGCCCAATTCTCCAAATATTAAAGTTGGACGATTATTTCATGCATGAAGATTAAACAATTTGAAGTTAGAAAATTTGGAAATTATTTATTAGTTATCAACTCTTAATGGAATATTAGAAACAAAAAACAACTCTTATTGGTAAAATTTGAGTAGTTTGGTTCATTTCATCACTTATAGATTGCAGAGATTGTAGCTCAATAAGGACATATGATCTACCAATCTTGAAGGCCAAAAAACTCTCTTTTTCTCTCTGTTTATGCCTCAAGCTGAGATATAGCTTATACATCAAATTAGGTCATAAAAAAACAACAGACAGAATAGAGCCAGGCAACACTCATCAAATTTTTTCACACAATTGTTTTTTTTTTTTTTTGTTTTAAATAAAACTAAACACTTAATAATTTATTAAAAATAAAAAATTAAATAAAAGTATATAAAACACCCGCACACCTAAACTCGTCCTGACGTGGGACGAGGCCCTTTCACAAACCCTTTTGTGTCCTATTTTTAGACACAAGGAAGAAGAGGAGCCTCACCATTCATCATTGGTTGGATGACTGGATATTCCTCGAGAGCATACACAGAATATCAAGAATTTGATTAGTTCGAAATGTACATGCAATTTTCAACTTTTCTAATGATTATAAGCTCACGATCATGGTGGAGGTTACGCCACTTCATAGAATCAACTAGTAATAGAATGATAAATGTGGGTCAAAAAGGTTCGCCTAATCATGTCTAATCAAAATTAAGTGAATAAAATAGGGTTACAAATAAATCTAAGTAGTCAAAAGAGTGGCTAAGCTTACGCTATTGACCCCACGTCGATCTCAGGCTCGAGCCCAATGCGGCTAGCCTAATTCACAGTATAATCAAAGCATTTAATACGTTGACCACAGCATTTAATGAGGTAACATGCCACGCAACGTCTACCATCACGTTCGATCAGCCAACTCTGGCATGGTGATAAAACTGAACCAATATCCGATCAGTCAGAGATGAATGATGTTGTCTACAATGTAGGTCATGATGATCTAAGGCAGACATAAAGGCAAAATACTCCATCAATTACGCTATAAATACCAAAGTCCCAACGAAGAAAGGATGCACAATTAATTTCAAGTATACATTGCCTTTATACATTTGATTCTCGATTAAGATTGCTGACTTAATCGTCAGAGTGTGATCGACTCTAAGAGAATCGGCCTATTCTAACTTCTCTGTCCCTTTTTGCAGCGAGTTTTGACTCACTAATAGTGACTCGAGTGATCGACCAGGCCTTCTCAAAAATTTCACTTACAATAAATATAAAGGTTGTGTCCATATTAAGGGATTGTCTCTCAGTTCACATATGAAATAGATTAATTTCTTTTATGAGATTAATGCGGATTAATAGTGGTTCATCGATTATGCTGGATGAATTAGGATTAGCTAACATGCTTTGGTGTCTCGTGATTTGATCAAATTTCAAGGTTTGATTAGGTATATGCATTCACTGAGTTGCACCCTTTGGACTTTAGGGTATGTGCTCTATGCTAAAGTCATACAAACAAAAAAATTGTACGAAATTTTCATATAAAATGATATATATAAATGATGTGTCATCCCAGTTTTGATGCCTTGTTTTGTAGTTTGGTCTCTCCACTTATCAACAGAAATACAAAGTGACCGAATAGGAGAGAAATAAGTTTCACTATTCTTCCATATTAGGAAACATCTTATTTTCTTAAAAGACTTCAATAAAATATTATTTTGAAACACATGAAATAATTCATTTTAAATTAAGACATAAAAAAACTTCAAAATTCTGAAATAAATCAATGGAAAAAATGATTTTCAAGCTTGGACCTAATATCTTTAAATAGTTCAATTAGCCGTAATAAATGACTTGTACGGTTGTTCCCTTTTAAACTTTGCGTTCAAGAATTGTTGTATGCATAATATAGTAATTTGACCATGATTTTCGAAAAGCTACCAAATCCATTTTCCTATAGATGTTTCTGTTACAACCCACTTTTTAAATTTAGTGAGTTAGGCTTTTTGGGCTATTCGGATTCGATGACTCTCTTATTTGGTGTTGGGCAAAACATTCCGCGTGATTTATTTTTGGATTTTAGGGGGGGTAAAAAAACCAATCTAAATCCGAACATAGCATTTCAAGGGAAGTGATTTTCCCTTTTCTCTTCTCTTTTTCTTTTATTAATATTATGTTTGGAATCTAAATTTATCAAAAGTAAAAAGAGAAAAAAAAAAAAGAAAAGTGAACAAAATGGGATATTCAAAATTTTTACTTATTTCATTTTTATATTTTTTTTACCATCCACTTGCTCTTACAACTAAATAAATAATGTAATTTTATATCATTTTCTTTTACAAAATCCTTAATCGAAACGCGCGTAAAGGTTTCTAGAACATTCCAACAGAGATTTTTTCTTCTTTTTTTTCAATAAAGAAATATCTTTTAAGGTTGATATGGAACCATTTGCAGAACTTACCTTTCCGTCGTACCATGCATAGAACCTCCACGAAGCCGTTTAAGTTTCTCAAAGGTATTTGTTCTTTTCACACGACGATGTGAGCTTTCATATCTGGTCCCAGAAAGGCCAATGAGTGTATGGACATTGAACAGATCTTCATTAATTTGAGGTGTTTATGCGTCCATATCACGGGAAATACAAGAGGTCATAAGTTAAAGACAACTCTTTTATCTCTTTTTCCTTCTAGAAAATGGTAGGGTATGACTGAATCTTGCAAGTGAAACAATATGTTGAAAGTATATATCCTCAGCCTCAGGTCTTTATTGATCTTTCATTCACAAAGTCTTGTATGCCACTTTATATATAGATAGATGCCTTTTGGACTGAAAAGGCTTCTTTCTTCTTGTACGTGAAGTGTGGACCAGTACCGATATGTATTGTACAGCGTTGTATTGATCACGGGTTTAAGTCCTAATCATATAATTTGATAACCATTGCCCAAAAGCAGGTGTACATCTGCAACCAAACACCCACGCCAGGTCACTGTACAATTATCAGCTTTCTTCGCCGGTGCTTGACTAATGGGAGATTGGGCAATGACTTGGTTACTTTCTATGTTCAAAAGAAGTTGGCTCTTACCCACTGAAAAACCAGTCAATTACATATATATGTTGCCCATAAAAAATTTTTCAAACCACTCCTTAATTACCCTTATTTTTTGGGTTTGGAGAAAATATCAAAATACAAACATGGCTCCCATTTTCACCCTTCTGATTAAACCGTGTACGTACGTCTGCAAATAATTAAGTTGGTGAAGTTAGTTGGTTCTTTAACTGTGATTTTTGAAGAAAGTCTTTTAGTAACAATTTACAGCAGTTGAAAATTAGACTCTGTTTGATACTCGAGGAAAGAAAGGAGAGGGAAAAAAAAAAATTTCTTCCTTTGTTTGGTTTCTAATTTAAGAGGAAAGATAAGAGAAACGAAAGAGAAAAGAGAGAAAAATAAGTTTTTCTCTTCGCTTTCTTTACCAGTAGTTATTATATTATTTTATTTCTTCTTTTCTTTTAATTTCCAACAATGGAAAGTGGTGACAATGTTATTAATGCATGAATCCTCAGAAGCATTAATTAGTATATACGTACCTTTTAATCTTGCACACGCATAAGTCTGTTTAAAAATTTTAAACCCGTAATGCTCACATCACAATGTAGTAATGTTACGACTATGTCAACGCCTACAACTTAGCCTCAATTCCTACAGTTAAGGGGTAAAAATTGGAGTTGCAGGAGGCCAAGGTCAAGTCAAGCCAAATGGAATAAGTTTCAACTTAATTGGCAATCTATTTAGTTTAAAAAATAGTTTAGTTGTCACGTGCATTAAAGTTTAATGAAAGTATTTAACTAATACCAATCAAAACAAATATATATATATATATATATATGTCTGCCCAAACTTGGCAAATTATACTATATTTTTTTACATTTATCTTATCTCGTGATCTATATTATTTTCTAAGCTATCAAATATTATAAGTACTACTATAAACAACTAACGCATCCACTCTCACAAACAAATGGAGATTTGAGGGATTAAGATAGAGATGTTCTATTAGCCTTGTGCTTTGCCCATGAGGACTCATCTAAGTTGATCGTTAGTAGTATCTACCTCTCCAACTCTACTTCAACTTCTCTACACTGATAAACAAACATTTTAAAAACAAGTGGCATACTATTAAGTGATTAAAAGAAGCAATTTAATAATATACTCATTAAAAGGAGGCATTTAATAGTATACTATAGTTTTTAAAATAAGTTTGTAAGATCATTTTACTAAGTGTATTATTTTCCCTTAAGTCAGTCAGCACATTTCTCAAATGGGTCAAACCAATAAAGGAATATTTAAGTATAGGCTGCAAAATTGGCATGTGGGTAATTATCACCGACCATATTCCTCTTATTGGTATTAATTCTTGCCAACTCTTCATCATTACACAGGATAACCTCTCCCTCCCTCCAAATTTAGCCTAAGATTCAAGCAATATATACCTATTTCTAAAGTTTCAAATACCAACCTTTTGCACCCAAACCATGGGATAAGGTCAGATTTAGAGAAAAAATGCAATAATTTGTCTCACTATGTTGATATATATTATGTTAGAATATAAATATTGTAATTTTTTTTTTTATTTCTATGATTTTGGCCTTTACTTTGGTATGACGTATTTTAAAAAATAACTAACATAAAAAAGATGGGCGCAGGACAAGGGTGGAGAGCAGTTAGGTGGGGTAGAGGCGGGATCACTAAGGATGGCAGTGAATTGGGGGAAAGTAGAGATTTAATCGAACCCGTTCTGTTTGGGGAGGGTATGAAGGATTCAGAACTAGAATGAAGGTGGGGATGAAGGTGAAAATGAAAATTCATACAGGTATGAAGGTGAGGATGGACCAAGGTTTACCCTCGCCCCGCCCCGCCCCGCCCCCCCCACCCCGCCCCACCCCGCCTTGCCCTCGCTCCGCTTTCCCCGCTTTAAATTTTTTTAAATTTTATATAGGCTGATTTTTTCTTTGTCTTACTCTTTAGATGTCTACTTGCTTAGAGTTTTTTTTACTATTCATCTCATGATGTGAAAATAGATGTATAATTTTTCAAAATTAGCAGTGTACAAATGTAAACAAATTAAATGGTGAAATGTTGTGGAATAAATGTATAATTTAATTCTTATGAATTATTTGTTTGGTATGAGATATAATTTATTGATCATTTAAATAGAAAATTGAAATGGTTATGATAAAGTTTTTAAGTTCATTAATGTTAAACATAAGTTAGATAATAAAAAATCAAATAAGATTTGAGAAATTAATTAGCTTAAAAGCTTTGAGATTGAACACCAAATTATGAAAATAAAGTTTTTATTGCAATTTATGTATCACAAGTATAAAATGTAGAAATGAAATTCTTTAACATGAATAGAGTTTACTCTGATTTTTTGCCTTGAATATGGGTTAATTTGTACTCAGACTTTAAATTAGGCTTGGCGAGTGCAGGCAGGTGTGAAGGCAGAGATAGACGAAGATTTATACTCGTGAAACGAGAATAGACCTCTAACAAAATTTCAATACAAGTATGTAGAAGAGGATGTAGGTAAATTTTATTAATGAATACTGGAATGAAAGTGTCAATCTCCACCCTGCTTTAATCCATTAACATCCCTAAGTATCACCCTAACGGAGCGTGATTGGGTCCTCAATGGTGGGTCTAAGATTTGTATTAAGGGACCAAGATAAAAAAATTTAAAGTGTGTAAGGACCTATATAATTCTTTTGAAATTTCAGAGGAGTCGATACATATATTTCATTATAAATTTTTAAAAATTTATAAAGGTAAAGTAAATTTTGAAATTTTGCAAGGGCCATGCCCGCCCCTCCATCCACCAGCGGGGGTCACCATTCCAAACCAGGCCAGCTGCCATCGTAAAAGTTAACGCAGAGACCCCACTTCTGCTCAAAGCAAAATGAGAAAACCCAATTCCTTATTCTGCAAACTTCCCTTCCACTTACAGTCCCAGTCGCCAAAAACCCCACAGCCAAATTGGTTTGGGGTGGGGGTGGCCAAAACACCAATCAAATGGGTCGGTACACTCGCTGTTTTTGTCATTTTCGGCGCCCACTAAGGAGCCAAAAAGCATCACGCTCACGAGTATTCCCTGTAATTATAGCCTCTTAATAACTTTCCTCTCTTGAGCTAATCCACTCATTGGAAAAGAGGCAATCTCAGTCTCTCTTGCGCATGATACACACCCCCACCGGCAGCTCTTTTCATGTGAACACAGAGCCAGATAGATATCTGTAATTCCCGGAAAATCTTTTTGCCTTCAAACCAGTCACTTGTCACTCATGCATGAAACCATCCGTTACTCTCTCTCTATCTCTATCTTTCAATAAGAGCAATGCTGCTTCTCATTCTCTTTTAATAGTTCTTCTGTCTCTCCTCCGTTGCCAAAAAATGACTTCTCAGAGATCAACATCTCTTGCTATGCGTCTGCTTGTAACACTCTTCTTCGTGGGATGTGTCTCGATGGTGAGCTCTTCGAGAAGTGATATCGCCGTTTTGCTCCGGGTTAAAAATGATGGACTCCATGACCCGGATGGTCGACTCGGGGACTGGGTCGAGACGAGTCACAATGCTCCTTGCAATTGGACTGGCGTTACCTGCGATCCCCAGAACGACGCCGTCGTTGCGATCGATCTCACCAGCCTTGGCATCTCCGGGAAATTCCCCGAGGGTTTTTGCCAGATTACGACGCTCCAGAACCTCACTCTCGGTGATAATAACCTCAACGGTGCTCTGACTTCGATGTCCGTCTCTTTCTGTTCTCATCTTCGTTTCCTGAATCTCTCTTCCAACTATTTCGTCGGGGAACTGCCGGAGTTTGTCCCGCCATTCCGCAATTTGACCATGCTCGATCTCTCCCAGAACAACTTCACAGGCGGTATTCCGGCGAGTTTCGGCCGGTTTCCGGCGCTCAAAGTGCTCAGCCTGTTCATGAACATTCTCAACGGCTCAATCCCCGAGTTCTTGACCAATCTCACCGAGTTGACTCAACTCTATCTCGCTTACAATCCTTTCGAGCCAGGTCCCCTGCCTCAGCTAATCGGAAACCTGAGAAAGCTTGAAAATCTTTGGATTCCACGCACGAACCTCATCGGAAACATTCCGGACTCCATCGGCAATCTCGTTGCTTTAAAAAATCTCGATCTCTCCACTAACAAACTCTCCGGTGCAATTCCCGACAGCATCGGTGGATTGCAGAGTATAGAACAAATCATGCTATTCGAGAACCAATTATCTGGTGTATTGCCTGATACTCTAGCGAACCTGACTTCGCTGGTCCGACTCGACGTCTCCGAGAACAATCTCACCGGGAAATTGCCAGAGAGGATCGCCAGAATGCCTCTCACGTCACTCAATCTCAATGACAACAGTTTCGATGGCAAGATTCCAGAAAGTCTAGCTTCAAACCCAAATCTATCACAGTTGAAGCTCTTCAACAACACATTTTCTGGTATATTGCCGGTGGATTTAGGCCGTAACTCCGATCTTGTAGATCTTGATGTCTCTGGCAACGAATTCGAAGGACCATTGCCTCCGAATCTCTGTTACAGAAACAAACTTGAACGTCTAGTCACTTTCAACAACAAATTCTCCGGTACTATTCCAGAGTCGTACGGTCACTGCAATACTCTTAATTACATACGTATCTTCAATAACAAACTCACTGGACTAGTACCTGTTCGTTTCTGGAGTTTCTCTGGACTTCAATTCCTTCAACTAGAAAACAACAAACTCCAAGGTTCGATTCCTCCTTCCATTTCGGATGCTCGAGGCTTAACGAAATTATTGATCTCCGGCAACAACTTCTCTGGCAGACTTCCGTCAGAAATTTGTCAATTAAAAGTGCTTGAAGTTATCGATGTGAGTAGAAATCAATTTTCCAGCGAATTGCCTACATGTATAACTGAATTGAACAAGTTACAGAAGCTGGACCTGCATGAGAACATGTTCACAGGTGAAATCCCGAGCAGTGTTGGTTCTTGGACAGATCTTACGGAGCTGAATTTGTCAAATAACAATTTAGACGGTGAAATTCCGAGTGAGCTTGGGAGTTTGCCGGTCTTAACACACTTAGATCTCGAAGGAAACTCACTTTCCGGTGAGATTCCGGCCGAGTTGACGAAGCTGAAGCTCAACAAGTTCAACGTCTCCAACAACAAACTTGAAGGTGAAGTGCCTGGTGGTTTCAACAGCATGATTTTTCTCCAGAGCCTAATGGGTAACCCGGATCTCTGCAGTCCGGATCTGAAACCACTCCCACCATGCCCGAAACCCAAACCCGTTAGCTTCTACGTGATAGGAATTCTAGTGGCCGTGGCTTTGCTACTGATCGGGTCACTCACCTGGCTCCTGATCAAGACCAAAACTTTGAATATACTTCTGAGTAAGAAACAGCATTCCCTGAAGATTACCACGTTCCAGAGGGTCGGGTTCAACAACGAAGAACTGTTGACTTCATTGACAGAGGAAAACCTAATTGGGTCCGGTGGGTCGGGTCAAGTTTATAGGGTGAAGCTCAAGAGTGGACAGACCGTGGCGGTTAAGAGGCTGTGGGGAGGTAACCGGCAAGCGGAAATGGAGGCGGTGTTCCAATCGGAGGTGGAGACGCTGGGAAGAATCCGGCACGGCAATATTGTAAAACTGCTGTTGAGTTGTATTGGAGAGGACTTTAGAGTTTTGCTATATGAATACATGGAGAATGGGAGTTTGTGGGAGGTATTGCATGGAGAGAAGGCTGCAGTTTCGTTAAATTGGCCTGAGAGGTTTGCAATTGCTGTTGGGGCTGCCAAAGGGCTGGCTTACCTGCATCACGATTGTGTGCCGCCTATTGTGCACCGGGACGTTAAGTCGAACAATATTTTGTTGGATGAAGATTTTAGGCCACGGCTGGCTGATTTTGGGCTGGCCAAGACGTTGCAGCAGAATGTGGAGGAGGGTGATGGAATGATGTCTCGCATTGCCGGTTCCTGTGGCTACATTGCCCCTGGTGAGTCTTTGTTATTTGTGGTTATTCAGTTAATATCATAGATTATATGCTATTACTATGATAGTATAATCTATAAAATGGCATTACTGATTGCAGAGTATGCCTATACACTGAAAGTGAATGAGAAGAGTGATGTTTATAGCTTTGGCGTAGTGTTGTTGGAGCTGATAACTGGTAAGAGGCCAAACGATGACTCCTTCGGTGAGAACAAAGACATTGTGAAGTGGGTAACAGAGGTTGCATTATCATCTCCAGAAGAAGGAAATGGCTCGGGTGCCAGTCCTTGCATAGACTTGGGACAGCTTATAGATTCAAGGATGATGAACGCATCGACAAGCAATTATGACGAGATTGAGAAAGTTCTGAACGTTTCTCTTCTTTGCACTTCAGCCTTACCCATGAACAGGCCCTCCATGAGAAGGGTTGTTGAATTGCTGAAGGACCATCCATTGGCTCGTCAACAGTGATGGATACTATTCTGAGAATGTAGCAGTATTTTGGGGTGGCATCAAATTTTTGTGTGATACAAGTGTACCAATTTGGCAAGTAGAAGCTCAGGGGAAGCCTTTTTTTAGTTAGAGTACGTAAAGTCGTACATTTTAATAAGCTAACTTGTTGTTAGCACTACTGTTACGGACTATATGTATCTTTTTCAGTAATCCAGTAGCAGCATATATACGACTACTTGTACTTTTCGGGCTTCTCATTGTTATATTTCTAGTTAAATTTACTCCAACTCCTTATAGAGTTTTATTTTGATGTAACGTATATTTTACACAACTGAACAATAAAATGTGATAAGTGTCCATACTTAATGTTTTTTCAGGTTATACTTAACTTTAAAAAACTCAATGTACACTGTTAATGTATCAAAATAAAACTCCTATTTATATGATTAGCTAGTCACTGATATTCATTGCATAGAAGAGAATTGCACGTGGATGTATATTCAATTGGCAGATATGAGTGACAAAACTTTCTTCTAGTTTGTTGGTTGCATATTGAACTAAAATTAGAGAAATAAAATTAGAGCACCTAGATATTTATGAATGGCAAATGTTAACATGTGCTCCTTCAAATACATTTTAAATATGTTTTGTATTGAAAATTGTGTTTTTAGTATTATAAATTGTGAAGATACAATTTTTAATACTTTGTACAACTACACAAACATACTTATAATATGTCCTAAGAGCGTATTTTAGCAATCCGATTGCAATTTTGTAGTAGCAACATTTTCTTCCATGTAATGAAATGTTTCTTCATGCATTTGATTAAAATTTTTTAGACGAAGAATAAACAATTGCCCATTTTTTTGAACTTCAAAGCATTAAATGGTCCAAATGGACTTGTTTGTCGCCCTGTTACGGAAGAAGCTTTGTTATAGCTACAAATGGTGATATGGTTCTGGTAGTCGTATATGCACCACCCACAAATTGGGATAGCAATTTGATCTGAGAACCGTGCACCACATTGACCCGTCTCTAACAGTATGGGTTTAAGGTACGAAGAAATTGGTTAAAAGACGGATCACTAGGAAAAAAATATAATTTGATGTAAGTTTGGAGCGGGATAAGTTTTAAATTTATATTATGAATGCCTTAAATACCCCTATACTTTAATAATATCAAATACCCTTTGCATATAAGTGAATATTAAAGTTTTAACATTACTTTTTATTTCAGCATCTTTTTTTCTCAATTTTATATTACCTTTTTGTTTGTATTATTTGTATCATTTTGAAAATTTACATCAATTTAAGCCGTCTCAACCCAAACTTCATTAATGTAAATGGGTAGAGATGAGGTGGAGAGATTTAACAAGCCATTTTCTTATCAGATAAGAGTGATTAACTTGTACTAAACACGCCTAGCCACCTCGTTCTCAGCCCTATCCTCAAACATTGTCAATCAGGACAAAACCATTATCAAGTGGCTGTGGTCTTGGACTTTATTTTAGGTGTTGATGTCAAATGGGTTAAGGGAATCGCCATAAACCACCAGAATCATGAGATCATAAAGTGATTAAAAGCGCCGGGAGAGGAGACCTTATCTATCTTATTATGAGGGCTCTGGCGACAATTCAACTTTAGTCAACAAACTATATATACATATCTTTAATTTGGATTTTGATTGATCAGAGAAACTCAGATAAAATTCTGGAAAGGAGAGGAGATAAGAATCCTGACATAGTGGACAGTGTGAATAGGACAGATGCGGTGATACTCTATCATAACTCAACCAAGGTTAAGCTGGCTCAGCTGCTTGCTCACAAGTTAGCTCACTGGCTCAGTTCCAGTAGAGAGAAGCCTGACCTGAAACCAGAGCCATATAGAAGCCGCCTTCAAGAGCACTCCTTGCTCGAAATTCTACCTCCATGATCAAGCTCTAATGACATGAAGTAGAGACATTAATGGGTCAGTGGCATAACCACATTATGCTAAGAGTGGGCAGCTGTCCCCTCAAAATTTTAAAATTATACTTTTACCTATAAATTTTGATGCGTTTCTCAGTTTGTCACCTCTGAAAATTTTTAATAAAGTTTCAAATTTTACTTTTATCTATAGTTTTAGATATGTTTATCAACTTGCCTCATTTAAAAATTTATAAATGCCCTGTTAAAAAGTTATTTTACTTTAAATCTCCCATACTATATTATGTAGACATATAAGTTTATATAGGTGTTATATATATATATATATACATAAGTTAGGTGTTCTGTTATTGATTTTGAAAAAACAAGTAGCGATTAATAGTTGCCCTATCGAGGAATTTTCTGGCTCCGCCATTACATTGGGTTGACCCCGCACTTGAAGAGGGTGAATATATTCTCGTTCCAGTGGATAAGGTAGACGATGCAGATGAGGAGTGAGAGAGCGAAAAGAAAATAAGATTAGCATTGAGTATAAATGATGCGGCAGTCCAAATCTGATCTCATTTTCTGGGTGGCTGGCTATAAATAGAGAGACATCGAAACTGGCTAGGACTGGCATCGCATGCAGTGGAGCATGAATTCGATATAGAGGAGGGGAGAGAGGTCGTACATGAAGAGAAGGGTCCAGCTTGGTGGCCAAGAATGACTTGCCTGCAGCATTCATGGGGGCCTGAAGAAGATTAATTATGTCCGTATATCTTCAGAACCCTATCTTGGCTCTCGCAGGCGGTCGTCGGCCAGCTTGACAGGCTCTTATCTCTCATGCAAGGCCTTCTCTCCCTGACAATTAAGCCCCTTGCGGCATGAATATTGTTCTAGGAAATAAACAGAGGTCTAACACGAAGGTAAAGAGTCTTGTTTGGTAGCCAGCCAAGGATGACTTGCCTTGATCTCTACACGATGGGTCTCGTTGTGTGTGTGTGTACATATATATATATAAGAAAGTAAAACACTAGCTTCGAAGTGTTGTCTGGTTCTAGATCTGGCAACCATCCTGGCTAAGTTGACAGACTCTTCCATTTCATGCCGGGCTTTCTTTTCTTGCTCAAGCATTTGAAACTATATCTAGCTTTCCTAACAAAATTGATTTAGAATGCAGCTTTGATGTGGATATCCCTCCTCATTATTATCACCTGTCAATTGACGGGGAAAAAATCGGTTATTCTGTACTTAGTATAGGTGCCTCAGGTAAATTTGGATAAAAGTTTTGCTTTTAGTTTTAAATTTCTTAATTATTATTTTTAAATATTGGGAGGAAACTCTAGATTATGTTTGGTATAGTAAATTTACAAATGATTTAAAGAGGTTAATCAGAACTCAAGTAGGAAATCTTGAAACGATTTTTTTTTGTTTTTTTTTTGTAATCGGAAAACACTACAAGAGCAAAGAGAAACTACTGCATATCACCCTCTACAATCCTTTGTGACTAAGGGGGAGGGGATTCCATAAAGGCTTACAAAGGTGGATACCCAACTTCGCCTGAGAAGCTAACCAATAAGCTGCCTCATTTGCTTGACACCGGCACCAAGAGAAGGATCATTGTTGAGACGCATGCCAGCTAGAGATGTCCTGCACAAACGAACTGATATCCCAAGGGACACTACCGGCTGGAAATCTTGTAACGTTGAAAGTATAAAAAAACCAAAACAACGAATGCAAAATTTCAAAATCTTAAAAAGTGTGGTCAAAATCAGCCTACTCCTTAAGAGCTTAAGGGTGATGATGAAATAATCCATGCATTTTAGGATTAAACATGTAAACATGCATTTTGAAGTTATGTAAACATGTAAAGTTTGAATATATTTTGAAGTTTGTTTATTTTCTAAATTCAATTCTATAAATTTATATGCATTTTAGGATTGCATAAAAAATTAAGTTATTTAAACTTGGCTCAATTTAAACTCATTTGGTACCAGGTCGAAACATAAAATTAGTCAAGCTTGACTATATTTTGAAACTTGTGTAAGTTTTTTAAGTCAAACTTCAAAAAACCACAAGTTGACATATTTGATGCAAAATTCAGTCTTTACTTGCTCATTTGTGTTAGAATTATATTTGTTCTCTTTATTTATTTGTCTTGTCATTAGCAATAAGGGTATAGTAGTAATTTATTGTCTTTGTTGGTAAGGTTATTTAAACTCTTTTGTATCTAGGGTTCCTTATTGTTCCATACATATATGAAATCCTAACTTTCTTTTTTCCTCTTCTTTGGTATTCTCACATGATATCAGAGCATTGATCTTGATGGATCTTATACCCTATGATTATATGGAAGGAAGTTTAATCTTATCCATAGCCTTTGTAGATCTAATTTTTTTTGCAGTTGTTCGCATCATCATTGCTGTTCTTTACACCATCAGTTCTGTTTTAGATCGCATAGGTTTCTGTTCTTCGCACCATCAGTATCAATTGGAATTTGATATTCAAGCCCTTGTTCAGAACAATATGGGTATTCAAAAATTCTATCTTGCAATGTTTGATCTTTGGGACCAATTGGCTTTAACAGAATCTGCTGAACTACTAGCCTTCGCACCATATATTACTCGTAGAGAGACACAACGACTTGTGCAATTTTTGATGGCTCTTCGTGATAATTTTGAGAGTTTTCGTGGTTCAATTTTGCATCGCCCCCCACTTCCTTCAGTCGATTCAGTGGTCAGTGAGCTTTTGGCAGAGGAGATTCAACTTAAGTCTCAATCATCAAGCAAGGGCATTCTTCCGGCACCGAATCAATTTGTTTTTGAAGTGCCTCACCGACCACCTTCCAATTCTCAATTAAGGACAAAGGTTGCATTTGATGAATGCATTTTCTGTAAGCACAAGGGTCATTGGAAGGTCCAATGTCCCATGTTGCACAATAGAGCTAAGAATCAGCCTCAACAAAGGAGTTTAGGCAACCAATCTCAACAACAAGCATACATGCCTTATCAGCCTAATACTGCAACAGCTGTCCCACCATCAAACTCATCTGGTTTTGGAGCTCCGCCATCTTTTAGTCCCACAATGGTTGTTCTTGCTGGACAGTTTCAGAAGTTCTTGTACACTTAGCCATCTGCTATGTTTGCCTCATCTCCTTTCGGTTTGTTTTCTCCTAGTTCCTCAAGTATGTTTTCCTTTTTGTGGGTTTTAGATTATGGAACCTCTCATCACATATCATCAGATTCGTCTTCTTTTACTTCCTTGTCTTCTGCATCACTGTATCTGTCATGATTGCTGATGGCACAACAGTTGTTAGTTCTGTAGTTACACCTAATCTATCTCTTTCTGATGTGTATCACATCCCTAGTTTTTTCTTAAATCTTGTTTCTATTAGTTAATTGTGTGACACCGATTACTCTGTTTCTTTTTCTTCTACTCCTTGTCATGTGCAGGATTCGCAAACCCAGAAGCTGATTGGGACAGGCCATAGGCAAGGAGGATTATAGTTCTTGGACAAGCTGAGTGTCCACACAATTACTATTTCTATTGTCGATCTGTCTTCTTTTCGTTTGAGTCCTTCTTCTTCTAGCTTTTATCTATGGCATTCTCGTATCAGTCATGTATCATCTTCTCATTTAAAGTACATAGCCTCCCCCGAAGTAAAAGAAGTATTTTTTCTTCTCTTGCACTTTTTGATTTAGTTCATTATGATGTGTAGGGACGTTGTCCTATTGCTACAAAAGGCGAGTCTCATTATTATGTTTCCTTTATTGATGATTACACTCGTTATTGTTGGGTTTATCTTATGAAAAATCGTTCTGACTTTCTGGGTATTTATAAATCTTTTCGTGTTCTCCCCAAAACATAATATTCTACAATTATCAAATGTTTTCGATGTGATTTGAGTGATGAATATACTTCTAATGAACTTTCTGAGTTGCTCACTTTAGATGGAACTATTTACCAATCCTCTTGTACTGATACTCCAAAGCAAAATGAAGTTGTCAAGAGGAGACATCGGCATATTATTGAAACTGTCCGTTCTCTCTTACTGTTTGCCTTTGTTCCTAGTGTCTTCTGGAGAGAAGCAATCCTCATTGCCGCTCGTGTCATTAATATGATCCCATCATCTCATATTTCAGGTTTATCTTCTTTTGAAAAATTACATAACTATGCTCCGAATTATTCTTCCTTGAGAGTTTTTGGTTGTGCTTGTTTTGTACTTCGCCCTCATATAGAACGTAGTAAGTTGTCTTCTGGTTCTACACTTTGCGTTTTTCTTGGATATAGTGAAGGTCAAAAAGGATATCGTTATTTTGATCCTGTTACTCAGAAATTATATGTGTCATGACATGTTGTGTTCCTTGAGCATGTATCTTTCTTCTCTATTCCTGATAGTCCTTATAACATAACTAAATCTAATCTCATTTGCACTGACCTTTTTTTTTAGGATCAAGATACAGTGTTCTTGCATTTTTCATCCACTACAGATATTGGTATTTCAGCCTCTAATGCTCCTGACACATTCTCACAGCCTATGGCTCCCCAAACAAGTTCTAAGATTGAAGATCCTCCTCTTCGCTATCCCATGCACATTCATAAGTCTACTAACTTGCCAAATTTTTCTTATTCTAGCTCCTTTGCTTCTTTCTTAGCCTCCATTCATAATCTTTTTGAGCCTCTATCATATAGAGAGGCTATTCTTAATCCCCTTTGGCAGTAGGCTATGGCTGAGAAACTTTCTGCGTTGCATAACACTAATACTTGGGATTTGGTACCTTTACCATCTAGCAAGAGTACAATTAGTTCTCGGTGGGTCTACAAAATCAAAACCAAGTCTGATGGCTCTATTGAATGATATAAAGCTCGTTTGGTTACCAAAGGGTATTCCTAACAATATGGTATGGATTATAAAGAGACTTTTGCTCTAGTTGCCAAAATGACTACTATTCGTACTCTTATTGCAGTTGCCTCTATTCGTCAGCGGCACATTTCTCAGATGGATGTTAAGAATGCCTTTTTGAATGGTGATCTTCAATAAGAAGTTTATATGACTCCCTCACCTAGTGTTTCCCATAATCCTGGATAAGTTTATAAGCTCAAAAAGGCTTTATATGGTCTCAAATAGGCACCCCGTGCTTGATTTGAAAAATTCTCTACTGTAATTACCTCTCTTGATTTTCATTCCAGCAATGCTAACTCTGTTCTTTTTATAGAAGGTACTAATACTGGCTGTATTCTTATTTCATTATATGTTGATGATATGGTGATTACAGGTGATGATGTTGCTGGAATTGATCAGTTGAAATCAGAATTGGCTTCTCAATTTGAAATGAAGGATTTGGGTTCTCTACGCTATTTTTTGGGCATAAAAATAGCCTTTCTCCTAAGGGTTATGTACTTTCACAGTCTAAATACACAACAGACATTCTTAAGCGTGCTCGTCTTACTGATATTAGGACTATCAATTCCCCTCTTGAGCTTAATGTTCGGCACTCTCCAACAGATGGTACTTTTTTACTAGTCCCTACATTACATCGTACTATTGTTGGTAGTTTGGTATATCTCACTATTACTCATCCGGACATTGCATATGTTGTTCATATTGTTAGTCAATTTCTTACATCTCCTTCTACTGATTATTGGGCTGCAGTTCTTCGTATTTTGAGGTATCTATGTGGTACTCAGTTTCAAAATCTTTTGTTACCTTTCACTTCATCTTTAGAACTGCGTGTATATTATAATGCTGATTGGGCTAGTGATCCCGTTGATTGCAAGTCTACCACTGGTTTCTATATCTTTTTGGGTGATTCTCTTATTTCTTGGATGAGTAAAAAGCATTCTGTTGTTTCAAAATCTTCCACAGAAGCTAAGTATCATGCTATGACATCTACTACAATAGAGATAGTTTGATTATGGTAGTTACTGGCTGATATGGGTGTTTCTGCTTCTCATCCCACTCCTCTGTTTTGCGACAATAACAGTACTATTCAGATTGCCCATAATTCTATTTTTCATGAGCGAACCAAGCATGTTAAGATTGATTGTCATTTTACTCATCATCATTTGCAGCATAGGACCATTAGTTTGCCTTTTGTCTCTTTTCTATACAGCTTGCCAATTTGTTAACCAAGTCACATCCACTTTCGTGTTTTCATTTTTTGGTTGGCAAACTCTCGAAGTTTGTTACCATGGCATCATGAGTTTGAGGGAAGATGTTAGAATTATATTTGTTCTCGTTACTTATTTGTCTTGTCATTAGCAATAAGGGTAGAGTAAAATTTTATTATCTTTGTTGGTAGGGTTATTTAAACTCTTTTATATCTAGGGTTCCTTATTATTTCACACATATGTATAAAATTCTAGCCTCTTTTCTTCTTCTTCTTTGGTATTCTCACAGTTTGAACTTCTTTGTTTTTTCTTTTTTTTTTTGTCAATGAATGTTGTATTTGTGAACCAAAATTTTCAATCTTTGCTTCTTTCACAATCACACAGTGAATCTATGTTTGTGAACTGAGAAGTGGATAGCACACACCCAAGTGAGTGTTTTGCCAAAATAACACTTTTTGTGAAACTAATTCCCTGTCTAACACTCCTCCAAAAATAATTTCCAATCTAATATTATTTATGCCACTTGTTGCTTTTTTAGAATTTTATTGATATTTTTAAAAAAATTTGTTATTAGAAAACTAATAAATATATTTCCATCAAAATTTCAAATCAAAGTCTCCAACATGCTGTGGCTGCCATCCATCTTCCTCAACAAATCGAACAATGTCGTGTTGTAACTCTTTGCCTTCTTCATATATATATATATACATATATAATGTACTCTTATTACATAGACAACCCGGCTTGCCATTAACTAAAATCATTTAAACCAGATACAATTAGTCACAAACTGCAACACAATCAATTAGTTCAAAAATTCATTGAACACATGTAAATGATTTGGATGCTAAAAAAGTTAAATCTTTTCACTTCATGTTTTTATTGGTAACAGTTCAGACCAGAGCTAATATGATTAATATTAACCATCACCTAAACAAGTTTTTTTTTTTCCCATAAAGTCCATGTATGAAGAGGATTTTGTTCCCAATTTCATCATAAAAATACCTGCACCCATTGGCCAACAAATCTCCCCTTGTCACTGTGCATCCACGTTACAATAGAACTTTGGTAACTGTTGAACACGCATTCATTTTTCTAGTGATGAATCTATCGATAGTTCTCCTACAAAAACTCTATTAATATGGGTTATCACTTGTAAAAAAAAAGGGTTACAAATATCTATTTTGAATCTTAATCTTTCATTTTTTTTGGTCCCCAAGAAATAAATTCCTCATAAACTGATTATCTATTTATTTTTGCCTCAAAGAATGAAATTCTAGGATTTAAGAAACACTACAAGAAAAAGCATTTTTTGCGACGGCTCAATGCCGTCGCAAATACTTTTTGCGACGGCTGTGCGACGGCATGGTGACTTTTTGCGACGGCGTGCTCCCGTCACAAATAGTGTATGACGGACCAAATTTTTTTGTGACGGTGTAGCATACCATGGCCAATAAGCCCTTTTGCGACGGATTAATTGTCGTCACTAATGCTATTTTCATGGAATAAAATTTTAAAACGACCCCCTTTTGCGACGGTTTCTGCAGTCGCAAACAATATTTTTGTAACATGTATTTGCAATCGTCTCAAGTATTTGCGACGGTTCATGCCGTCGCAAATACAATTGCGAAATAAATGATTTAAAGTCGCCAAAGTATTTGCGACGGTATCTTGCCGTCGCAAATACTTTTGGAAAAAAAAAATTTGCTCCATATTAGGCATGATTTTTGTAATTTGTTATTTACCCTGATAAAATGAACATTTAATATGATCAAAACTACTAAATTCAAACATTCAGTAAAACCAAAATGCTTAAATAAATACTTAAGAAAATTAATATTCCATTTTAATATACATATCCAAACAACAAATAAACAAACAATATTGTCTTCCACCAAGATCCAAAACAAAACCAAAATACATACATAACCTCTCACAAAAAGAATAACCTAAATGAAAAATTCATACAACAAAAGAGAGTTTTAAGTCTATTACAACATAAGTCAATACAAAAAAACCATCCACCTATTCTTTATTAATAACCTGAAAAGAAGAAAATAAAACAATATTAGATATGATAATGACATAATAAATAAAACTAATAGATATGCATGTAATATATGGGTTTATTGAAATAAAAATGTAATTTACATCACGAGAAAGCTAAGCTACATGTCGGCCGACAGATTCTCCAACAGTTGTAATGTCTTTGCGAGGTCGTTCTAATAAAGCATTAGGTTTTCAAGCATTTTGAACAAAAACTTTGTAGTAATTTTGATCCAATGATTCTCCATCAATTTCTGTCAATGGATTCGTGCTAACATGAACTCCTTCCGCTAATTCGAGTTTTGGAAGACCAAAATAAAGTAAAGAAACCTTTACTCCATCCTACAATAATAAATGCAATCTTCTTAAATCATAAATTCAAAAAACTTAAACATAATTAGTACAATTACGCAAAACGATTATTCTAAAAAAACTAAGAAAAAGAGAGAAAAAAATGTTACTTCTCATAAACCGGAACACCGGCGACCGTGCTGTTCGTTCCCACACGTCACTCGTGGCTAAATCTTATTACGTGTCGAGTTAGATGGAGTTCCGAGCTCGTTTATGTGTTTTAGTACCTAAACGACTCAAAAACACGTTATTCTAAAAAAAATAAGGAAAAGAGAAGGAAAAATAATTAAATCTCTCAAACCGGGAATCTGGCAACTGTGCCGTTAGTTCCCACACGTTACTCGTGCCTAAATCTTACTACATGTCAAGTTCGACGGAGTTCGGAGCTCGTTTGTGCAGTTATGCATCCAAACAACTTGAAAACACTTTATTTTCTTAAAAAAAAAGCTAAGGAAACAAGTGTTACATCTCCCAAACCGGGACTCCGACGACCGTGCCGTTCATTCTCACACGTCACTCATACCTAAATCTTACTACGTGTCGAGTTTGACGAAGTTCCGAGCTCGTTTGTCAGTTTTAGTATCTAGACGACTCGAATGTGAGGTTATTCCCTAAAAAAAATTAATGAAAAGAGAAGGAAAAAAAATTAAATCTCTCAAACCGGGACTCCGGCAACTATGCTGTTCATTTGCACAAGTCACTTGTGCCTAAATCTTACTACGTGTCGAGTTTGGCGAAGTTCTGAGCTCGTTTGTGAGTTTTAGTACCTAAACGACTCGAAAACACGTTATTCTCTAAAAAAAACTAAAAAAAAAGAGAAGGAAAAACAATTAAATCCCTCATACCGGGACTCCGGCAACTGTGTCGTTCATTCCCACACGTCACTTGTGCCTAAATCTTCCTATGTGTCGAGTTTAACAGAGTTCCGAGCTCGTTTGTGGGCTTTGGTACTAAAATGATTCAAAAACAGGTTATTCTCTAAAAAAAACTAAGGAAAAGAGAAGGAAAAAAAAATTAAATCTCTCAAACCGGGACTCTGGCAACTGTGCCATTCGTTCCCACACGTCACTCGTGCCTAAATCTTACTACGTGTCGAGTTTGACGGAATTCCGAGCTCGTTTGTGGGTTTTAGTACCTAAACGATTCAAAAACAGGTTATTCTCTAAAAAAAAACTAAGGAAAAGAGAAGGAAAAACAAATAAATCTCTCAAACCGAGACTCCGGCAACTGTACCATTTATTCCCACACGTTACTCGTGCCTAAATCTTACTATGTGTCGAGTTTGACGGAGTTCCGAGCTCGTTTGTGAGTTTTAGTACCTAAATGACTCGAATGTGAGGTTATTCTCTAAAAACAATTAACGAAAAGAGAAGGAAAAAAAATTAAATCTCTCAAATCGGGACTCCGGCAACTGTGCCGTTCATTCGTACACGTCACTCGTGCCTAAATCTTACTACGTGTCGAGTTTGATGGAGTTCCGAGCTCGTTTATGGGTTTTAGTACCTAAACGACTAGAAAACACGTTATTCTCTAAAAAAAACCAAGAAAAAGAGAAAGAAAAACAATTAAATCCCTTAAACCGAGACTCCGGCAACTGTGTCATTTGTTCCCACACGTCACTTGTGCCTAAATCTTACTACGTGTCAAGTTTATGGAGTTCCAAGCTCGTTTGTGGGTTTTACTACCTAAACGACTCAAAAACACGTTATTCTCTAAAAAAAACTAAGAAAAACAGAAGGAAAAACATATAAATCTCTTCAACCGGGAATTCGGCAACTGTGCTGTTCATTTCCACACGTCACTCGTGCCTAAATCTTATTACGTGTCGAGTTTGACGGAGTTCCGAGCTTGTTTGTGGGTTTTAGTACCTAAACGACTCCAAAACACGTTATTCTCTAAAAAAAAACTAAGGAAAAGAGAAGGAAAAACAAATAAATCTCTCAAACCGGGACTCCGACAACTGTGCTGTTTATTTCCATACGTCACTCGTGCCTAAATCTTACTTTATGTCTAGTTTGACGGAGTTTGGAGCTCGTTTGTGCGTTTTAGTATCCAAACGACTCGAAAACATGTTATTTTATTTATAAAAAAAACTAAGGAAAAAAGTGTTACATCTCCCAAACCGGGACTCCGGCGACCGTGCCGTTCATTCCTACACGTCACTCGTGCCTAAATCTTACTACGTGTCAAGTTTGATGGAGTTCCGATCTCGTTTGTGGGTTTTACTACCTAGACGACTTGAAAACAGGTTATTCTATAAAAAACAAAACTAAGGAAAAGAGAAGGAAAAAAAATTAAATCTCTTAAACCGGGACTCCGACAACTGTGCCGTTTATTTCCACTCGTCACTTGTACCTAAATCTTACTACGTGTCGAGTTTGACGGAGATCCGAGCTCGTTTGTGGGTTTTAGTACCCAAACGACTAGAAAACACGTTTTTTCCTAAAAAAACTCCAACGAAAAGAGGGGAAAAAACTGTTACATTTCCCAAATCGGGACTCCGACGATCGTGCCGTTTGTTCCTACACGTCACTTGTGCCTAAATCTTACTACGTGTCGATCTTGACGGAGTCACAAACTCGTTTGTGGGTTTTAGTACCCAAACGACTAGAAAACATGATTTTTTCTAAAAAAAACTCTAAGGAAAAGAGAGAAAAAACTGTTACATCTCTAAAACCGAGACTCCGTCGACCGTGCCGTTCGTTTCTACACGTCACTCGTACCTAAATCTTACTATGTGTCGATCTTGACGGACTCACAAACTCATTTGTGGGTTTTAGTACCCAAACGACTAGAAAACATGATTTTTTCTTAAAAAAACTCTAAGGAAAAGAGAGAAAAAACTATTACATCTCCCAAACCGGGACTCCGACGACCGTGCCGTTCGTTCCTACACGTCACTCGTGCCTAAATCTTACTACGTGTCGAGTTTGACGGAGATCCAAGCTCGTACTGGTTTGTCCTCATGGCTAGCTACTGAATTTGCTTATTTGTTTTTCTTTTTTTTCTAAGTTCTTGAACAATATTAGATTAATGTTTTCAGTGTTGGGTTGCATTTCAGCAAGTCTAAGAACACTCACTCTCACTCTCTCTCTCTCTCTCAGTCTCTCTCTCTCTCTCTCTCTCTCTCTCTCTCTCTCTCTCACTCACTCACACACACACACACACACACACATACTCACTCACACACACACATAGAGCAACTGTAGTTCAATTGCATAAGACTAAAGCTTCATGTTATATATGAATTTGCATGAGTAGGTCATTTCTTTTGGTCTGAAAGAAATTAAGGGCTATATGTGTTCAAGATATGGTGTCAAGAGTCCATAGGTATACTGGATCATGTTGCTTCCAAAAGAGTGAACAATTCTTAAGAAAACTCCTAGGAATGTCAAAAACAGTCAACTTTTTAATTTAATCATTTAGGCCTCTAATTGTCTCCTATCTTGCTCCTTCTCTCTTTGGTCTCCAAACCAACAACACAAATAAATAAATAAAAAGGGCACATAGAGAGAGAGAGAGAGAGAGAGAGAGAGAGAGGATTAGGAAACTAGAAATGGAACTTTCAAGTCAAGAAAGGGAAATCCCAATTCCAATTAACAATTCTTATAGTCATCAATCTTGTCAATTATGATCCTGCACCCCACAATCACATTATTCCAACTTCAGCACCCCAAATCATCCCCTCCAGTGGCCCCATACCCACAGCCCTGGAGGACCATGTGCCCTACAAAAAAATGGTAAGGTATAGGGAATGCCTGAAGAACCATGCAGCAGCCATGGGTGGAAATGCCACAGATGGGTGTGGTGAGTTCATGCCCAATGGAGAGGAAGGTACCCTAGAGGCCCTCACCTACTCAGCCTGCAACTGCCACAAAAACTTCCATAGAAAATAAGTTGAAGGTGAGCCCATGGCCTCTTCTTGTGACTGCTTCCACTCCCCACATCTCAACAGGGTTGGAAGGAAAGTCATTATGGGCCATCATAAGAATATTTTTGGCCCAGAGACTTTAGAGTACCCTACAGGAACCTTTATCCCCTCTAGACCGGCACTAGCTCACCAAATGATAATGTCCTACAACATGGACTCCGATGACCGTGCCATTCGTTCCTATACGTCACTCGTGCCTAAATCTTACTACGTGTCGATGTTGATGGACTCACAAACTCGTTTGTGAGTTTTAGTACCCAAACAACTAGAAAACATGATTTTTTCTAAAAAAAAAAACTCTAAGGAAAAGAGAGAAAAAACGGTTACATCTCCCAAACCGGGACTCCAGCGACCATGTTGTTCGTTCCTACACGTCACTCGTGCCTAAATCTTACTACGTGTCGATCTTGAAGGACTCACAAACTCGTTTGTGGGTTTTAGTACCCAAACAACTAGAAAACATGATTTTTTCTAAAAAAAAACTCTAAGGAAAAGAGAGAGAAAACTGTTATATCTCCCAAACCGAGACTCCGGCAACCGTGCCGTTCGTTCCTACACGTCACTCGTGCCTAAATCTTACTACGTGTCGATCTTGACGGACTCACAAACTCGTTTGTGGGTTTTAGTACCCAAAAGACTAGAAAACACGTTTTTTCCTAAAAGAAACCTAATATGACAGCAGCATTTGAATTTTCAAGTATGATAATCAAGTAACAAAACTGAGGAAACAAGTGATAATACCTGCTCTGGTAGTGGAGGCAATGAAGCTGAATGAGGCAATGACGGTGAACGAGATGGTATATGATCATCACCCACAGATTCAACTCGTACCTGTTGTCCGCTAGATGCATCCGGAACCTAAACACAATGAAATACTGTTAATTGCAATATAAAAAAAATAAATAAAATGTATAAAAATTGCTATTTTAAGAAATTCATCAATTGCATGGTGACCTGTCGGGTTGCATCTCCAGATAAGACACCGGCTTTCATCAATTGTAAGGTGACCTGTCGAGTGATCTCTTCTTTCAGCTCCTCTCGCAATTCCTCTTTCAAATTCTCTCGCAGCTCTTCTCTTAGCTCCTCTCGCAGGCCCGTATGACAATGTGATGGACCAGTATCCTCCCTATAAACAGCAGCCCGAGATATGCCAGTGTCGTATGTGCGGCAGTAGCCATGTCCATCGTCCCCGAAAACTTTGTGAAATATCTTGTTACGAGCATCATCCGTCCTTTGCTCCTCATGTTCCTTCTCTAAAAGTCGATTATATTCATCCTACACATCCAAAAGACAAATTAATTGACAATATGAAACAAATTTAAATACTAAGATTGCAATAAGTACTACTTACAATGTAGGAAACCACATCTGGGTCATTTACTCAGCGAGTCCTCAAGTAGACACTCATCTTGTCAGTTCGATCCCCAGCCGCCTCCATCTAATTTAGCAAACATACAATATGATAAGTGAATGCTTAAAACCCAAAACATAATAATAAGCGTTAATTTTCTTACGTATATACCTCATGACGTATTGTCGAGAACTGTGTCTTTCCAGTTGTATGAGGTGGGCCACGAAGCTCCTTATTCGTTGAATTATTTTTTGCAATTGCCTACAATAGATTGGCATAATTAATGACATAAATATTCAATAAGGATGTTATTGCAAATGAATGTAATGACATAAATACTCAAACCTTTGCCGCCTCAGTCCTCCAATAATCCACGAGCTCTCTCCAGTGATTTGGAAGGACACCATCAGGACAATCGGGATAGCGGTCCAAAATGTCTCGATATGGCGTAAAATGCTTTTTTTTGATATGGTACTTATGATCCTTCCATAATTTCGCACATTTATCCATGCAAACTGGTTTGTACTCATCCGGACAAGGTTCCAAATTACGCTATAAAAACATTAGTCATTAAACTGATAGATAAATATTACAGTTTTACTAATTGAAGAAACAATAACGTTTTTACCTTAACATCCTGCCAAATCTGATCGATCAAATCAGAGGGTACTTGTGTCCAATCTGTATATATCAAGGGTATAATGTGACGCACTATGATGCCCAACTGCCCTGAGAGTTTGTTAACTTTTGTGTTCTCGATTGAGCACCACATCTTATCAAATACCACGTGATATTTGAAATCCTTGCTACTCCAGTCACGAATACCCAATGCCAAGCCTCGCCCTTTCTTTGAACACGATGAGGATGTCTCATTACCTGATGGCCCTAAAGCAAGTGAATCTAAAATAATAATATAAATCAAAACATGTGATATTAGTTGTTAGCTAAATGTGTGAACATTTATTAACTTAGTTTATACCTGATACAAGCGGCCTTGAGGATGTATCTGATGGTGCTAACCCTGCTGCCTCAGCTGAAACAGTCGGTAGAGGATGAGACAGTTGCAACATAGGTTGTTGAGATGGAACTGGTGGAGTAGTCTCCTCAGACTGAGATGTAAATAACTGCAATACATCAGACACCGTTCGACCAGTAGACCTCTTCCTCTTTGACATAATAATCTGGTGAGAAAAATACAAGCTATATACAAAATAAACAACTAACAAATAGAGGGAAAAGTATGAAAGCTTTCAAGTTTCTAAGCACATATGTGAGGGAATTAAGGTCAAACTTATCAAACTATAGAGAAAGTTTTAGAAGTTGCAAATTAACAGTTACATGTTACATGTTACATGTCAAAATATGGTTACAACTATGTACATATCAAATAATCAACTACACAAAGCTAATAGAGGAAGACAAAAGGTTAGTCCATCATTAACAAATTAGAATATGACTGTTAGACAGGAGCATCGACCGTTGCTCCTTCTGTTCCTTCCCTAACCCAGTGACCATCTTTATCATGAAGGGCAATATTTTCTTCCAGTTGTTGACTTGCATAAGGCTCAACTTGAGTGTCTAAGGAATGTATATCAAACAAACTTCTTTGTGACATCTTCACAACAATATGCCAGTCTGCTTGTAAAGGGTCTGACGCATACCAAACCTGCTCTGCTTGGGATGCAAAGATGAAAGGTTCATTGGTCTCTCGATCATCTCGGTATAATAAATGGTTGAAGTTGACCAATGTAAACTTGAAAGCATCTTCCTTCTTCCCGTGGATGTTATCAACCCAATCACACTTAAACATAACAAATGCCATGTCATTAGTGTATCGAATTTCAACAATATCAGTTAGTTGTCCATAGTAGTACATAGACCCCACACGAGGATTATTATCCTTTCGACTAGCATAACTCAGGGTCTCAGCCTTTAAACTTACATCACTATTTTGAGTAACTTGACTATCATCCATGTGCTTCACACAAAAATGGAACCCATTGACGTTGTAGGCATTATACCTGTATGCTATGTCATTAGGACCATTTGCCAAATTTGTGATTTCATCAGAGAAGATGATATTTGTTGTCCTTCGTAAAGTTTGAACCTGTTATGCAACCATGAGTGTATATTTATATTCATGAAGTGTATGTAAGTTTGAGTGAACTGAAAAAAATAAAACATACATGATTGCTGAACCAAGGGTGGAATGTTTCAAAATGCTCGCGCTGAAATTAATGATTGTCTCCTTGAGGAAATTTTTCCTTAACAAATTCAAGGTGATTGTTGTGCAATTAAATTACATATATGAAGATGATGTATATAAAACTACAACATACTTTAACATGAAGTGGTGATTAAAAAACAAACTTACTTTATGAATGATGCCACTAATTTAGAGTTGAACAAGACATAGCGATGAGCCTGTGTCAGTACACTCTTATGAGGATAAAAAAATTTGCCTAACCGTTCTGGACCATCTTTGCTCCGCACCGGTCGATTAGTTTTGGTTTCTATGTCATGAAGATATTGGGCACAGAAATTCATGCACTCTTCCATCAAGTACCCTTTAGCTATTGAACCTTCTAGAAGAGCTCGATTTCAAACATATTCTTTCAATGTTAGAAGATATCTCTCAATTGAGTACATCCATCGATATTGAACTGGTCCACACAATAATGCTTCATCTGCCAAATGAATGGGCAAGTGTTCCATTATATCAAAGAAGGCCGGGGGAAATAATTTCTCAAGATGACAAAGAGTTACTGCTATACGATCATGAATATACTGCAAGTCAGTTACACGATTCAACTTTGAGCACAGTTGCCTGAAGAAGTTGCTCAATTCAATCAACGGTTCAATGACTTTCTTAGGCAAAAAATGACGTATAGCCAAAGGAATAAGTTGTTGCATCATGACATGATTGTCGTGACTCTTTAAACCCCAAATAGTTCTTTCATCTAAATGAACATGTCGTGATATATTAGATGCATACCCATTTGACACTCTAACTTTATTTAGCACTTTCAAGAACAAATATTTTTCCTCCTTGGTCATCGTGAACTGAGCAAGAGGCAAGTACAATTTGTTGGCCCCCTTCTCTACTGGGTGCAATGCTTCTCTAATTCCCATTTCTTTCAAATCACGTCGGGCATTTGCATTGTTCTTTGACTTTTCCACAACTCCTAGTATTGTCCATAATACATTGTCACATACATTCTTCTCTATATGTATCACATCGAGATTGTATCTTACTAAATTGTATTTCCAGTACGGTAATTCATAAAAGATGCTCTTCTTTTTCCAATTATGGGTTTTGGGCTCATCATTCTTTTGATCTCCGGTACCTTACTGCAAGGTCATCCAATCTGTATTGGGTAAGAATACCTTTTGCTTCCAACTGTAACAACATCTCTGATCCAGACAACATTTCAGGTTTTGTTCCAATTTCTTGGGTCTTATCAAATGATACTCTATCCCTTCAAAATTTATGTCGAGTAGGAAAAAAGCGACGGTGGCCCATGTAGACAAACTTTTTTCCGTGCTTCAACCTTCTGGATTTAGTTTGCGTATTACAACACGGGCAAACATATTCACCTTTGGTACTCCATCCCAACAACATGGGGTATCCAGGGAAGTCACCAATTGTCCACAATAAACATGCAAACAATTGGAACATCTGTTTGGTCGATGCATCAAAAGTGGGAACACCTTCATTCCAAAGCTCATTCAACTCCTCGATTAACGGCTGCAAGTAGACATCAATCTTGTCACCGGGTCCTTTAGACCCATCTATAAGCACAGACAATATAAAAAATGGTTGCTTCATGCACATCCAAGGTGGTAGATTGTATGGAATCAACACTACAGGCCAAGTGCTATGAACTACATTCATCGATCTAAACGGGTTGAATCCATCCGACGCAAGCCCAAGCCTCACATTACGGCTATCACTAGCAAAGACTGGGTTTCGCCGATCAAAATCTTTCCATGCCTCAGAGTCTGCAGGATGCCTTAAAGTCTCATCATTTGTTCGGTCCTCTGAATGCCATTTCATTGACTTAGATGTATTGGATGACATAAACAATCTTTGCAGCCTTGGCTTCAAAGGAAAGTACCTCATTTGTTTTGCAAGCTTCAGTTTACCACGATTTTCTGAAGTATTGACACTCTCTTTCCATCTAGAAACATGACATATAAGACATTCATTAAGATCAGCATGCTCATTCCTGAACAACATACAACTGTTGGGGCATGCATCCCAAGTCATATATGTAAAGTCTAGATCTTCAGTTATCTTTTGAGCTTTATAGTAATTATTAGGAAGTTGCACACCCTCAGGAAAAGCCTCACTCAACAACTCAAGTAACATATCCATGGACTTGTCCATCCAATGATTGAGCACCTTAAGATGCAAGAGTCAAACAATGAACTACAATTTATTAAATTTCTTACATCCCGGATACAATTCACACTGCTCTTCCTCTAGAAGCTTGAAATACTTAATAGTTTCTTCATTCCCTCCTATCTGGACATCATCATTCTCAAAACTTCCACCTACATGCGGAATAGCATCATTTATCATACCGATCATATCATCTGCAAAGTCTGCATCCCCCAACATTCCACTGTCTCTATCAGGGCAACTAGAACTAGAAAGATAAGATTCCCCATGACTACTCCAAATCTTATATTTTCTTAACATCCCCTTGTTGAGAAGATGCTCACGCACAACATCTCGTGAAAAATAGTAACGATTTGCACACTGTCTACAAGGACAGTAGATCAATGAATCTGCACCCTTGCCAGTGTACACAAACACAAGAAATTGGTCTATTCCGTCCACATATTCCCTGGAAAGCCTATCACCAGAATCAATCCAACTCTTGTCCATTTTTCTGTATATATCCACATAAACATTACTAATTAAGTCACCATACGTAAAATATAGATCATAAATGTTCATGCAACGTGAAAATTATCCATACAACTCCTCTTTAATAGGTAGGTGGTCCTATCCCATTCAGGAATGCATAATCTATGCAATAGGAAGTAGCTCAAACCGTTTTATCCCTCTTTAAGGAAAATCCGGCAGCATCTCCCTACAGTTCTCCAAGTACGCGACGTAAACGAAGTGTATTGTTGTACACTACATCCCCGTATGTACCCAGAGAACACAGAGTTTGCTACACAGAATTTCCATCAAAGAAGAACAATTTAAACCGGTGAGCCACTAACTACTACATAGATTTATGCATTCCTGAATTATCCGAAACTGGATAATTCAAAAACTATCTCATCGTAGTTGAATCCACAAACTACATAGACGATTCTTGAACTTGTTTAAGGTTATATGCTTATATTTTAATTAACTCATGATTGCATGAGTTAATTAAAATATATAAATATAAATTGTTACTATAAAGTAAGAAAGTGAATAAAACAAACCTGCTGGACCATAGACAATGGCAAATGATTGTAATGTTTATGAAATTACAAGCACACAGATATACTATCATGAAGAAGAGAAGCGCATTGTGCTATCAAGAAAATAAAAGATTGAAAACAATCATATTCATTAAGCAGTTAGTGACATCTAAATAAGTGTATCAACCATAAACAAGAACAAGGGCATATGGTTGAAATTCTATCATTAATCAGTTAGTCTAGATGGTTTCAGATAGCTAAAATTGAAGCAAACCCCATTTCCTTTTTCCTAGTTTCTTATTCTTAAAAAGTTCATGTGAGTCTAGTTTTTACTAGTTTTGAATTCATCACCAAATTTTTAATATTGAGAGAGTTATAACCAAAAAAAGAAAAAAAATTACGTGGTTAGATATTCCATTCCGAATTTTGGGTTATTTGCACAAAATTCACTAGAGACTTCTAAGGTCTCATCCAAAGCCTCTACAAGCATCAGTCTTACTTACATAATTCTCAAGATAATATTAATTTCAAAGCTTTCAAAATAGAGTTTACTCGTCTTATCTATTTATTTTTTTCAATTTTCATTGAAATCCACATGCAAATATTATCTTAAATGTAAGGAAAAACTAACTCAAATGTAATGCCTAAAAGCAAAAGTTGGTGTGTCATCACTCTTTTTGGACTGCCATTGAAGTCAATAGCTTTCTCCTTGCATTATATATATTTGAGAAGAATTTCATTCAGGTGACGAGATTCATGGAATGCAAAGTGACGGGGGAAATCCTATCCTTCTACTCTGGAAAGTTTTATGGCTCTGTTTTGTAGTAATAAAATCATATCTCCATATGGAAGAGTAAATAAATTCGTTAATGTATAATGTGATGAATTTTATACATGAAATAATTTGTAAATGTATAATGTGTGATATCTGATATAGAAACAGAGAGCTCGAAACAGAGAGGCGACGAGGGAGAAAGAGATAAGCTTACCAGTGGATGTGGACTTCCGGCGGCGACAGCACCAAGGCAAAGGCTTCGTCGACGAGGGGTAGCAGTCCGTGAGGAGTTTCGACAGCTAGGGCTTCCAGTCGCCGCTACAAGCGACAAGGGAGGAGGGAGGAGGGAAGACAGACGGCTCACCAGTCGACAAGGCTTTCGGCAATGCAAGCCATCCAAGCGTCGTCTTCCGGCAGCGGCTTTCAGGCGTCGTCTCCGGCGATGGCCTTCCAGGCAAAACACTATCGTGCCGCAATTGTGATCGGCGACATTTCCAAGCTAAGGCGCGCGGCTGGTCGAATAAGAGGGAAAGAGGGAAAGAGGAGAAGAATAGGGGGGAAAATGACATTGGGTGTCGAAACTACGCCGTTTTATATCCAAACGACGTAGTTTTATTTAAAACATTTGCTACGGTAACCCCATCGTAAATACGCCGTCGCGAATAGTGGGGGGTCATCTTTGCGCATGCAAAACGACGTCGTTTTTCTCTCTTTCCTGACGGCATCAATGCCATCGCAAATAGTGCCGACGAAAATAACATTTTGTTGCGTCGGGGAAGTTGCCGTCGCAAATAATGGGGTATTTGCGACGGCATAAGTAGCCGTCACAAATAATCCGTCGCAAATAACCCTTTTTCTTGTAGTGAAATCGGTTCCTTTTCTTTTTCCTCAACTTTTGTTATCAAAAGAGAAGCACTAGCAAAAACTACCAATATATGTAAACATACAAACTGACAAGTAAACACAAAACCCACACAGTGCACTTAGGATCCTATTTTCTTCACAAATTGTATATGTATATATCCGAAGTGTAATGTGTAGATTCTGCGTTCGAGATTTTAATGAAAAATGTATTTTTTTATTAATTTTCTAATAATAAGAAATGCTAAAATATCAATAAAATTCTAAAAACACAATAGGTGGCATAAATGCTATTAGATTGGAAATTATTTTTAAAAAAGTGTTAGATAAATAATTAGTTTCACAAAAAGTGTTATTTTGACAAAATACTCCATCAAGTAGACAAACTTGAAACATTTAGAGATAGCTTAGTAGAGTTGAACTGAAAACGATCCCATTATTCCCATTCTCTACATTCCAATTTCAGTAGAGTACGTGTACGAGAGAAGTGGCTTATTAGATTGGACCCATGGGCCTATGAATCATCACTTTGTCTTGATCCCAGCTGGGTTGAGTGGCCTAACTCAACTAAGCAAATTGACTCTTTTGCTGTCACGGATATGACACACCCAACTCAAAATGTTGCATAATTATTGAAGTTATGTTTGTACTAAAAATTTGCTGATAAAAAAAATTAAAAAAACAAAAAAAAAAAGAGAATAAAAATATTGTTTTATTTTGTATTTTTTCTTGTATTATTTCCTTTTTATTTGCTTTGCCTATGATAAATTTGTGTTCCAACACAGCATAAAAAATATAAAAAAAAACAAAGGAGTTTATTAAGCAGTTGGAGCCTTTTTTTAAACCCCTAATCGTTAGCGGGATTAGAAGCTTGCCCCCCTTTCAGTACAAATATAACTGAAGTTCTTTTATGTATCCAAAAATAAAAAATATATAAAAGCCGAATATCATCGTGCAATAGCTTAACAAAGCTGGGGGGAAAAAAATGGTCGCCATGATGGCAGTGGCCCAAGTTTTGTCAGGTACTAGTTTAAAAAATGCCTACTGAGATGATTCCAAAGTCCAAACTCGAAAAGCAAGATGTACTGCTTTACTGCCAATTTCTAAGCAATAGTTGACTCAACATTTAGATTAAAAAAAGGCAGAAATTGTAAGCGTAATATTTAAAAGAGTCTTGCCACCATGGCGGAGCTAACATAAGTCTATACAGGCAAGTGCCATTCTCAAATTTTTAAGAATTATATTTTTATTTATAAATTTAAAAAAATTTAATTTGTCCCTTTTAAAATTTTCAAATGTCGTCTTCAAGTTTTTAAAAATGTCATTTTAATTAATAATTTATAAAATATTTCTTAATTTGGCTCTCTATGCCCCACTTAAATAGTTATTTTTAAATTAAAAATTTCATTATATATTATAAATTTTTATACATTATACATATATAGAAGTTAAGTATCTTATTGACCTATTGGTAATTATAAAAAAAATTAAAATTTATTAATAATGTCCTTTTTAAAAATATTTTCTGGCTCCGCTACCACTTGCTAATGTACGCATTTATGTAGTTGTACACTTTACGCAATAGATAAAGTATGTTTTAAGTTTGTTTACGTGACAATCATTTTCATTAGTTGAGTTTCACAGCCAAAACGATCCATCTAAGAAAATGGAATAGGAGCTCTCATTTTTTGGTTTTCTGTTTTCCGAAAAAAAAGCCCCTTTAAACGGTGCCGTTATACGTTAACTTCCCCAACTCCCCGAGAAGGGGGATAAACCATGGTTAAACCTACTTAGTTAAGGCTGGCCAATCAGCTTTCTTGGCTGTCCGCCGGCTGTAACCGCGGTTAAGATCCCTCTCAGCTCTCTCTCAGATCCCCTCTCCCACCTTCCGCCCTTTTTAAAAGCGAGAGCGTCCTGAGACGAATTGCACATTCGCACTTCAGGGTTTTGAATTTGGGGGCGTCTTAATAAACGTCACCAAAATAAATCTCAATATTCTTCTTCGTTTTCGTCTCTCTGCATTTCAATCAGTCCTTAGATTTCGGTTAAACTCAAAGCGAAAATGAGAGAGTGCATTTCTGTTCACATTGGTCAGGCCGGGATTCAGGTCGGCAATGCCTGCTGGGAACTTTACTGCCTCGAGCATGGCATTCAGGTATATCTTCTACTGTTCTGTCAATTTCTCACCTGCACTTATTCCGTCTACGCCTGTATTACATGTATATGTGCATATATAGCTGCAATTTTGTTACATTGTTACCAGATCTAGCGTTTTGGTGAGTTTTGCGATCGATGCAAATGCCATTTCTAGATCTCTGAGTAGTATTCACTATGGTTTCCACTTTTAAGTTTGATTCACTTATGTCTCATTCCTTATCTGCATCATGCGATCTGAGTGAACAGTCTATAGGATTTGTCTTTACTTTAATTTATCAGATCTGCGATATGTTTCAATTTGGAATGTTTTAATCTTGCTGCATATTTATTAGATACTGAAACTCTCTCCTAGTCACAGTGCCATTTTTTAGAATCTACTTTTTTTGGTCGATGATCTTTGTTATATGAGCATGATCGAGTGATTTCACCGTCACTATGGTAGATCTAGGGTTCAGGATGCACGCTAACGAACAATTGCTTGTATATGTTCTGATAGAGGATCCACTATTGTGATTAGATTACAGTATTTTAATTTTCCATATCCGGGCTTGTCATTGGTTTAGGAATATAGAATTTGTGTTATGGTAATTCACCTGGTATTTTTAACAGATTTGGTGTGGTGCCCTGAGGATTTAAGATCAGATGTTGTGTTTGTGCTTTGTATCCTCGACACTTATCATTCCACATTATGTTCAAGATGTAGAGGGCTAGCCTTTTTGCAGGTTATTATGATACACATTGATTAGAACTAACTTTACAATATGCTTATTCGGTGTCTTGATATGCCATTAAATCTGTGATCACTTTTCACATATGACTGACTGAACCCCCCAAACACACACACATCAAAAAAAGAAAAAAATAAAATGTGTTTATTAATGTCCATTCCCACGTTTTTTTTAACAATTCAGTTCATATTTTCCACTATTATTCATGTTAGTGCTATCCGTTCTTATCTAATTCTCATGAAATCTCACTCTCTCATTTGATTTGGCTCGATCTAGACAAATTATTCAGAACAAATTTGCAATAATGTGGGTAACTTGCGAGAACTTAGGTTTTTCATAGTCTGCTGTAAATTTGGCTATCAACAGATGGTTGGATTCTGGCAGAAGTTGATTTTTCTATAATTTCCAAATTGAGAAATTTTATGCTGCATGTTTATTCTTCTTTGTTGGAGTATATCTGGAACATTGCCCTGTGTCAATAATCTAATATTTGGTCTATTCTGTGGCCGATTGTGCTCATTGTGTATTGAGTAGGATATGTTTAGAACTGCATCCATTGTCGATTACTAGAATTGCAAGGATATTCTTTAGGTTAGGAATTGTTTGATACTTGTGATTCTGTCTTGTATATACTGTAGTATACCAAAAACTGATTTTTTCCCTGGATTTCTGGTATGTTTTTCTGATTAGTAATATTCTTTTTTGGTCTTTGGCAGCCTGATGGCAAGATGCCAAGTGACAAGACTATTGGGGGAGGTGATGATGCTTTTAACACCTTTTTCAGCGAAACTGCTGCTGGCAAGCATGTTCCCCGTGCAATTTTTGTAGATCTTGAGCCCACTGTCATTGATGAGGTGAGGACTGGAACATTCCGCCAACTCTTCCACCCAGAACAGCTCATCAGTGGCAAGGAAGATGCAGCTAACAACTTTGCCCGTGGACACTATACAAGTAATTATTGTGCTCCTTTTCATTCCATTTCTGCTCATCTCATCCGCATTGAAGTAGTCAAATTCTGATACGATTTTTTACTTCCGTGTCAGTTGGGAAAGAGATAGTTGATCTTTGCCTGGATCGTATCAGGAAGCTTGCAGACAACTGCACTGGTCTCCAAGGTTTCCTGGTCTTTAATGCTGTTGGTGGAGGCACTGGTTCCGGTCTTGGTTCACTTCTGCTGGAACGTCTGTCTGTTGACTATGGCAAGAAATCCAAACTTGGATTCACTGTCTATCCCTCACCACAGGTCTCAACTTCTGTTGTTGAGCCCTACAACAGTGTCCTCTCTACTCACTCACTTCTGGAGCACACTGATGTTTCCGTGCTGCTTGATAATGAGGCCATCTATGATATTTGCAAGCGCTCCCTGGACATTGAGCGTCCCACCTACACCAACCTTAACCGTTTAGTTTCTCAGGTACTGCTAATGGTTCTTCTTGGTTCCTATTGCTCTTCATCTTGACTTGAAATTTGTTTCCTGACCATCTTCTAACTTATGACGCAGGTGATTTCTTCCTTGACTGCTTCTCTAAGGTTCGATGGTGCATTGAATGTTGATGTGACTGAGTTCCAGACTAACCTGGTCCCATACCCCAGGATACACTTCATGCTTTCATCTTATGCTCCTGTCATCTCAGCTGAGAAAGCCTATCATGAGCAGCTCTCAGTTGCAGAGATCACCAACAGTGCATTTGAACCTTCATCCATGATGGCCAAGTGTGACCCACGCCATGGCAAGTACATGGCTTGCTGTTTGATGTACAGAGGTGATGTAGTTCCTAAAGATGTGAATGCTGCTGTGGCCACTATCAAGACTAAGCGCACCATCCAATTTGTTGACTGGTGCCCTACTGGATTCAAGTGTGGCATCAACTACCAGCCCCCGACTGTTGTTCCTGGTGGTGATCTTGCCAAGGTGCAAAGGGCTGTTTGCATGATCTCCAACTCAACCAGTGTTGCTGAGGTTTTCTCGCGCATTGACCACAAATTTGACCTTATGTATGCTAAGAGGGCTTTTGTGCACTGGTATGTTGGTGAGGGCATGGAGGAAGGTGAGTTCTCCGAAGCCCGTGAGGATCTTGCTGCTCTTGAGAAGGACTATGAGGAGGTGGGAGCTGAGTCTGCTGAGGGTGAAGATGATGATGAGGGAGATGAGTACTGAGAGGTGAATCCTCACTACTTGGGTGTCCTAGGGTATTTCTATGTTACGTTTTCCAATATGGTTGTATTGTATCCTTTTACCTATTTCTTTTCACATTATGTGTCATGTTACCAGTGTTGGAACTTGGAAGCAGCTTGCTTTGGTGGTGTTTGCATGTTATTGTGTTCTTATTTCAGGCCTCTTTAATGATATGAATGTGGCTTTGTTGTTTTTTGAAGCTTGGTAATTCTGTGTGGATATAATAAATTCTTGGAATAGTCGAGTTTCAATATGTGTGTGAAATTTCTTGAGCACCTTTATCTTCGGCTGGATTTGAGCAGAGTCTCTATCCATGGAAAGTTGCATTCTTAAAGAGAACATGCATGTTGTAAATCATATGGTTTTTTCAATTACAAGTGTCCTGCTGCCTCTTTGTTTACTAGAGGGGAAATGCGCATTTTTTGTTTGTTTGTTGTAGTTTCATTGATTGTTTCAAATTTGCCCTCTGGGGTGTTCTCCATCTAGGCAGTCTTTACTGTCATAATGTCTAGTATCTGAACAGACTGGCACTTCTGTTAAGTTGAAGTTATACAGCATCTTGTTCGGGCTATCCAGAGAATTATTCAACATTTCGTGATATTGTCATATATAGAATCTCTATTTAATTCCCTATTAATATTATTTACGAAATTGAAATATTGAACTTAAGAACCGTTGGGGTAAATAAACCCAGGAGAACAGGTTTTTACACTAGTAGCAAATCAAGCATTTGAACAAGCAATCAGCCGGAACAGAATCAGCATTGCAGTCTCTAATCCGATGAAGTATAAAGGTTACAACACTACAATCCTGGGTTGGAAGTTTTGTTTGGAAAGCTTTGTAGTAGTTTTCAGTGGGGATAGGGTGGGTGAGAAATTCTTCTCTTATTCTTGTGATTTTTGAAATTTGAATTGCCTCCATTTATTTATTTTTAATGGAGAACCTAAACTGGCAATTAGTCGTCAGCTGTCGGGACGTGGCCTTGCACGTGCGGTTGATCAATTAGATTAATAAGACGTTGGAGAAAGGGTTTATTTGTTTGTGCATCCCAGTTTAATGAAAATGGAGTTTGGCCAGAGGGAGAGAGAGAGAGGGCGAAGGGGTGGTCTTCCACGCATTATGCATCTCTTTCCATAGTCTTGCTCCCTCTTTTCCTCCATAGCATCTCATTTTCACCCCTCTTTTCTGAGAATAGCTGTTAGTTTAATCCAATACAATTCCCACTGTTGTCTGCTGATATACATGTCCAATTGAGGGTAGTGAATTCCATCCCTAAAACCAAACCCCGTCAGAAAATGTTTTGCGGCCTTTGCCTTGGGCAAATATTTATTTGCCGAAGCCTTAATACCAGCATTGCAAATGACTACTTTGCCCTCTCATTGTTCCAGAAGCAATTTGAAAAAAAACTGCAGCTCTCACTTGGTAATTACCAAGAAGAAAGAAGGGTATTCACGTCCTTTCACCAAAAACAAAACCGGTGTGAAGTTTACAATGCCGCTTGGCAACGTAACCTAACTTCTGCAACCACCAATCACAGGCTCTAGAAATCACCACAGCCGTTGATTCCAAAAGCTCTGCATGATTTGTGTAACTGTGGCATAACAATTTCTTTGTATTCTTTTTTATTTATTTTGAAAGGGAAAGAAAAATAAATAAAAAAATTTGACTGCAAAGACGACTGCAACAAGAACAAGGAACAGAAAAGGCTATTAAATTAAAAAAAATTGGAATTCCTTAACAAATTCTCTGTGGGCTTATGACATTTGAGCTCTTTTCGTGATCTCTCTACAGTGCCTCTCTCTCTCTCTCTCTCTCTCTCTCTCTATTCTCTGTTTCCTTCAAGGGTAATGTAGCTACTCCGGTTGCTCTGCAGTCTGCGCACGAATATGTTGTCTCCTTGAAAGGGAAAAGAGAAAGGAAGAGATAAAGCCTAAAGGGTAGCTTTGGAAAGCTTATCGGTAATAAAGCCATGGAAAAGAAGAAGAGAGATCGCAAGTTTGCTTCCATTACCTCTCAAGAAGCTAAGGAACCGAATGAAATCTCGGTAACAACCCCTTCCGCTTCTTTAATTATTTTTTGAAAATGTGCGTGTCTCATATTGTTCTATTTTTTTGGGTTTTGCTAAACCCTTGCAGCTGCAAAAGCCAACTAAACTTACCTACTTTAGTGGGTTTTTTTTTTTTTTTTTTTTGTGCTTTACTTGATTTTGGCTTTCTGTGTTGTTCAGTTGTTCAAATGCTTAAAGCTTCACATCAGAAAGTAGGACCCAGAAAATTTTGAAGAAACAGTGGAACTTTGCATTGAACAGATTATATTTATTTTATCGTTATAGTGTTGCATTATATGTAGCAAAATAGATGAAATTTGTTTATCTGGGTATGTTGGGAAACAGGCTGACAACCATTTTCAAGATAGTTTGATATCGTTTCAACAGGTAATAAAATTATTTTGTTTAGGATGCTATTATGGAATTAGTTTCTGGGGCCCACAAATGTATTTCAGTATTTCTATGTAGGAACAGGACACTGCATTAGTTACCTTATATATACTCCCTTGATGAATTTAATCAAAAGCAGATGAAGGAAGGTCAGAACCATTCTTGTGTGGGACTTGCTGCTGGAAAGAATGCCACAAGTGGTAGCTCTTCACATGATAATGCACCTTCCTTGAATCAACAATTCCAACCCGTTGTTCAATGGCCACAATCTGCAATGGAACAATCCCCATTGTTCTTAAAACCTTGCTTATCTGGCCAATCACCCTCAGCTACCGTCCCAAACCAATGGCAGCTATTACAGCATCAGCAGCTAAATCCCACTACCCATCAGGTCCAACACAGCCAACTACCCCCACATTTAGCACAACCAGCCATGCCATTTTGGCTGGCCCAGCGGACTGGTTACCATTTAAGTGGTGTTAATGCACCTGCTTCTTATCAGCCATTTAATCCCGATGGAACTACTGATATTAGTTGGCAAGGTCCTGCCATAAATGGAGGTGGAACATCAGCAAGAAACGAACCCCAAATTCCAAGCTTTTGTTACCCATATCCAGGCTTTCCAGGTAAATGTACTGGTATTTGAGTATCATCTATGCTTATGAAATTTTCTTTTGAAGCATCTCAAATTGTTGTATGCTAAAATGTCTAAGCATTGTCGAATTCCTTGAATATCTAGACATCGTCTCTTGATCGTGTTAATTTTTGTGGTAAACTATGTATATTACTGATCTCCCAGGATGGAAGGATAATTTCCAAACTATTTGTGAACATCATAAACTGTGGATTATCCTTAAATTGTTCCCTAATATATAAAGTTCTGGCCTTTTCATCTCTATAAATCTTGTGAATTTATTGAGTACAGGTGCTTGGTTAATTCCTAATCTACCACTATGCCACCAAGCTCATGTAAGTTGAGTTGAAGGATGTTGAAGTTTTTCTTGTTAACAGGTCCTTGGGATCCCACATCTTGGTGGGGTCAAGCACAACCAACACTTCCTCCTTGCACCTACACTTTCCCAGGAGCATTTGGCTATATTTCTTCGCGACCGCCACCACTTCCTGGTTGCTCAGCTGCCTCCGGTCAATCCTGTCAGAGAGGAATTATTCTGCCACCAGCAAAACTTTCACAGAAGCACCAACAACTATGGGAAGCTCAAGTAAGGATTTGTTCTTCTTTGTTTTTCTAGTTTTTCATTCAGCTCTTCTCTTCATTTTTTTTGGAGGATTTCAGCTCTTCTCTTCTACATACTAGCTACCACTTTATATAGTCAAATAGTGGAAATGACATAGTGGGATTTTATGCTGTTGGGGATGCAGTCCGCAGAAAATGTTCAGCTATGGGCTGTGATTGTTCAGCTGCAGTCCGAATTGGCTGATTACAAGAGCCGCTTAATGAAGCTTGAGTCAAAGGATTTATCTCTGAAACCAACAGTTGAAGAGACCACTGCTCCTGTCAGTGGGACTTCTTTAGCTAGACAATCATCAAAGAGAGGGAGACCAAAGAAACCAATTGCTTCAGTTGATACTTTATCTTCTCCTGGTGAATGTCGCCCTCGAGCTCTTGGTCGAAAGCCTGCACCATATAATGTTCTACCTGAGACAAGAGATCTAAATATTAGGAAGGAGAGGCTAAAGAAAGTTAAGCAGAAAGAAAATTGCTCTTACTCTACCATTCAGCACCAAAATGATGGAACCATCGCGAATATCTTGACCAACTGTTGTAGCGGCATGGAGATTTCTGGAACCAATTCTCACAATCAAATTCATCAGGATGTTCAGGGAGTTGGCCTTTGTTCTTCCTCTGGTATGGATAATAAGAATGGAGACTCCGGGACTGTTTTTCCAATATTGACACGTCATGTTAAGGGCGTTGAAACAAAAGGTGTGTCTACCAATATTGTGAGGAGCATCAGTAGTGAAAATTTTGTGTGGAATTCAAATATTCCCTCTGAGGACTGTGGAAGAGATTTGGTGAACATGAGCACTCAGGGTTACTACAATGATGTCGATGTTACAGGACAAGGAAGGAATGTTGTGGTCGGCTGGAGTTTTGGGAATGAAGAGGGTGCTTCTGTTGGTCTTCAAAATGCTGCGGTAGAATCAGCCAAAGATGAAGCTGGAGAAGAGATGGAGGATGATGACAGCTCAGGCACCGAGGATATTGCATGAAAAGATAACAAATGCTCGGGGAGATTTGAGTCCCAGAGGTTTGCATAAGTTGAATAGCTAGTGACAGAATTTCACAGTTTCTTCAAATCTGCTGAGTCACATTAGATTTGTTTTGTTTTCATTTTTGGATTATCACGTAAGTTTCGGCTGATGATGTGTGTGCCTGGCTCAATTGGGCTCTTCCTGTAAAGAGGAAAGGGGTCTACCCAAAATTTTGTAGAGGAGCAGGACTACATGTTAACAAAATATAACAGATAATGATATGAACTTTTTGATACATTTACTTTAGGGAATTTGTACACAATTTGTCTCGAGTTGCACGACATTGATACGCTTCTCTTAATTTAGTGCTGTCACAGGGAACTCCGAGCTCTCCTAATGCAACTGCACCGGCGAGGCCATGAGCAAATATTAATGAAATAGTTGAGGTAATGTGACAAACTGATACAACTCGGATAAAATGATCTCTGAAATATGGAAGTTTTCAGTTTTCCTTTGTGCTTGACCTGATTAGATGTTGGAAGATGAAACCAGTGATAACTAAAATCTGGAGAACGGAAATTTTTACGCCTTGAGTGAAATCTCCTTCACTTCTTAGAACATTCAGTTCACGCTCTTATCTCATATCTACACGCTTCGTGTGAGAAAGGGTGTGATTGAAGTCCCACATCACCCGAATACAGGCCGGTTCAAACATCTGAGTTGCCCTAACCCGATCTCAAATATAGTTGCCTTCTTATTATTAATTCATTACTAAAAAAAGTCATACAAGTTAAAAAAAATTATTTCTTTACAAGAATAAAAAAAATTTAATGGGATCAAATAATTTTTTTCTTTGCAAAAATTAAAAAAAAAAATTTAACCTAAGGGGTTGTCCTAGCTTGAGAGGTTGCCCAAGTCCCAAGACTTGCTAGGCTCACCCCAGGGCTGGTCCTGACCGAATAAGAAAGTCATCACCTCTATATATGTCCATGAGTAACCCTCGTCATGAAAGTCAGTTTTTAGCATTGAGTTAGGCATATGAGTTCTTCAACATGTATCAAAGCTAGGTTCTTAGGACCACTCAACTTATGTTTTTACCTCACATATCCACGCTTAGCGTAAAGGAGGGCGTGAGTAAAATCCCCTTCATCTCTTGGGACCAATCAACTCGAGGAATTTTCTCCAATAGAGACAAAAAATACCCGTAAATAATTGTTTAACGATAATGTGCACACTTTATATAATTAAAACTCATTATTAGACCATCGGCGGTCTTGAGTTGATTCAAGTGTTTTTTTTTTTTTTTTGTAAAGTATCTTTCTATAACTGTATAAAAATAAATTGCAATGTAATGTTCATAAATTTCAAGACAAGACAACGTTAAATCCAATAATTAAACAAAGACAACAAGAAGGAAAAATATATATCAATAGCAATTAGAAAAAAAATATATATCTAAGAATTGAACACAAATTCTTTATAAAAGGCAAGCAATTAGGAGATACATATATCAACATCATCACAGGAAAACATATATAATTTCACTTTTTTGTTAGGAGAAAAAAGCCAAAAAATAACAGTTACGGTTTTGTTATTCTTCAAAACTAAAAACATGACTTTTTTTTTTTTTTTTGTAAGTTGACAATTGCAATATTTTCATACTAGCGTTAACAAAAAAGAAAGTACAAGAAAATTGACCAGAAAAGGAATTCAAGCCTAACGATTCTCTACCTTTGCATTTTACAGTGCTCTGCTGTTGATCTTTCTAAGTTTTTAAAGAGGCATTAGTGCTCTTAGGACCACTCAACTTATGCTTTGGGTTGGGCAAATCCCATTTTTAAATGAATAGAATAAAAATAAATAAATTCAAAATTGAGTGAAAACTGCCGATGCCACTTAGACAAACTTTGGTCTGTCACTGTATATGAGTGAAGTTTCACATCACCCAAATACGAAGGCTATCACTTATATAAATATCCTTGGACAACCCTCACTTTAAAAATCGATTTTTAAGTTTGAGTTAGGTCTATGAATTCTTCAACATGGTATCAGAGCTAAATTTCGAATGACTTTTACCTCTTAGGAGCACTTAGCTCACACTCTTATATTACATGTCCACGCTTTGCGTGAAAGAGGGTGTACGTGAAGTCCCTTTCACCTCTTGAAACCACTCAACTTACACTTTTACCTCACATCTCCACTCTTCATGTGAAAAAATGTGTGAGTAAAGTCTCACATCACTCAAATATGAAGGTCATCACCTCTATATATATTTTTAGACAATCCTCACCTTAAAAGTCAGTTTTCAGAATTGAATTAAGCTTGTGAGTTCTTTAATTTGGTATCAAATCTGGGTTTCAAAAAGCTTTTTTGAGATCACTCAACTTACACTCTTACCTCGTATCTCCATGATTCATGCGAAGGAAAGTGTGAGTGAAATCTCATTTATCTCTTAAAACTATTCAACTTATGTTATTACCTACATCTTCACGCTTCGCTTAAAGAAAGACGTGAGTTCTTCAACAATATCTAATGCATCACATTATGACTTGTAAAACACGTGCACTTTATACTTATGAACACAATAGTTCCCGGAAAAACAAAAGGAAAAAAAAAAAAAAAGGAAAGAGGCTTCCAAAATATCCTTTCTGGCTTGCATGCTCCAAATGGACGGACAATTGGGTGATAACACTACCAGAGACTGAATCACCCAGGATCATTTAGGCAGGCCAAACTTGTGAGTGTAGCCTTAAAACAGTATAACTTCTCATGAGTTTGACTTTTGCCTAAGCACAAAGAGTTAATGGTAAGTGGTTTACATCTTGCGAATACTCTTATCCAGATGTGTATGATTTGCCTTTGATTAAATTAGTGGCGGACTCAGCATTTTATATGAGGAGAGCCAAGGTAAAAAAAAAATAATTTTAAACTGAGTGTAAGGTAAAAAATTTTAAATTTTGGATGGCCATTGCACTATATTTGTTTCTGAATATGCAAAAATTTATGGGGGTTTAAGAGATTTAAAAATTTTGGGCAAAAATTTCAAGATTTGAAAATTAGATAGAGGGCAAAAATAACAACTGTCTTTAAGCAACAATAAAGTCGGATGTGTACTAAATTATTTGGTATGATGAGGGATAAAATGAAGAAACAGCACCGAAGTTCAAAAGATTTCGTTTAGCCAAGTGGTGGATTCATGAGAGTAGCTCTGAATTTTTAATACCCAAAATCAAAATGAAGTTTTTAAAATTTCTGTTAAATAATCTCTTAAACTTTATGGCCTGTCGTGTGGCATCTTTTAACATTATTAGCAGTGAAATAATAGTCAAATTGCTGTCCCTGATTTCTTATATATGTATATCATATGTCAGATTGCCAAATGTAAGTGAAGGATGATGCATTGAAAAAGTGCAGTTTTAGGGGCTTTCAATACGTTTTCAATCCCAAATACTCTTAACGTTTATTTTTTTAGAGAAAAAACAAATGAATATCGAAGTTTTATTACTATTAGATAACAATGAAAGTGAGACTCAACGGAGACGTTCCTTTTGGGGGAGGCCACGTGTCTCTCTTCCAACATCACTCAAATAGTTTTTTCTACACATGCCTTTTCTCTCCTAGAGCCCCCCAACAGTCGAGTTTGGATACAAAAAATAATTACTGAGATAAAATAAAATAAAAAAGTAGGTCCAATTATGTACAGTGACCTTATACTTACTGTAATACTTAAATATTAACGGTAATACTTTAATCCTTCATCTAATCACATTCAATCATCATTTACGTAATTAACGAAGTTTATATAGTTCGTATGAACGATAATTTTTTATAAATGCTCAAATAAGTAGTCGATTAAGAAATAAATTTTGAAATTTTTGAGTTATTTTATTTCCACAACCAGAGACATTGGCTATTCAATTTCTATTTAAAATTTTTTATTTAGCCACAATATTGAGAATAACCATATAGGCCTTAATTTTCGTGATGATGAAACAAACGATGAATGAAAAAAAGGAAGAAACAAGCAGGATGGCATCGCTTTGGTGGGAGATTTAACGTACATCACGGAGGAATCGTGATTCGAAAACACGACATTGTAAAGTTTGAACTGTGACGGACGTTTATACGGTTGTTCTCGCACACAGTTAATGACAGTTTCGAAGACGCTAAGCTTATAATTACGAGGAACCAAAAAACAATATAGAAGACCTTAAGCTATCAACAACAACCAAAAAAAAAATAGAAGACGTTAAGCTAGATTTATATTTTTGAAGCACGAAAGTCATCCTTCAACTTAAACGTTTATCGTAATTGTTGAAAGACAGAGTTAAAGATGAGAAATGAATAAGTAAAATTTAAAAAAAAGTAGTAATTTCTTCAGAGTTAATTGATTTATTGATGAAAAGTGAAGAATTTTTTTTCTTTTAAATCCTCTCAATCAATTGTAACTTTTGCTGTGTGTACTAATACCCTCATCTCAAGTAATTTTTTTTTTCTGTTGGGTCAAAACTTATACAAATTTATATACAAAAAAGTATCTTCAATGAGCTCTCTAAAGTGGTTCTCTTAACTATTTTAAAGAGCTAAACTTAAAAAATAACCCTCCAACAACTCTTTATTTTAAAGATTCTCATTTTGGCTCTTCAAATGTAGAGAACTAAAAGTGACTCTTTAAATTTTAATTCACAAATTTCTCTTACTCTCTCTCTCTCTCTCTTCTTTTATTTCTTATTTTATTAGGGTGAATGTTAAAAAATAAATAATTCATGAACTAGTCAGTTAAAATAAGGATTACGGTTAGAGTATTTTTTTAAAAATAGTTAGCTAAAATAAAGAATGAAGTTTTAAGTATTTTTTAGCTAATTATTTTAGAGAGTAGTCTTAAAAATATTCTAACAATATGATTGAATGAGAATTTTTTTCCAAAAATAAAAATTTTGAAATGCATTTTATCCTCTCAAGTTTTATTGTTTGACAATTTAAGATGAAGGTTCAAATCTTGGAGGTAAACGTCAATTCTAATAGCAATTCCCCAAAACCACAATTGGCATGGCGTGCTAATAAAGTTGTTATGCTGACGTGGATAATTTCTCCTTAATCGGAGGTGTTAACTCTAATCCTTTTAGTCGGTCCAAAATTTGAATTTTTTTTCTGACATAGCGATCACTATAATCCAATTCCAGACCCTGAAACTGAATCATCATCAGAGTCCTTCACGTAATCTTCTTAGTCAAAGGGCCCCTCTTTCTCTCTCTACATATCATCAAACTGATTTTTACTCCGACGACTTCTTCGGTCCAGGCTGTTTAATTGGGATGATTCGTAGGATAGAAGACTAGTCTCTTGTTGCCCATAGAACCTGCGATCGATACAGATGTGTATGACCGCCTTATCTATACATATGTTCTGCTTCTCTTAATCTATCTCCAATGGCGGCAGCAACCGTCATAGAACCATTGAATCCCACCACCGCCACCACCTCCGCCAAGAATAACAACCCTCCAAAACCAAGACGAGTCTGCTTCTCATTCGCAGCTTATGCCAAGAACGTCATCGACCACCTCAAGGCCTCTAACGTCCCCGTCGAAGAAGGCCTCACCGACGATGAATTCACCGCCGTCGAGTCCATCTTCAACTTCGCGTTCCCTCCGGACCTCCGCTCCATTCTCCAACAGGGCCTGCCAGTGGGCCCGCGCTTCCCCAACTGGCGATCATCGTCAACCCAACAGCTCGAAATCCTCACCAACCTCCCAATTTTGGGCATATGCAAAGAAGTCTCGAGACAGAGCTTTTGGGTCCAGTCTTGGGGTGGCAAGCCTGAAGACACCGACGAAGCGGTGAAACTGGCAAAGGCTTTCTTGAAGAAAGCTCCGGTTCTTGTGCCGATATATCGGCACTGTTACATTCCTTCGACGCCGAATTTGGCTGGAAACCCGGTATTCTACGTTCATGGCGGTGATGTTCGGCTATCGAGCTTTGACGTTGCCGGGTTTTTCCAGCAAGTTGATTTTGGATTAAAAGAGGGGGTGAAGAGGCGGGCGAGCCTGTCGAATTTATTGAATGCGCCGGCGTGGGCGGCGACGGAGGCACGGAGGATCGAGTTTTGGACGGAACTGGTGGAGAGACGTGGGAAGATGGCGACGGTGCGTGGCGGCACGCGGTGGTGGCGGAGGAGTGGGAATTTGGAGGGGTGTATGGAGGATGTGTGCTGGAAGCTGAGAGACGGAGGGTGGAAAGAAGAAGAGGTCAGAGAGATGACGATGATGGACAGTGATGATGAGAGTACCGATCGGAAGAGGCGCAACCGTAAGGGGTTGAGAGGCAGAGATGGTGTGGTGAGGCACGTGCGGGTCTTGTCCTTGAGGTTGCTGCGTGCGGGTTGGAGCACGGAAGATGTGGTGGACTCGCTTGGCTGTCACGTCGAGAATGGTATACCCGATGCGGATTCTTGGTTAGACTATCAACACACAAAGAGCTATCTTCTGGAGGATATATAATATAGTACGCATGAGACGATATAACAGGAGAGGATTGATCAAAACAAAGCATGCAGGTCCATGATGATTTGAGTGCCACAAACAAGCCATATACCATCTGATTCACTGACTTTTTTTTTGGTGGGGGTTGATTATTCATTTCGATTTATTTGGGCATTTGATTCGCTGAAATAAAAAAGAAAGCTGGATAGAGAGAGACTGCACAGAGGCATAGTTCTGCTTTAGTTTTTTTCCTAGTTTTTGGACATAGACACATGTTGATTGCATGTCTCTCACTACACTGCTGACTTCATGGTTTTGTAAGTCACTCATCAATTGCATGTTTTAACCAAAACAACAAAATTGGAAAAAAAAAAAAAAGCATAAAGAAAAATATGCGTTTCTGGGTTGCTATTCCTCTGTGATTGTTGAGTTGATAATTTTGTGGGGGGTTTTGTCTTCAACTGCTAGACCATGAAAAACGGACCATGTTGCTTTGGGTCTGCATCAACTCAAGGACCATTGGAAGTCAGATCACACGACCGACCAAAGAAATAGCGGCTTCTTCTTCTTTGACTTCTTTGTTTTTTAATTTGTTTACATCAATTGATACCATTTACAATGGGAATGCTTGACTTTTGCACATATGGCATTCGTCTATGCTTTGTTTGGGCTCAGAAGTAGAATGGGTTTTGTTTGTTTCTCGGAGGACAGAGTGATTGTTGTCCGCATGGGCCTTGGGCGAAATCTTGGTGTTATCAGTAATGATTTTTATTTTTTTGTAATCGTTTAAACATAGTACACTTTCATTTTAAAATGATGAATTTATTCTTCTTTTTTTTTGGCCTTTAAGAAAATAAAGGTTTCAGTTTTCTTAAAGACTTGTAATCATATATATATATATCAATGGATGAATAACTGGTAACTTTTGGTGATCGATCTCTTATTACATTTCAAATAGTTTGATTCAGGGTTTGTTGCGTGGAACAATTTGAATACCTTAATATTGTTACACTAATTAATAAATAGGGGACAGATAGGGAGTTTCTTTAACAATTATTTTGTGGTTCTTTTCCACCTCTTTCTTGTGCGATTCGACAATAGAGATTTCTTCATTTTTTACATTTTTTGGAGAATGACGGGGTTCTACTTCTCCATGTCTCTTTCTATAGTTATTAATGATAGATACAATGACTGTCTGTTTATCTATAGTATGTCTTTGTGAGATTCGTTTTAAACTTTCAAGTTTCACATTGTGTTAGTCTTCTGGTGGCAACAATAATTAGACACATATATAATTACCTGCGAAGCGTAATTGAATTACACATTTAATGTATTTCTTTTATTTTTGTTTATATTTTTTTATAAAGAAATAAATTAATATCATGAGATCCAGTAACTTGGTGTTAGATGTTGTTTGGGGCCTACCCTTTGATTATAGATTCAAGTAACATAACTTTCAATATGTGATTCTATTTTAATTGCTTTTTTGTGTAATAGTTTTTTTTGCTAATAACAGGTAGTTTTATATACTTTTGCAGCATAATGAAAAGGTATACAATAATCATCAAAATACATTTTAAGAAACTTTTGAATGATATTTTTTGAAGCTTTTATTTGAATTTGAGATTGAAGATTATTATTTTGAAGATTTGAGATATATAAATGAGGATACATGTTCTACAATAACATAGCAATCAACTGTAAATAAATCAGCATCCGATTTTAGATAGGAATTTTGACGCTTGTTTCGATCACTCCCTTCACAGTAGACATATATCTTCATTTGTTGTTATATATCTTCAAATTTTTTCACTTGGGCATGTTTAGTTTAATTTTTTTCAAGTTTTTTGGACTTGACTTTTTTAAATAAAAATTTTGACACTTTTTTTTGCTCGTGTTTTTTTGTGCTTATCTTAGTTTATAAAAGCAAAAAAGCTATAAAAAAACAACTATTCTTTTTGCTTGTAAGTCAACAAAACTAAATTTAAGTTGTACTAAACGACTTTTTAATTGATAAAAGAGGTCATTGCACTTTAGCCCGTGGTGGTTTGAGCCAAAATCATGACCCTCTACGGTTTAGAAGTGAACAGTTGACCCTCCTTATGGTTTGGACTTATCTGTAAAATATATAAAAATCGTTAAATTTAACAAAAATTCTGTCATAAAGACATATTTTTCATTTTGTATCTCAAAATTAAAATATCAAAAAGATGATTTGATTAAATAACAAAAAAATCTCTCGATTATTTTGACATAAAAGGGTCAAATTGTCCTTTCAATGTTCTAATTCGGACAGATAAAATGACAAAAATATTTCTATAATAAAATTTTCGTTAAATACAATGATTTTTATCAATTTTGAAGACAAGTCCAAACCACAAAAGGTCATGTGTTAACTTTTAAACCACATGAAAATCATTTATTTTTGACAAAAATTACAAGAGTTAAAGTGTAATTACCCCTTAATAAATTTAGAAAAAATTGAAGGTAGAATTGTGCAAATATTTCATGATATCGTCATCATCTATCTTACAAGTTATTTAAATGCTATTTTCTCCCTTTTCAAATTCAAATTTAGAGATTTTAACAGAGTTCATCACCAAATTAGTGGAGTCTGTGACAAGGTTTCCTACTTTAAATATTTTTTCTTCTCATGAGAGAAAGTTAAATTGTTGTCGGATTGTCAAACTTACCATAACATTATCACTAATTAGGTGTAACGTTAATGCCATATTTACTTATTTCACATGCAATTAATTGCTTTAGTGATTGTTTGTTAGGGTTCATACATTCTCAATTTTGCTCTTTCATGCTTTTTTCCGTACATTTCCTCGCTTTATTTTGAAATTTAATTAGGGGAGGTCTGTGTCTATTTTGCAAAGTGTCTGGGTGGAGGTGCATTAACTCTAAACCTCATGGGTCTAGCCGAAATTTACCCAATAAAATGAGATCATTGCTATTGCCACACCGATTTGGCTGCTACCAGATAAAACTTGGAAAGCTTTAAGCTATTGCCAAATTTTTCGTGGTCTGCGAACTGCGAACTGAGAATGAAGAAGCATGTCAGATTACTACTTAGGAACGAACTACGAAGCCCCTCCCCCAAATCCTTCTATTCGAAGCATGCCAATCACCCTCTTGGAATCTGATTTGACAACAATTCCTTTTGTGGTATAGCAATCTTCTGATCTTCCATCTTCTTCTTTTATTGTTTATTTTGGGGGAAAGCTAATTTTCATTTTCCGAAACAGTTATCCATGTCAAGGTGATCATCATCTGGTTATGCTTAGATCTCTGCATCGAAGGCTAGTCCCTGTCAGATTCGGTAAGCTTCTTTATCTAGATACTAATCACCACAGTGAAACTGTTTTGAGTGTTCATGTCTTCTACTTATAATAATTTTCTGTATCGGTTTATTTTTCAGATTTTCCACTCAATTGCATTGACTCTTTGGTTGTACATCCAAATATGTATGTATCTGAGAGTTTTCAGGGCGTCTATGCTCTTGATCTAACTTTCATGTTGCACTTTTGGAAGAATGGGCTTGAAATTATGGTCCACATTGTGCAACGAATAAACAATGTTTTTGGTTTACTTGAAAATTAAAGCGAGTCTGAGGAGATAGTATATAAAACCAAGATTACTGGTAAGATAAATTGAAAATTGGATATGATATGTGAGTCTTTTCTTGAAGTTGGCTTCGCTGATATTCTGATTTTTATGACTGCCTGGCTGTCAACCTCATGTCCAAATTAGCTGATTCTCAACTGACTGCATAGAAACAGTGAATTGAAAGTCATTCCAGTATTGTTGATAGTCAGTTTGTGGATATATACAATGGTAATTAAAGCTCCTAAGTTCCTCGAAGAGGACTGTGTGCCTGAGTGAAGCACCAAGAAGGCCCAAAGGAGCCTTTCCTAAACATAAGAAATATAGTGAAACAAGAGAAGCTCACCTGTTCTTTGCGAGGAGGTTGAAGCCAAAGGCTTCCCCTCGGACCAGTCCCTAAAGGCCAAAAGGGTCTCTATATCTCATGCTAAAATGAACACAATGAGGTAATGGTAGATGTGACTGTCCTAACCTCGAAAGGAGAGAGGCTCTTGTGCTAGAGCCCCTTCTCATACCTAGACTGACATCTCCCCAGGTTGGTTGGCAGGACCCTGGGGTTCCCTTAAGCTCGGTAATGCTGACATGTTGTGGTCGCTGGACTGCATTATGGTCCAAACTTGGATTTAGGATTGTGTGCCACAGTGACTAAGAGCAAGGATCGTTGAGATGAGATAAATGTCCCAGTCTTGATCCATCAAGGCATAGGATTTTGCCATCGTCTCGGGCTGGCAGTTTAGAGAGGGAGTATATTCTTTGAACTCTAGACACGTGGCATCTCAATATAACTTAGCCTAATACAACTATAAACGGGTAACTCCCTCACTCCCTCAAGCACATGAATGGAAGAATGTTAGCCCTCAATGTGGCTGTCGTTAGTGCCCATAACTGCCATCTTCTTCCTCTCTCTCTCTGATCTTTGCTTGACTTGCTCTTCACCCGTGGCCATCTCCATTGTTCTAAGCTGATTGTTGGCAATATCTTCACCTCTACTGTGCCACTTAGTCCTTGGACATCTCTAGCTTGACCCTCCACAGTGGATCTCTCTCTCTCTCTCTCCAAAAGAGAAATAGTTGCAATTTGGGTTTGTTTGAGCACTAATTATGCCAAGAAAATCTAATAAATTGTTTAATGTAGAACATTTTGATAAGATACGGTAAGTTTTATGCATTCTTTATTTGAACTAAATCTTTCCATTGAGTGAATGTGTCCTTGAAAATGACATGGCATGCCTCTGTGATGTGATACAAAGGTGCTAATGTCTTCAACTTATCAATTAACACCCACATGATGTTTTGAAGTCTTGGTTTTGTCTCAGTATTTGTGTATTTGACACTGATTCATGTGTGTTACAACTCAAAACAATTATTATAGAAGCTTGCTACATCCATCATTGTGCTAGTTCTTTACTCCTACATCATAAGATCCGACATTAAATGTTGCTAATCAAGAAAAATGCTAAAGCTTTAAAGAATTAAAACTGAAAAAGCATACTTTGTGGTACAAATAGCTAAAGTCCAACAATGTCCTATGTGTTCAAGCATTTAACTAAAAAAATGATTCTGTTTTTGTAGGGCTACTTAATCCAATTGGGTCTTTCAATTTTTTTCAAGGGAGACATTGTTGAATATGAGCAAAAGGAACAATCTCAAATAAACTGACATCAAATAAGGTCATTTTTTATGAACCTGATCTGTCAAATATTAGGTCATTTTATATCAATCTGATCTGTCAAATATTAGGCCCTTTTTTGGGTACCGAACATTTATGTGTTAAACTAAAGAGAGATTTAGGCAGAATAGTGGGAGAGCATTTTCATTCAGTTCTATTGCCATGCTAAGAAAAAGGAAGAAAAGACATACATTAAATGGTGCCCTTACCCTGTGGATTTTGGTTGCTTTCTCCCTGTGACTGGCGGCTCTTTGATTGGCTCTCCTACATAGCCAGACTCAAGAGTGCATTGCTTTCTTTACTTATCAGTTTGCCTCTGTCATCTAGCTACTAAAATATAGTTTCTGTATATATTTGGTAGTTCTTATTTAGCTGATAACTTGCCCCTTTGTGTGCAATGGTTTTGGTTTGCCCTTAGTCTAGGCCTGTTCATTTTCATCTGTTTATAAGAACTAAGAGCTATGTCCCTTTCTCTGTCGCATGTTCAACTTTTCTCTAGGAGGTCTATTAGCTTACTGGTGTTCTGGAGAAGCTTGCCACATCTTTCATTTTCCATCCTATTGCTTGTCTTAGTAACATCTGCCTTTCCTTATGCTTAGCTAGTCTTATCTTCTGGGTATACGAACCTCTTAGCTTGAGGACTGATGCTTGCCCTGTTGCATTGTGTTTGCATCACTCTAAGGTGTGTAAAATCCAGCTTGGACCAAGTATGGGCTGCTCCCTCTCTAACCCCTTCCTTTCAAAACCTTTCTTTTCTTATTAGTACACCATTCTGTGGGCTAGGGGTGTTAAGCATGAGTCCATTGAAAGAAATCAAGGAGATTTGTCCATTTTTTGGTCTTCTGCTTCTATGATCTTTCTTGAATGCAGTAGTTCAACTATGTTCTTGGTAGAATCTAGCTCCAGTTTATAATTGCGTCGAGCTATTATTTCCATTCCTAATCAAGAGCTCAGCCTATGATATGTGTTCTTATTAGGGAGTCTCTCAAGTTATGTGTTCTCATTAGAGGTCAAGTTAGACTTATGTTACGTGTACTCTTCTAGATTTGGTAAGTACCGGTGTTTGACACTCAACAAGTGGGTAAGTGTACGAGATAGGTGACATATGTCACAAATCTAGTTGTACTAGCACCCAACAAGAATCTGTAAATAGTTGAGTTTACTATATAATTACGCATAAGACGGTGGTCTTATGCATAACTTGCTCTACGTTACTTTGTAAACACCATTTAATCCTAAAAAGTAAAAGAAGTATTTAACAACTATGAAATCTAGTTGTGCCTTAGAGTCTTTGGACATGAGAATTAGATGAATCCAACTCCAGGAAACATGTCCGCATCCAGCACTCATATCCAATTTCATGCAACATAGAGTTTGACGACTCAGACTAAGGTGTAAGTGAATAGAATTGAGTGAATATCATGATGCTTGGGCCGAGCTGGGTTGATTTTAGGCATTTTCATACTCTGCTTGTAATCATGATGAGCCTGGGAACTAATGTTGAAACTTGGCTCAGCCTGAATCACTAAAGTTTCCAAGCTATTTTGGTTGGCACCCCCTGAATATTTTAAATTGCATGTAGGCCCTGTGATTTTTGTCTATTTATGCTAAGAAATTGTGTCTTGGCCCCTCTTTGAGTTTTTGGAATTTTGTTTTAATCCTACAGTTTTTTGAGTATTTTGAATAAGAAACAGTGAAATAGTCCCCAAAAAAATGTTTTTTTTTGGGGAAATTCTTGGGTCCGCTCCTGATTAAGTGTATTATTTTCTATACAGCTGTCAAGACATGGTTATCTTGGAGTTTGAAATTTAAAAAGTCGTGGCGGATAGAGCAATAAAGGAAAAATTAATGTTATTTCATAAAGTGGAAGATTTAACATATATTATCATGTACTTATATTTGTTAAACCAAATACCATAAAGTTACAGATTATTACGCATTTACCCCCATGCATCCTTGTTGTTGAGCTTATATGGGCCATCTTAGGCATCTCAAACTCAGTTTATCATTAAAATGAGTTTTAAAACTAAGCTTGAACTTGGATTGTTGAACCTGAATAGGCTTATAAATATGGCAAGTTGAGCTGTTCATGAATAACTCAGTTTAATTGCACTGCTAATTCAGACCAAAAGCATAGAGTATTATCTGTTGTTCATAAAGCCCATCATGGTAATGGTTTGGAATTAAAGATTAGTCGAGCCATTTGGAGAGTCTTTACACCCGAAGTAAATGTATGAAGAGGACTATTCATTGGTTGATATATGCACTACTAGTTTCATTGAAGAAATCTACATCATGAAGGCGAGCATAATTGTTGTGATGGTTGAGAATAGTCTTACTAGCCTTATAATGCGCTCTTTATATTGCTTGGGCTGTCTTACTTATAACTCATCTCTTACTTGTTTAACGGTCAGTTGGAGATTAAATATGCCAACCAACTCTGTTCAATATCATAAATGTACTCTTTTTAATAAGTAATGTCATAAATATACATTACGGCTGTACTATTTAAAGAAAATGAACGTTATGGTTGTGAGATTCTGATAATATGGAAAACACTACGCAACACCGACTGGCAGAAGAAAAAATCAACAGGATTACAGGGAGAGAAATAAATTGCCCTTATCCTATAAATTGAGGTGATTCTCTCCTAAATTTCTCTCCAAGGAAACCCAACTTCCCTTTTCTCCTTGATAATTTTCCCATGGCAAGGAAGATGACCTTGGGTCGCAGAAAGATTGAAATGAAGTTGATTCCTTCGAAAAATGCTCGCCAGGTTGCGTTCTCAAAGCGCAGATTTGGCCTTTTCAAGAAGGCAAATGAGCTGTGTATCTTGACTGGTTGTGAGATTGCTGTTGTTGTTTTCTCACCTAGCGGGAAAGCCTTTTCATTTGGCCATCCTACTGTTGACACAATAGTACAAAGGTACGTTCACCAAAGCCCCATACCAGCTGCTGCTAATCGCGATTCTCGTGGGTCTATTGCTTATGCACTCAACCAACAATACACAGATTTGTGCAAGCAACTGGAAGTGGAGAAGAAGCGAGGAAAGGAGCTTGAGGGGGGTGGGACGAAGTGCCGGAGGCCCTGCTGGTTGGATGCCCCAATAGGTGATCTCAACTTGGATCAACTAATGGAATCTAAGAAATGTATGGAAGAACTTAGGGATAAAATAGCCAAGAGAGTTGACGAACTTTCAGTTGAGGGATCTGCTCCAAAGTTATCTTCTTCTGCAAATTTTGTTGGAGCTATTGATCTCAATGTTGCTATCCTAGATGAGACATAAGCTTCTGTTCAACCTGGCTGTGGGCATGGCAAAAGATATGGCTTTTTCTAAATAAGTCAGTACGAGGAGGGTTTGGCCTAGCTGTTGTCTTCCATGGCTGTTTATCTATATGTGACATATGATTAGTTGGTCTGCTGGTTCAATCATCCGTCCGACTATCAGTATCTCCTCTTTTTGGCTGGGACTATTAAGTAGAGATATTCCTAGGTGTTTATCTTTTGTCTTCAGTTCAAACTTAAATAAACAAACTTTCCTCCAAATGCCATTTTATTAGAAATTGGAATACTCAGTAATATGATTGCATCTTTTATGTTTGCATGGAATGATGAAGTCAGTGAAGAAGGTTTTTCTTTTTTTCTTTTTTTACTAATAAAGGACATTTTTCCAAATTGGTAGAATGTCTTCTAGAGTTATCTAATCAATTTCAAAGCACTCTTGCAGATGTTAAGCTAAAACATCATATAGCTATGGGAGTCTAGGTACGTGATAACCCACCACATGTCATCTAACACTTTGTTGTATAACCCATAATGTGTCAGCCTTCTATGAGACATTTGTTCGGTCACATCAGATGGATTCACTTCAATATTGTCACAAAAGTGACTAATGAGTATAAAAGACCAAAAGCACTTGGTTTGTGCTTTAGTCTCTCACAACTCTGGCGAGACACGACGAGACACGTCTTGATTGTCTCGCAGGAGTCGAGAGTTAAGTGACATCTTGGGTCTCTTACTCGAAACTGGGGTACAGTCTAGGATGTTCAGTTGAATGACTTTGGCATGTTGTGGGGCTTTGGGTCTTGTGGCTTGGTGGTTAGAAATGAAGGCTTGCTGTAGCACTTCACCTTGCATGGGTCTAGTTGCCTGGGGCCAGTCCGATAGTGAGAGAGAGAGGTTCCTCCATAATCTGTAGTTTCTCCTTGAACCTTTTAAAAACTAAGTGCATTGACCTTTAAGGCAGAGTTTCCACCCAAAAGGAAGCCCTTGGAGCCTCTAATGGTTTCCTAATATTATATGTAAGTAGCTATATGCAATTATGCATGTGCCCCTTTCTAGAAATAGAAGGCTGTACTTCTCCATGATTTTGATCTCTTTCTTTTTCAGTGTATAGTACACAGTACTATGTCTCTCTCCACCACCTCTCTCTCTCTCTCTTGGCTACTTTGTCTCTCACCTAGACATCTTCAAAGCTATCGCATGCGTCTGATGTGATTTGCCACATCCCCACTGAATTGCTTTTACACACCCATACAGACTTAAGTAAATTGGTAAATTTGATCAAATGAATTCACATCTTTCGGAACTGTAAAAGGACAAGTGAACATACCTATTGAGGGATACCAGCGCAAATACACTTCAGTTCAGGGGTCGAAAGGTAAGACAATCATGATTTACTGAAAATTGTGGCAAATTAGCTCCACATGGTATGATAGTTGTAGAGACTTTAGATTAAGAAATGGTTTTGCAAATCCTATTGAGCTACTGGTAAATTTCATATTTGTCCCTTCTCTTCTTTCCATGTTCTGTCTCATTGCTGAAACAACTGATACCACATGTATATTCATGTTCGATGCTCTTGAGTCTATGCTGAAGTTGACTAGTGGTGAATATGTGTTGCAAGTCCATATGTGTGCATGCGTCCCAACAAAAAGCTGTTGACATTGAAATCAATATCTATAGCCTCCCACCTCATTTACATATTATTGAGTTGTAAGAAATAATGAATTCCATAAATAACAAATAGGAATAACTTATTTGCCGATAAATGGTTGACGAGTATCTATGATTAAATTTTCACTCACTGATTATTCTATAAAGTTACTGTTCATATTCTATAAATTGCAAATGATTATTGTGAAAACTGTTGCTAGCTGCCATAGTTTTTTTAGTCTTAAACAAAATGCAATTCTTTTTGGCATCCCACAGTCTCTCCCTCTCTTTTTTTTTTTTTTTTTTGTAATTGTTAATGACTGCTGAAAATGCCATAAAATGCAAATAAGTTAGAGAAGATAGGTGCTAAACATATGTGTCGCACTCCGGTTTTCGGCCCCTCCAAGTCTCCGCGACTCGGGGGGAGAAAGCACGACACTCTCTCATGTTAGAATTCACCCTCCTAAGAGGACAAGTGCAGCGGTGTTTGAACTTAGAATTAATTTGATTAAGGGCTTTTGAAAATAAGTTTGAAGTCGCCATCTAACATGGTTAAGGCTGTGTTGGGTCATCTAAAACTAAGTGTAATCTGAGGATTATACTTAGGTTTTTGAAAATGTTTGAAAACGTCCTCTTTTTGGAAAATAGGGTTGTTTGACAACCTTTGAAAATGTTTAAAGCCCTTTAGAAAATGTGAATCTAGTATTGATCTTTGAAACAAAGATTTGTGGTCCGGGAGTTAGTTACGTGTAGGGAAGATATCTGAGGATTATCACCCTACCCTGCCTTTACGTTACCTACATATCTGTTCATTCTATAATCACTTACTTGAATCTCTGGTTCCTAAATGAGCACTTATGTCCACTTTTAAAAAGATTTTAAGAAAAAGATTTTGTCATCACTTTTAGTAGGGGTGTGCAAAAGAACTGATAGAACCGAGAACCGAACTAATCCGGCCTCTTTGGGTTGGTTTGGTTCGGTTCTAAGAGGTCATTGGTTCGGTCCTAGTTCGAAAAATTAGTAAACCAAACAGTTTGGTGCGGTTCTCAGGTTAATGAGTTTTTGAACCGAAACCGAACCAGACCTGACCTTGGAACCGATTCCATACAACCTACAATAGGCTTGATGACACCTTAATATTGCTCAAAGATATATAAATACCATTTAGTTTAGGGTTTCTCTTTCTCAATCACACGCTCAGTCGCTCAGGCTCAGCCTGCCACTTATCCCCCTTTCTTCGTCTTCTGCGTTGACTCTCAGACTCGGAGAATCTATCAAGTAAATCTCTCTCTCTCTTTCTTTCTCTCTCTCTCTCTCTGTGGATTACCTTACGCCCAAAGAAAGTAACAAGATTATTGATAAGATTTGGGTCGTTTTGTTTGCTTCAGATCTGCTTCAATAATTTGCTTTAGATCAATCTTAAAAGGAGCTTTGATTCTGGGTCATCGATCCAAAGTAAGATCTGGGTCATTTCGGTTATCAGCAAGATTTTTTATAAGATTTGGATTATCGATCCAAAGCTTGGAGGGTCTCTCTCTTTGATTCTCCAGACCTCACTACTCAAGGAAATTATATCTCCTACCCGTTTTTGCTATTGTTCTTCTTCTTGTTTTTTATTCTGATGCTTTTGTTTGAAAAACTTCTGGGATGGAATTCTATAACTTATTACTTGTTGGTTGTATTTTTTATAATATGTTTTCTATTTTGAAAATCAAGAAAAAAATGCCATGTGTGGGTTTTTCAAACATGCTTTGAGTTTATAGGTCTTGTACAGATTTCTCACTCTTCATTCTTTACAACTTATAGTTGCTGGCTACTGTTATGATAGAAGAAAGAGAAGAGAGAGAAGAGAGAGAAAGAAAGAAGGAAGAGAGAGAAAAATAAACAGAGAAATGAGAGAAAGAACAGATTATACATAATGCAGCCCTAAGTTTCTTTTAAACTCTTTTGAAAATTTGCATTATGCATCATTCATCCTAAAAGTTAGGGTTGTGCATGGGTCGGTTTGGTTCGGGTTGATGACTAACCCAGAACTGAACCAATCATCATCGGTTCCAGAATTTTGAACCTAGGACCGAACCAATCGTCCCACCAAACCAAAACGAACCAACCTAACTCGGTTTGGTTCGGTTTGGATCGGTTCCTCGGTTCTGGCGAAGTTGGATTGGATCAGTTCGGTTCTGCCTGTACAGTTTTGCTTAATCCATTAAATAGATATAAAATTTTCAATCCTGAAACTTCTAGAAAACAGCCATGTAAGTAATTTGCCAAATCAATTACAATAAGTAATCTTCTAATTTTCTAAATTAAAACAACCACAAACAAGAACAAAGTTTATAGTTAAAACTAATGCAAGCCAAAACCAAATGTATATTACTAGATTGATCACCACTATAACTCAAACATGAAATTATTATTCCAAACTTCCAAGGCAACCAAATAACAATCCAACGATAAAATTACAACCCCATAAAACAAAAAAAATTAGATCAGTGGAAATTCAACATAATAGTAGCTCTCGAAACCAGCTTCTATTCCTCCTTCGCTTCATCTCCCTTTGGCTAATAAAGGTGGTAAAACTGAAAATTAAAAATCAAAATTAAGTAAGCACTCCATCATATCAAGTATCAACTATCAAGTATCTCTCAAAACAATAAAAAATGGTGTATTAGTGCAAGGTCAAGGATAAAAAATGGCTTGTAGAGTTTTATTTACCTTAAGATAAGATAGAGGCATTTGATATTCCACCAAAATCTTCATGATTCTTTGTTATAGCTAAAAATACAACATATAAAAAGAGAGATAATTATCAATTTAATTTAAAAGTTAAAACTAAACAAAGAATGATCTTATGATAAGAGACTTACTTGACTCGAGATCTTCAAGCTCCTCCAATTTTTCCTCCACATTAATTGGTATGGGAGAAGCATGCAACCAATCTTGGGTACAAATCAAGCACTCCACTAGCTTTGGAGTTAAAGAACTACGAAATTGATCAAGTACACGTCCACCCGTGCTAAAGTCAAACTCGGAAGAACTGTAGAAACCGGAATAGCCAAAACATCTCTTACTATTTGTGAGAGAATTCGATACTTAGAGGAATTAGTTTTCCACCACCCCAAAATTTCAAAACCATCAACATCCTTTTCAAAACTTTCCTCTAAGTATTTATCCACCTCCGATTTTGAATCCACATTTTCTTCTCTTCCAAGTGCTTTAAAAATTCAGATTTAAAGGAATCCTCACCATCACAAGTACCATCATCTAGTTGATCAACTTAAATCTTACATGAGCCTTGACTAAACCTATGAAAGTACTTGAAGTAAAATCAAGCATTTGATAATGCATATACATACGGTTCATGAGTTTCCTTATTCTCTTAATCAACTTATATACCTTTTCTGAAGAATAAATCCAAGTGTAGCAAAATTTTACATATCTCAATTTATAACGAGGATCCAACACTACCGCAACCATTAACATCATGTTCATTTTATTAACGTTCTCCCAATATTTGTCAAACTTTTCTTTCATCTTCATAGACATAACACTTAAGCAAAGATCACTATTCTTAGACCAATCATACAAAATTTGTTCAATTGCACAATTTTCATGAAAATAGGTATTTGAAGTAACATATAAGGAACCCAACAAGCGTTTAGTAGCATCAAAGTACCTTTTCAAAAATTTGGTCAAGTTATGAGCATTTTTCTAATCGCTTTCATTAGGAACTCCATCTTTGAGATCAGAGGAAAAATGTGAATCTTGCTCATCCATGCGATCAAATGCTTTTTGTAATTTTAGTGCAAACTCCAACATAATATATGTGGAGTTTCATCTAGTAGGCACATCCAAACACAAAGAGCATTTAGAAGTGATCCTCTCTTGCTCACAACATGTTTTAAATTGTTGTGTTTTTTGTGAAGAACTCCTAATGTACCTCACCGCACCGCGAATTTGGCAAATGGAATCTTTCACTTCTTCTATTCCATCTCTCACAATTAAATTCAATATGTGTGCACAACATTTCATGTGAAAAAATTCACCATCTAACACAAATCCATTTCTTTTAGAGATCTTTTTTTTCAAGTGTGCTACGGCAGTATCATTGGAACTAGCATTGTTAACTGTGATTGTGAAGACTTTCTCTAAACCCCATTGAAGAATGCATGACTCAATTGCCTGACCAATTGCAACACCTTTATGACTATGAATTATACAAAAGTTGAGAATTCTTTTATATAATTTCCACTCTCTATCAATGAAATGCGCTGTTAGACATATATAACTCATGTTTTGCATAGAAGTCCACAAATCTGTAATGAGGCAAACTCTTTCAGCTGAACTAGCCAATGCATTCTTCACATTTTTTTTCTCATTAACATACATTTCCAAGCAATCTCTTGCAATAGTAGTCCTTGACACTAATTTGAATTTTGGTTACATAATACTACAAAAGTGTTGAAACCCTTCACGTTCCACAGACTTGAAAGGCAACTCATCTATGATGATCATCTTAGCAAGTGCTTTTCTACACAAATCTTGTTCGAATTTTCAATTAACAAGTTGGCTTTCTCCTTCTACACCACTAGTTTGAAAACTCAAAGTTTTTTGTTTTTTGTCCACAATATTACCAGGGTACAATTTACAATTTATCAAGTGTTTTCAAAGAGTGCTTGTGCCATTAAGACTAATGCAAGAATACATTTTACCACAATAATTCCATTCTGCCCTATCAGCCTTGCCACCACACTTTTTCTTTAATTTAGTAAAATGATCCCAAATATCAGATTTTGCAGATTTTTTTTTGCTTACCTGCAGCTCTGAAACAACATTATTTGCAGTAGTATTTGTAGCAACTAGTGGTTGGGCAATTGACTTGCTAGTGTTTGCCGTACTTGACGTCTAAAAAAAACAAAAAAAAAATAGATAGAGTTAACATTTGGAAATATATTTATCTCTCATTTCTCTATCTTTATTTTTCTCTCTCTTCCATGATTCCATCACTCATTTATCTCTCTCTGTCTCTCTCTTTTCCACTCTTTTGTCTCTTTGTTTTTGTCATTCTTTCATCATTCATCTCTCTACTGTCACTCACTGTTCTCTCTCTCATTTCTCTCTTTATTTTTCTCTCTCTTCCTTCTTTCTTTCTCTTCTCTCTTTTCTCTTTTTTCTATCATAACAATAGCTAGCAACTACAAGTTGCAAAGAATGAAGAGTGAGAAATCTGTACAAGACCCACAAACCTAGAGCCCGTTTGAAAAACCCACGCATGGCCTTTTTTTCTTGATTTTCAAAACAGAAAACATGTTATACAAAATGCAACCAACAAGTAATAAGTTATAGAATTCCATCCTAGAAGTTTTTCAAACAAAAGCATCAAAATAAAAAAACAAGAAGAAGAACAATAGCAAAAACAGGTAGGAGATATAATTAACTTGAGGAGTGAGGTCTAGAGAATCAAAGAGAGAGACCCTCCAAGCTTTGGATCGATAACCTAGATCTTATAAAAAAATCTTACTGATAATCGAAATGGCTCAGATCTTAGTTTGGATCGATGATCCAGAATCAAAGCTCCTTCTAAGATTGATCTGTAGCAAATTATTGAAGCAAACAAAACGACCCAGATCTTATCAATGATTTTGTTACTTTCTTTGGTCGTAAGGTAATCGATCGAGAGAGAGAGAGATTTACCTAATAGATTCTTCGAGTTTGAGAGTCAACGTAGAAGACGGACGCAGAAGACGAAGAAGAGAGGGCGATGAGCGGCAGGCTGAGCCTGAGCGGCTGAACGTGTGATTGAGAAAGAGAAACCCTAAACTAAATGGTGTTTATATATCTTTGAGCAATATTAAGGTGTCATCAAGCCTATTATAGGTTGCATGGAATCGGTTCCAAGGTTGGGTTTGGTTCGATTTCGGTTCAGTTTCGGTTCAGAAACTCATTAACCCGAGAACCGCACCGAACTGTTCGGTTTACTAATTTTTCGAACTAGGACCGAACCAGTGACCTTTTAACACCGAAACCAAACCAACCCAAAGAGGCCGGATTAGTTTGGTTCTCAATTCTATCGGTTCTTTTACACACCCCTACCTATAAAGGTTGCCTACGTATCTCGTTTTGACGAGAATCAAGTTAGTCGTAGTTTGGACTCAGGGTCCGATTGAAAATAGGCACATTAGGGTCTTTGGAAAGTTTTGAAGACTTATTGGGGTCTTGTTTTGAAAAAAAGAGAGCTTGTAGAGTTTTTAACTCAAAATTTGAAAATAACTCGAAAGAGTTTTGATTTGATTTTGGACGTTGGAGTTTTTTTGAAATAGAACTTGAAGGTTTTTTTTTTTTTTTTTTGAAGTGCTTTTGAGATGGGATTGGAAGTGTTTTGAAGTGTTTTTGAATATAACTCGAGAATTATTTTGGCAGTCTCCGAAACTTGACTAGGGATTTGAAGGTGGGATTTGAACTTGCAAAAGCACTTGTGAGCTTGTCTTGAAAAGATTTTTAAAATAATTTTTGAACACCTTAAGAAAGGTATGTTGATGTTTCATTGCCTTTAAGCGATTAGTTAATCGAGAACTAAGCTACTTTAAAGCTATGATTTTTGGTAAACATTTTTAGAAAAGAGGCTAGAAACTTCCCTTGTTTGAATATCTCACTTGAACTTGGACAACTCTAACCATAGAAGGCCTAAGGTCGTTTTAAGAATGTAATATTTAAAAATAGTTTTGAAAAAGGTTTTTGAAAAATGTTTAGGGTTCAAGAACCCTAAAATGAACCATGCAGGTTACATTTGATGTATTACTTTCTCTAAGAAACTCTAACCATGAAAGGATTAAAATCACCTTAGGGTTGTGAGTTTTTTAAATCATTTTGGAAAACAAATTTTGAAAAATGGTGAGTGTCTAGCCATTTTAGATTGAGACAAGTTTGAAAAAGTTTTTCAAAACATTTTTAGGTTTGAACTGGACTTTGAAAAAGAGTCCTAGAGTTACAATCTTAAGGCGTCCTAACCTAAGTTGGGTAAACTAGAGTTCAGGCAACTTAGGGTTAGGTTGACCTAGGGTTAGAACTTCTAGAGTTTGGTTGGCCTATGGTTGGAAATGACTTGGGTTGCAAGTAACCTAGGGTTTCGGGAGGATGCCTTGAAGCAAAAGATTTTAACATGGAAGAGTATGATTTTTAGTTTAAGAAAGAAAGTTCTATTTTTGGAAAGTTTTGAAAATAGAAGGTTTCATTTTAAGAAAGTTTTGTTTTAGGAAAGTTTCGATTTAAGAAAGTTTTGTTTTAGGAAAGTTTCGAAGAAAGAAAGCTTCGATTTAAGAAAGTTTTGAATTATTTTCAAAAATAGATTGATCTGATTTTGTTTTCAAAAATAGAAGATTGAATTTTGCTTCAAAAAATAGAGGAATTTGATTTTGTTTCCAAAATAGAAGATTTGATTTGGTTTCCAAAATGGGAAGATTTGATTTGATTTGAAATAGAAAGGGTTTGACTCAGAAAATGTATGATTTTATGTGACATTTTTTGAAAACAACTCGAGAAAGTTATGCAATTTTGTAAAAGATGATGTAACAATGATTTAAAAAATCATTTTGATGCAATGATGCATGAATGAGGTTAGAGACAAAACAAGGGTTTCCTAGAGCATGAATTTCTAAGGTTTTGACCTTGGCTTCAAGATAACAACACTTGGACTAATTTTGAGAAAAAGTCTTTTAAACATAAGATTAGAAAAGGTTTGAAAACTAAATTTTGAAAGAGACATTTTAGGGTTTAAAACCTTAATGTGGCCTTTGAAGGCCTCTTTGAATATGTCACTTTTCTAAAGCGTTTCTAACCATGAAGAGGTTAGAATCATTTTAGGGTTGTGATTTTAAAAACAAATTAGGGTTTGAAACTCTAATGTGGACCTTGGTGGTCACATTGAATAAGTCACTTTCCTAGAAAAGCCTTAACCATGAGGAGGTTAGAATCATCTTAGGGTTGTGAGTTTGAAAATAAGAATAATGTATGAACATGACAAGTATAATGCAATAGGGACATGAATATACAAAATTGAAGGCTTCACCACATTACAAGGGACCTCAAGGCCATACCATGATTGGTTAGGCTTGATCTCCCTGAAGCTTCCCCTAAGCATTAACCTGAGGTCTTCTTGTTTCAAGCATGTAAGAAGAGGAGGGGGTTGCAGATGGGAAGTAAAATAGAGAATAACCCAAATGAACTAGGAGGGATAAGAGAGAGAGGGGGATTTACAAAATTTAAAGAGAAACCCTACCTTGTCTTGAAGTCTCCTTCAAGCTTCTACAAAGCCTTCTCTTTGGACTTGAGAGGGCTTCAAGAGCTTCGAAAAGGCTAAAGATGGCCTTCAATGGTGCTCGGGGGCTAGGGTATAGAGTGTATAGGCTAGGGAGGCTTGAACCTTGGAGAGAGCTAGGGTTTTGAGAGAATTTCGGGGGCTGTCTTGAGAGAGGCAATATTTCTTCATGCTTTTTCAAAACTAGAATACACTGGGGGTACACTGTATTTATAGATAAAAGTTGAGGAGGTGGTACCACTAGGAGTGTCGACTAGCCAATTTTTGGCTAAGCGTCATTAGCAGTGGCGCTAGGCAAATTTTTGGCAGCGCCACCTCAGTATGGAAGTGATCTTCTAGATTTAATTTGACCTTAGGCTGCAAGGTAAAAATCTAGGCGCCACTCCTAGTGGTTCCTAACCATTTTTTGGTCTAGCTGCATTGTGAGTGGCTCTGATTTGATCTGGAAAGTTGTCAAGCTGCGGGGCCTAGCTAGAAAAGAGATAGGGCATCCAGGAGTTCCCTAGAGGTTGCTAGTTTGATACTTGAAGCTAGAATGGTTGAAAAGGATGGCTAGCCCACTATGAGCAAAACGGTCATTTGAACCGAAAAGTATCAGTATGAGCTCGAAGTGGACCGGGATAGCATTCGAATGTCGAAAACACTATTAAGAGTGTTCTGGGTTTGACATCCAGAGCAAGTGTGGTCGAAAGGAATGACCGGCCCATCAGGAATAAAACGGTCATATAGACCGGGGAAAATCGGAATGGGCCCGAAGTGGACCGGGATGGTACTCGGAGATTGGGGATACTCGTGGGAGTGCTCCGGGGGTTTATCGGTTTGATACTCAAACTAGTGTAATCGAAAAGGATGACCAGCCCACCAAGGGCAAAATGCTCATTTGAATCGGGAGATCTCGGAACAAACTCAGAATTGATTGGAACGAGATTTGGAGATTAGGGATATTCGTGGGAGTGCCCTGGAGACTTACCGATTTGATACCCAGAGCCGGTGTGGTTGATGAGAATGACTAGCCCACCAGGAGTAAAACGATCATTTTGATAGAAAATTACCGGAACGGGTTCGGAGTTGTGGTTCGAATGGCATTTTAAGTGTGTTGGGCCATCCGAGATAGTCCTGAAAGGGGTGAACTTATCGCTCTGGGAATTTAGGTACTTTCCCGAAGAGCATGCCAAATTAAATTAGATTGGAATGATGCATCAGGGCTATTTTGGTCATTTGGTTTCAAGTGGGCCTGACGGACCTGGGAAGCGACCGATTGACTAGACTAGAGTTTAGAAGGTTGGCTTTGGGTTTAAATGTGTTGTAGCGTTTGAAAGTGAGTCCGGTCGGGCCGAAGATCGCCGAGCAAGCAAAAATAGGGTGCTTACAATCATGGTTTTGAAAACCGGACTGGACAGGCTAGTTTGACCGGAAAAATTGGGAACCGGGCTAGAAGACGGTCCGCTTAAACCCTCAAAACCGTTCAACATGCAAAATTGGCTTATTTTTCAAAAACCGCTAAAAACCATGGGTGAACTGGAGGCCCGTTAGAATCGTTCCCGGTTCACCGGAGCCGTCTGGTTTGATTAACAATGAAGAAAATGGCTCAGTTTCAACCCCTCCTCTCCAGTCGACGTTGAGCCACCCATAGTTGCAGATCGGAGGGCCCTCATCTCAATGCTGCCACAACCCACCGGCAGTGAAGATAAAGGATATCCAAGACATGTTGGGCACCTCCACCGACCTTGCTTTCTGTTCGGCCTTCCTATTTCTTGTCCTTTACGTCACGGCAGCATCACCATTGGCTTCCCCTCCTCTGTCTCTTTGTGGATCTTGGTCATCTGTGTCTCCTCTCATATAGGTACATTACATACATTATATATGTAAAAAATATAATGTATTATATCCTGGTGGATCAAAGTTGCAAAGTGTATAACCGATGAAGCACTGTTTTTAAATAGTGGGAGACTTTCATAGGCTGTAGGACTTGATAGCTTTATAGGCTGCAAGTCCAATAAATGGTCCTGCAACCTTGGTAACCGAGTATACTTTTTGCCAGTTGGTATTGCAAAACCAGCTTTTGGTTTTGCAAGTTTTGGTTGGTTAGCTCGTTTTTTTCATTTTGGTTTGTCATCATTTTGGTTTGTTTTCTCTTAATTTGTGGTCTGAATCTTTGAATCTCCAACACTGGTAGAGAGACAATTGAAATATATTAGGAAATTTTTTAGGCAATTGTTTTATAATTTTATTTATATTTATGACGTATTTATGACATCATGGTTCGATTCCGGTTAATCCGACGGTTGAACCACTAACTCGTGACCTGGTCCCTTTTTTGGTTCGGTCAACACTCCGGGTTTCAAAACATTGCTTACAATATGCATTTTAAGATATTATAGGTTCTGACATAAAATCATAATTGAATGTATAAATGATGTTTTTTAATTGTCATAGACTATTTCTCTAAGTTAGAAGCTAGTCATAGTGAGCTGATACAGACAAGGGGATGTTAGTTGAATTCTAGCAATATATTTGTATATTACTCAACATTTGAATGTGTCATTTACTGCACAAAATCATTCAGAAGAAAGTGCAAAACCTTTGGTTAACTCAAATAGCCCCGTTTTCCTACTTGTTTGCCTTTTAACTCGATTGCCCAACGTAGATGAACGTGAAACTTTTAATAATCAATTTATCCTATATTGCAATGTTTTTGTTGTTTGTTATGGTAAGTATCATCGATAAGAAATGTAGGATCTGTCCACATTATGTCAAGATCAAGACTTGAAACCATGAATCTTTTGTTCAAAATGAGATTAGAGTGTAAATGATGCAGAACAACCACCAAATTAAGAGAATTTATCTTTTTGTCGAAAAGCAATGTGAGAAGGTTTGAGAAAAAGAAAAGAACGAATAAGGAGTGGATTAAGTATTTGTTTGGCTTATCTTTCTTTGCCAGCTTTTGGCATTCTTATGGATTTTTAAACCGAAACAAAAATGCTATAGTTACTGCCTTTTGCTGGCTGAGGGAGAAAACTCCTTTTGTTTCTCTTCTTTGGTTGATTTTTTTGGATGGGTTGCACATACCTCTAGATATATAGACTGGCTTTTTGTAAGCTTTGGTTGTACAGGCCACAGGGTTTGCCCCCTTTTTGGCATTTCCCCTATATAATTACATTTACTTACAAAAAAAGCATGTTCATAACAAAAACTAGGTGAATATTTCTGTTGATATTTTCTTCAAAATAATGTTTGCTTCTTTCTTTAAAATTTAACCTATTTTTACAAGTGAAACTCATTATCGCTGTTGTTTGGGTTTCATCACAACTTGTCTAACATGGTTGATCTTTTCAAAGAATATTGTCAATTGATGCTATTTCTCGGTTCTTAAATGTTGCTACCGAACATACATTTATTGAAGCCAAAGTACTTCATTCAAAAGGAAGGACTTCCCAAGTTTCAAATTATACATTTCCCAAAGATCCTCTTCCTCTAATAAATCCTTGTCCTGAAGTCCTTTGCACCAGGTTCTTCTCAACAAAGGATTTGCAGACTCAGGAAGCTGCACCAAGTAGAACATGGATCTTCCATAAAGTACCCACAAGGGTCAACCTCATCTGAATGTTGACTTCACCATTCAGAACGTGGCCTTTGATGAGGCATAGGTAAGCTAATTTTTCTACCTTTTAGATTGCAGATCCTGTTTGTCATCACTCTTCTGCAATTAGAAGTTTGAAACTTGGACCAATAATCTGTTGGTCAAGAAGTCACCATGGGATCCGGGTGGGACATGGAGAGTGGGGTTGGGTTTTTATAAACGCAGAATTTGATCTTCTGGAAACTTATCAAAAATATGTAAAGTAACCAACGGGTTTCATAGGATTTGATCTTCTCCAATCATTATGTCCTTTACCTTTGTAATGTTTCTGCTATTCGAGTGTTGTCTGTTCTATGCAGCTTATGTTCATCCATTGCTAGATGATACAATGCGTGTGTTTTGGTATGCCCTTGTAGGTTTGACATTCAATGCAGTACTGAAGCTTAATTTTGGGGAGAGCTGTGGTTGATGCACGAAAGGTAAAGCTCATAGCTTGAGGATCTTCACTATCTCGATTCTCGTGGCGGTTTTACGAATTTGTTGGATGGGCTTAGAGCTTGTCTAAGGTCAAATAAATGGATTAATTTTGTTACAAAATTTGTTTTTCTGTTACCCCATCTGTGTCTGTTAAGAGTGCATCTTTCCCCTTTTTGTTGCATAATTTAACCTCTGTTTTTTTTCCTGCAATTTGCTATGGAAGACAGCTCTTGTATTTTAAAATTGTTCGACTGTTGTAGAATATCTTTTTCTTCATGCATGGACCAAGTAGTTGTTTGTGTTTTTATGTAAATACTCAAAACCTTAAGGCTCTGCTTGGAACGTATTTTTGTTCACTTTTTGTTTACATTTTTTTTTCTTTGCTTTTTCCGTCAATAATCCGGTTTCAAATGAAGCGAAGTGTAAAAGTTTTGAATAGTGAGTTAATTTGTGACCAATGGTCAATGCCATTGACAATGCGTTGTTCAGCATGCTGGCATGTTGAATGAGTTGGTGTTACATTCTTTTTGTTCTGAGTTTTGGATGTGGGTTGTTTTACTCCCAACTCTTCAACTGACAATGGCACACAGCCTACTTAGATTTGCTGAGTTTCAGACTTCTTTTGTTTCTGCTGTGCGGAGGCCATTGGCTCCCCTGGAAGGCTACTCTGCCTTGCAAACTGCCTCGCGAAGGCCCCGGTGAATGAAGAGATGCTCCAGGCACCAGGCCTGCTCTTCCCTTTAAGCTCTGGTTGACAATGGCCACTGGTTATTCATCCGATGCATGGAGATTCAGAACCTTGGGACACAAATTGCTATCTCTCGGAACATCACATCACCCTTTTCTCACAAAACTGTTGGCTATTCCCTCATTTAGTGGGTCCAGAAGTGAGTCCAGTGTCTTTGAGATCCACCCAGTTGGTTGTTACACATTATGAGAGAAGTAATTTTTTCTGACTTGTGGGCATTTTCGAAAATAGAATTATTATGCAGATTGAATGTCTTTTGCTTATTATTACTACCAGTACCATTGGATACACGAGAACTATTTATTCAACTTTTTGTTAGCCAAAAAAGTAAAAAAGAGTGACCAACATAGTAACTTTTCTTGAGCTTGATCATAATATTCTCACTTATTTTGAAATGTTTGGTTTGAGTCATAGCTACTGATTTGAAAATGATGAGTCCGTTATCATAATTTTATTAAAGTGCAAGTGACATTCAGTTTTTTTTCAACAACATTTAATTCACGCAACTAATACTATAAGTAAATTTGAACACACAACCGTTAAGAGAATAATAGAATAATAGGGTTAATAGAGTTCAGTTTTGAAATTTCAATATTATATCTCGAGACTAATTTATTTTATAGTATGCCAGAATAAAGTCAAGTGGTTAAGTAACACTAAGTTGTCAATAAATAAATATTTTGTTATATTAATAACTTATATTTATAAAAAAATAATACGATTTAAAAAAAAACGTGTTACGTGATAAAATTTAAGTAGATTAGTTACGGAGCATCTCATACTTGAACTTTTTCTCGTTGGCATGGCTTTATGTTATTGGAAACCGGACGAACCGCAACACGGCCAACTTACGTGAACTCTAGTACCACAAAATCAAACCCTTCACACGAGTCGACGGTGCGAAATTGGTTTCTCTGCAGGCGTGATTGAGAGAAATCAGCCAATCAGGTGGGAGTCGTATAGACATCATTTTGACACACACAGAGGAGGAGAGAGGACGAAATGGCGACGGCAACGGCGAGATCTGTACTCCGAACGGCACTCCGTGTTGGCCCACGGACACCTGCTTCCAAGAGAACATTTGCTTCCTCTGGCCATCACGACGACGCCTGTATGAGCTCTCTCTCTCCGTCTCTCATGTATTCTGATTATCACTGCATATCTTGTTTGGTGAACCAAAATCAATTTCGATTCGAAGAACCGTGAATCTTGATTATACTTAGTTGTACCGAAAAATAAATAAAATAATCTAGATTATACTTAGGGTTGCTCATAGGACTTCTAGGTTTTTCGTACTTGTGTCGCTGAATCTTTGATTGACTATTTTCAAAGAATAAAATGTTTGTTATACGAGATGCATCGCAAACGCAGATCTGTACGAGAAATCTTTTGAAAACAAAATCCAAATGATGCATGTTTTGAGTGGAAGTTTTAATGAATTATAAGTTTACTACTTCTAGTGCATGAGTTTGGGTCAGAAATCAGAATACTGCCAATAAAATGTATGCATGGTAACTATGTGATGCGTAGGATACAAAAATTTGTGCTCCTGAAAATGTAAAGAACAGCAATCATATCCGCTAGAATTGAAGATGTCCACAGTGAATAAAGATCATCTTAAGAGATGATGCACATAGAAACTCCACAATACACCAACGATGTGACATAATTAACTCTACAGTTAGTATCATGTGGAGTTTCTGAGTGATCGGAATGGAGGCTTCATTATTTTTACTTTGGCCATTTTATTATAGTTCAATTGTTTATAATAACTTTTCAATGTTAGGCATGGAATGCCTGTCCTGCTTAAAATTCTATGGTCGTGGATATACAGCCTGCCTATATACATTCACATTTTCGTAAGGCTCATAATTTGACACCCATATTACTATTCATTTTTACAGATTTTGCTGTTCACGTATTTGTCTTTGTATATGAATAAATTAAGTGTGGCATTTTGTGATATTCATGCTTCATGTATATTCATCCATAATTTCATGCGATGACATTTTCATTCAGAATTTCTGCAGCATGTCCTGTGTGATGTATCAACCAATATAGCACAATGTTTTGTGATATACATATGTTAGGTCCTAATTCTCTTAGATCTTATCAAAATATTATTTTAAGCACATCTTAAAGTTTGCAGGATGTCTGTTGATAATTTGATATACCTAATAAAATTTTAATTTTACTCCCATCTCCACCGTCCCCATCCCCTGTACAGAGAGTAGAAAAAGGGTCTGTTTATGCAATTTTAATTGATGAATTGTTTTCTGCTCAGATGAAACGGCTAAGTGGGAGAAGATTACTTTTGCTGCCATTGTCGCATGCACTGGATTGGCAATCTATAACCTTTCAAAGGGCCATCCTCATCACGAAGAGGCTCCTGTAAGCTTTCTTTTGGCCCATCCAAATTTCTTTAGTTGGTGCTGTATTCCCTTTATATGTAGATGATCTCCCTAGTGCCGACACACCTAATTGGACATGGAGGATTTTATTTCCTTGTTTCACTGGCTATATCGCTGGAAAATGTATTGTGTTTTGTGTCTCATTTTATGAATTCTTATTCCTTACAAGTGATGGCTCTATATGTAGGCGTACCCATACTTGCACATTCGCAACAAGGAATTCCCCTGGGGTATGTGCTTTATACCTTATTGAAGACTTGAATATAATGAGCATATGATTTTATTCTTAATTGTATTTGGATCACCACTTGAGTTATCCTTTTTGATGTCATCTTATATAGGCTCTAACCTTATAAATTTGGCGCTTCTAGAAATTGCTTTTGAAATTCAGAAACTTTTTATTGTTTTTGTTATTTATATATGTTGCTTGACACAACAATTTAAAATATAATGTTGGTTGTTATTCTTATATTGGGTAGATTGCATGGAATAGTAATCTGCCATAGAGAGGCATACTTGAAATTTAAGTGTAAGCTGTGATATCATTAAACAATAAATAGATGATGATGGATTGTTATTTGTTCTAATAGAAAGGGACTATTATTTATTTCTAATTTTTTGGACGATCTTCTATTGCCACTATTATGGTAAAGGGTTGTAGGCTAGAACGACCAACTTTTGGCCTGGTGGATTGGTTTCAGAACTGTGCCAATCATGTTATAGTAGCTAGAGGGACAATTCTGTAGTCAACTAGAAAATACATTACTATTGAGGGAACCTTACAATGGTACCATTTTTTGGTTACTTACTTGTAAAGTAGTACTTATAAAAAATAATAAAAAAAAGAAGGGTAAATTATGCTGACCTCCCTTAAGGTTTATTGAAAACTAAGACCGCTCCTTTTACATTTTAAAAATTACTCTGACCTCCCTTGTCAGAGGTTGTTGGGAGATGGAGCTAACAGAAAATGTTAAATAACCTTTTTACTCTCACTAACCCACTGAATTTTCTTATTAATGCCACCTATCAAAATATAAGCTTTGTACATATAAGCTAGATTTCAATTTCATGTTTTTCCTTTGGGATTATGACCTTGTGTCATTATGAGGAGGAGAAATATGATAGAAGGTGTGATTGCAGAAGGCAGCTGGTTGGCAAAATAGACAACTTTTGCTGCAGTAATTAAGCCTTGATACATGGATTTTGGTAGGTGAAGCTGTTGGTCAATTAAGCTGGTTAGCACATGGGCTTATACCATGCGTTTAGTTTTTTTTTTCTCCCTCTTGTTTGCACGGTTTGTGTGAGACTGCAACCTTTTCTTTATTTTATTTTTTCTCTTCCAATATTTTATATATATATATATATTCTTGTGGATGAAGTCATATTTTCATGCATTGTCTTTTTACTTACCAATACCAGTTTCATTTTGTTTTAAGGGTGTTTTTGAGTCCCAACACTATGGACACACACTAAGTCTTCAATTTGTTGAATTTATTATAATATGCAGGTCCTGATGGCCTTTTTGAGGCGAAGCATCATTGATCCTTGAAGGCCAACATGTTGGAGATGTATCTGGAATGATTGTTTAGCTCATTCCTACCATGCAGTTTGGCAATTTGTTTTAAGACAAACTTGGAAATCTCTATGAATATTATCTCAGGACTTAGTGTTCATTTGTGGAACCATGGTTTTTGGGCTTCTGTCACTTTGTTTTTCGTACCCTGTTTGCTGCCAAATAAAGTTCTATGAATAGGACGTGCTATTTCAAGCTCAGTGGTTTAGATTAATACTTCGATTTTCTGTTTTTCTGGTTACTAAATTGTTCATCTGGCATAATTGTTCATGTATTCCTGCTTGGAGCTGGCAGTTTCAGGAGATATTCTGCCTTGCCTACGTTCATCTTATAGGCATGATGCGTTAACTGGATTTTGCCGAACTTGCAAGGGATAGTTCTATTTCCACTCAAGCTGCCCTTCAAAATTTCAATACGAATGACAGTCAAATGTGGCTTCTTACTAATTAGCCTTTTTGTAGTTGGGAATGATTTGCATGTATCACATATTACTGTCAATTGACATGCTCTGATGATAATTGGCTTCATCTTTATCTATGGGTGCGAAGATTGAGTTTTCAGGCCAAAAAACGAAGGAACGGTTGTTAAATGTGCAAAGGTTGAAGAGTGGTTCATGCAAGGTCTTTGCAGATATCTGGAAATGGATCATGTGAACTGCCTGACAAAACTAATTGGATGTCACCTCTCTCATATTCATCAGGCGGAATTCAAGACAGTGCTTGTATCTAACACGAAATTGAACTACAGGCAACGAAATAGCTCTCTCTCTCTCTCTCTCTCTCTCTCTCTATATATATATATATATGTAAAATTTTGAACCAACGCCAGTTGTGGTTATCCCTTGGATACCATAATAGATGTTCAATATTTTGCTAACTGATGTCCAAATAATTTGTCCTCAGAATAACACCTCTATACTTGAACTCTAGCTGCTAAATCTGCTGAGCTGAGTGGTGGGCTCCTGGTCTGGTTGGGCAACTTATAATAGATCAAGTTGACAAAGATCCATACAAATTTGATATTTTAGCCTTTCAGATTGCAACATTTAGATTCATGAGCAGTGTCAAGTTGGTGAGATTTAACAAGGAACAGGAATTGACCCAGCGGTTCAGTAGGTAAGGGGACAGTAATATTTGGTCACACCACAGTCCAGGTTAGACCACCCTTTTGCTTTGGCCATGAAAGACCAATTTGTAAAACAATACAAAGTAGGGCAGTATTAGACTTAAACCGAATGAGATCTCCCTACTTATATTGCACTCTGATTACCCTCGATTACTAAAACATAGGGTCTATGTATGTCTCATAGGAAATGTAGTAGTAATCACAAATGAAATTAACCATTTATATCATATAATAACCCATGGTTCCGCAGCTGAAACTTTTGCCGAAGTTGACACTTATCTTCTACAAACTGGTGTTGTAACATAGAGCAAAGAGCAGCAAGCAACGAAGGTTACACATTTTACACATCTTCTCGTTTGCCTGTGCAAAAAAAAAAAAAAAAAATGGAAGATAACGTGGGGGGGATAAAGAATAAAAAACAGTAACCATCTGATGATGCAAACTAGCAACAAGCTCATAAGAGATGTCACTTTGCGACTGCATCACCGTTGTTGTTTCCTACAGTTTTCATCTCTGGCAAAGTCCCCTGATTTGTGTGAGCCTCTTTCTCTTCTTGTGGGACTGAAGAATCAACTGGATCATGCTGACTGCTACCAGCATTGTCATTTGTGCTTGAGGAAGCTTCTTTCTCATCTTGAGGGACTGAAGAATCGGAAGAATTAACTGATTGATTTTGCTTACCATCTGCACTTCCATTTTCGCTAGAGGTTGTAGCCTTTTCTTCTGCTCCTACTACTCCAGAATTAGCATCGGGCTCCTTTTTCTCAACTGTGTTATCGTTCCCAGTTGTTGTGGAAGGAGTTGAGTTTGAATCAGATGTTTTGCTACTGGCAACTGTGTCTGTTGTTTCAGTTTGCTCTTTCAAAACAGTTTGCGTGTTATCTTCTTTAGGAACCGTGTTGTCTATTGCTTCGTTTTGATGTTCAGTGAAAGCAGAAGTTTTGTCGTCTACATTCTGTTGGGAACTATTGACCTCTTGCAGGTGTTCATCGGATTTTGTTCCTGTTTTATTGGCATCAAAACCATCCCCTGTCTGAAGTAGATTGGTCTCGTTACCCTTCCCCTCATTGGCCATCACATCTGAAGAATTATTCTTTTCAACCGTTTCACTTTCTCTCATAGCTGAGCCTGACTCATTCTGATCTACATTGGTCACCTCGAATTTATTGGTATTGTTCTCCTCTAATTCGTTCTGTTCCTTGCTCTTTAACTGCTGCTCCCCATTAGAGTTTTCCAGACCTCCTTTCTCAGTTGCAGTCATATTTTCAGAATCCTTGACTACTTCACTGGAAGCATCATCCTCCTTGTGATCTTCCCCATCTGCTCCCCCCTTGGTCCCATCATTTCCATCATGAACCTGATCCTCTGATGTACCTGAATCCTCAACCTTAACTTGCTTCTCTACCTTTTCATTTTCCCTCTCCTTTCCTTCAGCGTCCACCTCTCTGTTTTCTTCCTTCTCTTTTACTTCACTTTCATTCCCTCTGCTTTCATTATTCTCCTGTTCCTGAGTTTCCTTTTCTTCATTCTCCTTCTCTTTTGTCTCTTCACCTTCATTCTCTTTATTCTCCCCCGTCTCTTCACTCTCCTTCTCTACACTTTCAATCTCTTTGCTTTGTTCACTTTCCTCTCCACCTTGCTTTTCTTTGTTCTCTTCCTCTTTGATTTCATTCTCTTCAGCTTCATTTTGTTCATTGTGCTGTTCTTTGTTCTGTTCTCTCTCTTTCATTTCCTTCTCTTCATCTTCCTCCTTTGTACTCTCATCACTTTCTTTCTCTTTGTCGATGTCACCCTCCTCTTTGCGTTCCTTCTCTATGGTTTCTTCCCTCTCCTCCTCCTTTGTTTCATTATCGTTGCTCTCATTTGTCTCCTTTTCTCTATCCGCAAAATTCTCTCTGTGCTCACCTTCCTCTCCTACATTCTCTTGATCATGTTCATGTGTGTGATCAGCACCCCCTTTACCTTCACTCTCACCCTCCTCAGTCTTGCTTTCTTCACGGAAATGTTTGTTTTCTTCTTCTTCCTCCTCCTCCTCTTTGTGCCTCTGATCCTCAATGGTTGTTTCCTCTACTTGAGGATCAAGGTCCTTCCTCCCTAACTTTAGGATTTCATTACCTATCTTCACCGAGCCTTTTGCACTTCCTTCAATTGAAGCCTTCTTGTTATTGGAGCGCTGGACTTGGTAAACCAGCCATAAACAAATACCTAGCAGCACGCATATCTGCAGGGCATGCTTAACCTTGAAACCTTTAGATCTCTGGTTCCTACGGGGTGACGTCTTGAACATGATGGATTTCCTTAAATCTTAACTAAAGCAAGAGCGAAGCACCTCCAAAAATATTTAGCCTTTATCAAATCTCCAACTTCTGTTCAAGAAGAGAAAATAAGTGAAAATAAAAACAAAATGTATTCGAGGAAAGAAAAACACTGAAAAGTCTCTCATTTGCATATATTTATTATTTCCACCAGATGATCTTTGCAAAAAATAACAAAATAAGATAACCCAAGAAAACCAAAAAACAACCTAGAGCTCGTGCTAATGTAAAATACATGCAAGTCATACAAAAGTCCTAAGCGGAGGTATACCTATCACATAGGAGGTTATTAAGAACAATCCCCATGTTCCTGCTTGGCGGCGGTACAAAAGAACAAATAATAATGAAAATAATAACAAGAATACTAAGTAAACAAATGACAAAAGCAAAAGAATCTGGCAATAAGAAAGCAGTTTTCTGAGATCTGAGCAGCAAACTATTAAAATCATCTAGATCTCACTATATTATTTGGTCAAACGATAAATTCTTAAATACACATTAGTCCAACCTGATCCAAAGACAAGTATGCCTAATGTATGATCAACAAAAACCATCACACAGTTACTGAACTAGTACTGTTGATCTGTCCTTCGAAATCAAGTTTTACACACAATGGCAAGGCAAAGCTCTTATCCTCTAATTGAAAACTAGCCTCAGCCAATAAGCAGATACCAAAGCAAAGCATAGCATCTATTTCCACAGAAAAGGAAAAAAATAAATAGACAAAACAAACAAGAAGAGAGAAGAAAATAAGACACAAGTATAATGATTTTTTTTTTTTTTTTTGATAAACAATAAGGGTCCAATGTGCATATCCATTGAAATGAAATAGTAAATCTGCTACTTAATACTTCCACCAGCAAACACCATTCTCAGTTCAACCACAAAACCTCCAAAAAAGATTAACCAAATCAAATCATGTTGATCATTTTGAAGCGAACCCATCTTGAAAAATCAATGTAAATCACCATATAAATACCAAGAACAGTGTAATTCATACAAACAGAGCGCATGTAAACTCACATAGATCTGAACTGTAATTCAAGACCGAATCAAACCCATATATTGGAGAAAAGTATTCTAAGTGGCAAAGAGATCTAGAAAAAAAAAAAAAAAAAGTGTTTGAGAAAACCTTACCTGTTCCAAACGAGCCCCCTCCCAGATCGTGCAACGATAGTGAAAAGGTTTTGCCTTTTAGATGACTACTCTAAAAGAAATGAAGACTTTTGAAGTTAGGAATAGTTGCTTATAGGGTACTTCAGTTCAAATAAAGACTGACTTTCTTCAATGTGAAGGGGAATAATCGGGAAGGTGAAGGAATATTGTCAAGAGAGGTAAGCAGTTTCTGTTCTCTCTCTCTCTCTCTAACTCTCAGATTGGATCTGCAATCTGTCTAGGCGATGCCTCGTATTTTTATACTGACGAAGACTCCCCGTTTTTACAGTGTCGTTGCTGCTGTGCCACCACGCTCTAGATTTTATTGCCCTAAAACTGTGTCGTTTGAATGCGGAAAATCAAACAAGTCGATCGTTTTAACTTTTTTGCCTGAGGCTCATCTTGCCACGTGGCATCTCGATATTTGCACACATCTCCGTCGATGAGTCGGTGACGTTTGGTTATCGGATTTGGATCCCATCCCTCTCTTTCCTTCCATCTTACTCCATCAAACTTTGTGCTCTCTCTCTCTACTCTCTACTCCTACTCTCTACTCTCTTTCTCTCTCTAGATTACCCTTGACGAGAACACTCTACAGCAAACGAAGCCATCATGGCCTCGAAGCTTCTCGCCACCACGCTCCGCCGAAACTCCCACCTCCGGTCCCTCTCAACCGCTGCAGCCGCCGTCGCAGCTCCGCCGTTAGCGGTGGAACCCTATGACGACGCTGACGGTATATCGATGAAAGGGGTGAGGATTTCCGGCCGGCCGCTCTACCTCGACATGCAGGCGACCTCGCCGGTGGATCCCAGGGTTCTCGACGCCATGCTCCCCTATAACCTCTCCCGTTTCGGCAACCCCCACTCCCGGACCCACCTCTACGGCTGGGAGTCGGACGAAGCCGTTGAGCGTGCCCGCGCCCAAATAGCCGCCCTCATCAACGCCTCACCCAAGGAGATCGTCTTCACCTCCGGCGCCACCGAATCCAACAACATCTCCGTCAAGGGCGTCATGCACTTCTACAGGGACAAGAAGCGCCACGTCATCACCACCCAAACCGAGCATAAGTGCGTCCTCGACTCGTGCCGACACCTCCAACAAGAGGGCTTCGAAGTCACCTACGTCCCCGTCGGCTCCGACGGAATCATCGACCTCGATCAGCTCCGTGCTGCCATTCGCCCCGACACGGGGCTCGTATCGGTCATGATGGTGAACAACGAGATCGGCGTGATTCAACCGATGGAAGAAATCGGGAATATCTGCAGGGAATTGAAAGTTCCACTCCACACCGACGCCGCACAGGCTTTGGGGAAGATTCCAATTGATGTGGAGAAGACGAATGTGAGTTTGATGTCCTTGAGTGGGCACAAAATTTATGGACCCAAGGGTGTTGGGGCTTTGTATATGCGGCGGAGGCCGAGGATTAGGGTTGAGCCTCAAATGAGTGGAGGAGGGCAAGAGAGGGGGATTCGGAGTGGAACTGTTCCGACTCCATTGGTGGTTGGAATGGGCGCTGCGTGTGAGCTGGCGATGAAAGAGATGGAGTACGATGAGAAGAGGATTAACAAGCTGCAAGAGAGATTGCTTAATGGGATAACGGCTAAGCTCGATGGCGTAGTGGTGAATGGAAGTACTGAGAGGCGTTATGCCGGGAATTTGAACTTGTCCTTTGCATATGTTGAAGGGGAGAGCTTGTTGATGGGTCTGAAAGAAGTGGCAGTTTCAAGTGGGAGTGCCTGCACGAGCGCCAGCTTGGAGCCGTCATATGTGTTGAGGGCTTTGGGAGTGGATGAGGACATGGCTCACACCTCGATTAGGTTTGGTATTGGAAGGTTCACCACGGAGGCAGAGATTGATCGGGCAATTGAGCTCACTGTGCATCAGGTGGAGAAGCTGAGAGAAATGAGCCCGCTTTATGAGATGGTGAAGGAGGGAATTGATATTAAAAGCATCCAATGGTCACAGCACTGATTGATTGTAGGTTATGTTCTGAAGAGACGATAATCGAAGATAAGCGTGTGCAGAAGAGCTGCTTCACCATGTTGAGTGCTTGGCAGGAGGGATATAGTCCAGGTTCTCTCTTAAGTTGTCCTTGTACATGCTTTTGAGTACTTGTAATGGTTGTCCTAGTACTGAGTTTTGCAAGTAGATGGATATCTTTAATATTTGCAGTTTTTACACTTCAGTTGTGTAATACATGTGCATTCTCCTGCTACAGATATGGGAATGTCATACGGAAACTTGAGTAGTTAGATTATGCTTCTCTTTTGCTCATCAATATTCATTATGCATTATTGAATTTGCATCCCATTTTTTTTTGCTAATATCAGGGTTAGTGACTGATGGTAAGTATTATACAAGGTAGATGTCTTTAAATCTAAGGATCCACATGACCCACAAAAGTGATAATAACCAAAAAAAAAAAAATAGTAATCCCTGACTAATGCTAGCCTAGTCTTGGATTGTTGTATCTCCATGGATGAATAGTTCTGATTCACTGCAGTTACTCAAGTATTAAGTTCAACATCTCTTACATAGCTGCTGATGATGGAATATCCAGCAGTGTATTGCATGCCTAGCTCAATATTATCTATGGCCATTGAAGTTTTGAGGTGAAAGCTAGCAGATACTGAATGGCGATGGTTGAGTGGGCATGCATGTGAGAGAGTGTGTGTGTGTGAGAGAGATGATATTGTGGAGAGTGAGGAGTTGATGTGGCTTGGGATTAGAGGCTGGGCTTGGAAATGGGACACTAATTACAGAAAGTATCCTGTGTAAACCGAACTTAAAATATGAGAGAGAGAGAGAGAGAGAGAGAGAGAGAGAGAGAGAGAGAGAGATTGCAATCATTATCAAGCTATATGCCTTGTCAGTACATGTGCACACACTTGTGCGTGTGCTTGTGACTTTAAGTTTCAACTTTGAGATGTCAACCAAAGCTCAATCTGAATTGGGGTCAGCTTGAAGTTCCTGGTGAAAGGTTGACCTAATATTCAAACATCTGCCAAAGCTCGAGTTGAGCTGGACCAAGTTGCAGACTTGCACTGAAGTTTTCTTTGCGCTTGGTCACATAACATGACTTTATGGGAGCACATTATTGTACTCGATGATGATTAGAGTCAATTATTTTAGATCTCTGTGATAGAAGATGATTCTGGCTGGGGAGAAAGTGAGAAAAACCATGTGGTCAAATAGATGTCCATGCCTCCTTAGCAAGAAAGGAACTAGGAAATATGAATTTGAAGAATATAGGGTTGGTTATGGAGATATTTAATGGAGCAAAACTTTCTGTGGCACTAGGTTATCAAAACCAACATCATCCTTCTTGATAATGATAGGAGTAAATGTGTGCTAGTGGGGAGTGTTATCAATTCCTTGAAAATTCATTTGTCTAGGGTTTCCTAAATTGTGTTTTCCTAAAACAGCTCTAGTGGAAAATTGGATGAATCTTTTCTATTAGGACCTTTTATTGCCGTATTTTATTCTCATCATTGTAGCCTACATAAGGTAAAGGTTCCATTGCTCAATTATTAGCTTCTTCCCAATTGAGATTTCATTTTTCCTTGAAAGCCCAGGTCGGGAGATTATGAATCGTTTCTCAATTGAGAGTTCACTTCTAATCACAATCTAAAATGTAGGGAGATGGGGAATTGTTTTTTCCTTATTCATTCTTTTAATGAAGCATATTTTTTCCTTTGTAGTCTAATGCTAGGTGATGAACTAAGAAGCACGGTCATGACACGACACGGACACGAACACGCCAATGTGGCCATTTTCAAAAAATATTGAACACGAGTCACATGGAAAATCTGGAACACAGAACAATATATAGTTGGTATAGTTTTACATGTCATATATTTGAATATTTAAGATAATGAAAAATTCTTGAGGTAATACTAATTGAAATTAAATACCATGTATTTCATAATTGAAGCGTAAAATTAGGTATAAATTCACATTATTTTTATTTTACAACAGGGTCACAAGTTAGTTTTTTCAAACTTGTAGTGTGTTTCATGTGTTTAAGTGGTGAAGTCTTTCTAGTGTTCAAAGTGCATCCGGTTCTAAAAATTTTAAAAATAATAGGACATGTTTGGATGTGTGTCCAACACGTGTCGGTAGAGTGTCAACGAGTATCGTGTCCGTTTTTCAGACACGACACCTCTTGGAAGTGTTTGTGCTTCTTAGGTGATTGATCACCTTGATAGAGAGTTTACTTGGAGGTCCTTTTTTTAGGCATAATTATTATTTACCCCTATGGTTAGGCCTCGAAACACTTACGCCCCTTATGATTTAGAGTTAAACTGATATCCTTTTGGTTCTGGCCCAAGTACAAATGCCTTTGGTGTTAACAATTTATTACAATTACTGATACTTTTCTTCTTTTTTCCCTCTTTCTAATCCATCCCTCATAAAGTATCACCATCTAAGTGTCACCATAGCTGATGATACACTACCACCCCACATATCTCCCACCGTTATTAAGCAGCACTCTCTCTCTCTCTCCACACAATGCAAGTGCCCATCATATTGCCAGCAATTCCGACATCACATTCTGAATCCTTTGTCCCCAGCGCATGATGATGAAGAAGAAGATTTTGCAACAAGTTCTAACGCCCACGTCCCCTCAAAATCAAAGGGTAAGTTCATCTAGCTAAGTCCTGCAAAACCAATCCCAATTTTTGTCTACTTTTGGAAACTCTAAAAGTTCTCTAATTAAGAAGATATCAATATATAAGCGCATATACTTATATATATATATATATATGACTGTAAATACAGGGTATGTGATATTGGTTAGGTTACACTAACAAAAAAGACCATAATAAATGGAAAAAGGATTATCCATTAATGCAGATTGTGGAGGTTTGTTAGATAATGTGTGTATATATTTGTATGTATATATATGGAGATGAAATTGGGTTTGTCTTGGGAAAATAGTAACGAAACTGAGGAAGGTTTGTGTGGTCACCCAGTGTGGCAGGTTGTGGAGGATCAAGGAGAAGGGAGAAAAAGAAGAGGAAGACAATGGGAAGAAATAGCAATTGAGAGTATAAATCAAAATTTTATAGTTTAAAGTCGGGGGTACACAGTGTTCTTCATGTTAATTTTAGATGAGACTGGATTTGAGACAGTATTAGTTTCAATGAAAAATCAAACGATTGCATGTTAATTGCAACTAGAAGGGGTATTTCATGCCTAATCACAAGGGGTAGTGTAATAATCGCACTTTTTTAACTGGGTAAGTAGCTTATCTTCGCTTCAATTTCTTCCCTATGGTGAAGAAGGCTATATAGTCCATGAGTCATTCCTGGCCTGAACTATGGTGCATTAAAAGGCTGAGATAAATTATAGGGTAAATTACATAGGCTTCCCTTCAACATTTGTGAAAATACAGGAACCTCTCTCAACCATTTGAAATTTACATTGACCTCCCTTACTTTTGAATTTTATTAACAAATTTTTCCTTCTGTTTAATTGGCGTCAATTATCAAAGCAGAAAAGGGTGACGTAAGCAACATAAAACAGTGATATGTCTATTATTCTTTGTTTTTAACATGTAAGATGTCAAAAAAGCCGTTTGTAATATTATTTTCCTAAAATTTTTTTTTTTTTAAAATCTATAAAAAATAAATTAAATATTTTTATTTTCTCTTTCCTCATTATTCTTCTTCTTCCTCATTCTTCTACAACTACACATTACATTTGTGGCTAACCTTAACATCTTGCGTCTACCTTCCATTGCCATTGTTGTCGATACATACAACATCGATATGCATATATAGAGAGACAAAGAAAGATTATGGCGTTGAAGAAGAGAAATTTGGGATTGCTGGGAGGGGCTGTGGAGTGGGATGGCGATATTGATCTACGGAGGATCTTTTAGATTTGTGAGGTGCAGAAGGTTTGGGGGTGGCCGATTAGACAGCCTGCTCATACTCTTAGACTGCCTTAACCCACGGGAAGACGAGGTCGGTGTCATCGGCATCGCCATAGACGATTTGCTTATACTCTTAGACAACCTCAACACGTGGGACAACATCGTTGGTGTCATCAGCATTGCCGAAGACACCGACAGTGAGCAGTGTCAGAGGACCTCTCCGATGGAGGCAGCGAGTCGTTGTCATCGTTGTCCACAGTCCTCAGAACATTCACGCAAAGGTTCATCCCAAGCGTGAGCTTCATTTTCCTCCATTTGCTCCCCATTTTTCACCCAATCCAGATCTCAAAATGCTCTCCTCTTGAGCTGAGGTTGAGATTTAGAGGAAGAGAGAGATAGTAAAGAGCTCTAGAGAGAGAGAGAGAGAGAGAGGGTGTGGGTTGGGTTTGATAAAAGTAGTGGTAATAGAAATGGAACATGCAAACCGAGAGCTTTGAATGAAGTTTTGTTCACACACGAAAAGAGAGAGACAAAGAGGTTTGGGTTTGTGGGTTTGTGTGTGCAAGGCTAAGACAGAGTCGTGGTAAAGACGAAGAAGGAAGAGTGAGAGATGGACAGGTAGGGAAGATTACCGGCAGTGGGTGGGTTTGGCTGGAGAGAAAGAAGAAGAGTGAGAGACACGGAAGAAGGAATTTGTTAATGAAATTCAAAAGTAAGGAAGACCACTGTAAATTTGAAATGGGTAAGGGAGGACTTGTATTTTTGCAAATGTTGAAGGTGGTCTATGTGATTTACCCTAAATTATATGCTACAAGGAAGAAGAGTGAAAAACTTGACCCTGGGCAGGTAGTTTTCTTCTTTGTTCCCCCACTTGTGCTTCACTGGGAAAATATATTGATATGGTTTTTATGCATTGGTACTTGTGCTTCATAGAATCAGCATGACAATGGATTGATGCCTTCATGTCATGTTGATTCTATTTTCGAAATAAATTTTTGTAGTCTTCATAAACCTAGTAGAGACAATTGCCTATAGAATTTTTGCTGCTTTGCTGTGGGAAACTATGAATTAATGTCTAAATGCCCTAGTCCCAGTGTGGATGGCATGCCTTTGACCGGACCGGGAAAGGGATTAGTCGAGATGTGCACAAGCAGGCCCGGACACCCCTAACCTCTAAACCAAAAAATATATATTTATTTTAGAAATTCATTGCTATGCCAAGGAATCTAGTTTTTTTTCGATCATGGGTTAAGTTTCTTGCTTGCTTTTAGGTTCTGGTTGTAAACATTGTTGCTACATAGTGGAGTTTTTGTTTTTAATTTGTTGACAAATATATATTGGAGGTTAATTCAATGACCGATTGCAATTTCTTTTATTTTGTATCCACATGAGTCAAATAGAGGAGCTTGGTATCCTATAAAGTGTAACTTTCGAGGGTGCTCCTTGTTAATCTCGACTCTGAGTAGTGTAGGGAAGAAGGCAACTAGGGTACCAGGAAGGATAGGTATTTCATCTCTGTTCCAACTCAATGGTTGAAGAATTTCCATTAAAGCAGAGGTTGGAAGTGTCCTCGAAGGCCTTAGGGAGCAGCTTCTATTAGCTTGAAGCACATCATGTGGAGGGTGATTGGGTTGTTAAAAGTTGGGTGGAGCTAAGATGGAGTGGGAGACATAAAACATTTCACGAGGTAAGAAGTTGCCTGAGCGGTTCTGTTACATGTGATCATTTATTGGATTAGAGATCCTCAATTTTGGAAAGCTAACTTCTGGGGGCCAGAGACTGGCAGTGAATTTGAGTACATTAAGAGTTTACATACTTACTGACAGGTCTCTCCTGGACGTTACTTGTGGGTTACCCCTGCCCCCTCCTTTTCTTCTCTTTATTTCCGTTCGGATTTACTTTGTGTCCTTATATAATAACTTGTATGTCTCTTAATCTATGTTAGTTGAAGAAGTTATGAGGTTTCCTAGTGGTTTCATTTTAGGATTCCTTATCATATGCTATGGGGCAATATGTAGCCAGATATTGTTCAATTTTAACTGATGACTGGTTGGTTAATTTAGTGGGGACTGTTTGATAGAGGGAGTAGGGAATTGGAGCAATGTTGTAAAAGGTAAGCCATATTGCAGGTCAGTATTATAGTTGATTTTTTCTTGTTTGAGTTTTTAAGTGCTCATGACTATTGTACTATGTTGTTTCACTTGTTACTTTAGTGTAGTGGATCGATTAGGGTTTTTGTCTGAATATACAATTTCCCTTATGGTGTGTTTGGAACCTGGATTTATCAAGGAAAAAAATAAATGAAAAGGAAAAGGTGGGAGAAAAGAGAACAAAATGAAAGAGGGATTTTGTTCTCTTTTCTCTCACATTTTCTTTTTCCTTTCCTTTTCGCTTAAAAATCTGGGTTCTAAACACAATATTAATGGGTAGTTTGACATTTACAAGTGAATTATCCGAGGATGCCTGTTGGTGTTGGTGATCTCTTGGGATTGGCAAATGATTTGTGTTTGGCTCTTACTGGTTGGGGTCAGTAGAATTAAGTAGCTCCAGTTGGTAGAGAGGGGAGCTGTTGTACATGGTGTGATTTGTGTTCTGTTCGCCACAAAGGCCCTTACCATGGTTGGTTGTTTTGTTGGTGGGTGTAGCTAAGAGGCCATTGTAGAATCCATTGTACCATGAATTCCCCCTCCACCCCCTCTTCTTTTTAATCCCATAACCCTGGAACTTCACCCACTTGCCCCAAGTGCCCACTTGATTTTATGACTGTACATTGAGCAAACATTGGCACTAGTAGTCCTAATTAGCAACCCAAATGTTACAAACAAATTCTGTACCTTCTGGTGGAGCATCATGCAGGACAGAACCTTGTCATGTTACTATCGGCCATGTGATCCTCTGTTGTGTTGTGATCTGATCCGGGGGAAATCCAGTTTTCAAATGCTAGCTATCACTGGAACTTGATAATTCCAGCATGGGGATTCTTGAATTTATGCACGCACATAACAAGGTCTGTCTATTTTGTCCACGAGGGCGGAGGGAGGGATGGAGAGATTTCAGAGTTTCAAGGCACATGATTTCTGGTGACCCCCTGAAACAGCACAGAAAAACTTGGGAGATAAAGAAGACTCTAGGAATCAGAATCCAATTGGTGACACAATGTGTGTTGGCTTTTCAGTTGTCTGTCTTGGTCTTCTGTAAGCACTCTCTATTTATGCTATGTTTAGAACATTAGATCCCTGATTTATCAAGGTAGAAGAAAAGGAAAAGGAAAGGAAAGACAGAAGGATACGAGGGATTTCAAACTTTTACATATATGTTTTTAATGTTATTTTATCTTTCACTTTTTCTTGCAAAGGAGCATAAAATGTAATTTCATATTTTTTTTCCTCAATGAATATGGGATCTACACACACAATGTAATTTCATATTTTTTTTCCTCAGTGAATTTGGGATCCACACAGTTTTTGAACTTTAGGACATGGAATTAGTGCCCCCCACCATGACTCCCGTATGACCCTTGCATCTTTGTGTTCCTTGATCATTCTTTCTTTCTCCATAGGGCAGTAGATATTTTTTCAACCTAGGTCGGAGAAAATACTTATTCTTTTATCTTAAACATCCCTTCTTTTGTGAAAGAGAGCCTACAACAAATCACAGAGTTACATAAAAATTTAAAAAAAAAGAAAAAAGCATAGAGCTCCGAATTGAATACAGTTCATACATGCCACGCCAGAGAAGTAAATATCCAATTATATATCCCATCACCTGAGTCCTGACTGCTAAAAAACAGCCATCTCCTCAAAACAGAGCTTTTTAATTGTCTTATTAGACAGAGTGATAGAATCGCAGGGGGCCTTTTTGCATCATAGTTTCATAATGATCCTCCTTTTTCTTCCCATCTTTTCCTATTTCGGCCCTTTAAACAAAATGGAACTCCAGCCTATTACCCATTTCTTCCATCTTTATCCTCCTAGTTTTAAATTGATTTCCAGGCTGCTGACGGCAGTGAGTTTTCTAAGAAAGCAAATCAAAGCCTCTTCTTAAGGACTAATGTAAGGTTGGACCAATAACTAACCACAGCACCTGCCTTATACCCAGCCAGTACCCACTAACAGTATCAAGGGCATTAAGGGAAGTTGGGGAAAGTGGGCATTTCTTGTAAATCAAGAAATGCCTGGAAAACAACCGCCTGGGCAGGCTTATATCAGGAAAAATAAAGACTACTTTATTTGCTATTATTACTTTTTCAGATTACTGTTCATGGGATTACATATGGGTGCCCGTGGAGAAGCCCGAATGGCATAGATATATATACGAAGTATGAGATACTCATCCATTTCAATCAAATCTTTTTTCAGCCTCCTCGTAGTCCTCCCATACATACATGTATATATGCATTATTTGCATACATATATACTTCACATTTGTATGTGTGTAGGCATGCATGGTTCCAGGGTCAGAATCTGCTGAAAAGCACCATATGTTGGTTCTCGTGTGCAGGGATTAAAAACGAAACCAAAACCGAAGAAAAACTTGAGAAAAAAAAGAAAAAAAGCAAAAAGAGGAGGAGATCGAAATAGAGTGGAGAAAGTATCACACATCATAATATCCAAGATTCCAAAATAGATTGTGAATACTATAGTCATGGGTTGAAGATGGAATTCCCACATTTGCACTTCCAACTCATGGGCTTATAGTTGGAGCTGTCATCACCTCTGGCATAGTCAACTTTGGACATTGAAGAAGTAGAGCCTTTGCTCCCAGTTTTAAATTGGGGATTTGTAGGCACCTGAATTGCTTCACAGTGCCCACATGAACTGCATCTCCGCTCGCACCGTGGTGGCCTTGAACCAATCTGGGCCCTTAAGATTGCCTTCTCCTCCTGTAATGGCCATGCACCAAAACCAGAAAGCGTTCACGAGAGAGAGAGAGAGAGAGAGAGAGAGAGAGAGAGAGGGAGAGAGAGAGAGAGAGAGGCAAGTCTCACCTGATAATGGTCAACTGGTCTGAAAATTGTTCTACCTGGAATATACATAATGTTAAAAACAAAAACAAGAAGAATTTTTAGCTGAAAATGCACTCTCTCTGGTAATTTATTCAGAGATAGCTGTAAGCCATTTACCTTCAGCAATAAATCTCAGTTGTGTCCAACTTGAAATCAAGAGAAAGAGAAAAGAAATGGTGAGATAGTGAAATTTACGACTACAAAGAAAATTGCTACTAGAACCCATTTCAGGGGAAGAGAAAGGGAAATCACTTCTGAGGGTGCAGAGTAAGGTGTGAGAAGGTGAGAGAAAAAGATGGGAGGCAATTAGTGGGAGAGAGACTAGATAGAAAAGGGTGTGCTGATTGAGATGTGATATAAATATGCAGAGGGGTTATAAAGAGCAAAAGGTTCAGTAAGTGAATGACACCATGTTATAAGCTCTCTCTCTCTCTCTCTCTCTCTCTCTCTCTCTATTCCTCTTCCCAGAGAGTTGAGATGATGGAACGTGGAAGGACAAAAGAGTAGAGCAGAAGGCTTTAAGAGAAAGAACAAAAAGGAGCCCCGAAAAGGGAAGAACCTCAACCTCGTTTCATGAGCCCTCTCAAACAACAACCATGTATAATTGAAGAAAGAGAAACAAGCAGTAGCAGTAGCGGAGATGAGATAGCAATAACAGAGAGAGAGAGAAGCAATACAATACAAGGACCCAGAAAAGCAAGAAACCACACTAACAGACTTCTGATTACAGCTTTTGATTTGTGATTTCGCTTTCCTTTGGTTTTCTGCTCCATTATTTTTTTCTGTCCACGTCAACTCTCCTCCTCTCACAATGAGTCGTTACTCCTCCTTCTCCTCCCACAATGAATTGGATGGATGACTCGGTGCTCCAAGGAGAATAATTTCTCTCCTGATTGGGGTCTGTCCTTTCTCTCTCTCTCTCAGAGACGTGTACATACATAAAAATATAAGTATTGTAGGCATAGATTAATATGAGAAATTTGCGAGTGAAAGAAACACAAGTGGCATCTCTCCTGAGTCATGGTAGTCGATCAATCTGCCTGTCACCTGAACAAAGCATGGCCGCCTTCATTGTACTGCACAACTTGCACCCATTGCATAGGCATTTTCGTTCTGGTCCTTGTCAGGCCTTTTTTTTGTTGTTGAGTTTATAAGGTGTCCGCACTAGCTAACACAGCTTAACTAATTTCCTTTTTAATATAGTCAAAGACAAGTCATTCACGCCAGAACAATCTTTCATAGCTTGGCCCTAAAAAAATCACCAAATTTTGAATTCAGGACGATTTATAACTTGTTCTTGTCTAAAGTGAGCTATCCCTCGTGATCCTCGTCAGACTTTTCAATACACCCTAAACTGCTTGTTTTGGGCCTTAGACCTTGGTTCTGTATTTTTTGTTAAAAATTTGTTGCCTCGTCTTTGATAGTATGATTACTTGCTAAGTTTGAACTCAACGGATCATCCAACCAAACAAACCCAATTTATAAAAAAAAAAAGAAAAGTTCAATTGGGAAGAAAATTAAAAGCCAGACAGGTTGTAGGGGGAGATACTAAGATAAATAATACTTGTCCTTTTTTTTAGCACTCCTTTCGCATTACCATGTTGCTTCCACTTTTAATTTTATTTATTTATTTTGTTTAGTAAAAATCTTCTCCAATCAAATTGAGAGACAAACCTGGATCACATAGGCTGATGAGTTGGTCTTCCTTGGGCCTAATTTCGGGTTTAATTCACTTGGACTTGGACCTGATTTTTGCCTATAATCAGCCCAATTTGCAGGGCATCCATTGGGCTATTTACCAAAATCACCTCATAGGTTACCTTGATGCATTGGCAGTGGCATTGACTGAATAGTAATTGGGGTATAGTTTGGAGCGGACACTAAAATCTAAATTCCACCTAGGATTAATTATGCTTAACATTCTTGTACTTTATACCAAATTTTATTTTTATACCTTCATTTTTATTTATAATAATTAAGCCCTTACACTTAATTTGATTTAATGTTAATCTTCTGCTATTAATTTTTATTTGAAAAATGAAAGAAAAATTTTCATGCAACAAGCACATAATCTTTTTTTAAAGGGCAAAAATATAAAACTAAAGTTTTTTCCCATCTAAAGACTGTTTGCCACATAGTTGTTAATACTGTACTGGTCATCATATTGATTTTGCTATTCGTACGGTACATACCAGTATAGGTGTAATACCGGGTATCGTCTCGGATTTATCTTTACAAATATTATATATTTTATAAAATTTGGCATTACTCATAACAGATATTATTCAATAATAAATTATTTTAGCATAACATAAACTTATTATTTAACCCGAATATATATTTAAAAATACTTAAAAGATATATTATTGTCTAGTATGTATCAACACAAGTTCTAACATATATTTATCATTAAAATATAATTAAATTAAATTATTTTAAAATAAATTATACAAAATTTGGTACGATTCGGTAAATTAAGTATTAATCGGTACCGTCCGGTACTATCAATATCGGTCAGTATTGACCGGTATAAAACTCACATTCATTGGTACTATTTCATAGCCGATGTGATATGAGATTAATAACTATGGTCTGCCATAGCCCTTTATTTATTTATTTTTGATGGCCGGATGTCCCGATCAATTTGTGCACACCATAACTAATTTTAAAACTTGTGTAGTTCTTTTATTTTACACAAATTAAATAATTATTAAGCTAAATACCTTGAGAGTGATTCTAAAAAAAACCCTGTATAGTCTGCCATGGCCCTTGGTCCGACGCTTAACTGACCACAACATGGACCGACATTTTCTCAATCCATAACTAGCCCAGTACATTGACCACATCCTCCCTTCTTCCGATGTTATTTTTTTTTATAAAAAAAAATTTCTTGGCATTGTAGAATGGCATATAGAAAATTCACCCAAGAACCCTCTCAGATTTTATAATAATAGTACAGCAATCTCGTAGTGTCTTGCCTTTAGACCGTCGACGAACTCTTTTCTAGGAGTTGGTGGTCTCTTGCTCTAAATATACCGGTGCGGTACCTGCCAAAGGTCTTTTGGTGTTCAAGTTAGATTTAAGAGAGATGATATTTTGTTGAAAGTATTTTGTTTGCTAGAGTTTTCTGGTATGCGTACCTGGAGAAGAGACTGGTTTTTCCCTTTGTATGCCTGCATGAAAGTGGTTAGTGGTTTCCCCATATGACGGCCTCTTGTTGGAGGGTCAAAACTGTGACAGGACACATGAGAGGGTTTTTCCTACACTTCATGGTAGCGTGTGTCAAAACGGTGTCAGAGATAGGACGATTGTCACTTGTATACTCTACACTCACACCCGAAGTGTGTGCCAAGGTGTCTAGTGTCAAGTGTGAGTCCTATTGAAGTGATCGCGAGGCCGACCAGAGTAGGAGGCTACCGAATGTTTGACCCCTTTGAGACCCAAGGGGGTGATGGTTGGGAGTCGAGGACCAACCAGAAGATGTGTCACAAAATGACTTGATCGAGGTCCGACGAGATGTCCATAGGCTCTGACTCGGTCGAAAAAACGTCGCTACTATATAATAAGCCATGGACCACTATTTTTACCTTGGCAAGTGGACGAGGAAGGTCGGATTCGGGTGGATAGCTGAGCAATATAATCCCAAATATCATTGAATGAGACCTAACCCCTACACTTTCAAATCCATACATTATATATATATATATATATCTCTAAATCCATACTACACGCACGACCACCCACACTGTTCAAAGGCTGATGCTGACACATTACCTAATGACACACTAAAATGTGGTATTGAATTGGCTCTCCCATCATACAGAGCACCCCCCGGACCACAGTAGTTCCAGGTGTATAATCACTTTTGGCCAATATATGGAAGAATGGAACTACGAGTTGATTGTACATATATATGGATGGTTGTGAGTAAGATCAACTACGTATATATATATATATATCATTCTATTTTTTTAATATTATTATTAGAGGTGTCCGAATCAACTTACGCATACATTAACTAATTCTCTTTTTAGTTCAATCAAATGCAAATCATCCACACCAAGACTTTACGAGACCTCCTGACTTGACCCCAAAAGTAGAACTTAGATTGGGTATGCTTAAAAGTAGATATTGAACGGGCCAGGCCTAGCTTGATTGTGCCTACACTTTAAAAAAAATTTGTCGGGCCTAAAATCAAATTCCAAGCCTGTCCAAAATAAAAAATTATGATTTTCAAGTTTGTCTATTTAACTTAAAATTATATAAATAAATATTTTTCTTCACAAATAAAGTTAAATAATATATAATTAAAATATATAAATATAATAAAATACAATAAATATATTATTTTATATATATTTCATACCGGCCGGACTTTAAACATAATTTTTAAACCCGTCAATTAAATTAATCAGACCTAAAATAAAAAAAAACTCAGAACCTATAAATAAGAGACTGACTTGGACGGGATAAGCATACTCGTATTTATCCTTAGGTGTGCTGGAGTACCTACTTACATCATTGAGTCTGTAACCCATGAAACCTTATCCAAACGGAGCGTACGTACTCGGTTTTGGGTTGAAAAAGCAAAAGAATATCCGAAATCGCTGCATTTATAACTTCCATACCTCATCTAAAAATGATTTTACATGTTTTTGTTGTCATTAATACGAGGAACTGAATAATTGAGAACAAATTGGAGGCAGATAACCACCGTTTTAATTAGTAATGCTCTTAGATCGGGGTTATCGTGGTTGGATAGTCAAATCTGTCCACCCCGGTTAGCAGCAAAAATTAAAATAAAATAGAGGCTGTCCCCTCCTAAATTAAAAACCTAGGCCCTCCATACAGCCTTTTAAAGATCAATTTTCTAGCCAAATTCGACTCATTTCATTGAGTTCATAGCCAGGTTTTTCAGTGAAAGCAGCCCAAATCTTGGGCCTTTTTAATTTAGTTAGGAAGAAATAACCTTGTCATATTAATGTATTGGCCCTGTAGTTTAGCTGTTCTTCACCTTTTGCGTACGTGCATGAAATTTTTATGGTAAAAGCAATAAAGATTAACCTAACTTGTGTATTCCTATATAATATGAATTATGGCCATGCATGCCCTTGTTTTATACATTAATTCCTCATACTTTTGCCTAAATATTACATTCGCAGAACGTACGAGGAAACGTGAAAATAATGCATGGATTTCATATAAATTTTGTAATTATGTCTTAATTGTTACAACGTTGATCTTAGGTTTATAAGTAGGGGTGAATAAATAGGAATACAGGCTTCAACATGATCATGTTATACATCTCCTGTCAAAAATCAGATACAATAACTAGGCATTCCAAGTTTGGTATGGAATGAATAAAAAGCTTGCACCATATCAACACAAACCGAATCCATCAATTACCATCAATGAGGAAGGCCAACAAGAAAAATATAGGTGATGTTGCTAGAATAAAGAGTATTTATTTATTTATTTTGTTATGCAGTTAGGGGTATCCAAGCTAATTTACGCGAAACTTGACTAATTCTCTCTTTGGTCTGATCAAAAGCAGATCATCCATGCTAGAATTAAGGAATTCATGAAAGATAAATTTCTAGCAGTCTGACCCGAAAAGATTACTGAATTTTGAATTTAGAACGTTCAGTTTTACATCTCATCTTTATCTTCATTGAACTACTCTTCCCAATGGATTGTTCCTAATAATTTGTTCTAAAAAAATGACAATACACACGAAGGGCTCCCCAAGTGCAAGCTATAGGGAGAGCTAATTATTGGATTTGAAGAGGTTGATGAACCTTAATTTGAGTAACTAAAGCAAACTCATTTGGTGAACCCTCTATTTTTGTGAGGCTTGTTATTTTTTTGACAAAAATGACTCATAATAGGAGTTTGTCTAATTTACATTCAGCATATGTAAGGATAATTATGTAAAATTTATAAATAAACAACTTCTTCAGATTATGTAATAATTCACTACTAAATTAATGATAGAAAGAGTAATTAAATATAGCGTAACACATGCATGTAATACATGACACCCTTCTAGTTTGAGTAAATGGCTGTTGCCAAACCCAGCCAGCGTAAACCGTTCATCATTCTAGGTTGTATATGCCACCTTGACCCTCATAATTGCTACTAATTAAATGTAATGTTAGCTAAATATTGCCAGCCCTATGTTCCTATGCACTCACTCCACTGAAAGTGATTGTTCCCCAAACATGTCATGACAAGTGGTAGAAAAAGCCTTGGCCTATCTTGGCATGGTTCAGGTTGCAAATTTTTCTCTTTTTCTTTTCTTCTTCCTTTTTTTTTTTTTTTTTTTTGTGCTGTAGAACACAGAGAAAAAAAAAAAAAGAAAAAATCAAAGCATAATGGAGAGTTTTGTTTAAAGAAAGTCTTATCGAAAATATATGCATACGTTAGTGAAGTTCTTATTTTGGGTATAACTAATCTCTTCTAGTTTCTCTCTGAGAAATCCCATTTGGTAGACCTGCCAAACTAATAATAATTTAATTTAATAATGTTTGAGAATTAATATTCGTTTCTATATAGGCATTGTACAACAAAGAAAGATTTTAGTAAGGAGTGCCCCAGTTATTTAGACCTGTTTGCTGCATGAAATTATTGTCCCATAAATACATTGTAATACCATCTTCCCAATGAAAACACATGAGGGCCCTTATTGATTATATTTCATTTTTGAAATACCCAAAATTAGATAATTTTCAATGAATTTTAGTATGTCTGTTTACTTGACCATGCCTACAGTTCCTGTATGACTGGCAGATCTCAAAAAGAGAGAATTACAAGGCGACGATATGTCGAATGGCCAAAGCCGTACATTATTTAGCAAACATTGCTATTTCTGAGCATGGACAATCCGGACAGGCAATCCTCATCTCACTCAATTATAAAAGCTCTTCTTCTTGTAAGCTTGCACTAGTGGTTTTGCAGCTATACCTTCAAGTTTTCAAGGAGAGTAGGTTACGGATTGAGCATCCACCCCACTTGAGAAGTAGACCTCTCCATTGATAGCGACTAAAACTAATTTAACACACTATATATATGATCATAATCGAAGAAGGGTTGCCCCGTCATGCTATGTTCACTATGACCCAGTATTTAAATGAGGAGGCATCATATATATATATATACACATATATATATATCTGTGTATGTGTCTTGGTAGTTTCTATGCTTCTCTGTTCTTTCTCCTCACAACAATCATGCATGAACGTGAGCCCTGTCTAGACTTTGTGTGTAGCCCGTATCTCTACCAAAACTTTTTGTACCAACAAAAAATAAAAAAATTAATGATACAACGATTCATGGAATTAATGGATGCATAAATGTGAATAGAATTTAATGGGGATCAATCACGCAAGTGCTGATCAAGATCTTATGAAAGGTTGATTAGGGCCTTGGTCATTGACCGATGAGACCACGGGTAACGGGGCTCCCCTAGCAGTGTTGAATAGGAGGTGGTCGAGCACACCAAAGTTGACCAGTATAGTCGAGCATTCCAAACAGGAACATGCCAACCCCGCCTCCCCCTCAACTGGTCTGTGGGGGCCACTCCTGACATTAGGCATCGTTGCAAACCACTGAAAGAACAAGACGCATAGTGGGGCACCCACCTCCCTTCCCGCTACACACTAACTTCAATCCGACAAGGGCCTCAAAAGACGCCACATTTGAGAGACAACTAGTCTCACAACTACTCTGTAAAAGACTTGAATGCCAAATGATGAGTAGCTACGTGAAAAGACACTTATTCCCCACTAACCATTTGTAGACACGATGGGCTACAACTATGGACGTAAAAGGAGGCAATCTCTATCTTCAAGGTACACATAACTAAAAATTCTAGCAAAAAAAACTCTGTAGAATTATCCTCTCAAGCCTAACTTTGTTATCAGAGAGTATTTGGCAAGTACCACACTGATATTCAAAAATTCAGATTCTCTTCGCTATCGATTGGAGTAGTTCACCAGCACCTAAGAGTAGATCATACAAATTTACTGATAGCTCAGAATTATATATATAAACCTCTAATTCCTTTGTTTAGACCCACCCTAAAAACCAAAAAAATGGGTTATCGAAAAAGTCATTTTGTTTAACTAATTTCCTTAAGCTGATCTCGAATTGGCATCTTCGGAGGGAATTCTTTCATGACTGCCTACAGAAATATAGCTCTCCCTTGTTCATAATCTATCCCTTCATTCTCCAAAAACATAAATGAAAGTGAGATTCAATCCCCAAGTCTCTACCGTCTAGCACCTTAATACATAACTTGCTTCGTTTCCCATCTAGAGAATTAACCAAAGTCCACTAATTCTCGAATCCAGTTTAGGAAAATTTTTTATATAGTTATTACTTTCCCATTGGGACGTGAGAAAGTTGCACGCCTACATCTAGTATTAATAGCAATGTTCATAAGCATTAGGATTCTATGCTTGTTATTACCCACGTTGCGAAATCTTTCACCTCGTAGATGAGAAATGCTAGCATGACTCTGTCCCGTTCGTGAGTTGATGTTGGCCGCCCTCCAAAAAAAATATATAGAATCAAGAGTTAACGGGTCAAAATTTCATGATCCAGTAATTCAATACTGGTTTTTTCTGTCTTGGGCTTTGAGCTCGTCTAATCACATCATTAGTCGCTATCTGACACACGTCTTATTTGGGCCCCCGTAATTACTAGAGCACAAGACGTCAGGCTCGCCTCAAAGCCCAATTTGTACCTCTCTCTCCATGCCCTGTAGCCAATGAAGTGCACCCACGTGGGCCATCGAAAATGAAATGTACTGCTGTTGGGGCACGGAAATTCAAGAAAAACGTGGGTGGGTTCCCGAGCGTACTGGCTTGCGTTCGCCACGTGGTGCATAATGGTTGGTTCTCAGACTTTTCCATTTCTATTCGACGGAGAGAAAATGTGATCTGTTTGTCATGAGGCATAAGTCCTCTTTCCCCATCAGTATAAGGGCCTGTTTGGTAGGTCCAACTATTAATTATTCCGTCCCGCCCATTCAAAATAATCAAAACCCAAATATGCAAAAAATAAAAACTAAAAATAAAAAATTCATGATTCCACATACGTATTGTATTATACCACCATATATGTATATATATCTGGAAAATACATATATACATGGTTTTAAAACTCAGTAATATTTGATTGGTTTAGGACTGGCCAGGTGTCCATTCGGATCGGACTGGCCCTCCACTGTTGCCAAGCTTTATCCAGAAACCATTGGGCCTACGCCAGAAGCAAGGGCCAACCTCAATCCTGATGTCAATGTTAGGCCCACCAATTAGTGGGGCCCGATCTTGGAGGAATTCGCCAGCCTGCCGTCAGATATCAATCAATCTCTTCTCTTCTGCTGTACACAGGTACAGAATGAAATAGCAATTGGACCTTATTAACTCCGAGCTACACAACCCAGATTGGAATGCATAATTTGGATCCATATTTTCAAAGGTGAACAAAAAAAACTGCGTTGTGAATCTATAATCACAGAACCGTAAAAACTTTGTTGTTAATGTTTCGGTCTTTGAACAAGGACTAGGGGGCTCGTTTGACTAGTTGGACGTGAGATTTGGAAGAAATGGTTATCTAGATTCATTAGAAATTGGGCAGGTAAGAAAATTTCTTGTTGAGTTAGGTACTTACGTAAAAACTAATAAAGTGACACTATCATATCATTAAATTCTCTACAAAAATTCTTTCCATACAAGAAGGGATTTGAAAGTCACCATTTGAAATACCATTTTCAATTTACAAAGTTTTTAGTAGCATGGTGGCCTAGGGGTGAATCATAATGAAGCAGGTGTCGGTTCAAGTTCGGTGGAGGATTCATGGCCTATCACTATTTGTGGTTGCGAGCTTGCGAGATCACGAAACTTCTCAGAATGTCAAAGGGAATAATCACAATGTGAGTTAGGTAGTAAAACATGAGTAATGATATACAAATAGAAAAATTTATACATAATTTTTTAATAGAATGATACGATTAGATAAGAGTCATTCACTTTAAAACAAAACACTCATCATGATGGCTCTTAATTATAATAATATCACTGCTACATTTTGATAAATTTTTTGTACAAATTTTTCTGAAAGAATAGTATTTTCTCCCAATCACGCATAAAGAAACAAGACATAGTACTAGCCTACTAGATACATGTAGTCTATAGATATAGATATAGATATACATCTTGATATATATACGTGTGTGTGTGTGTGTGTGTGAGTGTGTGGGGTGGGAGTAGCATAGCACGTACATATAAGTAAAGAACGTGAAGAAAAATCACAATGTAGACGTTGAAGGAAGAGGCGGGAAGATATAAAAGAATTACAGCAAACAATAATAATAGGTTGGGTAGGGAGAGAGAGAGAGATGAATGGCGGGTCCAATGACGGCTTGCCATGAGCTGTATGAAAAGCAAACTTGTGATGGCGCTTTGCATTTGAATGTAGCAGTCCCCATCGCTTCCCTCTCCTTCCTTGCTCTTCTCCTTCTCTTCTCTCTCTCTCCCTCCCTCTATATATACATATATAAACCCAAGACCTATCTTCTCAAAAACCACATATACAAACATACTCAAAACATTACAAACTCTGCTACACCAAATGGCCACATTGGCATACCCCTCCTCGAGAAATATTGTTGTTTTTATTTTCTTACATGCCTTATCCCTTTCGTTCTTGGCTTCGGGACGACCGGCCAATTTTCTGCAAGACTTCAGAATTACGTGGTCTGACTGGCATATCAGGCAAATCGAGGCAGGGAGGGCCATCCAACTAGTTCTAGACCAAAATTCTGGTATATATGACTATACAAATAATGGGTCCTGTAATGAATTTTAATTGGGTCACGATCAAATAGTAGTAACTTGTTACATACATTTTTTAGGCTGTGGATTCGCCTCCAAGAGCCAATACTTGTTTGGACGTGTTAGCATGAAGATCAAGCTCATTCCTGGAGACTCTGCCGGGACTGTCACCGCCTTTTACGTGCGTTCATCATTTCTTCTTCTTTTCTTTTTTCATTTTTCTTGAATTGGGTATTCATTCATTCATTCATTTGCTGTGATTGGGTGGCAGATGAATTCGGACACCGATACTGTACGGGACGAGTTGGATTTTGAGTTCTTGGGAAATCGGACCGGACAGCCATATACGGTCCAAACCAACGTCTATGCGCATGGGAAGGGTGATAGGGAGCAAAGAGTCAACCTTTGGTTCGATCCTGCCGCAGATTTCCACACTTACTCAATACTGTGGAACCATCATCATGTTGTGTAAGTTTAATCTCAAATTAAGAGACTTTATCAGTTAAGTTTGCTTATACTAGTTTCATGGTTGTATGTACATATATATATATAATAAATGGATATGGTGATATTATTGTAGGTTTTACGTGGATGAAGTACCCATAAGAGTGTACAAGAACAATGAAGCCAGAGGACTCCCATACCCGAAGTTTCAACCCATGGGAATCTACTCCACGCTGTGGGAAGCCGATGACTGGGCGACAAGGGGTGGGCTCGAGAAGATCGATTGGAGCAAAGCCCCTTTCTATGCCTACTACAAGGACTTCGACATCGAGGGATGCCCTATGCCGGGACCCACAACTTGTGCTTCAAACGCCGGAAACTGGTGGGAGGGTGCTGCTTACCAACAGCTCAGCCCCGTCGAAGCTAGACGTTACAAGTGGGTTCGTATGAACCGCATGATCTACGACTACTGCGTCGATAAATCGCGGTACCCAATTACCCCACCGGAATGTGTGGCCGGAATCTAGAAAGTACTCTATTCAATCCACCGCTTGTCCACCCATTGTCACACATTTATATATTTATATATGCATGTGTACATATATGTTCATACTTACGTACACGTCCCTATACACTGCCTTGTGTGTCGGCAGCCATGCATATCAAGGGGTATAGAGGGAATAAATTGTTTCCTGTCGATATAAAGTCTTAAAATGTCTGTGAGTCGACTTTTGATTATGTATGTTTGGTCTGTATTTGTTGCACATTTTTTGTGCCAGTATTGCTTTTGCATGATTGTGAAAAGAATGTATTCGTATACTTCGTAATATCTTGTTCGATTTGAAGGAAAACAATTTAAAATAATGGAATACGCTTATTTCTTACCCTTCTTTACTATTTTTTTTTTTTTTTGGTGGATACAGTTAAAGCCGTAAGAAGACGAAAGTGAATCGAACCTTTAACCAGTGGTATGTGTGTGAAGTAGCTAACTTTGTTTTTCATTTCTCACCCTATTTTTCCATTTTAAACACTTACAGCATGTTTGGAACTTAGGAAAAGCAAGGGAAAGAAAGGAGGAGAAAAATTATTATTTTTTCCTGCATAGCTTTGTTAAGAAAATGAAAGGAAAACATAATGAAAAAAGAGGGAAAGATTGTGAGGCTTTTGTTCTGTCCTTTCCTTTTTTTTTTTTTGGCCCTTTTTGTCCTTTTCTCTTTTCTTTTTCTCTTAGCTAAAATCAAACAAGAAAAGAGAAATTTAAAAAAAAAAAAAAAAATCCGTTCTCTTCCCTATCCCAAACAGGCTGTGAGGTATTGACCGACACTATGCGTACCATTTTAAAAGAGTCTGCTTTGTATTATTTTTAGTCGATAGCCGGATGGATGACTCTGGTCCTTCCAATTGAAACCATGACCCCGTCTGAATGGTCATGATTGAGCCATGTACATCAAGTGGGCCCTTCACTTATACTGTGATAAATGCTTAGGCCCAGGATCAGATTGGGAGGTCATGACTCATGAGTTACCCGTGCGCGCAGAGGACAGATCGGCTGTCAAAATCAGAACGAGTTTGGGGTCAATCAGATTCATGGAGAAGCAAGTTACTAGTAAGAGATGCGTTTCGTCTTATTGTTCACATTGGCCACTCCCAACTACACCTAGACTGTTGAGTAGTTTCAGTTTAGTCAATCTTTATGTTCTACAATTAGGGCAAGCATTTCTGCAAGTTTAGCCTGGGGACAGGCCAAATTCCAATTCTTCTCTCATTTAGTATAGGCCCTCAATTCACCCCAGAAACAAGGCTAATTAGATGCTTATATTTCTTTCTCAACAACACTCTTAACTACTTGAGCCACACGGTTCATGTTTCCATGCAGCAAATTGAGCAGCTACAACAGAATTCAGACTGCCTCCTCCCCTATCAAGGAAGGAAATGCCTTTTAGTGAGGAATTAACTAAGATGAACCTAATTGGCTTGATCTAACAAGGGACCCCACCAATTAAATTTCACTTTTGAGCAAGGAACAGTCCATTCAATGAGTATGCATATCAATTCCCCAGTGGCTCAACCATAATATTGTCATCTTTCAATCAGTGTAACAAAGATGGCTTAACTGCCCAAGCAAAATTTATCTTCATTCGATAGGTGACTGAATGGACAACAAAACAACTAGTGCTATGAAGTTAAGATAAATTGAACCCCATGGTTTAGTCCTGATAAAGCGCGATACAAATAGTCAAAGACAAAGGCTAATAGGTAAGGTTAAGAAAGGACAACATAAAAGATGAAGAAAGCATATCACCAGTGGACCGCGTGGCATTGATGAATCAGAACAGTACCAAAAATTGGGAGGTGGTTGAGCAGCGAGCTTTCATAGGATACTGTTTAAACTTAAATTTAAGGACCACCAGTGTCTTCATAGCCAAAGAAAGCTTCAGTCCTCTGCAGTAAAACTGGCAGAACAAAGGGAGTTGAGTTTGCAGTGGCCCCAAATTCTTCTCCGGTTGCTCACAAACTTAAACTTAGACGCGCTGAATTGTTGGATTCTCATGAAAAAAAGGAATTCTGTTCGTGTTGCCATAAGGTTGTGCCCAAAAAACTTGGGATCATCCAAAATCTTTGATGTCATTAAAGAACAAGGATTTACTTCTTAGAGTCGACTTTAACTGCAACAGGCTCTGAACAGTAAGGACAATTCCCAAACAAAACATTGAATGAGCTGCAAAACAAGCATGCACAGTGAACATAAGATCAAGCAGTCAAAATAAGGAGAAGAGGGAAGGGGATGCTCTGGTCGGTCATGTGATGGCACAAGCAGAGCTGGACACAACCCCACTCCTAGACCAATTCCTTTGGATTCTTCACCAGTCAACTTTCGCAAAGTTCAAAATAATTTTGTATACCAAAATTCACTGAAAAACTATGAGAAAAAGAAGTCAACCTATCCTCACTGATATGACACTCGACAAAATATGGAGTTAAAGGCACTTAGAACAACTGTTTAAATGTTAAACACTATGTACAACACCACACTACTCTGACTCTCCCGGGCACATGTGAACATGCCCTCAAAGTCTCTAAATTTTAATAAATCTTGCCTTCACAAATGGCCAGCACTGATCAAGCATGTAGGTGATACTTTCTAATGTAAAAGAATATATTAAGAAAAACAATATAGTATCATATAAATATACATGTATATATTGTTCAAAGTTCACTTCCGTGAAGGCAATGTTTACTCAATCATATTAGATAAGCTTGTATGATTTTGACAACATTTATTGTGGATTTGAACCTTTATGCAATGTAATAACACAATGGAAGCATTTAAGGTCCATGAAACTTCAAATCAACCTTCACTGAATACTTCTATTCATCCTCCAAATGGCCCTTTCAGCTTCTCCAGGAAGCAGGGTAGCTACTCTAAACATTGCTTTTATGCAATGCACAAAGTGTACTAAACTTGAACATGCCCCAGACACTTTTATGAAGTCATACAACAGGGAGAATAAGTAGCCCTACCTTAGTGCTATGACCTAACAGTCTGCATGTCTGCCATGGCACCAGAGAAGACACGAGAGAATAATACTAAGAATTATCTCAGGTTAGAACTCCCTTGCCATGTCAAATTGCACTAAATGAGTAAAGCTGTGCTCATGAACAAACTATAAAGAGAGATCTGAAAAATAAAACATACTGCCTAGTTGTAGTGATTGAACGCAACCAATCCCCAAGACAAAGACTGTGGAAAGCCCTACTGCAATTGCTATTGTCACAAGTATAATCAGTCCGAGTTCCACTTTTAGCTCCAAGTTCATCATCTGTACTAGCACCACAAGTATCAACAAACAGATGATATATAATTTTGGTGACAGTTATAATGCATATAAAGCATTACCAACAGGAAGACATTGTGCATAACAAATTCCGCATTCAATTTGCTGATCATTCTTCTGGACATCTGAGGGTCCTGGAAGTTGAGTCTCCAGTATAATTGCAAGATTTTCAGGGAGAGGTTTGTCCTCCTTCCTACGCAATTAAACATAGTTCGTAACAATATTATTAACGATGAATAATACTGAAATGATCAAGCAGAAATTGTCCAAAGGATGGGAACAAAATGCACATTTGCTTGAAGTGTTATATATTTTACAATATCAGGACTCTGGTCCAAATGGTTGTCCTAATATCCAGAATTCCAGTTTGAAATAACGTATATACATATATAAGGCTAAGTGGATGGAAAATATTTGCAAAAAGATGGTATATTCCTGTAAAGCATAACTAGACAAGAACATAAAATTGTAGCTCCATAATTTACATCTCCCAATGGAATCATTTTCCAGGTAAGTAGTTGAGAGTAACTGCTCTAGAAAATGTCTATCCTTGGATATATTAAATAGTAATATAAATTATAGCATTGAATTCCATGAGAAAATCTAAATAACAACAAAGACTTGATAGGTATATATTTGCACAGAAAGCTCCAACAACTTCCCCAATCATAGAAATTTACATTCCTAATAAGCACAATTAATTCAATCAATAGGGTGAACCGGAGCACATAAGGAATCCCATATTCACATATTCTCCTCAAATCAACAAGAAATTTTTTTTACCAGGTAACAGGTTTGAGGTCATACCATCGTTTACAGTTTCTTCTCCATATCTTTCTGAAAGAGTTCGCCTTTACATCAGAACCTATAAAACGACACCTGCCAAAACCTATGATCACATTACTGGATGATAAGCAAAAACAAGAAGTAACAACAGTTGTAGATAATCGAAGATGAATTGTTACTCTGGTAAAGATCTTGGATCATCGGCATGTATAAATAACATGAGAAAGCAATCATTTCCTGATAAAGGAGACAGAAATAAAGGAGTATTAACAAGAACAAAAGAAAGGAAACCATGAGATGTGCACTCAATAGATAGCTCACCTAGATTGATCAAGCGATGTGTTGTAGCATGATGTGCCTGTTTTGGATCAACTACGCAAAGAGACTGATCAATAGTATCCAAGGTAGACCAAAATTCCTGAAGTGTCTCCAGATGCTAGGTAAAACACAAGGATTTGACAGAAAATGTGTATTAGTAACACTAGACAGCATGATAATAAACCATGCCATCAAGTGGCTTAAAGCAATGAAACCCGCCCAACACCCACCCCACCCCCCGGGGCGGCTCCAAAAAAAAAAAGGGAAGAAAGAAACCCCACACCCAAAAGTATATCACAAGTACCTTTTGAAACTGGCTCACAACATCTTTCAATCTTGATTTTATTGACCATTCCAAATTAAACATACGAGGCACAGCCTGAGGAAAAATTCCATTTTAGGCCTCAGATACAAACCTTCAAAAATCAAAGAGATTATATGAAACCAACCGCTGAAACTGAAGGTGGACTTTTTGGATAGGTCTCATCCAATTGAATCGCTATGGTGTGCACTCTTCCCGTCTTGTCTCTGGCACTCAAAAGTACAGAACCCAAGTCACTATCAGAATAAAAAGGTAAAACTACCATTAACAAAGTATGAAAGGAGATGGATATAGTAACAAAGAGTTATTTACAAATGGCAGCCTTTGGACAAACATTGGGGAAGAATATGCGTTCGTTAATAAAAGATACCAATAATTTCGCAGGACCCAACAACTGCTTTACATGGCCAGATCATTTAGACAGATTCCCTCTCATGGTGACATCAATTTCACCATGCTCATATCAACTTCTCTTATTTTGGGGATGCAATTCTCGACAACATTAACATCCTCTACCCTAACACATGAGATTGTTAGCCTAAGAGCAATTTCATATAATTACCCTTTAAATCATATATATACCTCCACCAAATAATCCTTGGAAGCACCAATACCCACCTTCATCTTCACTAGCTTTATATACAACATCCTCTTCCTTCTTACCAATTTCTGGATGAGCTTACCAAGACAACATTGGTTACTTATATCTCTGAGCTATCTTCACCACTCCCTCAATTCTACAGATAGTTTTAGTAGATCTGTATTTCACATAATTTATTTTGTTGTAAGCATCGCATACACTACTGATGATAAAACTTTTCATGTGCCTTCCTTGGGATGTGTGATGAACTGCAAAAGAAAATGTAATAAGGGTGGTAACACTCTACAGACTTCTTAAGTGCATTATAAAGATTATGAAGTAATAAAAAAAAAAATTCCTTCTTTCTAAAGAGGTCATAACAAGAGTTGAACCCAAAACAGCACAGACAATCCCATAACAGTCTAACCAATGGAGCAATGGTTCAATGACCAGGTCACCGTTTGCTAACACCCCCAAGTAGCCAAAATCTTAGTTAAAATTAAAATCTCTAATTTATGACAATAAAATTTCAATCTGAAATATGAAAACAAGTAGAAAGAAATATAAAAAATTACCATATATTAGAATCTCTAAAAGAAATATACAGAAGAATGTTCAAGTAGAAAGCACCAATTGATTTCCAGAACACATAGTTCCACCACTTGTATATGTGGAGAATCTTAAATTTTTTTCGATAATTTGCTTGGACAGCAGAAAAGAATGCAGTGCCTTCCCAAGGCAACCACTTGAAAAATGCTTCTTCTTAATGAAGAAGGCATGCTCCTTCTCTTTCCTCTTCTTTTTCTCATTTCCCTTTTACATCTTTCATACTAATTTAAACCTTGGCACAGAGAGAAACTTTGCCACATATATTATCAACAAACGACTTTTCCTGTGTTAAACTGTCACTCTTTAGCCTCCTTACCCAAAATTAGGGTCATCACACATCATATTTTTTCCAAACAGAAGCCACAACATTAAAATCTGAAGTGCCAAAGCATTCTTAGTTCCTTCTGCAAATGATGAAAAGGATAGGGGAACAGGGAGAAAGCCTATAAATTAATTATAAGCTGATAATACATATGACGTGACAAAAGAAAATCTGGATTATTCTTCCAACAGGAAGCACTTGTAAATAGATGCTACTATAAGTAAGAGCCTCTCACAAAATTCGAAAGCTGAGAAATGTCAGGTCTTCACCCAATCTCACCAGATGCTCCCAACCAACCTCTTCTATCTGCATGTGAAATAATAACAATTATGATAATCAAATTATGTATCCTAAAGTATGAAACATTACTTGCAAGAACAAACTCAAAACACTAATGTCGAATTTTTCAGATATCAAGTGCTTGATCCAACAGCCATTAAGCACAACGTACATGACCTTTCTTATTAATTTGTACTCGAAGCTGCTATGTTTGGCCAGTTTAAAATGTCTCAAATGTTCATGGAATATGCCGTGACAATGGGGCATGGGTACAAGATATGCATGTCTTGCCATCAATTTATGTATCTGATAAGTTGAGTCATGCAAAGAAAGAGAAGCACATGCTCCTTGTTCACTAGCAATTACCAAGATGGTTGACATGGCAACATGAAACTAAATAGAGTGCTTTCCTTTTGAGAAACATTAATGTTCTCATTCAACTTATATGAAGGAGAAAAGAGTTTTACTTCATCTCCAAATAACTTGAAGAAGGGCAAATTGGCTTTCAAAAAGTTTGTGTATGATATCATCAATTTCCATCACAAACATTAACAAGGACTTGAGGAAGGGGGAATCTAGTACTAAAATTCAAAGAAAAAAGTGTACTGCAATTTAAAAAACAAGAGGATAGCGTATCTATCAGAAAACTCAAGGGGGGTTGGTATGAAGCACCCATTTCGCAATAGTAGGTTAAGCATAAAATGATACACACCAAAAAGGCACTTACTTTAGAATTCCACAATTATGGCCATATATAGTAGCAAGAGGAGGAAATTATAAAAGAACAAGCAAGGATGACTACAAATCACTAGACAAGAAGCAACAAGTTGTGTCACTGCAAGATACATCAATAGTGAATATTTTAATAAAACTAGTCATACAGCATCCAGACTCGCAGGTATTGTTACAGATGCTATAGGATTGGCACACCTAGCATTTTATTCTAACAAGTTTATGGCAATTGAAGTCACCTCAGAACAAATTTTGCTGTAGAAAGAAGATGACAACGCCAGCTCTCTACTTCTAATCTGCTCCATACATTCCTACAAGTGAGAGAAAAACTAAGACACATAGATACATATACGTATACACAAGCATATTGACTCAATGATTACAAATACACATAAACATATCAACACACAGTATAGATCAAAACAATTCCCTGACCCTACTTTCTATCCTTAGCAAGGAGCTCGGGCGGTAGCTTTCTTTGTCCAAATTTTAATAATACAAAAAAAACTTTACTTGAAATGTATTTTTGAAAGCTTTTTCAAGAGAGTTCCAGGGTTCAACGTAACCACATTGATCTTTAGTCATGGATGGATGAATAGGAAAAGCATTCCATGTCTGTCAAAGAAGAATACCAACCACCATCCAAGTTATCCCATTAAGGATATTGATTACACCAAAAGACCCTGTTGACTGATGTCTAAAATACAACGGAGTTTTTGCAAGTCCATATTAATATTCAGTGATTCCCCTATTCAATAAGACATCCAAACAACCCATCTAAGCAGCCATCTTCTAGAAATACGATCAGTAGTGAATAAACAAAGCTATCAATTATGTAGAAAACACCGAGAGCAAAAATCTTACGAGGTGATTTGAGAAGTAATAGAATATTCAATACTTCTACCGAAAATGGTAATTGGGTCCACATATCAAACACCTTATAGGCTTGGTTCTCATCATTGAATCAAATCCGATATACTATCTCTCAGAGATATAGTTCACCAGTGAGAAACTCCAGACAGCAGAATCAAAAACCAATGCCTAGGATACACATGTACATTTATGTATGTGTAATAGAATTGAATACAAGTTCAGAGTCATTAAAGAATTTGGGTATAGGGTTTTAAGATAACCTGCTTGCTCGAACTTTGGTTGAGCAGCCGAGTTTTTAATTTCTTGCCAATATGTCAAAATCATCGAATCAAAAACTTGCCTTCGAAGACTTCCGAGTCACAGGATGTGCTACCAACGAGTGACAAATACGCAGTTCATATTCTGTGAATTTTGTAGCGGCCATTCGCAAACACGTGCTATGCAGATGGGAGTAGGGAGGCGTTTGCATCCAAACGCCCGCATTTCACATATATTGGTTTTCTTTTTTGAAAAAGGTCTGCTTTTCTTGTCTTATTTACTATTTTGGCCATGTTGTATGTCACTAATTTTACTTTTGTATCATCCTTTGTGCTATATAAAGAGGGATCGTGTCAGTTCTTTTGATCTTAATTCTTATTTTTACACACTTCTCACTTTTAGATTTGCAATAAATTTTGTCTTTACCATTGGTAAATGACTCTCAAGGTTCACAATATGATTTATTTTTATAGTTCTTGTAATTGCAACATCAAATTCATGAATCATCATGAATAATTCTCTGTGTTTGTTGCCTTCAAAAATAGGCATTGTTAGGGTATTATTACTATTGATTATAGTTGCTTTGAAAATCAGAACCGGCACGCGACTTGAATATTTTGAAATACCTTTTTAGACGTCTCTCTCTCTCTCTCTCTCTCTCTCTCTCTCTCTCTCTCTCTCTCTCTCTCGTATACAATATTGCATTTTTTCCTCAAGAAACAATAAGAGTTGGGTTACTCTTCAAACTTTTACTCAAATTATATCTACACCTCTGCCTATTGCACCAATCCATACAAAAAAGAAACATTCAATATTTGGTATCCTCTTTTAATAATTTCTATGCACAAGAGCTTCAAAAACAAAATAAAATATAGCCCGAAATCCCTTTATGTTAGAGATCAATAAACAATATAACAAATAATCAATAAAATTACATGCCAAAATAATTTAGAGAGGCAACCATGATCAAAGGTCTTGCGTAGTATTCTTTTTTTAAAGTAATAATATTCAACACTAATAATAATAATACAATAAAAAAAGATAGACAAATGAAAAGTGTTTTGGAGTTGTCTTCCAGCTCGTTGATCCACCTGCATGAGTAAGGCAATATTATCCATAAGCACTGTGTTTATTGCAAAATCGTGCAATTTATCAATAAGTACGTGTACATGTACCTCAACCTCTTGGTCCATATAGAAACTCCATAAGTATTCTCATAGCGTTTACATGTCCTTCATATGACTATTAGTTGAGAGTATTAATTATATTAACCTTAAGAGAGAGTGTGTCGAAAACTTTGAAATAATTTATGTAATAAGAGTGCACATACCTTTGGGAGTGCCAAGCTCTTTCGACAATCTTTGCCTATTACTTGATTGATTGATGAGCAGATCAAAATGTGTGAACGAGACAAGTTGTTCTTCTTAAATTTATTAATATAAACTTGTATATCCCTTTTGGTCAATAATTCTTGCTTTAATTCGTCTAATTTTGCCACAAAATTTTTTTCCAACACATTTTCTAATGATTCACCTTATTTGAATTCCACTTTAGTTTCTTCCTGCTCTACATCACAACTCATTGTTACAAAAGTATTTTCTTGAGCCATACTTTGAACCGATGACATATATAAAGCAGTTTTCGTCTGAATCATGTAAATTCATTTTTTGAAAACAAGCAATTAAAAAATTAGGGCCAACTGTAGAAAATTACAAAACAAATTTGTAAACAAAAAGAATTAAAAAAAATTAGGCCCAACTTGCAAAAAATCAAGTAATGATGGGAGAGACAATAATAAAAAAAAGTATTTGACAATCTCATTAATAACCCATATCCTCAAACACATTATGCGCAATCCTTAAATTAGGGGAAAAAAGGTTTAGGACCGGAACAAAAAATCATAATGACCAAATACAGGCATACGTTTGATGAAACACAAAATGAAAAGCAAACTGAAAGAAGAGAGATAATCTAAGCAGTGTATTTATGTCATGGTGGTTTCGTCACTATAATGCTTAAACTATAATTATAGTAGTTGGTATAACTTTACCACTAAACATTTGTTCCATTCAAGATAGTTAGTATATTCCCTAACCCTAACAACTCCATTCATAGTGAGGGAGAAAGAGAGAGATACCTGCAAATTGTGTTCATCCATTATGGAGATGTGCATACGCCACGTAATGGAAATCATTCATTTAAGCAAAAACAGGAACCAAACCAAAAAAAAAAAAAAAAAATAGCAATGATGTTGGGCTTGATATTCTATTAATCCATGACTCGATTTCTCACTTTGGTGAGTACTTAGAAATGTATGAATCTTTTGTTGGATCGTTTGATATTTTTTGATTTATTTATATTTTTTTCAAGGACCCATACCCATATTTCTCAAGAAGGAAAAGCCATTGCATTGGTAACTACCAATCCAACAATTTATCTGATCCGGCTTTTTGTTTTTGTTTTTTTTACATTTTTTTAGTTGTTTTATTTGGGAAATGCTCATCGAAAATGTATTTCACTACTTAAAAAAAAAAATTATCCTAAATACAATGCCTATAGTAAAAGAAATTCATACAAATTAATTCAGAAGAAAAGAATCACAATAAAGATACTAATCACATGGCTTTCAAGTCAAGCCTTAATGGGCATACCAACCAGTATACTATTTGGTAGCAATAACCAAGCAATCATTGCTCTAACTTTTAGTTAACAAGGTATTCCCTTTCAATGTTTAATTTGGATGTGAAATGAATATTCAAGCAGTAATAAAGCAATACCCTCGTCTGTTTAATTTGAATTTGAATAATTTGAATATGCAATGAATATTCAATCAGTAACAAGGCAATACCTTCTAATGTTTAATTTGGTTTTGGATGTATAATGAATATGCAAGCAATACTCTGTTCTAACATATGCATTTTCTAAGTGAAGAGTGGAGACCCATATAGTAGAACGGCTTATGAAAGAAAGTTATGTAAGACCAGTCCAAATGTATCAGCAATATGTTGTTTCAGTAATGTGTAACTTTTCATTCTCCACTGATTCAAATACCAATGGACCTGACAAATACTAAACAACATGCTATGTATGTAGGTTTGTATATGTTTCCAATGATAACCCTATAGCTATTGATGTGGAGTATTAATGTTAACAAATAAATGGATAAATCTTGAGAGATGCACAAAATTATCTGCTCCTAAAAGTATCTACTTTGTTTATAAGGAAGCAGACCCAGAGGAGTCCCTAAAAGCAATTTTAAATTCACATCATTACAGACATGCAGATTTCTAAAAGCAGCATAGTAGTAAAGTGTGAGAGTTTCTCGTATGATGCTGTAACATCCATGTTTCTGTTAATTGTCCCAATGAACAATTGAATAAATTTAAAAAAACAATAAAAAAAAATAGTAGTTGACAGTTTCATGGATGACCCCTTTCATCAAACACTTGTTGCACAACTCTTAAAACATGAAAACATGTTTAGGACCAGAACAAAAATTCAAATTGACTGAATATAGGTATTCGTTTGATGAACACTAAATGAAAAAGGCAAACATGAGCAGTGTAAGTCTAATCCTGGTAGTGCAAGATTAGAGCATTGCTATCTGGTGGTATTGTTTTTTAATATAATGACAATCACAATGTCAATCTACTTATAAAGGTTGAAGGGCATAGTGATCAAATCAAGACAATCGCGATACCCTATACCAATCTGCTTTTCAAAGTTGAGGGATGCAGTGATAAAGACATTTTTTCAGAGGGATGCAGTGACATCAAAATTGTTGGGGAACGATCTTTTAGTAACAAAACGGTTAATTGGGGAGTGGTCTCTTTTGGTAACGGACATGGTGAATATATAATAGATTTGACAGTTGGCATTGCGATTGAGAAGTTGGCTGAAACGGCAGGTATGAAATTTTGATGGCCTTTGGCATTGTGCTTGAAGAAGGTGGCCGAAACGGCGGGTTTGTTTATTGAAGGGATAATTACACCAAGACCCCTCAACTATGGCCATGTATTATTTTATCCTTTAATCTATAAAATGTAATAATTACACTCTTTACCTTTGTAATTAATTCCTATATTATTCTTCTATTTTTTTTTTTGTTAAAAAAAATAGACAGAATTTTATCATGTGATTTATACATGAGTACCATAGCTTCATTTGTATCTAAAATACCATTTTATTACTGGAAAAACCAATTTAATGACCAAAATTTGTGATTTTGGATAGTTAGTTTGTGATTTTGGTGTTTCAGACTTTGCTATTTAGATTCCTCCCTCTGTATAACATTTATCATTTTGGTCATTAAATTGATTTTTTTTTTTTTTTTTTGTAACAGAATGGTATTTTAGGTATAAATAAAGCTATGGTACTCATATGTAAATCACATGATAAAATTCTGTCTATTTTTTTTAACAGAAGAAAAATAAAAAGATAAGATGAGAATTAATTACAAAGATAAAAGGTGTAATTGCTGCATTTTATAAATGAAAGGGGTAAAGTGATACATAGCCATCGTTGAGAAGGTATAATTACAACATTTGATAGATGAAGGGGGTAAAGTGATACAGGGCCATAGTTGAGGGGGTCCAGGTGAATTATTACTTTTTTAAACTGGTGGTATGGAATTTTAGGTTTGCAGCAAGGGCATTGTCGGGAAAGAAAGTGTGGAAAACACTTTGATCCTTCACTCTTTTAAAGTAGTAGAGATTACTAGGTATACAAGTTTTTTATTCAATAACCCTGAACGGATTAGTCATGGTGCACCCAACATCTGGTCATCCAAGGAAAAAAAAAGGTATGCAAGATTTTTTACATCAAAAATTAGATCGTTATATATTTGAGGGGCTTGTGCGAAGGTCAAGCAGAGGTGGGAGGCTCATAACTCAAATCTAGTAATTGAGATAAATCTATACTAAATATTGGATTAAATCTCATAAATAAGAAAAGAGACCTATTATTGCACACCATGATTAACTTAATTTAGTGTACTACTTACTCTTTAAATCGTAAAGCCTAATACTAATATTAAATATCACAAATGTCATATAAATTTCTAAAGGTTGGTCGAACAAAAGGCCCAGGGACTTATTTCTTGCTTGATGATATGGCTGACTGCATTAGGGGAAGTGTATTTTTCAAGTCTTGAATGATTCATAGGAACTCTCTTATCATAAGTTCGTGATTAGTTTATTATGCTATTTAACTCTTCTCTGTACCGTAAACACTTAAACCTACGTAAAAAGATACCATGCCAAGTGAAAAAATGTGATCCATACAAGTATATATATTATATGGACACATTTTAACTCTCTTGGGTTGGTCTTTATATAAAGAATGAGGTTTCAAGTTTGATTTTCCCTCAAACATCTTAGTGGTCATTCATTATTCATATAATGCATATATTTTATATGGTGCACTTGAATTGTCATCCTAACTCCCATGAAGTAATCGGTAACCTTGTCAATTGAGAACTTGGGTCACAACAAATCGCATTTACACTTGCATGGAGCCCAATCGATGACTAAGAGACCTAAAATGTCATCATGTGGATGGTGATAGACAATTTGAATCACAAGGGGATCCCAAACCAGAAGGTAAAAAAAGAGAGAAAAATTGGAACCATTGAAGATAATCAAATAATTCAAAAAGGGCCCCACCAGCTACTTTCCAGACAGTTCTAATAGAGGTGTACTGTAAGGACGAAGACTATGCTTACAGGATATGTCTGTAGAGCCACAGACTACATTGACAAACTTCCCCCATAATATTGTTCTGTTGCAGCAGTTTACTGTTGGTGGGTCGTTGGCAGTTGCAGTCCGAGTTATCGAGTTTTGATAAAGATCAGCTGCTTGAAAGATACTTGGTCAAGGCAACGTTAATCTTGGGCCGTCGGCATGTTATCCTCTGGGGCTGCTACTATTGCCATGCAAATAATCCATAATTATCCTTTTCTTGAGGGCTCACTTCAGTGATTAATTATAAACCCCAAATGGCCATTAATGGAATAGCTTTTCTTATTAATTTGGGTGATTACTAAATAGACAATCTTTTAAGTTATATTTATAGTCGCTTCTTCTCTAAGGACTTGGTGGGTACTGTGAATTTAACATGCTCTCCTAATACACTAACCTACCCATGTGCCTTGATGGAGTCTGGGACTGCCCATGGACCTCATAGCATGAGAACACAACACCAAAAAAATAAAAATAAAAGAAAAATAATTAATGTTATGTACCATTTACCCAAAACCTAGCTCATAAGCTTAAGTATGGTTCATTCTCTTTCATACATTTAGGGAACACGATTCTAAATTAATTTAACAATATAATAAGAGATGAGTATATTGCTTTGTATGTTCAAAGCTTTAATCAAGACAATATTTTTTTTCTTTTCTTTTTTCTTTTTTCTTTTTTTGGCTACAGGATATTCAAACCTTCAATCAACTACTCTCTCAAGTTCATGTTTCATCTCATTATAAATTAACCTCAGCTGCTTTGGACTGATCTATATTACTTACCATATCCCTAATGCAACGAAACCCAGACAGGTCAATAATTTAGCCAACACAATATATATATCTTCTAATTTTTTTTTTCATAAATTCTTTGAATTCATTTATTTGGGGATACTAGACAAACAAAAAACACTATTAAAAAAAAGTTAAACACGGAACGATGTTGCTGAAATTGTGCCTATCATTTTAAAACAAGAAATCTATTAGAATAACGTTTTAGTTACAAATTTTCGTTGTCATGTCATTGGGAACACTAATAATTCCATTACTGTTTATATGAGAGTTGAAGCCTTGATGAAGGCATAGATAGCAAGATCACTATTCATATAATTAAGTCCTATACGATGATTTTGTTCTTCCATATGTCATAAAGTATAGGATGATTTCGCATCTCTCCTGCAAAATGACTGTTGAGTAGCTAGCTACTAGCACCCAGCTGAGAGTGGTAGTTTGGCTGAGTTTGTTCTGTTTTAACCAAAAAAACAAAGAATATGAAAGATGGGGTGGACCATATGACCCAAGAGAGATCCTCCTCATGATTCACCAAGGACTTAATTTGCCCACAACCCCAATCATGATTGCATGTTTCCTAAGCAATTAGAGCCCACAATTTCATCATGCCCTTCGATGTGGGCCGTTGGTTGAGTGTGATTGACCTAAAGTTCCATTATATATATCTTCACTAGGGAAGTTGGAAGGGGAAGTTCCACCTAATAGAAGAAGAAGAGGGTCCTGACCCCTGACGACTCCTCACCTTCCACAAGGATGATTGTGGGACATCCCGTGAGGTACTGTGACCCACCGGTGTCCCAAACTTGGGGCAGTACTTCACGCGGCCATCACCCTATCGACATTTCTATTGTTTTTTATATTTTTTGTGTACTATGATTCACTTTCTTCAAAGTGAAAATTCTCACTAGTCTTCACCCTCCACTTTCTTCGTACTATTTCTCTATCTAAAACCAAAAGCAGATGCACGTGACCCAACCTCCGCAGGCCCCACCTATTCTCTCTCTCTCTGTGTATATATATTATATATATCTCATACTTGCTTACCTAAGATCATTACCCGCAACTGACTTATCGTTATCCTTTTGCCATTCATAAAGAGAGGAAAAAAATACTTGGGTCCATATGTAATGTATTCTTTTGATAAAAAGGAAAATTTACATTAATAGAAGTCACATTACAATGTGAGGAAGAAGATAAAAAGAGAAGATTGACATTTACTCTGTGACCCCACTTTGCTGAAGTATTTCGCTACTTCATATTATCGAGCCTACAATACCAAACTCTATTTATGGGCACTACATTTTGATCCCATAACTTCAAATGTATTTTATAAGCAAAATCGACCTGAGGGTTTTTTGTTTTTTTACCATTCTGTTTGCTTTCGTGATGGTAAAAAGATGATGCCTCCGAGAATGATAACAATCATCAACACAAGCTTGAAATTATAAGACGCACACCAATGAGATGAGAGAGTGAACAAAGGAGGAAGAAACAAAGTAAAACACAAAAACAAAAGACATATATATTTATTTATATATACTTTCTTCACTAATTTACAAACATAATTAGAAAGAGGATGAGATTGATTACTAATTTCTATTTCCTCTATATATCAACTACTCTAATTTTCTAAGTACATATTTTTACCCTTAACCAACAAAAAAGGATAGGGGTTCTGAGGGGTCTATCTTTACTAAATACTAACAACTAATTAATTAACAAGCTGCTGAAGGATTGGTGAAGGGATTAAAGCAGTGAGGCTTCGGAGCCATTTTAAATGGGCTCTTGGAAGGACTATCGCTGCCACGGACGCTGCCACCAATCCTCTCGCAGGACGGGCACATGCTGAGGGTGGCCGCCGGCAGCTGCATGTAGAAGGGTTGGGCTATTTTCAGCGCTTTCAGTTCTTGTAGCTCCTTCTGTAGCCTCCGGTTCTCATCCGTTAGTGTTTCACAGCATTTTTTCAAGAACTCGCAATCCACTTCAGTTTGCTTAAGCTTTGTCCTGCAAAACAAACAGAAACTTGTTCAGATGTGAAGGTAAATAACAAACTTAACCAAAAGAAACCAACAAAAAGAGATCGAGAGAAAAACATACAAAAATACAAATCATCAAAAATTTGGTATATATATATCCAAAACCACTTGAGAAAAACTTTTGAGTGTAAAAAGAAAGAAAACTTAGGCCTGGGTAAAGTACTAGTTTATATCTAATTGTCTATCACGTCCGAAGCATTTGTACCTAAGGCTGAAAAAGTTGTACCATGAGCATATATATAAGTACATATACAAGATGAGGTTTTTGGAAATTTGTGTCAATATTAATGGGTGGAGGACTCGAACCTGGCTCGCCGATTCTGGAACCAAACTTCAACTTGTCTAGGCCTTAGATTCAACTTCCTCGCTAATTCTTGTTTTTGTTTCTGTAAATTCAAGAACAATCATCAGTTTTGATCCAAAAAATAAAATATTCTTGAGAATGGATATATATATAGAGAGAGAGAGAGAGAGTACGGGATTGAGAGTGCTATGTTGCTTGAAGCTTTCCTCTAAAAGAGCAGATTGACCTTTATTGAGTCTAAGTTTCTTCCTTGCATTAGTACCATCGTCATCTTCGTCGCTTATCCTGGAAGAGACTCTCTCTATCTCCACTTCCTCACTGCCAAGCTCTCTCTCCCTCTTAACAATAGCATTAGAGAACGACGAGGCAACACTATCTTGACGATATAATAACTGATCATGAGCAGGCTCGTTACTCCCTTTATTTGACTCGATCCCTTTGGCTACTTGGTTATAAGTCTCTCTGCGGAGCCCCAAAGTCAGCGACGGCTCAAAAATTCGATGATCGAGCTTCAAGCACGGGTCATTCGGCCCTTGATTATCGGCCTTTGACGGAGTTTCCACCGCCGACGAAAGACCTAAACCTAGAACAAGGCCTGTGTTACAAACATCATTAAAACCCATCTACACTAGTATATTGTGTTGGTTCTGATAAAGAGAACCTTGTTATGAGATATTGTGAAGCAAACAAGAGGAGGCTGTGCTGTGGTGTGGTGTGGTGTGAATAGCAACTCTTTGAAAAGGTTGGGAGTGAAGGAGTGCTGGAGGAAAATGAGAAGAATAAGAAGGGAAGAGAATGAATTAAGAAGATTTTGTGTTGGTGTTGGGGTTGGGTGGGTGGGTGGGTGGCTATCTATGATAATTAATCAAAGGAATGAATGAGTAGGAAACGAATATGGTGTGAAAGAATTATGAACTCTCTCTCTCTCTCTCCGTGCTTAGGTTGACCATTGGAAACCCACTACTGTTACTCTTACACCATATAATAACAAACAAATATGCTCTCTCTCTCTCTCTCTCTCTCTCTCACACACACACACACACACACACACAAGAGAATCAATGTACAGGATTGAGCAATACGTGGATTCACATTGCAATGGGAGACACATCAAGAGGATGATTCGTCCGCCTCCCGCCACCCATTAAACCGACCAAATTTAACTGTTTTACATTACCACTATATGTATCTTTTTCTCTTTTTCATGATTCTTTGCTTATTTTGTTATGCTTTTATAAAATATGTATAAAAAAATTTTTACTAGAAGTAATGTAATAATTGCATTGTTATAATAAAAAATTATTATAATAGATATTTGACTTTAAAATAAATAATTTTTATTCAACCACATAATTTTGGTGATAAAATCTATATAAATTTTTTTATTTATATAACATTACCCATTTTGTTTTGCTTTCCATACATGCATCAATTATTAGCCAACTTTGCTATGTTTACCTTTACTTGACAGCAGGTATGAGATACTTTCATTCGATTTTTTTGTAATAAGTTGTTTTACATCTTTCCTTAAAAACATTAGAAAGGCCTTGTGGCCTTGTGTGTGCGTGTGTTGGGTTGGGCAAAAAAATTAAATTGGTGTTTTCCAATAACTTATTATCGGATACTTAATAATTTTTTTTGTCGATCCATTTTATAACGAGCCACATGAACTTGTCTCCCACTCTATGCTCCGTTTAACTTATTTCATTAATTTTGTCTTGGGTGGCTGGAAATGAGATAGAGATGGGCACTAACTGGAAATGTATATATGATGAATTGCTTCTTGGTTCTTCTTTGTTGTGTGGGGGAAGAAAAAAAAAGGGGGGAAAAGTAAAGTAGGCAGAAGACACCATTGGAGCTTCAAAGAGTTATAATGGTGCCAGAATATGATTCATCAACAAGAATCCGTATCTTTGCTTAACTAGAAAGTTGATGTGGAGTGTTTTTGGGACCTACCAATCTGTACATTTATAGACACATTTCAATAATGCATTGTCGGCTATGCTAATGAGGAGTTAGGTCAACAACAAATCATGATTAATCTAAATTATTGAGATGATCAATGAAAAACTTCTATTACTGGTTAAAGCTTAAGTAATATCATGGCATGGAGGTCCCGCAGACCAGCGGACCACTCATCAATCAGGGAAGTGTGGTGCACCTGTTTCCACAAACTGTAATGTCCACAATTATGAGCTTATTTTTTTTCAGGCTGTTCAAGTTTGAAAACTACATCGAAAAGTTTTTTATTCTTTCGTCCTAACTACGCATTCAAATGGGCTTCCTCCTCAATATGAAGGGTTATAATGGTACTTTTTGGCCATGTATGTGCTTTTTCTATTCGATCAGCAGGTAGGGGCACAAAAATGTATATGTTTAGATTTTCATTTGCAAAACTGTAAGAAAAAATTTCAGTAGATGGGTAACAATCATATTTTGAGAGTACTATTTTCATTATAATCTTTGCTCTCTATATGTTTAGTGAATCTCATATTGTAATGCTTAAATTTTAATGATAGTAATTAATACTTGCCATTCGATCTTATCGCCAAAATTTTTTTGACAAAATTAAACGTCCTAATTATACAAAAATAACATATTAAGAGAGAGAAAGGGATATAGAAAGGAAAAAAAAAAAAAAGGATAAAGAGAGCGGGGCGTGGGGCTTCTAAGCCAAATTGCGACAATCGAAAGTGTGACTTGTATTTATACAAAACCACCAATTTTACACAATAACCTATGTACCGTAGATAAAATAATCCCTCCCTTTGAGTTTTGAAGTGCTTTGTCTACTGGATGGTGCCGCCATGGCCCGGCCAACAAATTTCATTCTAGCTGTTGTGGGTTGTATAGAATAGTATTACTTTTGTGTTGTGCACGAGATCTAGGTGTATAAAATTGGTTTTCAAATAAAATGATTATCCATCTATTGGCCCTTAAGTGGCCAAGTACCAAAGCCAAATGGATAGGCATTGACTTTGACACAGTTGAGAGTTACAACAATTATACACATATATTAATCACAAAATACATATGGTGTCCCTCCTAACTTCCCCTTTATCAGGATGATTGGGAGTAATTACAAAACCCATTAAACTAATCAAACCCTAAATCTTGTCCACACACAAAACAAAAGTGAAAGAGAGAGAAACCAAACAAAAACAAGTGGTGGCTCTTATGTCATCGCACCCCACCCTTATCCCTCAATCACACAAACCCACAATTCATCAGTGGCCCTAACTCCTAATAGATTTTTGAGGAGAGAGAGAAGGGATAGATCGACAAGGGAGGACCCACCAATGATTTGGTATGATGGGCATTCGATTCCGTGGGGGAATGATGATTGTGGAGCGTAGAAGTTGGCAATGGTGGAGGCAGAGGCAAAGAATTTTTTGTGGGGATAAGGTTTTGCTTTGTGTTGTGCAGCCTCAGTATTGTTGTGTTTGTGATGTTCCTCGTCAGTTTCCTGCCTTTACGGCCAGCCGACCATTCTTGCTTTTTGAATGCTAGCTTGCTGGTCCTTGTTCATATAATCTCGTCTTTTTAATTTAAAAAATGTTATATTTTACAAAATTTATAAATAAATTAAAATTTTTTTTACATAAACAATATAATAGTGACATTTTTATAATTAAAAATTATTATAATGTACGTTTTATTTTTAAGTAAATAATTATCATGTAAATTCGTATAATTTTTTTAATTATATAATATTTCTTAGAAGTATGCATTATGCCTCTAGTCAACTATGCAATCTATCACAAACCATGAAAATATCCGAAATCATTGAGCTTTTTGGTAATCCTGCGAGATTTTCCTAAATCATTGCAAATTTTGCAGTCATAGCCTTTTGAGACTTTTATACGCTGCTGCCGACCAATTTGCAGCAATTTAGTGCGGGTTTAAGGCTCAAAAGTTTAAAGCTTGATTACGACTTCATGAAAGTTACGGAGATAATAGGAGTTGGCTTCTGCAAAGTGCAAAAGTATGCGTAAAATATTTTTAGTAAAATTTTATACATTTAGGATGAACTTTTTTTTACTCTCTTGTAAAAGAAAAATAAGTTTCTTCCTTTTTATTAACTTTTAATCAAAATTTAATTTTCCATCTTTTCAATAATTTTTCTTCTGGTAAAAGTCTATAAAAAAAAAAAGGAGGGAAAATCTAGTTAAAAACTAATAAGAAATTTTCACGCTTCTGTAAGTGTCTTTGATAATAGTTACTACGACTTAATAATTGAACTACACTTTTTTTTTATAGAATAATTAAACTACACTTTAAGTTGCTTTGTATCCTAAGTTAAGCTCAATAGACCTAAGTTCACATTTTGTATTTTGAACGAGCTTTTAAACTATGATTTTTACATTACTATCATAGATTATGATTTTCAAATTTTGAGGGATTTTGAGGGTAGTTTGTAATTACCACTTGAACACAACTTAAGTATTACTTAAACTTATCATAGTTACTGTTTAATGTAATGACAATTTTCATAATGTAGTGTGATCATATTGTTATATCCATGAGTCACATTTGTAATTAACTGATTTTTCGTCAAAAACATCTTGACTTTTTCAAAAATTCTCGTTTAATGATCAATTTTTTTTTTTTACTTTTTAATTCAAGGGTTGACATTACAAGGTATGGGTGCCTTAGAAAACTCTCCAAGGTAATGGAGAAAAATCCATTTTAAAACCATAAGAAGAGCATTTAGCATCTGTTTGATCCTTGTGGAAGGGAAAGAAAAATGAAAAAAAAAGGAAATGAGAGAGAACATGAAAAGAAAAGTGATTTCTTTTCATTTATTTGATTTTTTAAAGAAAATGAGAGGAAAGTGAAAGGAAAATTACTTTCTATTATTTAAAATTGAAAGGAAAGATAAAAGAAAGTAATAGCATAACTATTCAAAAAAAAGGAGAGAGAGCAGAAATGGAAGAGAAAAAGGAGAGAAAGTGGGTAGAAATAACTTTTCCTTCCTTTTCTCTTCCATTTCTTTTCTCTTCCCTCTTAAATTAAAAATCAAACAAAATAAGGTAATTTTTCCTTATCTTTTCTCAATTATCAAACAAAGCTTTAGTGTTTTTTTTTTTTTTTTGGGGATTGGACAAGAGTCTAAATCAGAGAAATGATATGTGGTTTGATTTTTCCAAGAGAAAGAGGAGGAGGCATCATCATATGCACCGACTTTCATTAAAGCAAAAGCTTTTTAGCTTACCCCACCAGTCTCTCTCGGATGAGGAGGGCTTCCAGATGGAACCATCATAGTTGCGCTTAAAAGTAGAGAAAGGTATAGACCTCCCAGCCTCCCCCCCCCCCCCCCCCTCACCCCACTTATGGTTATTGACTTCCCACAGAGAGAGAGAGAGAGAGAGAGAGAGAGAGAGAGAGAGAGAGAGAGAGAGAGAGAGAGAGAGAGAGAGAGAGAGAGAGAGAGAGAGAGAGAGAGACTATAAGGCGACAACTGGGGGGTTATGGAGCATAGTCTATAATTGACTTGGCAGTTGGGAGGGGTGTGGGGGCAGATATAGTTTGAAGACTTGCCGGCTCTATTTGTGGCACAAAGTTAGGGCGACGAGGGCCCCCAACTCCAACCATCTAAAATGCTTTTGATTGTGTGATTCGAATGTCATGCTTCAGGACTTTAGTAGATGAGAATTTCAGATAATTGTGATTGTGTGATTCGAATGCCATACTTCAGGACTTCATTAGATGAGAATTTGGACTAAAAAGCATTTAAAATCTTTTTCATAAGCAAAGGTTCATCAACTAATACATAAAACTTATGAATTCATAAAAATACTTGCTCAAAAGTGAATGGAAGAAGGCCCTCGAACTTACTGAATTAAATCCATCAGTCAATGAAAATACTGAACATGAGTCAATGATGGAATATTTCGAATAAATAGAGATTCGAAGAATAATTGAACCCAAAAACTCCATTACACTTTGAAAATATTCATTCAAAGTACAAACAGAAGACTAAATAAACGACTCAAGGTCTAAACTACACTGCTGCTCCTGACTACGCTATAGCTAAGAAAAAAAAAATATTCCAACCCATAAAAAGTTTTTTAAGTAGACCCTCTGTAAAGATTGTTGTTAAGTGTTGGGAAGAAGAAATTTGAGTTCTTACCCACTAAATCAATTACTCAATAGTAAATCAGTAACAATTTTGTCAAGCAATAATCTTCCAAAATAGTATACATGATCAAATTATATTATTATTTTGCTTTAGTACTTCAACAGCTCATGATCACTAGCTACGAAAGGCAGAATTGGTTTGATGGTGATTGCAAATCGCAATCCACAAGAGTTAGGGGAGGCAACAATTGGGATTAGTTGGGCTCCCAGAATCTTGGGCCCAGACCCAGGTGGAATAAGAACTAAAAGAGCCCAACAAAACCATAATATGATTATCCTTTCTTATCACAATCAAGATGGGCCTGCAATTCATGCAAGATTACATCCTTATGGGCAATATATGGCATGGGGTTTTATCGCAGCCTCTCCAGAAAATCAAAGGTTGGTTCCCCCGCACCAACTGTAGTTCCGGAGCTGGCCTTTGCTATATAGGCCTTCCATACTCACATTTAGATTTAACTTATTTTATTTTAATTTTTTTTTGTTTTTTTTGCTTATACTAAGATAGGTTAAAAAACAAAAAAAGGACAAAAAATATGAAAAAATTCAGATTTTTTGCTTATAGACCAAAAAAAATAAGGTCAAAAAAACTTGAAAAAAATTGTACAAAATAGGCCCTTAATAGGGGTGGAAGATAGAAAGTGCAGTGGTAAAGGGCATATTAAACATTTCAAATATTTGTGAAGGTTGTATTGAACTTTGGTATTGTCCTTTTAGTGTTAGATTAGAAGGGCAAATTAGTAATTTTATAAATTATTGTAATGATGTTAGCAATTACCATCCAGTCAACTAATGGTGGAGTACCAAATGAGGAAATTTATTATAACATTTTCACCAAAAAGGGAAATCTAAAAGTTTTGATAAGTGAGGCTGCTCCTTATATTTAGGCCAAACTCCAGGGCAATAGGTGTAATTTAGCTAAAATAAATTAAAAAAATTTCGTTTAACTCGTTAGATGTGTAAAAGGGCACATCATGTTTATTTTGGGAGGGGAGGTGGCTCAAATCTATAACTAACGATGAGGGTGTAAAGCTTTCATCAAGAAGATATTTTATTGATGTTAATGAAATACATGCCTTTTTGATTTTCATGATTTATAATAAGCTTTTCATTGTGGTCTCGTTTTTCAAACTTTAGGCAGCATTGACATTGTTCTCTGCATGTACCAAACCATAAGCATCTTTGGATGTTCCACTTTTCACACTCCAAAAAATAAAATTTTTTAATTATAAATAATGGCCATTGACTTATTCTTATGCTAAACGTGATATTTCAATTTCAGTTTTGATTCATCCTCACACCTTTTTATGACGTTCAATCATTCATGAAATATATAAAATTTACATAGTTCACATGAGTTGTGCCCTATAAAAGTTTAAGGGAGTAGTCAGCCAAAGCTTTAGACATCTGATAACAAAAAAATAAAACTCCAAATTATAATTTGATTTGGTGCTCTTGAAGGTTCGGTCAAACTGCCATCCTGTAAATACATTATTTTGAAGGACCAATATTTAATGGTCTTTTGATAAAATTTGATGGGATCCACCAAATTCGTTTGGTTTTTGTTTTTTTAAAAATAAAAAACATAAAGAAAAATATTAAAATAGGTGTGTTTTCTGATTCTAAAATATTGGTCTGATACTATTAACAGAACAGTAACCTATAAATGTCATCATTAGACCATAAAAAATAAAAAATAAAAATACATACTTATGCCACACAACAAAAAACAAAAACTGACAGCACTTCCAAACAGACCCATATTAACATCAATATCAACTGATGTCGAATAACCGATTGATAATTGACACATTAACTAAGACCAGCAATTGATGGTGCTTTTAGTCGCCAGATGACGTTAGCCATTCTCCAAAAATAAAAAGAGTAATTATATTTTATTTTTTTGTAGTTTAAATCAAAATTAGATGACCTTCTATAATTTAAAAGTGAACATATGACATTCCTGTGATTTTGAACTAATCTGTAAATAAATAGAGATTGTTAGATTTAACGAAAATTCTATTATAGAAGTATTTTTGTCATTTTATATTTTTAAATTAGAACAATTAAAAAGATAATTTGAACATTTTATGCCAAAAAGATTATGAAATTAAAGATTATGTTTTCAAAAAGATAATTTAGTCATTTTACATCTTTAAATTATAACATAAAAAAGATAACTTGGTAAAATAACAAAAAAAAAAAACTAGATAGATAATATTTTATTTTGACATAAAAGGGGCATAATCTATGATTTTCATAATCTTTTTGGCATAAAAAATGACTAATCATTTTTTAACGTTTTAATTTAAATATAAAATGATAAAAATATTTTTATGATAAAATTTTTATTAAATCTAACAATTTTTATTTATTTGTAAATTAGTTTAAAATTACAGAGATTATGTATTTACTTTTAAACCACACATGCCATTTAATTTTGGCCAAAATCACATGACAAAGTGTAATTATTTTAAAATAAAAAATAAAGATCACAATGGGCAAAATGCAACTATTACTGCCACGTCAGAGGGTATATGATCGTTTTGCTCAGTTGACCGGACAACACAGAGCAGTAGAGCACCCAGTCCACTCATCAGTCATTTGTGGGCAGGGTCTCGGGACTCGCCGTGTACTCGGAGTCACATGGCTAGAACGTCGATCGCTACATCTCTTGTTCTCTCTCTAATCTTCCTGCTCTCTCTCTCCTCAGAATCAGCGGAGTTTCGATCCCCCAAATGGATCCCTCGCTTCCCCGGCAGATTCTCACGCCTCAACAAACACCGGTTGATGACACAACAGGAGTACCGTTACGAGACCCGGTACTTCGAGCAGCGTCTAGATCACTTCAGCTTCGCCGATCTGCCGACGTTCCGGCAGCGGTACCTCATCAACACCGAGCATTGGGGGGGTCCTACTCGCATGGCCCCCATCTTCCTCTACTGTGGGAACGAGGGCGATATTGAGTGGTTCGCCTCCAACACCGGCCTCGTCTGGGAACTCGCCCCTCGCTTCGGCGCGATGGTCATCTTCCCCGAAGTAATATATACATATATATAGTTACAACTTACATAGGTGTATTTACTTCTGTTTATTTGATTCAGTGCATTTGTTTGATCCCTATTTTATTGGGCTTCGTAATCTTTTGGTTTGATCAACTTTCCTCCCCTCTCCTTTCAGTTTCTGAGATGAGAAAACGAAAGGGAAAGAATAAAAAAAAACAGAAAAAAAAATGTATTGGGTTTTATGGTTTTTGTTAATTCTCGTTTGTTGATTTAAAAGGAAAAAAAAATTCAACTGAACGAACTACTCAACTGAAGCAAAATGTTTTGATATCACTGGGTCTCATATAATGATGGACGATTAAGATTCAAAATTTGATTTATTTTCTTTCTTTTTCTAAATTTTCTCGGCACCCAAATAGAATACGTTCGATTATTGCGGTTATTTGATTGCTTAATTTTGTTAAAAGGTTCAGAATTGAATTGTGAGACTAGTTTCTATTTGGTATACACAATATGACTTGAGAATTTTATTGGCAGCATCGATACTATGGAGAGTCAACGCCCTATGGAAGTGTAAATGAGGCATACAAGAATGCTACTACTTTATCATATCTGACAGCCGAGCAAGCACTTGCTGATTTTGCAGTATTGCTTACTGACCTGAAACAAAATTTGTCTGCTGAGGCTTGCCCTGTAGTGTTATTTGGTGGATCATACGGTGGAAGTAAGACACTCTTGCTCTCTTTAATTAGTATTACATAAGGAGGAAGTCAAAACAGTTTCTGTTTTTGTCTTTTCGGATATAACCAAGGTGTGAGCTATACTTGAATGGTCTTTGTCTTGTGAATGGAACAGTGTTGGCAGCATGGATGAGACTTAAATATCCTCACATTGCAATTGGCGCTCTTGCTTCTTCAGCACCAGTTCTTCAATTTGAAGATATTGTGCCACCAGAGACGTTTTATGACATTATGTCCAATAGTTTCAGAGTTTGTTGCTCTCTAAACATTATTCTTGTCTTTCTCATTGTCTGTATGAATTGTACATATATGTTCTGCATTGTGAGAATGCTTCCCTCTTATCAACACAGCATGAAAGTACTAGCTGCTTCAACACTATAAAAGAGTCTTGGGACGTAATTGTATCTGAGGGTCAGAAAAATGATGGCCTTCAGCAACTGACTGAGACTTTCCACTTCTGTGGGTAAGCACATGATACATGTAATGTTGGTTTTAAATGCTATTGCAGCGTCAGGTGTCAATTTGTTCTGATTTGCTAATTTTGTTTGTCAAGTCTGATCTGGCAAAAAAATGAATGGCAGGAAACTGGAAAGTACAGATGACCTTTCTAACTGGTTGGACGCTGCTTATAGTTATTTGGCAATGGTGAACTATCCATATCCGGCCAATTTTATGATGCCTTTGCCAGGAAACCCCATAAAAGAGGTTAGTTGGAACTTGGGACATGCCTGCAGAAAATTTAAGTTACCTAGTGAGCTGGGTTAAAAATTGTGCTTTCTGATAAGTTATTTATCCATCATAGTGTGGTTAAACCCACCCCCCCTTTCTCCTTTTTTTTTTGTAATGTTAACTTAAGCTCATTGAACCCTCAGAAGTAAGGAAAGTAACATGACATAAGGACCTACTTATGCTTTATTACATGGAGAACTTGGTGTCCAATAAGGTTGTTCTAATTAACAATTCCAGTTGCCATTAGGGAAGTTCATTTAAGTGGATACCATGAGAAGAAGTATGTGTTTCTTGATGTGCATATATTCCATTTGCCTTGCTACTTTGATGATCCAATCATCAGACAACACTGCCAAATCTTATTTTATGCGGACAGCTGATAGGCAAACCTGCATCCGTTCTCCAATTCTTTTTATGACGTTTATCTAACTACCTGGGGGCAGTAAATGCTTCTGATCAACTCCTATATCTTTACATCTTTATTCAATCATTGCTTGTCTTTTTGCTAGGTTTGCAGAAAGATTGACAATTGTCCTGATGGAACTAGTGTTCTAGACTGCATATTTGAAGGAGTAAGCGTGTATTATAATTACACTGGAGAAGTTGACTGCTTTCAGCTGGATGATGACCCTCATGGCTTGGATGGTTGGAATTGGCAGGTCTGTAATCAGCACAATTTATATTTGCTTGTTTTTTTCTTCAATTAATAAGAAGTGGCTGTAAATTATCACACGAAAATGTTGCTCAAAGGTGCCACACTGAATTAAAATACTTTGCTTTGTTTACTTTCATTTTACAGGCATGCACTGAGATGGTTATGCCAATGTCTAGCAGCCAGGAGACAAGTATGTATCCAGCCTTCGATTATAACTACACTTCTTATCAGGAGGACTGCTGGAAGAGTTTCCGTGTCAAACCAAGGCCTAAATGGATAACCACAGAATTTGGTGGACATGTAAGAGAACGGCGGTTTATAGGTTTACGAGTGGTTTCGCTATTGTATTGTGATCCATGGGCAATCATATTTCTTCATCATCTTTTAGTCATTTGTTTTGGCCAAAATGATGAGAGCCTTCATGTCTTAGTCTCTAGGTTTCTGTGCAGGACAACTTCAGCAATCTCTTTTTCTCTTTTTTGCTTTGGTTATTTCTCTTTGGCTAGGTGGACAGTGGACCTAAATGACCTGCTTATCCTTATGGATTATGAGTTAGTTTCTACATTGGATCAATATAAATGAATGAATTAGGCTTCAATAGAAATGTGAAGATGACTTTTCTTCTTTTCCTCAAATTGGAAAGAAAGAAGACAATAAAGTGAAGTGAATTACTTTTGGATTAGAATTTCTAGATATGTAACCTCCTTTTTAGCTTTATAATTTTATACTAGTACTAGGATTATCCCATCCAAAATGAACTTTCAGTTTGGGATCAATTTTGAATCCAGCTACTGAATTTATATATTTCAAAATGATGTGGACATAGGGAGTTTTGTATGTAATTGCTGATTGGTCTCTAAAGGGAATGAGTCGTGAGTTGTAACAAGGTGATAACATAGGACTTCCCCTTCGAAGTGGAACCTGTGTAAGTGAATAATGTCTTTAAATTCAAGCAGCATGGCTTTCACCCATTTGCAAAAGGAAAAAAGTGTGGATGTTGTCTTGGTTGTGTGTGATGTGCTTGATTTGGAGATAAAGGAATCAAAGTTCTTTTCAAGGAGTTGAGTAACCTATTTCAATTTGAAGAGTAAATTTTTAAATATTTTGTAGAGTTGGGGGTTGGGGGATTGTAAATCCTTCGATAGAGTAATTTTTGGATTTTATTGTGTTTTTGTGTTTAGTGAAGTTGTATAGATTGTTTCATTTTTGTGTTTAGCTTTTGCTTTGTATTTGGTTGGCATGCCCTTTTGGTGCCTTGCTAATAAACATGACAAACAAAAAAAAAAAAACGAAGTTTGTAGAATCTACCAATAACTCCATATAAAGTGATTCCCATCGTGTTATTTTATCTACAATTAGTTAAATGTGCCGGATTGGAAGTCTAACTGAAATTCTTTGGAACTTTGGCTGGTTGACACTAACAAACTTGGGCCCTCTTGTTAGTGTAAAGATGTTTAATTGACTCTACCAGATTCATGCATGCTCCTATAACTCAAACTTTCCAAATAGAATTTCTGAATTTCTTGGTGAAGGAATATTTATTGCCTGCATTCTGCGCAATTACTAATTCCCAAACCATATATGGCAATATGTTGATATATCAGTCAATGTACGTCACACACACACCACAAAAAGCACACGCATGTATAAAAAAATGTTACCACGGCACTTGCATTGCTGTTTGAACTCTTTATTTTGCCTTGCTTTGTGCATTAGCTAGAACACCACATTCATAATTGTGTGATTCCTGCTCTTGTGATTACCTTATTTCTATATTACATGATATGGATCTTTAAGCTTCTCTGATCCCATGACTTGAAGTTTTCCGCTTCTCATGTGAAGGATTTTAAGACTGCCTTGAAAATGTTTGGAAGTAACATCATTTTCTCAAATGGTCTATTGGATCCTTGGAGTGGTGGCAGGTAACCTCTTCATTGTTTATGCAATTTTATTGTTGTCAAATATTTATCATTTTGGGTTTTGATGGATGTTGCTCATTTCTGTTCCAGTGTTCTGGAGGATATATCTGAAACAATTGTTGCTCTGGTCACAGAAAAAGGTAATTCTACAATTGAATATTTATCTTTAGCTCTTTACAATTGGCTAGATCCATCGCATGGATCCTTATGCACCCATCCTAGCTGTTTTAACCAGTGGGCTACCATCTTGGATGTAGAAGAAATATTTGGACTGACTGCACCAGTGCGTCCTAATCCAATTTGAGGCTATGCCTGGTAATCACAATTTCATTGACGAGTCAGCCCTGGTGGAAACACATTTTTTTAATAAATTTGTAATATGAAAAAGTGTCAGGTAATTGGGCTAATTGTCTCAGGTTGTTTGGGCCCAGAATCCAAGCAACTGGAAGGATCCAGTCTGGGTTCAATTTGTTCCTTTGGCACATTCGACTTCAAACTTAAAACAATCAAACTCAATAAAGTTCAAATGTGTAACCCAACTCTATCTAATTACGCATCTTTATTTGAATCTTGTGCCACTTACTCTTAGCTGCTTGCTGCAACTTCTTGTCTTGCACGTAACCAAATTGTTATATTCATAAGTATCTCACATGTCTGAAGTTGTCTTTACAGCATAGTCTATGGAATCCATTCATATGCAATGCTTCTTGTTCTCATCTTGTAGCAATCTTCTCGGCCATACTTATTTTATCGAGTTGTTCCATAACATGAGGGAAAGAAAATTGAGAAATCTTTAGGTGATGATTGATCCATATCTGCAACATATAAGTTCAGAGAGTTGTTCAGCAAACTATCCCCGTAGTGGGAACTTAGCTACTGGGCCATATATTCAATTCTGTGTATGACTATGGGAAACTAGTTCCAACTGTAACTGGTTTTTTTGCACATATTAGGCTTTGGATTTAGCTTGAATTGTATGCTCTGGTCGAACATTCAACCTGAGTCATTTCTTGGTTAACTCACTTTGCATTTGCCTGATTTCAATAGACTTAACCCTTCTGTAACGTAATCTCATTTCCATCCCACTCCTAATGGTCTGATCCAACAATGATGATATAAGTTTTGGCATAGAATCCTGATACGAACCATCGAGGACTTGTAGCCAACCAACTGGGTTGTACAGTTTGATGAGCACCTCGCAAAACCTCCTCACCTGGTAGTTTCATTATGGTTCTGGGGAATATCCCAGTTCCTACGATTGTGTCCAAGAAAATACTGTGGATCTACTATATGGAAGTGCAATATGGACTATTCTATCAATGCTGTGTCTGGTGATGGTACTGTTGAGATTAGAGGCTTGTACATGCAAATACAAGTTACCAGAAACCTTGCACTATCTGGTAAAGGAGCTAGAAATCTTGGAGCATGCTATTTTGTTTCTGTTCATTAGCAATTAGGTGATTGCCTTCGAATGACGTGTTTATATGTTGCTCTTGGTAATGCCATGGTTGAGAAGTGTTATTCCTGCTAAAAGAGACTCACACCTTTCTTTGTTTCTCTAAGGTGCCCATCACATAGATTTGCGAGCAGCGACTGCTGAGGATCCTGATTGGTTAGTGGAGCAAAGAGCATCTGAAATCAAGCTGATTGAAGGCTGGCTTAATAACTACTACAAGGAAAAGAAAACATTTTTCGCCATGTAGAGGTTGAAGATCTGTGGACTATCAACTTAGCCTTTTCTAACACGTCCAGCACCAAATCAACAAATTAGCTTTCAAAGAAATCTTGGACAGTCTCGTGTTCTGCCATATTCTCTTCATGATCACAAATTAGCTTCACTTCCTTGCAAGGAACAATGTAAATATAAAATTCACAATAAGGAGTTTATTTCCAATATAATATATTTCTACTTGCATTGAACAAACACTGGTTTTTTTCTCAGGCTTGCTATTTTTCCATTGCATTGAACGGACTGGTATTTTTGTTCTGTGCTGGAATCGGAAAATGGGTTATGTGCAATGCCCGTTTTCTCACTCTTCTTCTAAGGTGGATCAATGATTTGATAGTAAAAAAGAAAAAAGAAAAAAAAAAGTGAAGTTGAAAGAAAAGGGAATAAAAATATTTTTTTATATTGTTTTTTTTTTGTCACTTTTTTTTTTTGTTTTTTCTTGATAAATACGAATTTCAAGTATAAAATAAGAGAATTTTCTAGTAACTAAGAATTATTCATCCCTTTAACAAAAGAGGAAAAATATTTTAATAGGGTGGTGGTACACTATTTTTCTTAAGATTTTTTTAATGTATTTAATGAATCTTTTGTAAAATTTAATTTTAAGTAGTAATAATTGATACCATTTGAAACTTGAAAACACGTTGCATTAGATTTACGTTTTATAAATTTTTTAATTTTGACATAAATGATTCGTTTTTGATCAGATCAGAAAAGCGATTTAGACGAGCGTCTGAACGCCGTTGGCCGCATAACCAAAAAGAAATAATGATTGATGCTTTTAAGTTTTAACACTCAGTATTTGTCATTATAGTCTCATTTTAATCTTTCAAATTCAAATCTAAATGTTAGCATCTAAAATTAACTAATCAAGCAGGGAGGGGCGGCTCCACACTAAACGTCGTCGTCTGAAGGCTTGTTTTCCGTGTTCTTTCCAAAATCACAGTTTCCAGAAAACAACTAAGGTCGTTTTCAAAACCAATGGAACTTTAGAAGCTTGGTAAAAGGAGCTCATTCAAATTCGATTCAGTGTGTTCACTATTGTCAAAAGAATTAGAGCAGAGAGAGCCTTTGTACAGTTTAGAGAGAGAAAAAAGTAAGAAAAGCAAGGAGAAAAAGTCTGGAGTTCAGAACTCCCAATAGTTGCACAAAGATCAGTTTTAGTCGAACAACGCACAAAGAAGTCGCTCTAACCTTGTTAAGAGAATCTAGGGTTTCCTGATCAGAAGCTGAAAAATGGCGAGTCCTCAATCGGAGCGCTTGGCCATTACTCCTAGTCCAACAACACCTGCCTCGAGGGTTTTGCAAACCCCTCTCAGCGATGAATCGATCTGGATACGCCTTCGAGAGGCCGGCTTCGACCAAGAGTCCGTCAAACGGAGGGACAAGGCTGCTCTCATCGCCTATATTGCCAAGCTTGAAGCTGAGGTCTGTCTAATTCCCTCATACATTTAACATTTCTTTTTTTTTTTTTTTACCAATTGATTGATCATTATCACATTATGGAATAAACAAGCGCGCACACATATTTAAACTATGTTTGTTTCACTTGGGTGCGTTTTACTGGATTAATAGGAATTCCACTTATTGTGCAAACGGATCATATTTTGAATTTTGATGTTTGCTTTACTCTTGTTGGATATGTAGTTGTATTTGATAGGACATTCTGTTGTATCTCAAGCATTTGAAATAAACAAAAAAGAAAAAGGAGTCAATTTTATTTTTTTGTATCACATCCTTCTCGCGTTGTTTTCATGAATGATTTCTTGAAGAAGTGAAATGACCGGGAAACAGTTCTCATCCTTGTGGATCGTGTGTTAAAATGGTTAGTCAATAGTCATACTTCTGTGAACTGTATAATTCGTTTGGCAATTGATTTGACAAGTGAATGTGAATTACTTGGGAAGTTTTATGGATCAATCAGAATTTTCCTTATCCACATAGGCATTACGTTCATGTTGCTCCTCACTTTTCACACCTAAGCGTGTATTTGGCCATCTTAATTTGATGTAGATCCATGACCATCAACACCACATGGGTCTTTTTATTTTGGAAAGAAAGGAGTGGGTTTCCAACTATGAGCAAATTAAAGCCTCTGCCAAATCAGCTGAATTAATGTATAAGCGGGATCAAGCTGCACACTCATCTGCTCTAGCTGAAGCCAAGAAACGAGAGGAGAATCTGAAGAAGGCTCTTGGAATTGAGAAAGAGTGTGTTGCAAATGTATGCTTATTGAAATTGCCCTTTCCCATGTGTTTCATCATCACCTTTCTTCCCAATGTTGGATTTGTTTTTTTGTAGATTGAGAAGGCATTGCATGAGATGCGTGCAGAATCTGCTGAGGCAAAAGTTGCAGCTGAGAGTAAATTTTCTGAAGCACGAAGTATGGTGGAAGATGCTCAAAAAAAGTTTTCTGAGGCTGAGGCAAAGCTGCATACAGCAGAGTCTTTAGAAGCAGAAGCCAACAGGTATCGCCATGCTGCTGAAAGAAAGTTACATGAAGTGGAAGCACGGGAAGATGATCTTAGTAGACGTATCATATCATTCAAGTCTGAGTATGTCATTTCCTAACTTTATTATAGCACTATCACTAAATATGTGAATGTTATTTTTCTTGTTCTATTTGTAATATGAATATGTTCTTGGCTTATTTGCCAAGAATAAATCCAAGGGTTATTGGAAAAGGAGGCCTGAAATTTGAAGATATCTGCATGTCACTTAATGATAATTATGATACTTAAAATATAAACAAAAAGTAAAAAAAATACATAAATAATGAATAGACAAGAAAAGGGAAAAAACTATTTAAACCTAGTTGAATGAAAAGCATTGTATAACTTCTGCTGCTGCAGATTAGAATTGAAGATCAATCACTTCCATCATCAATATTCAGTGGAGGTCCTCTTTATATATCATTTTCCCCAGAGTACTACTTTATAACATCTTAAGGTTCCATCTGATATGTCTATTATTAACCTTTGCTGTAGGAGGCTTGGTCTCTTTCATGCCATGCATATGTCAGGGATTTGGTTCAAATTTTGTATGAGTTAACTGAAATTTTGTTTCATAAACTATTGAATTCATGCATTATCGTTATCTTGATGTGTGCATATTAAATAGCGCTGGCCTAGTTTCTCAAACTTATGATATTTTGTGTTCCCTTAATTCTTTAGTTGTGATGCTAACGAGAAAGAGATCCTTCTTGAGAGGCAATCTTTATTCGAGAGGCAGAAAACTCTGCAGCAATCGCAAGAAAGATTATCTGATGGACAAGCTTTGCTAAACCAAAGGGAGGATTACATTTTTAATAGATCTCAGGAATTAAATCAACTTGGGAAAGAATTTGATTCTTCAAAAGCAAACATTGAGAAGGAACTTAGAGCCCTAAACGAGGAGAGAAGCAATCTGGAGCTATATGTAGCTTCTTTGTCAGCAAGGGAGGAGGTATATATGCTATTTTGGTTTAATAACTTTCTGCTTAAATATATTCTACTAGATTGCTATTTTGGTTTCACGAAGAGAAATTTATGCAATATTTCGTTTGAGTGCTCACAGGCTGTTATCAAAAGGGAATGCACGATGAACAAGAGAGAAGAAGAGCTACTTATTCTGCAGGAGAAACTTGCCATTAAGGAATCAGTGAGTTTGTCTCTGCCTTTGCTATCAAATTCCTTCATGCTAGTTGAATATTTGCAAACGGAACCTAAATCTCAATTGTGATTGCTGATGTTCTTGTTGCATTTGTGCTGGAGTGTTGACAATTGCCGTTGGTAAAATCACACAAGTTTTAGATATTATGTGCAATCCTTTTCTAATCCTGCATCTTGATGAACAATGTAGGATGGAATTCAACAAGTTATGGCTAATCACGAAGCTTCTTTGAGAACAAGTAAGTCTGAAGTTGAAGCAGAGTTGGAGATGAAGCGCAAATTGGCGGAAGAGGAAATGGAGACCAAGAGACGTGCTCGGGAGTTGAGGGAGATGGACTTTGTTCAACGGGAGGACCTAATCTTGGAGAAAGAACATGACTTGGAGGTTCAATCAAGGGCATTGGCAGATAAGGAGAAGGATTTGACAGAGAGGACAAATTTACTCAATGAGAAAGAGAGAAGTCTCCTCACTGCTGAAAGAGAGGTTGAATGGACAAAAGCCCTTCTGCAGAAGGAAAAAGAAGATATCAACAACTTGAAGGTTGACCTTCAGAAGTCCATGGATTTACTGGAAGGCAGAAAGAAACAAGTCGATCGCACAGAAGAGAAAATGGAGTCCATGAAAAGTGAAACAAATGAACTGCTTGTTTTAGAAATGAAACTTAAGGAAGAAATTGATACCATCAGAGCCCAGAAGCTGGAAATTGAGGTTCAAGCAGACGAGTTGAAAGCAGAGAAGGCAAAATTTGAAATTGAGTGGGAATTGATTGACGAGAAAAGACAAGAATTACGAAAGGAAGCAGAACATGTTTCTGAGGAGAGACTAGCCATTTCCAAGTTTCTCAAGGATGAGCGTGATTGCCTTAAATTAGAGAAGGATGCTGTGCGTGATCAGAATAAACGTGATGTTGAGTCACTTTCTCGTGATCGAGGGGCCTTCATGAGTGATATTGAGCATGAGCGTTCGGAGTGGTTCAGTAAGATTCAGAAAGAGCGCGTGGAGTACTTACTGGATATTGAGATGCAGAAGAGGGAGCTAGAGAACTGTATTAGTAAGAGGCGTGAAGAAATCGAAAGTTATCTTAGGGAAAGAGAGAAGGCCTTTGAGGAAGAAAAGAAGAAAGAACTTCAGCATATCGTTTCTCTCCGGGAAACAGTGGGAAAGGAAATGGAACAAGTTAATTTAGAAATGCAAAAGCTTGATGCTGAGAGAAGAGAGATCAATTTTGATCGGGAACGAAGGGACAAGGAATGGGCAGAGTTAAATAATTCAATTGAAGAACTTAAGGTGCAAAGGCAGAAGTTGGAGAAACAGAGGGAGCTATTGCATGTGGATAGAGAAGAGATTCTTGCTCAGATTGAACAGATGAAGAAGTTGGAGGATTTGAAAGTTGCCTCAGATTGTATAACGGCATCTGAGATTCAAGAATCTGGTCTACAGTCTAGCAAGCAAATTGTTTCTTCAAGAATATTTTTGAAGCAGCAGACTGCTGTACAAGATGCTAAATTGGATTCAGATAACAAAATAGATGGTATTGGGCTTGATCTGTCTTCTAAAAAGGGATCAGATATTCATTCTCCTGCTGTCTCTGCTCCTTTCTCATTGCTTAAACAATGTGCTGACACAGTGCTACAGCATACACAGAGTAACAAGAAAAGGAAGCAGCAAAAGGATGTCGATGTAACACCATCAGAAGATACCACTACTGTCTGGTATTGTCCTATACAATCAAATTCTCATGCATTCTAATTTACTAATTGTATCTATATGGTTATAATGACTATGCAACCAGTTTAGTTATCTTTTGTTAGTTTGTTTTTGGTTCGCACAAATTTATTGATTAATCTATTACTGTTAGTGTGTTATCTACACAACATAATGCACCAGAAGATGAGCATGCATTGATGTCATCGAACCAAACTCTGGGAGGTGCTGAGGAGACCACAGTCTATATAGATAAAATCATTACTGTTAGAGAAGTAACCTCAGTCAATGGTGGAAGAGTTATTGAGGACAGTCGGGTAAGCACTGATTTCAAAATTATTCCTGCCACCTTCTATTGGTCCATATTTCATAAAAGATGATATAGGGATCATTGGAACATTTTAATAGCTTCTCCATTCTCTTGCTTGCTATGATTTTCCTGCAGATGGTTTTGTTTTCATGTCCATTGCGTGAAACTCAATATGTTCAAACATATTTGTCTCTAGTGTCTGCTAGTGTCAGCATGAGGAAGTTGGGTAGAGCATGATGGAAAAAGTATACTAAGATATGATAGAGGAGCTTCACAATTGCCTTTTGCACAAATTTAACTGCCTGCTTGGAACTTGAGGAAAGAAAGGGAAAGGAAAGGAGAAAAATAATTTTCCTTACATCATGTGTTTGGTTCTTAGGTTGGGAGCATAGTTTTTATTCCCGTTCCGTACCGGTTGGTACGGACCGGGATGTCCCATTCCGGCGAAGAAACGGTACAAACAGCCTTGATTTCCGTTCCGGCTAATATATTGGCCTGTTCTGGCCTATCTCGGGGATTCTGGCACATTTTGGCTATACCGCTTACATACCGTTTTAGTCTGGTACACCCAACAAAAGTCGGAGAATTCGTCATTGACATCTTCAACGTCTTTCCTCCTCATCTTCATCGACAAATAATCAGCCCTATCACTATTTGTTGTAGATCTAGAACATTTTTTTCGGGCGAAATCTAGTAGATCAGATAATACCGGAGATCCAAAGCTGCCTGAAACTCCGGCGAGCGAGAGAGTCTGAGAGAGGAATAAATTTTGAGGGTTAAGGGGAACGAAGTATGAAATGTTTGTATGTATATAAAGGAAAGGCAATCACGTGATAGGGTTTTGTGCTTGCGAATTACGAAGTGTAATGAGTAGTTGAGCTGTTTCTTTGTTGTTTTGGTAAGTGTGTTTCTTCTTTCTAGTCTATGGGCAGCTGGGTTCCTCTTTTAAATGAATTTATCAATATTTTAAGTTTTAAATTTTACCCCCGATAAAAAGTGATGGACTGATGGGTAGAAAAAGATACTTTTTGCAGGGGACAGTACTTTTCAGTGTTTTCGTATTTCTGTTTGGAAAAAAATATCAAGATTCTGATGGTAAATAAAAGAATATTTTCTATGTTTTCCCAAACACTTTTATTTAAATCGTTAATAGAATATGAAAATAAATCTAAATATTTATAACAGTAAATCCGAAACGGTACGCCGAAACACACCGGTACCGGTATGTACCATACCAACAGCGAAAACGGTACGCTGACCGGTACGGGATTAATAACCGTGGTTGGGAGGGAAGAGAAAAAGAAAATCAAAGAAAAATAACGGAAGATGATTTTCCTATTCACTTTTTTTTTTTTTTAATTCTTTTCATATTTCCTTTTTAGTAGTTATGCTATTATTTTCTTTCCTCTTTTCTTATAATTTCAGATAAGGGTAAGTTATTTTCCTTCAATTTTCTTTGCAAAACCAGGGGAAAATAACTACTGTAAAATTTCCCTCATTTCCTTTCCCTTAAATTTACTGTTTTGGAACAAAGGTGTACCATGTTTCGGATCATTGTTCCAAAATCGTAAATCGTTAGGATATTAGTGTTTCTGGTAACTCTGTGCGTTGCTGTGTGCCATAGTTGAACCCATATTGGAGGTTCGTATAACATCTGTGAATGTAGGATGTACAATTTTATGTAGCTTAAAGGTTGTTGTGAAACCTTGTTGAATTTCTTTCTTTTAGTAATTTAGTTTGATTAAAGTACTTTCTTCTTAGTTCGATTCTATTTTGTCACTAACATGTTTTGCTAGGTATGTGCTGCTAGTTTGATTCAATTAACTATTCATGCTTTCTGTGTTCAAACCATATTTTAACCCAATTGGGATAAGGAAAGTCAATTTTAATAATTGAACTGAATTAGCAATTTTCACCATAGAAGTGCATTATATAGAATCAGCTGGAGAAAGGTTTGGGGGTTGCTCTCATGAAGTATTTGCTGATTAATTTGATGGTGTTAAAGGTTCATGGCATCAGGTGTTCAAACTCCACAAATCAGGCAATAAAGTTGTCCAACTTAATAAAGGTTTTGTAAAAGACTGAAAATATTTAAACATAGGAAGCACCAGCTGCAAACTGGGTCAGATTAGGTCAAATAATGTTGCATACAACATATAACTCCAGCCCTAGCTCATACCTGTTTATTGATGGGGTGGAAAATTTTTTGTAACCTAACCAGTGTTACACGGGTTTTGGTAACTGGTAAGGTCTAGGGCTGTTCAAAAAAGCGGCCGGCCCGGCCAACCTGACCGGCCCAACACCCAACCAACTCAACCCGATCACCCTATGGGTGGATCTCGACTAACCCGACTATATTCCATTCGGGTGTCAGACGTTTATTTCTCCTACCCAACTCGACATTTTTACACTAAAATTTGATTTTTTTCACCTAACCCAAACCCAACCCAACCCGATCACCCTATGAGTCGCGTGCAGTTCCAAAATTCTTCAAACCGATGTGGTTGGTTTGGGTGGCGGGTGACTCCCCAACCAACCCGACCTGTGAACACCCCTAGTGAGGTTGTTGGTTGGTTGCTTGCGTGGCTAAGTATCAAATAGGGAAACTCCTTTATCTTGAACTAACTATGAAATAGATGGAGAAATAAAGATTGTATCCTCGTGAAAGAATAGTTTGGTATTTGATTATGTTTCCATTAAGGTGTGTGACATGACATGCCCTCACCCACTTCTAACCTATTTGATCTGTTTGTAACGTGGACCGAAATCAGCAAATGTAACCTGCATAATGTTCATGCTTTAAACAAATGTTTCCGTTGAAGTACTCAGGAGCAATGTTTTGAAAACTGGACCGTTGAGCAAACCAGAAAAGAGACCGGATCACGAGTCACTAGTTCAACCGTCGGGTCAACCATTATTGACCGTGATGTCATAATTATGTCATTAATTTATTTATTAATAGTAAGAAAATGTGTGTTATTTTTCTACACTAGTTTTGATACTTAAAACCTAAAATTTTTCCTTGACAAGACTGAAACGGATGGTCCAACAACCGGTTTAATCGACCGGTTCACGGTTCAACCACGGTTTTGGCTGGGTTTGACCTGATTTTGACTAAAACAGATTTAGAGGGCTGGCTGGACCGTTTCTTCAACCGGTCAACGGTTGAACTGACCAGTCCGGTCCTGTGTTTAAAACATTGCTCAGGAGTGTACACATTGGAAAAGACCATGTGAGGTGCATGTGACATTGCCTGTGTCTTTTGTGTCTTGTGTTACATGTTCTTAAATTAACTACTATTTTTGTATAATAATTTTTCTTATTCGAAACACCATTACAATCATTGTATGTTAGTGTCCCTTTGCCAACCATCTATAGAAGATCCCTATAATTTGTTGTGTCAACGAAGATAGCTGATAACTTGTTGGATTTGGTCGTTTTAACGGTAAACCAACCTGTTTATTGGTAGTTAACTTGTCAACTAGGGTTGATTAAATAATTATATTAACCGACCCTTTTGAGGTGCAGCTACATGTATATTGTTCCAGAATATGCCTCTTCACTCAAGTTTCTAGAGGCGTAGTGACATTGGACTGCATGGCAAATGATGTGACTGTTATCTAATTTTAGTTTTAGTGTTAAATTTTTTTTTTTTATTTCTTCCCACAAATCTGTTTCCTGGAGAAAATAAAAAGGAAAAGCAAAAATAAGCGCTTTAATGCGTGGACCGTAAGCCCCTACTCCTAATAAGTTGCGGAGTTCAGTCCCTTCCAATATGAGTGTCAGACTTGCATCACATTACCTCCTGTGCTAAAAAAAAAGCAGCTAACTGTCAAAGCACATCAACAGATCAAGGTATTTGGGATGAGTATAATTTCTTTTGCATATGAATATGATATTCTAAAATAATAAATTCCCACAAGTTCAATTTTGCATACTTGCAATACTGCAATAGTATGTTCATCTCCCGAGTTTCACTGCAGTATGGGTTACTTGATAGGGTCTCACTCGTGTCATGTGTCCTGGCATTTTGTTCATAAGAACCTTGCATTGGCATAACACCTGAGAGCTAAATGATCTGTTCATACGTTTGCCTTCCGCTTTTCACTTGTTTTCCTTGAAAATTTGATTGTGGTATTTTTGTGGTTAGCTATGATGTTCAGCATGTAAAGCATGTTCTCTTGTCCCAGTAAGCTACTTATGATCATGTGCTACTTCTGTAGCCCATATATCAATGATTTGAATTGCCAGTGCTTCACATGTTTGTTTAACTGGTATTATACATGGAGTTTTCTTGTTCAATGGTTTCCTTGGTTGGAATATTTTAAGGTCCTCCTAAGTGTTAGATACACCAGTGACTTGAGTCATATAGTCATCAGCTCTCTAGTGAATTGTTATTGCATTATTTGTGTATACACTGATCTATGGATACTGCTGCCTTGGTTGTATTTCTTTTCTTTCTTCTTCATCTTATCTTTTATTTCTTTCCTTTCTTTAACATTGTTTGAGAATTCTTGTATGTGTGATCTCCTGTAGTACCAAAAAGAAGTCATCTCCAAGGAGAGCGAGGAGAAGCTCGAAGATCATGGCCGCCCCAAATCAGATGAAAATGGGAAGGCTAAGCAGACAGTTGAAAAAAGGACGAGGAGGTCCAAACAGAAGTTCTAAAGTTCTATTTGCTTTATCCAGTCTATATGGGTTTGCTTCCTGATGTCCGCAACAACTACACACAAAAGTATCTTTTCTTTGCTTCCTCCGTTTTCTTGCCCCTTCTATTGAAGTACTTGCAAGCTTTGAAATCTAGAATTCTAATGGATGCGTTCTTCTGGTGCAGCACAGAACAACAGAAACCAGCGATATTGACTTGCTAGGGGTGGGACTTGTTTAACTGCAACTCAAATCTGTAAATGATGTAGTTCAGTATCGTATCTATATATGGGACCTGTAAATTATGTCTGTCCTAATATTGGCTTTACCTGCGTGGAGTGTTGTTCAAGGCAGTTTATTGTGAACGAGATTCATTGGGAGGTTGGTAGTATGTGTAAGATGGAGGACCTTGTTTTTTTGTTCGGGCTTGTGGGTTGCCTGCGTTGTTATTTCTAAAAGTGTTAGGTAGTTTTGTTTTTGCAGGTGAGTGTAAGTCATTATGCAATTAACACTCTTCTTGGGGTACTGTAACGGTGAAAGGAGAGTGGATGATACTGATACATGTTTAGAGTTTTACCCTGTGAAGTCGTAGCTGCTTCAGTACGTGGGCTGTCAGTAAATTGAATTTGCTTCTGTAATGAGCTAATCTTTTGCACTTCTAATTTCTCCTCCTCTCTGTGCGCGATAAAATTACTGTTTGTTCTCCATTTTGTGGACATGCAGGACCATGCTTATCCAAAAAAAAAATAAATAAATAAAGAAAAAGGATGTGCATGTACTTGTGTGCATACATAGGGAAAAACCATTTCTATTTATATATTTTTGGGTTGAAAATGAATTCCTGAGACCCGGTTCCATTGATCTTTAGGGGCAGGATGGGCATTGCCAACTATTGAACCTGCATGGTTGAACTGTTTTGTATCAATTACTTTTTGAAGGGGCAGTAACTACATTTTGTAAGAAGTTTTTTTTTTTATTTATTGGTAGAGCCTGTTGGAAAACTATTTGGTTTAGCGTTTGCCTTTCAGGTTGGTGTCTTTCATTTCTAAGTAGTGTTTGGATTATAGTTTTAAAAAGTCATAAATTAAAAGTTTAAGTTAGTTTTAAAAAGTTACATTTTTAAATAGTTTTTTAAAATTTAAAATAATTCTAAAAGTATTTTTTTTCAGAGAAGGTAAGAATATTAAACTATAAAGTATTAAAAAAGCTACATTTAAATAATCCCTATTCTTTTCACCTTCTTGTTTTTTCTTATTCTTTGCCTTGGGTCTGAGGTCCTCTCCCCAACCGCAACTTTATCCACCTGGCTTGGTTTTTTTTTTTTTGGGGTCTGGGCCTGGTCTGTTTTTGAAGTGTGGCAATGTAAGAGATTCAAACTGGAGAAGAAATTAGGAAAAGAAAAAAAAAAAAAGGGAAACAATGTTGTGTCTTGTGACCCAGTCTTGGGCGGGCTCTGTCAAAGCCCACTGTCAGCTGCAAGTTTCAAGCTTGACTGCGATGGAGGCGGCCCAGAAAAGTAAACAAAGAGGGACTGGAAAAACGCACCGTTTTGAAAAGACAAGGGGGACTGGGACCCCTTCGATTTCGAGCTCTTGTAATTGCGGACACGTGACCTCTTCGTGCTCCTGTAGTGCGGAACACGAGGCTTGAGTCACATAAAGTGTAGGGAGATGCTATGGTGTCCTGAAATTGGCTGGTCGTTGGAGTGGTGGTAGAGTGTTGATGGCCGTTGGTCTATCATCGAACGGCGTTCGACGTAGCGGGTAGTGGGGGTCCACCCTCCGGAGCACGATACACATTCTTACCAAATCCCTCACATTTCCATTCGAAACAATAATGACGTTTTAATTTTGATTGGTAAAAGGCATTCAATGACTCGCACTGGTTATTTAACTTTGTTTTATTGTAAAATAATTTCTCCTTTAAAATATTCTAAACCTAAAAATTACGGGTTCGAAATTGCCGCCTCCCCTACTTCTTCGTCTTCAGCGCGATATTGTGTGGAGGCGAAGGAGCAAGGGGTTTAAGAGCGCTCTGGTTTAGAAAGATGGAGGGCGGAGCTGTGTTTGCGCGGATTCAACCGAATTCCAACCACCTTCTGTGTCCATCACGCAGCGCTGTTAGGCTTCTTACTCCTCCGATTTTCGTCGACAAGAAGCAGTTTTGTCTTCCGTCTCTGAAGGTTTCTACTTTTTTCTTCCTCCCACGTTATTCTTAGAATGGTCAAATTTTAATGTTAATTCTTTTGGTTTCCCAATTAATTAGAGCTTGATTGGTGTTCATGTATCTGGTTTTAGAGAATGCGCCCTTTTCAATTATTGGTTTTGACAATGTGCTTGAATATGACGGATTGCATGTGATGTCGTTGGCAGGGCATACCAATGCAGTCCCTTTTGTCTTCTCCTAGTAACAATAACAGTAGTGTTCGAGTGGGAGTGGCTGCTCCCACAAGGTGCGTCCATTTCACATTCCAATGATATTTTTTGTTTTATTTTATTGTAAATTTTTTTTGTAATCTAAAACTCATTTTCTTCTTTAATTTTTATTTAATTTCTGCTTTTTTTTTTCCAGCACGGGATGGAGGGGGTGGTTTTGTGTCTCATCTGTTTTTTGTTCCAGTAATCTTGTACACTTGACATTTAAAATTAAGATTCTCATTTTTAAAGTGCATTATGGAACCTTTAAGGGAGAATCATTGCCCTACAATTGTGTCAGAATTCTCTCCGTAGTTTTTTTGGGCAGAAATGACATTTAGATTAATTTGTATTGGGTTTCCTGGATTGATACTAAAAGGATTTGTTTCAGAATTGGAGTTACTTAAATGTGTTTATAAAAATAAAATTAACAAACCAAATGTGAGGCTAATGTCATGCGCTATGGATCACATTGTCGTGGCCCCTATCATGATGGTACATGATAAGGTAAATGAAATGAATCTGCACTACCAGTGTATCCTCTCATATGATACAGTCATACCCATCTCAATATGTTCTCAATCAATTTTATTTTACTTTATTATTTGGAGAGTAGGTTTGCAAACTTGGCAACTTCTGATAGGCTTCTGTATTTATTTCTTTTATGCTTAAGACTTCTTTCTGTGATCCCATAAGACTAAGAGAAATAGAGTTATGTGTGATCAAGTGTTTTTTTCTGGATAGATTGAGAGCAAGAAACTTGAGGCAGACGGTATTCATAACTCATTGGGACACAAATGCAAGGATGCTAATCATGCTACTTTTATGTTTTCCTTATTATATCTGTCTCTGGATTCCAATTGTTTGGTTATTTCTATCTTAGCTTGCTGATTTTTTATATTGACTAGTCTTCTTTCTTTGTGACAGTGATGTATCATATCAATTAGCTGACATAGACTGGGACAGTCTTGGATTTGCAATTACGCCTACTGATTATATGTACAGCATGAAATGTTTACAAGGACAAAGCTTTACTAAAGGTGAATTACAGAATTTTGGAAACCTTGAGTTGAGCCCAGCTGCTGGGATCTTAAATTATGGGCAGGTTAGTTCTTTAAACCTTTATAAGGTGTAATGGTATTCTTTGATGATATAAACAATTATTTGAAATGTTCTCATGGTATAGACTTTGTCTTCTGCTTGTTGGTCACTTTTCATGGATTTTGTTCCTCTTTGTATTTTGCATCTGTTGGCGTTAGATTTCTTTCTTCTTTGACTCACTTCATGGAATTTTCTACTGATATTTATGTGGCAATTTCTTTCAATGAGTTGATGTGGAGCGTGGTCATGTAAACCCACTTTGATTTGTGTTTAAAATGGAAATTTCCCATTTCATACGACACACCTTTCATTTTTTCCTTCAAAGTTTTAAGGTGCTCTTTTGAGCTGTGTTCCAATAACGGCATGTAGTGATGTATAGTCATGGTTCGATTTGTTGTCTTTCTCTTGTGATTAGGGGCGGACCTAAGTAATGGGGGAGGGGTGCCATGGCACTCCTCAATTTTTGGGTGACCCTATTATATATGGTATATATCTAATGTCAAAGAAAAGATTTATTCTGCTTGGCACCCCCCACAATTAAAAACCTTTCTTAAGACTCTCATCTAGTAAAGAAAAATGTTATCCTTCCAAAAAAAATTTTCCGGAAAAATCCAACCAGAATTATGTGGCAAGGAAATTTCTGTAATTAAGTTGGGTGTTTTGTTTAAAGTGAGAGGCTATGATTCTAACACATTATTCTATACAAAATTGTTTATATATAAAATATAGCATTACCCTCCAATACAATATCGAACTTTTTGTATAGTAGACTATGGTTCCTACTCATTTTTTCTGCACATCCTAATTAATTAAATTAATAGTTTGTTGGTTCTTTTATTGCCTATCGATTTGTTAATAGAGTAATTGTGCTTGTGTTAACTCTTTTAGTTTTTATAATAACTATAGAGTGATTAGTTATGAATATTGTCGAAAATAGGCTATGCAATGAAATGAAGGATGATTTTCCTATTGATTCTTTGATTTTGTACAGTAGAAAGGAAATTGCTGTAAAGTTTAGCATAAAATCAATTATTGATGACTTCGAAATTTGAAAGCATAAAATCAATTATTGATGACTTCAAAATTTGAAAGAACGTCGAGTTTCACTTTAACCTCTTATTGAGTTGAAATGTACCAAGAAACAATTAATTTTTCTTTTCATATTTTACTGAGGTTGAACTGAAACCAGTTTTTTTTTTTTTTTCATGTAGAAATTTGATCTTGCAAAAGATTGAATTTAGAAATGTGCAAAGAAAATTTAATATAAAATAATTATATCAATAAGTGAAAATTTGTGTTTAAGTTTCGGCACCCCCAAAAAACCAAATCCTGGTTCTGCCCTTGCTTGTGATTTTGGTGAATGCCATCACTGTTTCTTTTTTGTCTTCTTTCTCTTCCTCTTAAGTTTTGAGCAAAACTAAACTTCAGTTCTTGTTTCTATATTGCTTTTGTTGTAGAAACTTCTAGAATAGTTCCTCATCATCTGCTATCTGCTTAGAAAGTTGCAGTTCTTTGATTTCTCATGGAAAGAGGGGCAGCTTTATTTGTGTCCCTCTGCTCTTTCATTAGTGACTTGAGAAATTTAATAAGAAAATATAATCTAGGAGCAGTTTTTCTATTAAGATTGCTGAAGAAGAACACCATAGCAAAGCACTTTTAACAATGCTACATGCTCCTGGAATTGAGATTCTTGAGGTAGCGAGTTGTTTCTTTGTTTTTATCTTGTTATGAGTTTTTTTCTTCTTTGCTATTTCTGTGCAGGGTTTACTTGAAGGTTTGAAAGCCTACCGGAAACAAGATGGTAATATTGTATTGTTTCGTCCAGAGGAAAATGCATTGCGGATGAGGATGGGTGCAGAGAGAATCTGCATGCCTTCACCAACAGTTGAACAATTTGTGGATGCTGTAAAGGTCACTGTTTTAGCAAATAAACGATGGGTAATATGCCACTTCAAATTTGTCATGTGAAAATTTGTTGCTAATTACTAGGTACATGCTAGTCTACTAAGTTATTTGGCTTATTTCAGGTCCCCCCTCCAGGTAAAGGCTCCTTATATATAAGGCCATTGCTTATGGGGAGTGGAGCAGTTCTCGGTGTTGGACCATCTCCTGAGTACACCTTTCTGATTTATGTTTCACCTGTTGGTAACTATTTCAAGGTTTGTTGTTTATCGATTACATGCCTTTGGCAATTGATTGCAGGTTGTTTTCCCAAATAATGGTTCTTTCTTTATGCTTTTATCAACTTTTGCATTACCTTCTTAGATGGTACATTTTGTTGGTAACAGCGCATGCTCCGAGTGAATCGCAGATATGCTCGATTTTGGTGTTTCACCAATGTACCTTTGGCTTCTAAATTAGTGCAGTCACTTCCACTTTCAAATTTAGATTTTTTTTTTTACCATGAATAATTATATTTTTTGAAAATAATTTATATTTCAAAGAAATTTAATCACCCTATGGTGTAATTGGTGGATGCTTTAGGATGTTCAAATGATGTAGAATGAGTTTTGTTGTATAGATGCACGTTAGCTATAGGGGTTCTATAGACTTCTCACATAATGTCAATATTATTGTACTATGATATGGGATGATGCATTTGTTATTTTGTTTACACGTGGCTGCAATTTATTAGCTGATATTTCCCTGTGTTTGTTGGAATAGATACTGCTCTTTAATTTAGACATTCATGAACAAATGTTCATTTCTAGCTTATTATTTTAGAATGGTGCCTTTGATTCACTCATTTAGAGTGCAAGCGGCCTTTTTGATGGGCCAAAGAGGCTGCATGTGTTGAGGTCCGAGGTCAGCCCAGTCAGACTGTTGTTGGACCTTTCCTTGGCTCAAATTTTTTGGGGGTGTTTGCTCTTGTATCTAACCCAAAATATGAGGGTTAGTGTAGGGTTTTGTAAGAGCGAAATCATTCTGATTAGAGGGTCAAAGGCTTGTGAGAGTTTGCAGGTTTTGTATCATGTCTTCTTCTCAATGGTGATATCTTCTCGATCGTCTTCATCTATGGATGTCAACTTTAACCCAAACCACTTAACTGTTGTGTGCTTTGTGTGTGTGTATTTTTACTCTAATCCCTTTTTTAGGTGAGTATTTTTTCTGTAATTCCTCTTACATCTCTAACATTGGGTTTGTCACAACTGTATCCACACAATGCATATTTATATACTTGGTGGTTCTTTAGATTGACTTACCAGCTCCAGCATGTGGAACACTTTTGCAATTAAAATTGGGTAAAATCTTTTAAGATTATGTTAGAAGCTGCAGAGCTGATAAAAGGATTTCCATAGTAACATTAGTATTCAACATGTATGTCTTATTGTAGCTACTGCTTTTGTCAGTAATAACTGACTACTGGTATTCCATTCTGAAACAAATAACATCGACAGAGTATACACTTATAGATGAGGTATATATGTGGTAGCCCAGACAAATATGAACAAATAAACATATGGGTGAGGTCCATTGTTTTTTTTTTGGGGGGGGGATGCATACCCCTATTGATGCTAAGGGGTTCTTTGACTTTCAGGGGTGGCCAGGCCCCCCTCTATCTTTATCCATGCTAATACGGTACACCGTGCCATGAACTGTGTTATGCATGATCATAGATTCAGAACAAGTGCTAAGTTACTGTCAGATTTGCAGCATTAACTGGATGCCCAGTTGTGATTGGGAGGTAATGTTAGCACACCATAATATGGTTTATGTGATGCAGACATGAGAGAAAATATTAAGCTTGTAACCAGAGGGAGGGAGGGAAGTATGGTTTGCACACGCAAGCACAAATACTAACACGTTTTTATTTATGTTGATTGAAATTGTGGCTGTTTCTATGTTTGTACTAGTAACAGAGACGACTGATTATGGAGTTGATCATTCGGACCTTTAAATTCATATATGTAGATCTCGGACCTATGAATGGATATTCTGAAACTCACAGAGAAAAAAGGAAGTGAGTTGGACAATAAAAAAGGAAGTGACTTGGACAAAAAGAAACCAAGTGGCTTAGACAAATCTTTTTTTTTGATACTTTTCTATAGCAGATGGGACCAAAGTCAAATTTTGTGATCCTTGGAAACAAGTTTTCCTGAAAATTTATTTTACCATGTCCCATCAACTTAAAAGAGAGAGAAAAGAAAAAGAAGCATTCTTGAAAACAGTGGTGGACGCACAAGGGGGGCGGGCGGGGGCCATGGTCCCTCCTAAGTTTTGAAAAATTACCTTATATGCTATATACTTTTGAGTATGTATGACAAATTAGGTGTATTAGCGCCCCTTAAAGTTTTGAAAAATTTCCTTAGACCTTATATACTTTTGAGTATTCATAATAAAATAGTTGTATTGCCTCGCCAAAACCCAAATAATTTACCTTTGCCCTCCCAAATTCAGTAATTTTGCCTTGTCCTTGTAGGCTAGAAGAAAAAATATTTAGTGAGAAAGTAATGCTTATATTTTGGGTACTACAGTCTACATCAATTACTATTTTTACCTTCTTTATATCTGATGGGTCACATTCTACAGAGTATAAATCTAAGTGGCATAGCCACATAGTTGATAAATGGTTTGATGGTACCACTATTTTTTTTTCCAACTTTGGCCCCCCTTTGCGAAATTCTTGGGTTCACTACTGTGTCCTATTATCAATTATTGGAAGAAACTAGGGTTCATAGAATTGGAGATTCCTTGGAGGTATATAGGGACCCAGAATTCCTTTCTAGGTGGCATTCTTTGTTTGGTCAGCCTCTTGTGGATTTTTTAAGCTGTGTGGCATTCTAATTTTGGTTGGTGGCATAAAAATTTATGTACCAAAATTCCTCCAGGTGCGGGGTTATTATTCTGATCATTGTGAAATCTTACTTGGAGGATTTTTTGGGTACTAGCAGGCTATGAGGCTCATTGTGGTTCAATTTATGTAAACTTTTTGTATGTTATATTCCAGAAAGAAAGAAAGATGAAAAAAAAGAACGTAGCTTTATATGTCGTTGCTTTCTTATAAAAAAAACTTGTGCTGTTGCTTGCTGAGAATCAATTGGACTGATAAGATATTATTGCATTGTCACATAAGAGAAGTGATTGTTTGATTGATTTGACCTGACAATCATTTGTGTGAGTTCTTGCATTTTATTTTTGGTGCTTTCGTAATGATATCTTATTTTTTTGGCCTTTTTAGATATAGAGTTATCTGAGGTTACCTACCTTTGGTAATTTTTGGTATCTCTTTTCCTTCGCTTTTTTTTTTTATTTCTTACAATTTTTTTTGGCATATATCTTGTTCAGAAACCTTTCAATGCTTGTATATCTATTATCTAATTCCAGGAAGGTATCGCCCCGATAAACTTGGTGATTGATACTGAAGTGCATCGAGCCACCCCTGGTGGTACTGGAGGCGTAAAGACCATAGGAAACTATGCTTCGGTGAGCCTTCCAGTGTTTGTTTATTGATGCAGTGTTTTGTCAGTCTGTGTTCTTAATTTCTCCTTTACAAGCTCTGGAGCTTCAGTTATATTCTGGTTGTAATTATCAGCCAATATGGGAGAATAATTATTTACAAATATCCGTAATGCCCTAATCTCTTTATTTATCCCCATCCTTTATCTTCCTCTCCTTTCTTGATACCTTTTTTTTTGGTCTTAATTCAAATGTTTTGTTGTTGTAATTATTTTCTTATGAAAACACTTTATTACTGTTCTATGTTATGTCTCTTTCCTTAAGTTTTTTGAAAGTAATATGTTTTTTTAATTCTTTTAAAGTTCCAACTTAAACTTTAGGCTTCAAGGTTCAAAATTTCCTGTGTTATCGTGTGGTGGTTGCTTCATTATCTTGGTTCACCACGAAGTATTAGTATTGTTTGCAACTATGTATGGTTCCCATTTTGTTATGATTTGATGGAGTTCCCCATGAGGGGATGGTTTTGCATCCTGATAAACTTATGAGCAATGCAGATTTTAGTTCACTTTTCGTTTGCATTTTGTCTGTACCAACAATTCTACTAAGCCTTGGCCCAATTATTTTACTTCAGCTTGTGAATAATTTAGCCTTGCCCAACTATTTTGCTTCAGCCGGAATAACTTTCCAAACGCAGATTTTTTGGGCTATATATTGTTAACTCCAACGAATATCTAGTGGAACATGGGAAAAAGAGGCCATGGTTAGCATTTGTATCAAGGAAGATCACCTTCAAGATTTCATTTTTGGACTACATGCTAACATATCTTTTTTTACTTTTCATCTTTCTGATCGTTATTTGTAGGTGCTAAAGGCACAAACTGCTGCGAAAGCCAAAGGCTATACAGATGTTCTGTACCTTGATTCAGTTGAGAAAAAATATCTGGAAGAGGTTTCCTCTTGTAATGTTTTCGTTGTTAAGGTAAATTGGTGACTGAATCAGCTGCATGATAAATTTATATACATGATTCTGGTTATTGAGAATTTTTTTATTTGCTTGGGAAAAAGGAATATTCAATAACTTGCTAGATAGAGAATTGCCCGTCTGATCCTGATATTTTTTGCGTTCACCCTTTCTTAACCTTTACGAATTTTTGGTACTCTCTCTATCTCTCTCATGTAAAAACTGAAGAATGTAGAACTGTAGCTCCTTATTGCTTTTCAAGTCAATTGTATGTATGGCCCATAAAGAATGACCACGCTCTTAACATAAGCCTGCTTTTGTATAGTAACTGAATGATAACACTAACTGATGAATTCTGTTGACACCAGACTAGTTGTCTACTTCAATTGCTTAAGACATGATTTGCTGAGACTGGAATGACAACCTGTACATTTTTTTTTGGATAAGTATATGATAACCTGTACTTCAAATTACTGCTAGTTATCCATTTGCCTCAGATGACATTTTTGTTTATCCCTGCATAATTTCCTTGTCATTGTAGCGGAATCGTGGAAGTTGCATGTTTATCCGATAGGATATTCTAGGCTAATGATGGTGGTTATAAGTTGCTACCATGATGTTTATTTAACAACCACAGATTTTACTGTGATTGACAACCGTTAGAGACGCTGTATACTTCTGTAAAGATGTAGCTATTTCTCTTAATGTTAGCCTTTAATGCGTATGATATGATTGTTGAACTTGGTGTAAATCATTCCTCTAAAGTTGTGTTTGATTTGTGGTGAGAGTAAAGTTGGGATGGGATATGAATCTAAGACTGAGTTTGAAACCTCATGTTTTGGGTATAGGCCTTGAATATATTTTGAATTACCATCCATAGTCCAAAAATGAGTTTGTATTCAAATATGAAAGTTTTATAATTTTAAAGGGCAAGATGTTAATTTAGTTCCTGTTGATAAGAATAGGAAGTAGCTAATGAAAAAGGGACCAGAATCACCACCATCTTAGGCACTTGTTCACAGTACCACCAGGCCTGTCTCCCGTTCACACGTGATTAACTATTGTCGGACCATGGTGGGTATCCACTACTAGCACTCCACCTTTAATAAAAGGTTTACCACATCCTATGTGACTGCTAGCATCCTTGCCACCTCAATTTTAAAGGGCAACATGTTAATGTAGTTCCTGTTGATAAGAATAGGAAGTAGCTAATGAAAAGGGACCAGAATCACCACCATCTTGGGCACTTCTTCACAGTACCACCAGGCCTGTCTCCCATTCACACATGATTAACTATTGTCGGACCATGGTGGGTATCCACTACTAGTACTCCACCTTTAATAAAAGGTTAGCCACAACCTATGTGACTGCTAGCATCTTTGCCACCTCAATATAAAAGTGTTCTTCACCTTAATTCCAAAGCGCAACAAACCAACGCCCCCCCCCCCCCCCCCCAACCCACATCCTCTCTGATGTCTTGTCACTGCAACCGCTCCACAGCCATTATCACTTCATATCTTTCAATAGGTTCATCATCACCACTGCCTCCATCATCCCAAGCTTTCACCTATCACTACCAGAGCCTTCAGTACTTATCACTACCAGCAGCACTGATTTTAATGCCACCTTTTAAGAACAATGAACACTGCTGATGCCAACATTCCTTTCACCAGCATCACTGTCAACCACTGCTGTTGCTGTCTTTGTAATCACCTCCAAAACTGTCTCAACTACTCCGCCACCATGACATTAAATTTTATTCCTTTCTTGGCATAGCTAGTGCCACGTTCAATGACCCATCACTGCCCTGGCTGAGATCATCTTGTCAACAATTGCAGCAATTTGTTACCAGTCACGCTACCTCCATTTTTCATCACTGTAACATCCCTTCACTGCCATAACCCACCATACTGCAACTCCAAGCCAACTTCCAACTTTTCATGAATTCCATTTCTAATTTCATTTGTGGTTTAAGTTTTAGGTGCTCATCGGTAAAGTAGAATGTTGTGATTGCATAATTTCAAATTTAAGAATTGTTGTCCTTATATTATAAATGGATTGTTCCTTCTAAGTCCTCCAACAAGCTGGAGCAACAAGTTGTTCCAACTTGATTGTTATGCTGAATAAGAGTCTGATTATTGAACTACTCTTATAAGAAGTGCAGCCAAGGAATGAATTATTATGTGGACAAACAATTGTGAACACCTTTTCCATTCACTATAGTTCAAGGTTTTGGGTTCAACCTCATTCTCTTTCTCTGTGAATATTTTCTTAATGCGGTCATATAAAATTTGATGCATGATCATTTGGTGGAAAATGGGCTTTTTTTCTATCCTTTGATTTTATGAGGTAGATGGTTTATGGTGTCATGGTTGCACAGTTTTAATCACATATTGGATTCTTATATAATTGGCTGAATTTGAAGTCAATCACAAAATAGCATACAGGCTTTACCATGCAATTGTTGTCTTTGCAGTGCCATTCTTCCCTTTGTCTATCTAGAAGTGAGATTTTTAGTTATTTAAATCTTTTAACTATTCTTTCTCCCTTTACCATGCAGTTGTTGTCTTCACAGTGCCATTCATCCCTTTATCTATCTAGAAGTCGGATTTTTAATTATTTAAATCTGTTAATTATTCTGTCTCCTAGGGTAATGTCATCTCTACCCCTGCTATAAAAGGGACTATCCTACCTGGCATTACACGAAAGAGTATAATTGATGTTGCTCGAAGCCAAGGATTCCAGGTATTTATGGACAGCCTTGATGTAATTGATATTAGACAAATGCAACTTAGATTTTCTTTTATTATTGAACATCTTTATCCATTGCACTTTTCTACTAAAAAATAATGCTAGCTATCTCTCTGTCGTGAGTTTATGGAATACAGAGGGTGCCAATTTTAGGCCCACCCTTTACATACCAGGTATTTGCCTTGTTTTGGCAGCTCCTGAGGCAGAACAAGTTTGTTTCAGTAATCCACTTACTTTTGGTCTCAACTTTAATCTGATGATTAAATTTTTTCGTAATTCATCTGTCCCTGTAACTATACAAGGTCTTTTGATATAAAAAGAGAAGAAAAGAAAAGAAAACAAATATGTAACCATGTAATAGGTTGTACTATTTTCCAACCATGAATAGTTGCTCATATAAAAGAGCTGATGCAAATATACAAGCTAAAAAGATTTTTCTTGGTTGTCTTCTTTTTCTTTTCTTATATTTTTTTTCTGTAAGTGATGGGGAACCACAACCGTACTTTGCTAGAATGGGTATAGATTGAATACCTCTGCAATGACCTGCAACCAAGGTGAGCAAACTAAAATCCTGCGTTCATGAGTCACTAGAGTCCCAACTGAGCCCCTTTGTGTGTATTGTGTCTAAAATCTAAATATTTAAAGTTACAGTCACTAATCGTCCTGGCTAAGATAGGCCTGAAATTCATTTGAGTGCGCAATACCATGGATGATGCCTTGGATATATATGTAGTTGGTACTGGTATTTATCCCATGAGAGGAAGACAAATTTTGTCCACTAAACGATCACAACTGTTACTAGGTCCTAGTCAGTGGTTTGACATAAATTTCTCTGAACTTTTTAACATCTTCGCTAATTACCTCTGGAATAGGGAACTCTGCATATATAGTTAAATATGTTACTATGGATATTTGTGCCTGAAACTTTATGACATGATATATTATATTTGTATCACTATTCATACGCATACGCAAGCACACACACACACACACACAACTTTAGTTACCTGGTTAGTGCCATTCCAGTTCTTCAGTTCCAAAGGTTATAGCTTATCTCATGCAGCAGCCTTGGCATGCAAATGACTTCTCAAGCCACTTTTTCCTTATGCTGATATGGTAATGTGTAGGTTGAGGAACGACTTGTAGCAGTGGATGAATTAATTGATGCTGATGAAGTGTTTTGTACGGGAACAGCCGTTGTTGTATCACCGGTGGGCAGCATAACTTATCTTGGTAGAAGGTATAGTGTATAGTCTGGTTTTGCCTTTTTTATTTTTGCATTTCAAATTTTCCAAGAAATGCATTGGAAACAATTATTAATTGGCTAAGATGCCAACTCCTTGGTTTTCTGCAACCGGTGGTGGTGGTTTTTTTTTTTTTTTGGAGGGGGGGGGGGGGGGGGGGGGGGGGGGGAGAGAGAACTTGAAGGGAAAAAGAGTCAGAAATTTGAAGTTCAAAATTTCTGTTCTTGTCTTAACATGATTCCTTTATAATTAAATGTTAAGTCAACTGAGTCAATTCAAGTGAATGCAAAGAACTTGGTGTTTATTTACTCAAAAAAGTAGAAATGGAAGACGTGGGACTAAATTTTCATTTTTTTGCCTAAACTCTCCAGCTGTTTTTGTTAGCACCAAATGGAGGGTATGTGTGTTAGGAGACAATTAGATCCACTGCAACTATGGAATCACTGTTAGCAAGCCTCGAGTTGGATAACTTTGATGATAATAATATATACCTATGAGAGGTCTTTCAGGACTTACTGTTAACTTTTTAGGGCTGTCAATATAGAGGAGGACTGCAGGCCTTGCTCAGGCCCATAAACTAGCCAACGGAATCCAATGTTAGATAATGCTTAATAAGTTCTACACAGAACTTGAGCTTTTCTGAATCTTATTTCATGAGCTCAGACCTGTACCAATGTGTACCTAATTCACCTTGTTAACTGCATTATAATGGTACTTTTAGCTTTCACTTGAAGCTGTCCATAAAATTGAGATAATATGTGTTTGGGACAGCACATTGATGCATTGGGCTTTTTTGCCTTTTGTGCATGAAACCTTATGAATGTGTGATCATATTGGTACTTGATTAAATATGATTTTTTTATTAGTACAGAGTTATGATAAGATTAGTGTATCAATGTATGACTGAACCTGTAATATGCTCTAGTGCGAGACATTGCAAATCATTTGTCCTTGTGAAATTTTTTAATAAATATGTAAAGTTTGGAAGTCCTGAATGCCTATTTTGAAATGGCCAATTAGCATGTTACATAGACATATTGATGAAAAAAGGTTTAATGTCCATGTCATGTATTGTGGAAATGGTACTCCGTGCCCGTTAATATAGTGGCATATTAATGGCCACCGACTTTGTTAATTGATCTTATTTATTGACCTTATATGTGGCTGGGTGTGTTTGGCTCTCAAGAGTCTGGAATTAGAATTGCAATTCCATCCTATTTTGAGAGTTATTAGGAAAAATAACTCCTATAATTTTGACTTTGGTGTTTGTGTATGTCAGAAATCTTGTTTCAGAAATGAGACGAAGATTGAAATTTTTTAACTATAAATTTTGAGCTAAACTAACCTGGTTCAGTTTTAAATGTGATGGATCTAGGTCAAGCTATTACATCCTCCAACTTTCGTTGGTCAATTATATCCTCTAACTTGAATTTATTAAATAACATTAAGAACGGATCATTACTTTTTTGAGTGCTGAACATCTTTTATGTTCTTATATAATTTTAACATTTTTCTTATCATTGTTCCTTCCATTTTCTAGTTTCATTTAAGTTCTAATCTTACATTATTGTGATGATGGCATTCAATAATGTAAGCTTTTTTTTCGGGTACGGTTAATATAAACTTAGTATGTTATTTTACCACTCTACTACAATAGTACTGTAAACTAATTAGTATTATAAGATTTTTATTGTTTTATATGATTGATATCATTAAATAATCAATTTTAAATTAGGTATTAGTTGACTCAACAAACCTGGTTGAGTGATCACCTTTTCGGAAATTTAATTCCCATCCATATGGGAATGTGCGTACTGAATGGCAACCCCTCGGAATCAAGTGGAATGGGGATAAAATTTCCATTCTTGCCCTTAACTCCCACCAACCATGCATGCGCTTGCATGTGTCCCAAATGAGGCAGTTAATTCATTTTACTCATACAATTAAATGCAATGTACCTGCTTTCTTCAATGTACGAAAAAAGAAATGCAATGGCAACGATTGGTTCTTCTTCTTCCTTTTGCCTGCTGAGTGGAGACATTGGACGTCATTGCTCCAAAAAATCTTGGAAGCAACCGAAACAACTAATGCAATAACCTTCCTGCTGACATAATATATCAGCTTAGACCAAAAAATAAAAGGAAAAACAAATGCCTGTAAGGCACTTATCCTACTGCTGCTTAAACCGGGCTATGCTATTGTGAGGCCGAGTTTGTTAGAGAATTTGTGTTTACGTTAGGCCATACTCAATCTAATAACTTTTTTATTTTATTTTGCAGGGTGTCGTATGGAAATGGTGGAGTTGGTGTTGTGTCACAGCAACTATATTCTGCACTCACTGGACTACAGATGGGGCTTATGGAGGATAAGATGGATTGGATTGTTGAGCTGAAGTAGGCTTTCTGACGCCATTAGAGTGACATGTTCTTGCTTTATGTGGATGTTAAAGATTGAAAATCTAATTGTGTTCTTTCAGCAAGTGTAGGCAGTTGGTCATCTTATTTTTGTTTTTTCATTTTTACATTCTTCAATATGTGCCCTACATGACTATGCAAGATGCTCAAAAATTAGTCGGTAGTTTCTCTTACCTGCATCCATAAAATCTACCACGAAGCTGAAACTGTATACTGGGTACTGCTTGTGTTGTATATGACATTGTAATGGAAAGGAAATAAACCCCATCATGATTTTTGATGTGTGGCTTGTAATTATCTAGTCTTTTTATTATATGGTCTAAGCTTCCTCGAGAGATTATAAATTGGTGCTCTTGTCAGTATTGTTTGTGATATATCTGATTTGCAGCACTTTTAGAATCTTTACATATTGATAATATGCCGCTACTGTAATGGGTCATGGCCTTTAATCTTGATTTTCCCACTATTGAACTGTGATGCCTTTAAGTTAGTGCAGTCTCCTAAAATTTTATTCATTCAGATGCACACCAAAGGATTTGGAAGCAAGTTATTAAGGTGATATAACTTGATGTACAACAATTTCATTGAAGATCAATATGCATAATGTTTTCGTTCTCTTATAAGAACAATCACAGAAAGCCTTGAGTAAAGAGGGTCATCCGGTATTGATCCTCATTGTACTCGTCTCAAGCTGTTAAAAAGGCAAAAAGAGGGAAAGAGGCAAAAGCAGTCTTTTCCATTGGGCTGGACCTGGGAAGTTCTTCCTATTTGAAATATAAGCTGCTAAAATTTGTCCCTTTTGAATGCATTTACCCTTGGGAACCTGAGGTTTTTGATGCATGTACAATGGCCCCAGCGACCAAACTTAGCATAAATGTAGCCACTGGAGCCAATTCTAAGCGGGAAAAAAAAAAAAAAAAATACTCAACAGAAGACATGGCAGGACCCTTGGCTTCTGTGCTGACAGTTTGAAGGTGTACTTACTTGGAAGGGAACTGTCAAAATTGAAGCATGCGAAATTGGAAAGAAGCTTTTAACATGGTATTTCCATGGGCAATGATTTCATTCAAGATCAATAGCCAATCATTAGTAAAGTACTTAGTAATGAAGCCATTAAAATGGTTGAGTATTTGATGGGCAGATAAGATAAGCTTTAAGCATGCATCCAGGCAGTGGCTGTATATCCTGCTCCTTTATGGTTGCAAACCTCATGAACACTGCCATACGTGAGCCCTAGGGACTCTGGTGAAGTACTGTTCTGGTAGTTTCACCAAAATGACTCAACTACTTATCCCTCACTCTGCTGCATTGTAGAGGCATAGCTACTGCTGCAGGAAGAAAGCAAACTGAGGTAATCGTCAGGCAATTTAAACAGATCCGAGAACTCGGCCATCTAGGGAGAAAGCTCATTTGACCACTGATAAACAAAATGTAGTTCTACTTGGTCTGCTTCACCACTTTTAAGGTGGTGCACTTGCAGGTTTCCTATGCATTCATGGGTTGCATAAGCTAACAGTTCAGGTTCTTTTCATTTTGTATTATGTCTCCTGCCATGAAACATATGGGCTCATTTTACCCTTGCTCTGTCAATAAAAAACGAAACAAATTCCCTAAGTACTGTCAATTCCCCTGCCCAAGCATGTTTACAAAAAAAAAAAAAAAAAAAAAAGGAGCAAAAAATGCTAAAATTATAATTCAAGAGTCCCTAGTACATTCTGATAAATCATACATCCCTTGCCAATGACTCGTAAAGCTTACAAAAAGCAGTAGTTTCAGATAATGTTGCAAGTCACTGGCCAATACCTGGTTGGCTTCTCAACCTTGATGTGAAGGGCTCAAGTTCCCTGTATATTCTGACCCAAAAATAGTAATAATGCGGCAAGAAAAAGATGGATAGGAAATAGCTAACATGCAGGCATATTGTCCTTTAAAGTTTAAAGTGCTTGCCAAGTGAATATAAAGTCACAGGGAGTAGAGAACTAAAATTCCCTAATAAAGAGGTAAATCATTACTAAGAAGCTGCTACAAACAGTAAGGCAACAGGTGCTATAAAACATAGGAGGAAAACTATATAAGGCAAATAACTCATATAGTCAAATAGTAAGAAGCTGCTATACAACACATTTAAGAAAGAACAAACATGTATAGCTGTTGTTTGCCTCCTAGCAGAGGAAGGCTTTATAAAGAGCTTTGTTTATGTTAGTTTGCTGGTAAGAAGATGACACACTAGGGGCCAGGGTAGGGGAACGCAGCACCGAGGAAATCTCTGTCTGTGGCTGACAACTCTAAATTCTCTCTCATCAGCAGGAAGTCCACAGCATCTTCCTTGAATCCAAATGCCAAACCCGTCTGAAGTATCTTGCAAAGGTTGTCCACAGCAACAGCTGTGTTTGGTAGCAGTCCTTCTGAGACTGCTCGGGCAAAGTCAGAAACAAATTCTATATTGTTCCTTACTTGTTTCAGGCATGAATTATGAACAATAAGTCTATTGGAACTTTTATCCCACAGCACCAATCTTCGAGTTTTAGCACTCAACAAATTCTCCAATGAAGGTATCTGTAAGCTGTAACTTACTTCAAGTGGTTCCCCTGTCAAAACTACTGAGATGTTGAGAAGAGTGCTTGCCATCTTGTTTCTTTCTTCTGCTGTCATATTTATCTGAGGACTTGCAAGGAAACCCAGAACAATTTTGATCAAACCCTTTTCAATTAGCCCATTGTTGGAATCCACCTCCTCAAATTTATAAATGACTGATGAAGTGCAACTCCAATGGAATTCTGCATACTTGGAAAGTTTTTTAACTCCAAGGCACGAGTAAATTTCAGACAATTTTCTTGGAGAGAGAGATGATGAGTCAGACTCTGGATACCATGTGAATACTGGCTTCACACTTGCATGTGTGAACAACCTTTTGAGCTGCAAATCATCCGGGATAAATAGTTCATCCTTCGGCATCAGTTGGACACTCTGCCCACAAGGACCACTGGCAGGAAGCATGGTTATGTTTGTTTTAAGAATCTCCTCAGTAACTGAGTTCCAATTTTCTGATATGCACTTCCAGAAGGTGCTGAACTTTGCTTGACTCATTTCATGCCCACTGCTCACCCAGTTTTTCCATAGCTTCACATAATCATCAATGCAAGGAACTTCTACGACTCTGAAAGCAACTCTGAGGAAAGATAACAATTCAGTTTCATAATATTTGTCGAGAGCATGCAACTGTGAGCCAAAAAGATTGTCCCTATCATGGAGCACACAGTCACGAGAATCCACCCATGTTCCACAGCTGTGATCAAGTTGATCAGGGATCCATATTTGAAGGTTAAATTTGGATAACCTTTGAATCCATTTGAACCTCTTCAAGAACTTGTATATTCTCATTATCACACAAGTTTGAGTATGTGAGTTGAGAATGCTGGAAATGAGGACGCAAACTTCCTCAATGTCAACTTTGACACCCACAGCTTTCAGGTCTTCCTTTGCTAGAGAAGGGAAATATTTGTAGAAGCTCTCATTGATGAAGGGTGCATCAAGTTTTTCAAGGTAACATGCCCATTCTGGATCAAATAGGAGGGATTCCTCTGGAGATCTATAGCCCAAGTGGGTTTTCAACCATTTGCTTCCCCTAAGTTTATCGACCAAATCTTTAAGTAGAAACAGGCCGGATGAGTTCATTCTCAGAGACCTAACACATTGCAGCAGCGAGAGTGCACTATCAGCTGTTAACAATGCAGGCTCTTTTGGCAGACATAGACCTCTTGCTACAAAATGAGCGCCTTCACCAAAATCAACCACAACACCAAGCATCTTTAGTTGATCTTTGTATGAATAAATGTCAGTGCCATAGAAGGCCTCATCAACAAGAGGAAGATTGACAAACTTTGCTATTGTTCCCCATTTTGAGTCAAACAAAACAGAATTTGATGCATACTTATAGCCATGAGAAGTTTTCAACCACTTTTCCCCCATCAAGCAGCTTCTCAACTCAAACAACTGTGAAGGCTTTTTTTTTCCCATGCACTTCATACAATTTAGTGTTGAGATTACATGGGAACTGGTTAATTGGCCCGAAGACAGTGTCAACTTAAATTGATCAGAAAGCATCTTAAATAGCTGGTCAAGATCAACAGCCACCCCTGTAGCTTTCAACTCTGCCTTATATAATTTCAGTTCACTTCCATAATGAGTTTCATCGATGACTGGTAATGGAACGACACTCAAAAAGTGACCCCATTTGTGATTGGGAAGAAGGGATTCTGTTGGGCATTTAAAGCCAGAATTGGTTTTCATCCAGGGAAGGTCCCTAATTTTCTGCAACAAACCAGCAGCTGCAGGTCCCAAATGCCTGATACAATCAAGTATCAAAAAAATGCTGTCCCTAGTCAAGGTAGAAAGCTCTTCTGGAAATTGAAAATTGTCAAGTATTAATCTGAAAACACCTTCTCGATCAACCACAACTCCCAACAATTTAAGTTCATCAACAAAAATGTCAATCTGGCCCTCATAGAATGCTTGATCAATGACAGGAAGAGTTGTGATTTGTAATATAGCTTCAGCATCAGAAATCAGAAAAATGCATCCAACAGGAGTGCAGTGACCTTGATTTGTTTTGAGCCATTTCCCTTCTTTCAAGTCTTTCAGGAAGTTTTCGTTGAGCATATAGTTCACCTTTGAGTACCTAACAAATTTCAACAGAAAAATTGCCCATTCTCTGCCCATTGAAGACAAAGCATGGCCTTTGAGGAGTTCAATAATTAGCTGATGCATATTCTCAGACCCGATCTGTACCCCAATGAACTCCAGCTCATCTTTAAATGATTTAATTCTAACCCTATAAAACTCTTGATCAACAATTGGAAAAGTTGGTGAATGTCTCCCATCTCCAAGAGAGTAGATTCCTCTGTCTCATTGCAAACCAAACAATGGGTGGGAGAACTAAAACCCGAGTATGTTTTTACCCATTTCCCATTCCGTATGCTTTCAATGAACCTTGGAGGCTTCTTATACCCTTCAGTTCTCATAATATGAATCCAATCTAGTAACAGGATAGCCTGGTCACTTGTTAATTGAGAGGAAGCAACTTGCAATGCAGTATTTGGAGGTGGTATATATGGCAAGTCTAAAGCTCCAGTATGGTTTGCAAGAAAGTCCAAGAATTTCTTCTTCCTTGCAGTTGTAGATTCGCCATCAAAGTTAGCAGCTTCACCATACATCTCCCCCAATTCAACATACTCGTCAACAAATTCAGATTCACCTGTTTCAGCTTTCACCTTCACAGACTGTTCTGCAAATGGATTATCAGGGCCAAATAGCTTCTCCCATTTGCTACCAGAAGCAGGCACAAGAGTTTTAGTTTTTGTATATACTTTTCCAGATCTATCAACAATTGGAAGTGATCGAAAAATTTCAAAAACCTCGTACATTCCTATGTAGTACTTCAATTTAGAATGATAAACAAGCTGAGATAGTGAAACAGGGGTCCCTTTTCTCTGCAACAAATTTTGCAAGTGCCAAACAGTGCTGAAAAACAGAAGTGACAATCACACCCATCTTAACCAACCACTGCCTCAGAAAATAATCTCTCTCATGTCCTGCAAGAGTAGCCACCGTGGCATTGGGCAAGAAAAAGAAATTATTAGGGCATCCCATCTCCACATTCCATTTATTTATCCAGGCATGTTTTCGAGCCTCCAAGACCAAATGAATCTTTAGGGCTTGTCTTTTGACTTGGGAAATACTACATGACATCACCTCCCCATTCAAAGCAACATATTTGAGCAGAGGTGCATTGTTCAGATGCCTAGATGGAATGATTCTACAATTATCAGCAAAAAAGCAAAGAAGCTCCATGTATACATCCATAGGAACTTTTGACATGATATTGCAGGCTCGGATGCATCTCCCATACCAAGCATAGTTTTCGCTCACAGATGACACTCCAATAAAATCTAGAAGTTCCTCATATTCTTTATGATCCAGTGAAGCATGTAAGACAACCTTCCCAAGGGAAGAAACACCTGTCAATGGGACACCTTGTTCTTTGAGGTGAACCAAAATTTTTCTGAACTCAGGCAAGATCCTTATTGCTTTAGTTGGCTGGCAGAAAGTCTCTTGTTCATCTGAAAATGATTCACAAGGAACGATGTATTCTGCCTGCACCAAGTTTCTGATGGACTGCCTCACCATCTCAAGCTCTTTATAAGGAGATTCTTGTGTTGGCAAGAATTCAAGCACTTGAGCAGTGGAAAACCATGGGGCAGTTTTTGCTGACTTCATACAAGACATAAGAGCATTGACAAAAGATATAGGTACAAGGTCTAATATTCCCAAATTCCACTGGTTATCCAAGAGTATGGTTTCTCTTGAAGATGCAAGCATGAAATCTGCCTGCAATATGAATGGATAGTTGGTGACCATAGCAGTCGGCAGGAAAGCAAATATCCCAACAGAAGAAGCCCCTCTCTTCAGTCTCTCCCCAGATGGGAAAGCCACAGATATGGTCCATTCCTTTATATCCTTCCGCCCGTTCACTTGACTTTTAGGATTCACAGGGAACACTTGTCTCCATATATAATAGCAACAAGTGGCCTTATCTAAATCTGTTCCTTTGACAGAAAGATTGACTATGCGAGAATCTGCCCCTTGGCTCCTAGACAAAGTGAGATTAGTTTCACTGGAGACAGCTATAGCAGAGACACAGTCCATTGCCAGGGATTTGCCACTGTTTTCTCGGACTAATAGCCGTTTTATCTTGCACAAGAAGAGCAGAATTTCAGGGTGCATCTCGTAAAGCTGTTTTCTCACAGCTGCTACTTTCTCAGGTTTTAAAGGAAGGATGATACTTGTTGTTGGAAGGACCTTCCCAGTTCCATAAATACGTTGAATATCTGAAACAGCTGGTTTATCACAAATCCACTCTGGGACAACATAGCCAACACCACAGTCTTCATTGGGTGTCTCATTGAATCTGACTTGGTAGCCATTGCTAAGTATGTGAGGCCATCCACTGACAAGAAACACACTCTTAAATCCGATTCCTGCCAAAAAAATTTTGCAGTTGATAAAAGCAATTTATGATTTAGTGTGAGGACCTTGAAAAAGAGCGGAATGAAGAGGAAAATATACAAAACAAAGCCTAAGAAGTATCCAGTGGCAGAGCAGGTGCATTCTCCCCACAATCAATGCCAATGTTTCCTGTTTAACAGCACAAAACACATAACCCTGACTCTAAACATAAGCATGCTTAAAGCCGCAAACCAAAAAATTCAATACGTTTAAAAAAGGTGTAGAAATAGGTCCAATTAACTCTGCACTAAACTCATTATTCTCCACAATAAGCATTTTCTCAATTTCTGATAATATTCTCAGTGAGTTAATGAAATTGATATGAAATTGTGTTTGCAGTGCACATTTGATATCTGGTTATTTGCAGGTATTCAATTTGGACAGTTGTATACAAATGCAAAATATTACTTAGTAGATGCTCCAGAATTTCGTCCAGGTGATTTCATTCTTTGGCTATATATTTTGTTTTGGTGGCCTATAAGGCAGAAACTACAAATGATAATTGTGCTGCAATCTTTTCACCTCTACCCTCATTAAAATGTCAGGAAAATTGTCAAATACCCAGTAAAAGTTTGGACCAGTAGCATTCAGCATATCATGTCAAAAAATCAGAACAGGCAATAATTTCAGCCATTTAGTTGCAATAAAATCTTTGTACATAAAGCTCGGGGTCAGAAAAAGTGTTGATCACCAATTTGATGATTTGCCTTGATACGGCAGGATTTGACTAGGTAATTTCTTGGCAATAGTCAGGACATATCAGGTGCCTTTATCTGTTTGGTATCAGGGAAAAAGTGACAGAGAAAATGAAGAGAAATCCACAAATCTTTAACATTCCGCTTTTGGTTACCTCAAGAAGTGTCAAACATCCAACTTTGTCTAGCCTACTGATTACAAGGCTTACCAGGGACAGATATTTTCTTTCTATTTGTTGTTCCTTCAAGGAAATGAGTCCAAAACTTTCTCTTATTGTTTTTCTTTTCTCTGGTTTTCTCAGAAACGAAACCGAATACCAGTCATGAACTCTTGCGCTGCAAGGGGATCTGGGCGTAGAAAGTAAGGAAACAATAATAATACGTATAGAAACACAGATAAAAAACAAGGGATCAACAGTTCTTTTTCCCCAAACCTTTTTCTCCGATGAAGCCTTTGTGTCTGAGACCCTTTTTAGTGGACCGGCCAACACTGCAAATGGACTCAATGTTGTTTGCAGAGAACCCAACCTCATTGTTAAAAACCAAGAGAGTTGCAGGAGGCCCCAACCCAGTTATGTCCACAGTAGTAAGCACAAACTCCAGCGTGGGTTCAGCCCCGGAAGGGTACTCATTGTCTTCTGCATTCTGCCCACAAAAACCAACCCACATCAATGAAAACAGAGAGCAAATACATATAAACCCAAATATATTTCCGTTCTGGTACAGACCTGAATGAGTTCCATGAGGAAATGGATATCTTTGGTGTAGAGCTCGGCAGAGAGGTTGGTGACGGCGTGGTGGAGGTCTTTGGTTAATGGGTTTGGACGTTCTTCTCCGATTGAGAACTTGCGCTTCCGTATATCTTCTATGTGCTGTCTAGCTGTTTCAGTAGTGATACTAATGATTGTTTTTTTGCGAGCCGTGGTAGTAGTTGTAGTGGTGGCCGCCATTGTTGATGGCTTTTTTCTCTTACTTCGTCTCTCACTCATACTTCGATTGGAATGCACGAAAAGAAAGAAAACAGAGAGAGTCTGAGAGAGAGAGAGAGACAGACAGAAGCAGAGGGAGTAGCTGACAACTACAGCATGGTGGAGGGCGGAGGTGGAACCGCGTGGGGAATTTGCAGAGCTTTTACGTCATGGGGTATTAATACACCAATTGTTCGCAAGAGGGGTGCTAGCCACTACCGCGCCCGACCATCAGGCGTGTGTGACTAGCAAAATTTTTGTTCGCAAAATGAAAGAGAATCTTTTTTCGGACGGTGAAATTACCTAAAACCCCCTCTCTTTGGCTGAGTATTACACATGCAGTCCTCTGAGGTTTTCTCATTTTGGGCAAGCATACCCTCAAAGCTGCACTACATCGCAACAATTTTGCTTCAGATGATATGCAGCTATTTTCGTTTCGTATGACTACTCTATCCCTATTTGAAGAGTTAATTATTGATTGCAAAAAGTAGAGTGTAGAGCCCGAGAGGTTTTCTTTGTAAATTACGGAGTGTGTTTTTCACGTTGCACAGCTGGCTGAAGTTCAATTTTTTTGAATTAGGTGGTGAAAAATTTATCCTTCATAGCTATCATAGTCTTAGTATAAATAATTTACTTTTGACTGAATCAAAAAAGAGATTAGTCGAGATGCGCGTAAATTAATTAATTGAGACATCTCTGATTGTAATACAGAAATAAAAAAATAAAAAAGAATATAATTGGGGGTTGTTTGTAAATTGTAGACAGCGATTTTTAGAAAATAAGGATATAATCACGTTGAAACAAGTGTTTGATACATGTTAGGAAATGATGTCTGATATATATGTAGCGCGGATACAATGGCTTCTTAGAAGCAATCGTGCTTTCTTCTAGTCTCATGGCTTAATCAATCCTGCAAATTTGAATCCTTAGTACGAGTTAGAATTAGAACACAAAAACTTTTGCAGGATGCTACATCAAACGCGGTTGTCCATATTAGAATTAATGAAAACACGGTTCTCATAAGCGTTAACTTACTTCCAGATACTGGAAATACCAAAAATACTGCATAACAACATGCTGTACATCTTGTTAACAGAGGAAAGCAAACCAGCTACCATCAGCACACACTGAAATTTAGAGAGAGAGAGAGAGAGAGCAATTGTACATACGCCTAACAAGCCACCCAAGAACATGTTAGGAAAAGTACCAGTCGTTTAGGAAAAGTACCAGTCGAGAGTATACGTAGTAGCTACTGTAACTGTGTATTACTTGAGTATATTGACACATCAACTTTATGATTACAAGACGACAATTTCAGACTTCACAAAGTCCCCTAACCTTAAGAAGACTGGTATCAACACAAAAAGTAGATTCAACAGTGTCACATATCAACTTGTTCTACTACATTTCCCACCAAAAAAAAAAAAAACTACAGAGACATTTTGTTGTAATTGCATATGCTAGTGCATATATACAAGGCAAGAGACTGCGACTGCGAGTTTTAGTTCCGGCGTTGCCTCTTATCTGGTGTACAAGGCACGTCCCGGCTGAGAAACTGGTGCTTCACTGACCGAGGAGACGAGGCCTCAACAGCAGGGAATGCACATTCAAGGAAGCTAGTGTCCGCAGCAGAGAGCTCTAGATTTTCTGTCACCAGCAAGGAATCTACCTCATCCTCCTTAAACCCAAATGCAAATCCCATCTTAATTGTCTTGCAAAGATCATCCACAAAACCAGCAGCATTTGGTAGGACAGCCTCTGAGATAGCTCGGGCAAAATGAGTCATGAAATCCATATCTTTGTGTCCACCCTTCCAGCTTGGTTTATGGACAAGCAGTCTCCGTAAGTTCTTGTCCCACAGCGCCAGTTTTCTTATTTCAACTTGCAATGTCTTCTTTGAGGAGGGTAAATGCAACAAATAACTGACCATCATCGGCCTGTTAGTCCCAAATATTGAGATATTAAGAAGGGATTTTGCTATTCTCTGTCTTTCTTCCACCGGTGTATTAATGACGGGATTTGCAAGGAAAGCCAATACAATTTTGATCAATGGCTTTCCTATCAGGCTGACTTCCAAACCCAGCTTTGCAAATCCACAATTCACAGAAAACTGAACAGATTCAGATACTTTCCGTACTCCAAGACTTCTGTATATTTCATACAGTTTAGCGAGTGATGATGAGCCATACTGGGGGAACCAGACAAATAGTGGCTTCCCACTAGCTTCTGTGAACGACTTCTTGAGTTGCAGGTCATCGGGGATAAATACTTCGTTTCTGTCCGCCAATTGAATAGTCCCAGATATGGATGTTGCTGGTAGCATGGTTATACCTTTTACCATGCTCTTCTCAGTAAAAGGGTTCCAATTTTCTGAGACATATCCCCAAAATGACTGTAACTCCACAGAAGACACGCTGTGGTTACACATCTCCCAATTGTTCCAGAGGTCAACATATCTACCGAGGGTTGGAAATGTATCAACTCCAAAAGTTGTTGACATAAAAGACAACAATTCCTTCTCATAATATCTATCAAGAATATGCAAAAATGAGCCAAATAGGTTGTCCCTGTCATACAGCACACATGACCAACTGTTTTCCCATTTTCCTTTGGCTCCTTGTTGATCTGGAATCCACAATTGAGGCGTATAAAAACCCAATGAATTCGAACTCCACTTGTATTTGTGTAGGAACCTGTAAACTCTCATCACAACAGGAGTTTCTTCATGTGGAGTAAGAACCTGGAAAATCGAAGTGCAAACTTCCATGTTATCTGTTTTCACGCCAATAGCTTTTAGTTCATCCTTTTCCGGAGAACTTAAAGTCCCATAGAAACCTTGATCTAGGAAAGGCCCATCCTGTTCTTCTAGGTAGGAATTCCATTCTGGATTGAAAATAAGCGATTCCTCGGGGGTCCTGTAACCCATGTGGGTTTTCAGCCATTTACTTCTTTTTAGTTTGTTGCGCAAGCATTCAAGTAAAGACTGGTCGGCCGACTTGCTACTTTGTCCTAGAGACCTGGCACAATGGAGCAACGAGAAAGCACACTCCGCTGTTACAGACACAGGCTCCTCGGGAAGCTCTAAACCACTTGCAACAAAATGTGCTCCCTCATTGAAATTGACTGCAACACCCAGCATCTTCAGTTCGTCCTTGAATGAAAAGATTTTAGTACCATAGAAGGCATCATCAATGAGAGGAAGATCAACGAACTGTGAAACTGTTTCACATTTTGAATCAAACAAAATAGAATCAGAAGCAGACTTATAGCCGTGACAAGTTTTCAACCATTTCTCCCCCGACAAGCAGCTCATTAGCTGGGATAAGTGTGAAGGCATTGTTTCACTCATACACTTCATACAATTCAGAAGTTTGATCACAATGGCACCAGTTAAACCACTTGCAGATAAGAGCAACTTGACTTCAGTAACAACCATATTACATGCTTGGTAAAGATTAACTGCCACACCAATGGCCTCCAGTTCTGCCTTGTATGACCTAATCCTGCTTCCATAGTAGACTTCATCGATGAGGGGTAGTGGAACAACATTTACTAAGTGACTACAGTTGCGATCAGGCAGAAGGGATTCTGTCGGGCATCTGAAACCCAAAGTAGTTTTCATCCAAGGTTGGCACATAATTTTCTCTATCAAACCAACAGCTGCAGGCCCTAATTGCCGGATGCATTTAAGTAACAGCAAAACAGCATCCTTGGTCAACTTCGAGAGATCTTTAGGAAACTTGAAATGTTGTGGAACTAGTTTGTACACATCTTCCATACGCACTGTGATGCCCAGCAACTCGAGCTCATGCACAAAGCGTCTTAGTTGGCTCCCATAGTATGTTTTATCAATGACCCGCAGATCTGTGATCTGTAGAACAGCTTCTCTAATGTCAGATGCCAAATAAACAGCTCCAGGAGGAGTGACGTAACCTTTGTCTGTCTTCATCCATTTCCCCTGCTGCAGGGTTTTCAGCAAGTCTTCATCGAGCTTGTTAATGTCGTTTGCATACTTAACAAAGTTTAGAAGTGAAATTCCCAAGTGGCCACTCATTGCAGAGGAAACAAGAGGTTTAAGGCGATCAGTTATGAGCTGGAACATATTCTCTGTCCCGATTTGTACACCAATGAACACCAGCTCATCTTTAAAAGATCTGATCCTGTCGTTATAATACTCTTCATCAATAGCTGATAAGACCTTGAATGCTTTCCCTATTTCTAAAAGAGTAGATGACTCGGTTCCATCATAAAGATGGCAACAGGTTGGAGAACTAAAGCCAGAGTAGGTCTTCATCCACTTCCCACATTTTATACTTTCAATGAACCTCACAGGTATCTCATATTTGTTCAGACTTCTTTCATTTCTATGGCTATGATACATCTTAGATCTCAGATTTTGGATCCACTCCAGAAGCAACTGAGCCTGATCACTTGTTAGTTGATTGGAAGCTACATCTAACGCTCTGTCTTGAGGAAAAATATCAGGCAGATCGGAGGCTTTGGCATGCCTTTTAAGGAAGCTCAATAGTTCATTTTCTGGTGTACATGCTTCAGCAAACTCAGCAGCTTCAGCATACACCTCCCCCAATTCAACATACTTTTGGCTATTGTAAGCTTCAACTTCCCCTTCCATAAGATCTGGAGTCTCATAATCCTCAGTTCTTTCGTTGCTTTCCAGCTCAAGTTCCCCAGTGTATGTATTGCTAGAACCAAACAGCTTCACCCATATGCTTCTGGAAGAGGGCACGAGAGACCTTGCGCACAGGCTCACATTCCCTGACTTATTAACCACTGGCATAGACTGTAAAATAGCAGAGACATAATTTGTTCCGATATAATTCTTCAAAGCAGAATGGTAAACAAGATGAGCCAGTGAAACTACAAGTTTTGGGACTTTCCTTGTCCTGAGAATATTAACAAGTCTTGAACAGTATGAATAGACGTCGGTGACCACCACGCCTACCTTGGATATCAGCCATCTCTTCAAGGTTTCTTGCTTGTTATGTCCAAGAATAGCAGTTACTATGGCATCTGCGAAGAAAAAAATATCATCCGGGCACCCCATTTCTACGTTCCATTTGTTTAGCCAGGAATGCTGTCGCGCCTGCCAAACAAGATGAATCTTCAATGATTCCTGCTTAATTCGTAACACACTACATGGAAAAACCTGCTTATCCCAAGCAACATACTTGAGAAGAGGTATGCTGTTCACACTCCTAATTGGGAAATACTTCCAGTTTTCGGCAAGAAAGCAAAGAAGCTCCACGTACACATCTGTGGAAGCACGAAACATAAGGTTGCACGTTTGAATGCATTTTGCACACCTTTCAAAACTATCGTTCACAGATTGGACTCCAAGAAATTTCCAAATGTCATCATATTTTTCGTCATCCACAGAATCATGCAAGACAAACCTTCCTTGGGAAGAAATACCACTCATACAAACATCGAGTTCCCTAATGTGGGACAGGATTCTCCGGAATTGAGGTAAGATCCTAACTACGTCAGTTGGCTTACAGAAAACCGTTTCCCCATTCAAGAATGACTCGCAAGGAACAATGCATTTTGACTTGACCAAGAGTCTAATGGACTCTCTCACTCTATTAAGCTGTTTCACAGGAGACTCTAGTACAGGTAAGAATTCAAGCATACCAAGACTGGGAAGAAGTTCAGCCATTTGAGTGGACTTCATACAAGTCATGAGAGCACTAACAAAAGTGGAAGGAACATGGTCAAGAATTCCCAAATTCCATTTGTTATCCAACAGTATTGCTTCTCTTGAAGATGCAAGAATGAAGTCTGCCTGCACTACAAAGGGAAAGTTGGTCACCATTGCAGTTGGCAGGAAGGCAAAGATGCCAACAGAAGAAGTCCGTCTCCTCAATCTGTCTCCAAATGGGAAAGCCAAAGATATGGCCCATTCATTTAAATCCTTCCTAGCATTCACCACATTCTCAGGTTTCACAGGGAAGACTTGTCTGTATATGTAGTAGCAGCATGTGGACTCGGTCATGTCTTCTCCCTCCTGAACAGAAAGATGGACTATACGTGAGTCTGCCCCTTGAGTCTGTAGGGAAAGGAGACTAGTCTCGCTAGCAATTGAAATTGCAGAAACAGAATCTGCTAAAGATGAATGACTGTTTTCTCGTACTGACAACCTTTTGATCTTGTGCAAAAAGAGAAGAACTTCCGGGTGGATCTCTGAAAGATGTTTCTTCACGGTTTCCAATTTCTCAGGCTTCAGTGGGAGAATGATTGTTGTAGCTGGAAGGATCTCACTAGACCCATAGATGGTTTGTAGATCTGAAATAACTTCAACCCACTCTGGGACAATATACCCTATACCACAGTTGTGATTAGGAGCTTCATTGAACCTGATTTGGTAACCACAGCTATATATGTGTGGCCGTGCACTGACAAGAAACACACTCTTGAACCCAATTCCTACAAGGTGTGAAATGAAACTTGGTAAAAGTTATAATTCAGTTCAATTATTTTGCTACAGATGCAACCATGATTTATAAATTTATAGGTCAAACCACCTATAGCAACCATATGACACATATGATAGATCTTCTGCATGCCCTCCGAGTTTCCAACTATGTAGCACAGTTGAGAATCATGATACAGAAAACCCAACTACTAAACATCAAACCAAGTGACAGCTGAAGTGGATAAACAAGGAAATTTTACAAAGTCGATCACATATATATATATTTTTTTAACAAGAACTACTCTCTAAAGTAACCATATCTTATTTCTAAAAGCGTACAATCTGACAATGAGTAATTGGAAAATGTTATAGCAGGCAACTATGCATTTTTATTTCTGCAATGGTGTGATACTGTGGGAAAAGAATAAAATTAGAAAATCAGTCGCCGCTGGGCCGCTGGCTAGTCTTTGGTGGATGCATCGTGTTGTTGGTCTTCTAATCATGCAGTATATAACAATACTCATAACAACCAAGGGTGGAACTATATGTAGACCAAAATTCAGAAAATTTTACGTTGACTCCCCCAAACTCAAGAATTTTTCCGTTGAACAAAACGTCTAGATCCGCCACTGACAACAGCTATATTTGCTAGAAATTTTCCATCATATATTCATATCCATTAATTTCATACGTATATAAGCTACGATAATATGGATTTCATAAACCAAAAAGTTGTTCTCGAAAAACCACTGCATTCTTTTGCAGGAGATAGCACTCTAACATTAAAACCAATCCCTCCAAAAGCTAAAGCTGTTACCTTTAAAACCATACATTATCAACATATTCCCTCTGTTTTTTGAATGGTCTAACTACAAAAAGATATGGAACAATTTCCTGAGACAAAATAGGACCAATAGAAGAACAGAAAAATGGAGTGCTGACTGCTGAGTAGCCTGAGTTGGCCTGGGCTATACAGAAACTGAGAAACAAATCCTCCTAAAAATTCTAAGAAAGCTCACATTTGCAGTCAGTGTCTATCACATCTTCTTGGAGAACAAGAAAATAATTTTCCAACATAAAAGCAAAAGCCAGGAACAGCTTGCTGAAGATATTCAGAGACATTCGAATCAGGATAGTGTAACTGTAAAACATGCTCAATACTTGCCAAAATTGGGTGCTATGCTTGAAATGAAATATACCTACAACTATTTGTGGTGGAAGATGAAGGCAATGAAGGATGTCTATCTCCTATTTCAATAGAAACATTTGATCTGTTTGTTCCTTGTGAGCATATTGTCATTCATGTAAAACTCAGCCTATTGTTTGTAATCACTGCTTTATGATTAACACATTTCACTTGCGCCCACACCCCCCCCCCCCCCCCCCCACCCCCCCCCCCCCCCCCCCCCCCCCCCCCCCCCCAAAAAAAAAAGTCACACCATAATCTGGGATTGAAGATTATCTAGTTTTGGAGCATGGACTTGAGAATGTAGCAAATATTTAATCAAATCTGACAAAAGAAAAAGAGAACACAAAGCTTTGTTGTACGTTGTAATAATACCTTTTTCTCCTATGAAGCCATTGTGCCTCTGACCCTTCTTAGTGGATCGGCCAATGCTGCAAAGGGAATCAATGTTCTCCTTAGAGAAGCCAACCTCATTGTTGAACACCAACAGGGTCGCCGGAGCACCCAACGCGGTTACGTCAGCTGTCGTGAGCACAAACTCCAGCGTTGGTTCTACGCCTGGAGAGTACTCATTGTCTTCTGCATTCTGCCACCTCCACCAGTACAGAAACACAATCACTCATCACAAGAATATCATATAAGTTTCAAACACTAAGAAGAAGAAGAAGAAGTTTTAGTGACAGAAACAAAGAAAGAGGAAAGAACCTGTATGAGCTCCATGAGGAAGTGCACATCTTTGGTGTAGAGCTCAGAGGACAGGTTGGCAACAGCGTTGTTGAGATCTTGCGTTAAAGGATTTGGGACTCTTTCACCTATTGAGAACTTGCGCTTCCTTATCTCGTCTATATGCCGCCTTGCTCTCTCAGTATTCTCACTTCTGCAACTAACGGTGGCCATTGGTATGATCTCCATAAAAATGGAGAGAGAGAGAGAGAGAGAGAGAGCAGGAAGCCGAAGGCCAGAAGGAGGGTGGGCTATAAGAAACGGCGGCGAAGGGTACTATTTACAGGCATTTCTAACAGTCGTGCTGCATGATGAATGAGATTTTACCAGTAAATATGAGATTTTGAAATGACTAAGTGATGGCACCATACGGCGTTCTTTATATTTTTTTATGGGTAAGGACAATACTATTTTTTTTTTTATCAAAATAATATGATAATAGTATTATTATAATTAAAATTATCATGAAAAATAGTTTATTTTAAAATAAATAATTATTTTTAAATATCTCTTTTAAATTTTAATGTTTTTATTTTTATTGAAAGATGAAAAGTCTTGGCAAATACGTATATTCATATATTTATATTTACATATAATACATATATACATTGAACATTGGAGTGGAGAACAAAAGTATTTAGACAGAGTGTATCTATTCTAATATATAAAGACAGCACCTTGGATGTTGCGTATATTTTTCACCTCTAAAAAATAACTAGACAAATTAACAAAATTTACATATCAAACTAGTGAGGGCATCAAAAAACTGTAAGTAACTGTAAAGGTAAAATTGGAATATCAACGCACACAAATATTTTCCTACTTTGTAACTGCCTACGTCTTTCAAGCTTTTCAAACTTTCTGAACTCTCAAATCTTTGATCTCGCTGCAACTTCTCCGGTCAGTTCTCCCATCTTCACTTCTCCAGCGACTTAAGTTATCTCCGGCCTCAAAAACTCCAGCCAAAATAGTCTCGCATATTTAACGGCTCAACACCCAGTAACAGCGGGTTTTCACCATTACTTTGCCGGGTGTCCCAAAGCAAACCCTCGCTTTCTGCAGGTATGAATCACAAACAACAATAGTTATTTATGTTGCCCATTATTCACGTTAATCACTATGCCCATGCCAAGCATCACTATATATGTGTGTGTATATATACACATATATATACACACCGACTGCCAAAATTTTCTTTTTCAAATTCATTGTCAACGCACTGTTTTTTTTTCCAAACTCATTGTCAACCCACTATATACCAATGCACTTGATTATATTTTCACACCATCACGTTCGATGTCCTACGAATTGTTCTCCTCTTTTGCTTTCTGCGAATCGTTCTACCAATACTCCAAAATAAACCCAACTTCACTATGCATAATACATGTGTTTGTATATATAAATATATATTACTGTTAATGGCCTGCAATTAAAAATTGTAAAACCATTGAAAGGAATTTTGAAGGAATAAAATAACTACATGTGCCCTTCAAACATCACGCATGTGGTGTTAAAAGGAACCATTACAATTCCCCCAAAAAAAATTAAGATGTGATGTTAAAAGGGACATGTATACAGATTTTGCACGGACTACCAAAGTTTTTTTTTCCAAACTCATTGTCAATCCGCTGTATACCAATGCACTTATTAAATTTTCACACCATCACGTTCGATGTTCTGCGAATCGTTCTACTCTTTCTTCTTTTTTTTTTTTTTTTCTTCTTCCTTTCTTCTTCTTTACTTGATCTACCAATACTCCAAAATAAACCCAACTTCATCTTTCAATTTAACCCACAAAAAGTAAAAACTCTACCTGCCACTGATCTACCCATGGCATCCATGGCTTACAATTGTACTTATTTTAAAGTACTAATGCAAAGGGAAAAATAAATAAATTGTTGTTTCCCGCATGGGTTATTGTCTTTTTTTTTTTTTTTCCCACCTCAATTCTATGCACAATAGGTTAATGTGACTCCGTATTTCTGCTTTATGCACATACAATTACGGATAACTCTCAGCTTTTTTCAGAGTTCCAACCATGTTCACTTATAAGACTCCAAATTCAACAGTATATCCAGAATGGTGCAATAGCTACATTAACGAAAATTTCTATTACAAAAATAAGAATTTACTTTACATTCTTATTCAAATTCTATTACTCCACAACATGATTTAGCTAGGTAAAATTTGGTCCGGGACAAATCACCAGTTTCATAATTGCATTAGAATTTTTTAGGTATTAAATAAGGGCATTATTTAAGTACTAGAAGCTGGGGCACACATGATGCGTGTGCAACTTTGTTTTTTTTTGGTTTGTTACAGGATTATTTTTTCATGTTGAGCACCATGTTATTTACTTTGACTATAAATGTATAATTTTTTTTTGGCTAAGTTAAATGTATAGATTAATAAAATTTTAAATATTTTAAAGGTCACACATACCACAATTTTGAAGCTCAATATATATCTAAAATACTAAACTATGAGTGCATTCGCAAACCATAGTACATTAATCACCAGTTATCTAAATGTATGGTTCTGCAGGTATGAATCACCAGTTTATTACATATATTTAAAAGTATCACCAGTTATCTACTCGTGCAAAAATAATAATCTCTTAATGTTTGGTTCAATTTGGTCTGAGACAAATCACCAGTTTTATAATTGCATTAGAATGTTTTGGGTATTAAATGAGTGCATTATTTAAGTATCTTTTATGTTTATGGCACCTAATCTTTGCTTTGTGCAATTTTATAACTCAGAATACCCTTTTGAAGTTGTTCTACAATTTCTAGTGGATACTGAATATCTCCAGTTAAGTATTTATATCTTATGTACATTTTAAATATATCAAAATGCAATACACCTTGATCATATATGTCATGCAGTAGTCAGCAATTTTATTCGTTAAATTTCCCAACCCTTTTTTGAGGATAAGATTTTTCTTATTTGCTAATAGTTATGTTACATATATTTAGACTGTTTTGTTCAACACGATATCTACAATTAATTTAAACTGTGTAAAATATCAACTGTACACAGATTTCTATCACCCTGATAAAAAATAACATACACATAAAAAAATAATAAATTAAAAACACTCTCTTCTTTGTTCAAAGAAGTTAAAGAAAATTTAAACTCCTTCACGTGTTACATCCATTTACATAACATGGAACACTTACACACACACCCACACATATTAAATTTATAACTCAGAATGCCCTTTTGGAGTTGTTCTACAATTTCTGGTGGATACTGAATATCTCCATTGAATATCTCCAGTTAAGTATTTATATCTTATGTACATTTTAAATATATCAAAATACAGTACACCTTAATCATATATGTCATGCAGTAGTCAGTAATTTTATTCGTTAAATTTTCCAACCCTTTTTCAAGGATAAGATTTTTTTTATTTGCTAATAGTTATGTTACATATATTTAGACTGTTCTATTCAACACGATATCTACAATTAATTTACTGTACATAGATTTCTATCACCCACACATGTAAAATTTATATATTTGATTCATAAATTTTGTCAAAAGACAATTTCAATATTTCAAAAAAAAAACCTCAAAAAAAAAAAAGAAGAGAAGCATGGACAAATTAGTGATATTTATATTAAAGCTTGAAATATAAAGGGATGTCAACCTTCTTAATGAGATAATAACAATATTTTTAAAAAAAAGAAAAAGAAAACAAACGTTATTAATGTATCAAACTCTCACATATTTGGAGTAACACTTTCTTCTTTAGATAATTTAACAGTGTCCAACGTCTACACTTTACATTTTTTCTTATATTTTACACCAAATTGATAATATATAACTATTACAGGAAAAGATAGAAAAATGAAAGTGCCAATGGAATCGAACCTCGAAGATACTGTACATGAAATACCGGAGTCATCAAATGCTATGGAAATTAGAGAAGGCAATCAGTCAGTCGAGTGTTTAAAACGAGTTAGAGAACAACGTTGTGATTGGCAACGACGTCGTCGACAACGTCTTACCCCAAAAGCAGCTGCAGAAGAAAGAGAAGGACATAGACTATCAGAGCAATTACGAGTGCAAAACATGTCTCATAACCAACTTTCTCAAAGATTAGATCGACAATGTCAAACACAAAGAATGAGAAGGCTTCACAATCGCTCAGAACGAGCTGACATTCAGTCTCCTTCTGCAAGAATTCAACAAAGAGAGATATGTCACGATTATGCTATACAAAGAAGGATTTCACAGAGCACTGAGCAACGAGAGAAACAATTAGCAATGCGAAGATCAAACTATAGACAAATTCAATTGACAGGTACAAAATATCTTTTTGAAACTTCAAAATATCATACAACATATAGTGATTCATTACGAGTATCATCCCTTACATTAAATCCTACTCTTTTTTTTTAACAATAAAAAAAGGGACATGATTAACTTCTAACTTTTTTGCTGGAGTCACAAGACGAAACCGATCAATAAGCTTTAGGCGCCGCCCTAGATCAACACCGTTGCCTGCATTTAACGAACAAGGTAAGTTAACTGTAATGGACGAGTTATACCCAGTTTAGTTTATAAAGATGGAACAATTACAAGGTGATGTCCCTTTTTTCACCATCCACTATATTTAAACCTCCTTAATTTCTTTTCACATAAATCATACATACAGGATCAATGCCTAACTTTTTTGATGGAGTCCCAAGACGAAATCGACCAACATAGCGTCGTCCTAGATCAACATTGTTGCCTACTTTATATGAACAAGGTAGGTCAATAGTGGCAAACGAGTCTTACCCAATTCCAGTTAAAGGTATGACTCTTTAGTTTTCTTCATAATACTTAATGATGTTGTCGTATCAATTTAATAATTTCTTTCCTTTAATTATTAAGTTGTATTAAAAAAAGGGACACTTAACAACATAATATTCACTTAAAATTCAGACAGTTTTTAATAGTATATTTATGCTTACATCTATAGCTAACATTCTTCAAAGAGTGTTAAGAATGAATCGCCTTACACATGTAAGGCGTTTATGTCGATCAATCCCTCTACCGACCATTCAAGAAGGAGGCAGTGCAAGTATGGCTGAGTCGACAAATACAATTTCAACTGAAGGTAAATTTATAAATAGCACACTACTATCTATGCAAAAGCTAATTTTTAAAAATATGAACAAAATCTAATTAAGGATCTTCACTTCCCAAACATTTAGCAGGTCTACAATCAGTTGCTATTGTTTCTAGAATAGGGTACACATCAACTCAACACACAAACGTCATATGCCCATCTCGATATATTCCTACTCATTTAGTTTATAAGCATGGTAGCACAAGTGGATGTAAAGAAGAATCACATCAACAAGGCTTGGTAGAAGGTATTACTCAAATACTTTGTTCTTAAATGAATATCCTTAAATTTATAACATTTGACACTTAGTTTAGTACTATAGTAAAATGCAATGTCATATATCTGATAATGTGCTAATTGTGAATTTATTATATTTCTATAGAAGATGAGATTGATGTTGATCCTATGGGTGTTAATCCAGTAACCATGCAAACAATTGGTGGTACTCGATCATACAACAATAGGATAAACTATAATTGTGCACGAGATTTTCATGAGTCCCATGGAATACCAACATCACAACTATCAGGAGCCACTATATGTCCACATTGCGGAGCACGATTATTCCTTCATGAATTGTATGATATGTGTTGCAAGACTGGAAGGACTGTTTTGCCACTAAAACCAGTTCCGACTGAGATGGTCGAACTTTTTTCTGACCAAACTGCACAAGGCCGTCATTTTAGACAAAAGATCAGAGCTTAAAACCATGTATTCTCTTTCACTTCAATATGAGTTCATGTAGATAAAAACTTGGCTGGAAGATCAAGAGGTGTGTACACTTTCCGTGCACAAGGTGCAATATATCATAAGATTGGTAGTCTATTACCGAATGCAAGTGACAGACCATGATATTTGCAGCTTTACATATATGACACTGATCATGAAGTGGAAAATCGAATGTCAGAAAATGATAGACTACAAATACAATTGATTGAGAAGATAAAGCATATTTTAGATGCTTATAACCCATTTGTACATATGTTTCGTCAAATGGCACATCGTTCAGATATTCAGAATTGTAAGCTCATCATTAGAGAACAACTATCTGATCGACGTCAATACACCCTGCCTACGGCTTCTCAAGTTGCTGCGATTTTAGTTGGTGGGGAGGAAGCTGCAAATATGAAAGGAAGAGATATTATTGTTCAATCTATAAGTGGTCGACTTCTCAATGTTCAAAATGTCACGGGCTTCTACGATCCATTGCAATATCCATTATTATTACCTTATGAAACATATGGATGAGATGTAAATACCCGAAATAATAATGGATCCAAGGTGACATGTCGTGACTACTATGCATATATGTTGCAGGTGAGTATATGTTTCAATTAAAAAAGTTATAATTAAATTCAATGTCCACATTTAAATGTCATTTTATTACTTAACCTTACATTTATACATACTAGATACGTCCTAATCATCAATCACTTCTTCTTCGCGGGGGACGCCGTCTGCAACAATATGTAGTTGACAATTTTGTTAAGATTGAATCTCAAAAACTTAGATGGTTAAGAGATCACCAGAACGACATTCGAGTAGAATTATATGTTGGTCTCCAAGATTCTTTAGCAATGGGCAGAGATTTTGCAGGTATGAATCGTCAACAATGTTAGTGAAAATTTTATAACTTTCTCTATGTTTACAAAAATTACTAATATTTAATAACCACAAATCCACAGGTGACGTGGGACAAAGAACCATATCACCATCATCATTTGTTGGTAGTCCACGTGACATGTACCAAAGATATCAGGATGCGATGGCTTTAGCTCAGAAGTATGGAAAACCTGACCTTTTCCTCACTATGACATGCAATCCTAATTGGATGGAAATTCAGAATGAGCTCTTACCGGGACAAGCTTCTCATGATCGTCCTGATTTGCTTGCAAGAGTGTTTCGATCCAAATTTGAGGAATTTAAAAAAAAACATTCTTACTAAACATATTTTAGGCAAAGTTATTACATATGTGTATGTAATTGAGTACCAAAAAAGGGGGTTGCCACGTGCGCATATGGTACTCATTTTGGATGAGAATGATAAGCTACGCACTCCTAATGATTACGATCACGTGGTAAGAGCAGAAATTCCAAAGAAAGAAGAAGAGCCTGAACTTTATAATGCTGTTGTTACACACATGGTCCACGGTCCGTGCGGTATATATAATGAGCGGTGCCCTTGCATGAAAAATAGGAGATGTAAAAGAAATTATCCTAAACCATTTTCTGCTGTAACCACTTTAAGAAATGATTCATATCCAATTTATCGAAGACGAGAAGATGGGGCGGTTTCTTCACATAATAATACTGAAATCATGGTTGACAACAGTTGGGTCATTCCATATAATGCATGGCTCCTTTTGAAGTATGATTGTCATATTAATGTGGAAATATGCAGCAGTATTACAAGTGTGAAATATTTGTATAAATATGTTTGCAAGGGCCCTGATCGAGTATCACTTGAAGTACATCCAGTCCCCAACAATGATGAAATACATCAATTTGTTGATGCGAGATGGGTTTGTGCTCCGGAAGTGTTATGGAAGATATTCAAATTTCTAATGAGCTGAATGTACCCATCAGTAGAATGTCTACAAATCCACCTGCCAAATAAACAACAGATTAGATTCCACAATGACCAAAATATTTCAAACATTTTGGTTAATGAGCGGTGTACAAAGACAATGTTAACTGAATTTTTTGAGATGAATGTTGCAAATGCCAGAGCAAACCGCTATTTATATCGAGAGTTCCCACAACATTTCAGATGGCACAAGGATGCAAAAAAATGGAAAGAAAGGGTGAGTCATTATAAAGTTATTGGTAGGATTTACACAGTTTCACCATATGAAGGGGAAAGATTTTACTTGAGAGTTTTAGTAAATCATGTAAGGGGCCCTCATTCTTTTGAACAACTCTTAACTGTTGATGGAATTACATATCCAACATTCAAGCAAGCAACTGAGAAGCGCGGCTTATTGGAGTCTGATAATAGCATTCGACAATGTCTAGCTGAGGCATCAAACACTCATATGCCATCTGCACTTAGACGAATGTTTGCTACTATATTGGTTTATTGTCAGCCAACTGGTGTTCGAAATTTGTGGGATGAATTTTATGGATCCATGGTTGAAGATTATCCTACTTCGTCTTCTACAAATAATGACAATCTCATGAATAAACTGTTGCAAGATTTGAATATTCTACTGATACAACATAACAAAAGTATATCTGAGTATGATCTTTCAAGTTTCACTGTCGGTTTCAATGAAAATTCTGGAATTGCGAAGCTAATACGAGATGAGCTTTCTGTTGCCATTCCGGCAGAAGATTTGAATTCAATAGCGTCATTGAATACTGATTAGGCATCTGCATTTCATGTAATTATGGGAGCTATTAAACAAAATGAAAGTACAACTTTTTTTATCGATGGCCCTGGAGGTATAGGAAAAACTTATTTGTATCGGGCTTTATTAGCATCATTGAGAAGTCAAGGTCGTATTGCTTTAGCTTCAGCAGCATCAGGCATAATAGCTACTCTTTTACCTGGTGGAAGAACTGCACATTCACGATTTAAAATCTCCTTGAATCCAGATGCATCTTCAGTTTGTGCAATTAGCAAGCAATCACATTTAGCAGAACTAATAAGACAAACAACAATAATTTTATGGGATGAAACAACAATAACTCATCGTTATGCATTCGAAGCAGTGGATCGGACTTTAAGAGACATCACTGGTCTACAATTACCATTTGGAGGAAAAGCTATGGTTTTTGGTGGTGATTTTCGACAAGTACTTCCTATTGTACCTAAGGCCACGAAAGCAGAAACAATTGATGCATGCATTACTAAGTCACCTTTGTGGAGAAGCATTCGAGTTCTTTGATTAAAAGAAAATATGAGGTCTATAAATGATCAAGAATTTTTTGATTTCTTGCTTCGCATTGGTGATGGAAAAGAACCTACCATTTTAGATGATATGATGCATATTCCAACATCAATGGTGATCCCCTGGAAAAACCAGAACTCAATGAATAAATTGATTGAACAAGTATATCCTAATATGGTTAGTCATTCAACTAATAGCGCATATATGGTTCGCAAAGGCTTGATAACTCCTCGAAATAAAGATGTTGACTGCCTAAACAAAAGGGTGATTCAAAAATTTCAAGGACAAGAAAGAGTTTACTACTCATTCGATGAAATTGAAAATGACACTCATAATTTATATCAACAAGAGTTTTTGAATTCTATTGCGCCTAGGGGCTTACCGCCACATGAATTGAAATTGAAAGTGGGTGCACCGATTATGCTTTTAAGAAACCTTTATCTAAGTAATGGTTTGTATAATGGTACGAGACTAATTTGTCGTGGTTTGGGAGACAATTTCATAGATGCTGAGATATTATCAGGCCATTTCAAGGGTACCCGAACTTTCTTCCATTGAATCCCCTTAAAGACCCTAGAGAATATAAAGCTACCGTTCGAGATGACTCGAAGACAGTTTCCAATTCGTCTAAGTTTTGCTTTAACAATCAACAAGGCCCAAGGACAGACAATTCCAGATGTTGGTATTTTTCTTTTAGAACATGTCTTCAGTCATGGACAACTATACGTGGAATTATTGATAGGAATATCACAACATTCGACAAAAATTTTGATAAAAAATGGATTAGTTGAAGGACGAGACGGAGTGTACACAAAAAATATTGTATACAAGGATGTACTACTGCCTACCAATTGAGATGGCTTCATGTATTTTATTTGAATTCAGCAGTTTGTTCAATTATCATCATTACTTTTTTTTTTTGTAAATAATATTCCAATTTGTATTTACATTTTCGTGTTGATATCTAACACCATATCACCTATTTTGATGTATGAAAAATATTTGTTGCATTATTATTAAGTGAAAGAATTTTAAAAAGAGTTGACCGATCATGTAAAAATATTACATTGTACATGTGAGTTTGATTACCGTTCATTAATCAATACAATTATACTAAAATGTTTTCTAATGATGTAGCCATACTGGAAAAGTTTAAACAACTAGATGTTTTTGATAGATTTAAAGACGAGCAAGATTGTTCATGCGATCCCAAAGTTAAAATGCAGGTAAATCTCTTAATTTTTCATTGACTTTTATGATGCTTCGATAAATATAAAATGGAAACTTATATACATGCATATACTCTTAATTTTTCACTGACTTTTATGAGGATTCGATAAATATAAAATGACAAGTTATATACATGCATATATTATGAATTTGTTAATCACATGTATATTTTAATAATTATTACAGGTGAGACAATTCTCTATTTACAGTCTCGGGTGGGGGTCATCAATTAAAGCCAATAAAACTTGGCTGCGAAAGCTAATACTACGAGAGTTTAATTCATAAAATCAGTTTAGGTATGATGACTTATTAACAATGTTACATTTAAATATCTCTACAAGTTCAAGTATTACTCATTACCAATATCATATTTTATAAGACTTATGATACATAGTTACATAACTTCATTGTGTATTTTTAGCAGGAATCCTATTATATCTAAAATTGAGTATGATTTAAGTGAGGTATGCATTACATTTTCTAAAGTTTTTTTTTAAATATTTAATACATCATTTTGGAGGTAACAAGATACTATGATTTGAACTATTGTAGGTGGGAATAAATTTCCGACGTCATCAATGGGATGAAGATACGACATTTCGGTACAATATTTATAAGTTTAAATTGAGACAACTTTAAATGTTTATATATATGCACATTTATATTCTTATCATAATTTGATGATGACAATTATTTCATTTTAAATTTAATAACAGTGAAAACTTACGGTACAAAGACAATAAAGATATAGAAGTGGTAATTTAAAGTTTCTTATAACTTTGCTTCTTAAGCTTATGCATAAACTTATTGTTTTCAATTATATTGTTACTATGTTATTTATTGAAACAATATTTATTTTGTTGTTAAAAACACAGTTCTACAGTCAACGAAAAAAGGAGAAATTAAAAACTTATAAAGACATGTGCAGAATTGTTAGACGGTAAATCTTCTGCAGAGGTATATATATACTATAGATAATGTCAAAATTCTTTAATTACACATATTTTTATATTCTTTCAGGTTGATGGCAAAGAAAGCTGCAAAACAATTTGAATAGATATTCTAAGTTGGTTTTTATGTCAAAGCAAATCAAATCCTAAGATGTAAGTTTTTTTTTTTTAATTTATAGGTTGCTATATGATCTACTATTTTACACTTCTTACTAATCTCATTCTTTTTACCTTATAGATTGTTCATGTTTCTTAAATAATTTTGAAGTATCGTGTACTTTACAAATGCTATGTACGCATATATATAAGTTAAAGTATAGTTTATAATTTAAAATTGTGATATGTGTGACTTCTAAAATATTTAAAAGTTTATCAATCTATACATTTAACTTAGCCAAAAAAAAAAACCTATAGATTTACAATAAAAGTAAATAACATGATGCTCAACATGAAAAAGTAAAGCCAAATAAAAATATATATATATTTGTACACGCATTGCGTGTGCCCCAACCTCTAATAACATTTAAAGATGGATAAAGATGAAAAGAGGGAAGTCTTTCACAATTAATGCACAAAAGAAAGAAAACTCTCACCTTTGCTGTAATTAGAGAGGTAGAGTGAGAATAGAGAGTCCAAAGAAAAGTAAATCAATATTCAGGACGAGCAGAAAACATCCATTGTCAGCTGTGGCAGCCTCATCACCGACCTTCTCCGGTCACCGAACAAAGGCCACCGCCCACGGCTTCACTCCCACCCACCAGAGAAGACTACTCTCAAGTTGATATTCAGTCTGAAACAGTGTGTGTGAGACAGAGAGAGAGGGGTTGATCATCCTGCAAAGATTGGAACGAGGTTATTGGAGATGAAGCTTTTGCGGTCAAGATATGGCTAATATCTGATCTTCTCTCTAAAAAATTTTCACTTTTTAGTATGTTAATCAAACCGGCCGATCTTAGTGAACTATCGCCGGTTCAAACGAGTCTCTGGTTCAACAACGGTTTTAGACGGTTTTCAAAAAATATGCCAGTTTTTACTCTTGAACAGTTTAAGGGTTTATCCAAACCATTTGTAGGACTGATTGATGGTTCAACCGGTTCAATCGGCGATCCTATTTTGAAAACGCTAATCGCAGCTTTGAGGCATGTGGTAAAACACTCGCCAGCAGTGGCGCTCGATATCACTAGAGTGCTCCTTTTGTAATGAATTCCTTGGGTACGGTTGACAGTGGAAAAAGTTTGAAAAATGTTAGTAGTAGTTCTTAAATTTTTTTTTACACAACTGGATATAAGAGTAAGGGTAATCTTGTACTATCATAAAATTTGGGCGCAGAATAATATATAGTTAAATAATTTTTTATACTCAAAACAATCATATCATAAAAATATTTAATTACAAAAATAATAACGTTACATTATTCATGTGAGATTCTTTGTATAAAAATTTTAAAATAATAACAGTTTTTGAAATTCAAATCTTTCAAAAAAATTATACATCCTTCTGGCGATGGTGATTATATATAATTAGAAAATTCATATTTCATACAGAATTTTCTATAGAGTGATTTGGTTGAATGAGGGCCTTGTGCCCTTCAAAGTAAAAAATTTATTGTAATATCTTTTAATTACAAAAATAACATTGATACATCATTTTGATATTTTTTTTTGCATATAAAGTAATGGTATATAAACATAATGTATACATAAAATTATGTTAAATAATTTTTAATTACAAATATACTATTGCCACATCATTTTGATGGGATTGTGGGTGTCTTTTTTCTAGAAGAATTAGTATTTTTCATACTAGATTGGTAACCATGGTAGGAAGGCATAAACAGTCTCACAGGAGTGGATACCCAAGGGCCAAGGATTAACCGTCTTCAGGATGTCCAAAGTCCTAATTCTCCTACTTGTGGCAGTTTACCAAATGGGCCTAAGTGGTGGTCTATTGGGAACTGGACTATTTTGTGCCGAACTTGGGCTCAACCTTCAAGCCTGCTAACTAAATTGGGCTGGACTTTGTTCAAGGTTCACAAATAGGAAGCAAATTTACTTCAATGTTCCCTCCAAATAAAAAGAAAAACGTTGATCAATCTTCAAGAGGACCATAAAAAAATTAGCTTTTAATTTTGTTATGAGTTTAATATCTTTCTTCATCTACTAACACTAATTGGATTTTCCCACAACTTTAACACCATTATGTTTGGACGTTGGATTTGTGGAGGAAAAGAAAAATAAAAAGGAAAATATATGAAGAAAAAATAAAGTAAAATAAACTAATTTTTTGGTTAACTTAGGAAAATGACAATAAAATGTAGAGGCATTTCACCAAAACAAATTTAAAATTTCCCTTCGATTACCCCATAAAAATGAATACGTGTAAATAAATTCATTTTTCTTCCCCTTAACAAATCCAAAGTCCAGATCTGCTGCTAATGTGAAAGAGTAAACCTCCGCTCAAGTTTAGAGCTGCCCGCCAAGCCCTCCCAGTTACTTTCAATAATGACTGTGTCGGAATGACAAATACTAGACATAACATGGCGCCATGAGCTACTGCACATTCGCATACAAATTTGAGCACTGGGCATCAATTGCCTTAATTGACACCTATATATATATATATATATCTCCAATTTGTTGGTCCCATGCATGTTGGCAGTTGCTTTTCTTTTCTTTTGTTTTGTCATCACTGCAACGGTACAAGTGCTACTGAAATGCAAAAGCAACACATTCTACACTCATCTTATTGTTATTGATATATATAAACATGTCAAAAACAGTGGTGCCTGCACTCGCGAACAGATGTAGGAGCCCTACCAAAATAATAAATGAACATAATCAGTTCATTCATCCACGATAGCCACTTCAAAGCTTGGAAAATTAGTAAGTACAGAAGATCAGGACACCACTACTTGATCGTTGACATAATTCTGTACATGAACAGAACATTGATTCATGAATTCCACAATATGAATGAGCCAGTAGTACAGCTGTAAAAAGTGGAAACTAGCTACTAATCAGTATTAATTTTTATAAGAGATAGTTCTATTCAATGAATGTAACTGTTTCTTTGTTCTTTTTTACTTTTCTTGGTGGTATTGGTTGAGATTTAGGAAAGATAGTTCCCTGCTTCTACTTTGCGATATTAAAAAACTAATGCATCTAGAAAACCAAGGTCGAAATATTTCTCAAATGATAGCAGCCATGGCCTTGACACTTATACTTCCAAAGTTTTGACCTTTCTAATGCATCTAGAGATTTGACAGGCAGCTACATATAAATAGACAAATAGTCATAGATGTTAAAAGCTTTTCGAATCATCTTTGATTCCTATGTGTGTGCCTATATATATATATATAGATATAGATATATGTATGTCAAGCTAAATAGTTTGACCCACAGTTTCATATCTAGTTTGCTCGTAGGTCCTCATGTCATTTATTTGAGAGATTATAGTGTAGATAGACGTTCCAAGGAAAAACTATTGACAGTCATTGCTCATTACCAGGATATGGCATTAGACGATGGTAAAAATGATTATGAAACCATCATTAACTTACATATATCTACTCGATTGCATGTGTCGAAATTTTAATTTACATATTGATTTTGTAAATCTTTTGTCGAATAATCAAATGTACTTTCTCAAGTGAAAGAATACCTTGAGAAGAAAGTAGTCAGATTTGGCCGTCTGGCTTAATAGACCATCTAGACTCTTTCAAAACAAGTAGCTAGGTCCAAGCTTACACACGAAAGAAAGAATGACAAGAAAGTGATCACAGAAGGAAATAGAGCAACCAAAAAAGATGTAGGAACACCGGAAAAAAGTTGATCAAGACTGACTTTGGCTGAAGCTGAAAGGGTAAAAAAGTGAAAGGTGGCTTTAGTTTATAGTTTACATAGATTTAGACGTTGAATTTCATTTTGTTTGTTGCATATTTATGTGTTTACTAGTAAATAAACTTCATGTTAAAGAGAAGCAAACTACGTTTTCAACACGGAAGAATGAAACAGTCTTCGTGGTTAGCCACCACCATACTCTCTCTCTCTCTCTCTCTCTCTCTCTCCACTGTCTTTTCTAGAGAAACCATAAGATTGACTGCTTTTTGGCAGGAAATTCATATTCCAATCTTACCTGTGGTAAGACGGAACACACAGGCTCTTCTTTATTTTCCATGGATATTTCTAGGAAACGCCTTATTCTGCTTCTTCCCATCAGAGTCTTTCTTGATCTTCCCTCATGAACTTTCAAAATTATGAACGTCACTTTGAATTTCTCAGTCGTCATAATTTGAGGTTTAGCATCCCGTTCAATCACATCTCGATCTCTTACGTCATTCCTACTTATAAAATGATTGTCTTAATTCCTTCTAGTAGCATAATTAAATTAGCTACATTATAATACAGAGGTGAACTATCCCGCTCAGAAAGCACACCAACAGAGAAGCAATGAGGTCAATTAGATGACCGTCTGGATGTGACAGTGGACTTTTCTAGTATGTCGACCCTGGCATGTCATGACGCTGTCACAACTGGAAGACCACGAGGTCCGTGTATTCTCCAAGAAGATCAAATAATTTCTAGTTAAAATCAGCCTACATTCATATTGTCTTGGCTTGCCAACATACAGTATTTTCGCGGAGGATTTTGTACACTTGCTGGTCAGTGACCATGTCATTTTATATATGTCTACACACATATATTTTTGGTCTTTGGAAATCACCTTTAATACTTATGTTTAGTGCCTAAGGATACCTGTTATCTCGTTAATTTCTATTTAGCTTTGAAGGTGATTAATTTCCAGCCATCAGTTTTTATTCTTCTATGTAACAAGGCAATTTTCATACGGTTCGCCATTTGGTCACCTAACCAAAAGAAAGGAAAAAGGAACCTTTAAACCCTAATGTGATTGCAATATATTAGGTTTGATTTTTAAGTTGTTGATTTATTTAAATTATCCTGGTAGTGAGTTTTATAGCAAACTATGTGAGTGATTAGCCTTATTTCTAATTGTGATCACTAACGATAAAATGACAAATCGACTGTACAGGTATGCAATGGCCAAGTAGATTAGGATACATTATATGGCGGTTTACGTTATTTAGATCAACCAAAGCATCAATAATTGTCTTGATATGTTGAAATTTCTTTGCTCCATTTATGCATCCAAACCAGGAAAATTTCTTGAGGTTGTGTTTGAGAATATTTTGCGCACATGCAGTAAATGACTTCTAGCGATTCCATTAAGATGAATTTTTATAATTTCGAATTCTCTATAGAACAATCAAATAATAGACCCTGCTACTGTTACTTGATGGGGTCACGTACCATAGTTTGATCAGGCGATCAAGTAATGGAGAGGAGCTAGGCAATTTACAACAGACATACACTCGATCAGGATTCTACACAATAATATTATGTTATTAGCTGTTTCAAAATATATATATATATATATATATTATGTTATCTGTACCATACCTTGATAGTGTGTGCGTCTGTGTGTGTGTGTGTGAGAGAGAGAGAGAGAATGATATGATATAGATTCTGGACAAAGAAAGACAATGAGAAAAACCTTGGTCTCCTGACTCCTGTTCTGGCATTTCAAAATTCTCCATTATTCTATCCACTAAAAGTCCATCTTTTTCGCACTCCCCTTTTTGAAATTGGTGACTCTTCCATGTCTCTCCTCCAGCTATTATGGTCTCTCTTCTCTCTCTCTCTCATCATATAAATACAATATATAATCATCAAGAGGTGACAATAAAGAGATACCAACACCAACCTCACAACGACGCACAGAAAACATGGGCAGAGCTCCTTGCTGTGACAAAGCCAACGTCAAGAGAGGGCCATGGTCACCGGAGGAAGATGCCAAACTCAAGGCTTACATCGAACAGCATGGCACTGGCGGCAACTGGATTGCCTTACCCCAGAAGATAGGTACTCAAATCACACATCTAATAGAAATGGTTTTATATCTCTACATATGTAGAATTGATACATACTATAGAAGTAGAGGACTCAAGTAACATAAACTGTTAACGTATGGTTTTAGGCCTTAAGAGATGCGGCAAAAGTTGCCGGCTTAGATGGTTGAATTATCTCCGGCCAAACCTCAAGCATGGAGGGTTTTCGGAGGAAGAAGATAATATAATTTGCAGCCTTTATTTAAGTATTGGAAGCAGGTAAGCCTCCTTCAGTGACAAACTCTTAACGGGGGGTCACTTTACTTTTTATGCTACATATCATCTGTTGCATTGATGCTTTATAGGCTAAAAAATATTAAACATCTCCTCTTGGAATACATAGGTGGTCTATTATTGCAGCGCAATTGCCGGGACGAACTGATAATGATATCAAAAACTACTGGAACACGAGATTGAAGAAAAAGCTCATGGGCAAGCAGCGCAAGGAACAACGGGCTCGGCGAGCCAGTGGCCTTCATCAGCAAGAGATGAAGAGAGAGAGTGAGACTTTAATGGTTTCTGAGGTCATGAACCCAATCCCCTACTGGCCAGAGCTACCTTTACCCTTGCCAGAGGCGAATCCGAGCCAGACGGATCGTTTCAACGATGAAGCCTCTATAAGGAATCTGTTGGTTAGTCTAGGAGGAAGATTTCTGGATGATGATCAACAGCCACAAAAGAAACCCACAAATTTTCAATACCCTTTTGATATTTCCCCCACCCAAGACATACTCTATGATAATTCCATCAATACTTTTGCCTCTGCAACTTCCATGAATGCCATGAACAGTACTTTCTCCCAACTGCCCATCATGTTTCGAGAATTCAACAATTACCCGATTGAGCTAGGTGAATTGGTCTACAATACCCCAGAACAAATAGATGGGTTGGAGAGTTATTCTGGAGTGGAAATCGTCAATGGCAGCGGTGGCACTAGTTCGGCAGGAAGTACAAATTGGGGGGCCATGAACTCTCTGGTGTATCCTCATATGGTCTCCAATTATGAAGCTTTCCATAAAAGGGCATTACAAGATTGCATATTTGAACCCTATTGAACTTGCTCAGAGATCTTTGTTTGTTCTGCACTATCACTTTCATTCTGAAAAGTGAGATTTTCAGATATTTATTTGGTTCTTTTTACTGCAAGTTCTGGACTGAACTTTCTGTGTTTGATGCTGAACATAGGATCTGCTATATAGGAGCTTGGAGTCCTAAACTATGACATTGTTCCACAGCCATTGAATCGAATTCTACATGTAGGTGCAGTCAATGTTAGACATAAAGCATAAAGACTTTTCCTAATCATAACGTAAAAGTGATGCTTATCTTTCTTCTTGATATATGAATTGAATTGTGTCTACTACAAAAAGTTCTTCAACCTCCATGAAAAGGTCGGAGGAAAGATGGAAAGGTGCTTTGACTTTTTGGCCGCAAGTTGCTCGGCTGTAGCATGTAGGGTATCCAAATCGTGGCTACATTACTTTATTTTTATCTTCATGTCTGCAATTACAATAAGAAAGAGCAGTGCGCGCAGAGGCACAGAATTAGTCCATCTCATGTAGTTTCAACAAGAATATAGAGAATAATGATATGGCTGAATTGGGATATCTTAAAGCAAAACTCGCACTAATTAAGATGAATTTCGGTTTCAAAAATAATATCACCACACCATTCTGACATGTTTTTTTGGATGACAATAATGTCAAATTAAAATTTTCCTTTCACGAGCATGTCGCTATGTCAGATCATGTGGTCCTTCAGGTATCTAGTACCTGAACACAAGATGTGACTAAACTAATCTGTGCTAGTAAAAATTCTCAGTTTTACTTCAACTAATTATCGGCTTGAGGAATGTATCGCACCATATGTGTAATGTAATTAGATTATGCTATCATCTGGACGATGCTTTAGCTTTATAGGTGCTTTTCTCTAAGGCCCTATATTTTGTGTATTGATTTTTAGGTAGCATTTTTTTTTTTGAGGGATAATTTTTTACAGCAATTAGTAGATTGTTGTCTCGAGCTTTCAGATTAGAACTCTCATTGAACAGGTTGCGTTTCCTGTGCGATTCTCTCCGTTTCAATAACATTTGGAAAATCTTTTTAAATATGATTTTATACTTCGATTTTCAATTCCATCTACCATTAGACAAATAAAGCAAAGTCTTCCATCTTTTTTGCCTCAACTGATGGGGTTGGTTTCTTAGCTGAAAGTAAATAGACCCACAGCCACAATGTCAGGGTTATTGCCGTGGATCAACCTATAAGACCTTGAACCTGATATTGGGCATTGTAACCGTAGTTTGCCAAATTCAACGTGCTTCTATTGATCATCGTCATGCTTGAACAATTTTCTTTTTCTTTTTTCTTTTTTAAATTAAATCCATATTGATCAGCTATTTGGTATGCTCTCACGGATAAATTATGTTCTGGTGGGGTCATTGGTTTCCATTTTGTATCTTTGCAATGGTGTTAATGATCATGCAAAACAAAGCATTGAAATAAACAAGTTGAGTAACATGGTAGTCATCTTTTATTGATTAACAGTTCAGAGGACAACAAATTATTTTCACAACTTTAGTATAGAGAAAGTGAGGAAAAAAATAATGTGAGAACCAACATTATGAGATAGGAAGAAGAGATATAGTGGCCAAGTTTGACAATGTCAAGGCACCACACTCTGACCTAGTAAACAAGAAGGAATGGAGGCAGGGACCCCCACAGAGTGTGAGTTTAAGTGGTATCAAGTCTTGTTCTCTGAAGTCAAAAGGAGATAAAAGAGGGAAGCACAAAGCTAAAAATGGTTGACTTGGTCATAAGTTTGCCTTAGTAGCCCTTAAGTGTTTACTCAGTCAAATGAGCTAAATTATTACTTATAGTTTGTCAACAATTATGGTTTAGTAACAAATTAAACGAAGAAGGAGGTGAGATAAAGAAGAGTGAGTGGTATGATTCTTCTTTCTCAAATGAAATCTATGGATTTACTGATGGGCTGTTCTACCACCATTGATACATTATTGTTGCAGTTGGTATATGTAAATGCCGAAGTCATGAAAATTCCTTTTCAGTTAGGTGAATCAGTGCAGTATCAAAGTGGTTAGCTAAAGATGCCGTTACAAGGCAGTGTGAAATAATCAATAATCTTCCCTCATTACTTGTTCAAGCTTTCTGTGTGTACGTTAGGGCGTGCAAGTGATGAAGAGGTAAACTTGAGCCAAGTTAGTGAGCAGTAATAACTTAGATTCATCGCATTCGTGACAGGAACCAAGTTAATGAGCTTATTTTCATCGAATATGATCATTCTATTACTTAGATCAATTGACACTGGTCAAACAAGGTAAATTTCTTTATTCCCCAACTGTATATAACATATATCTAAAATTGAAGCTCATGCTAAATTTATAATTACCCATCACATCACGGCAGAGTTAGAGATAATGTAATTAATTAAACCAGATCATTCAAATATTGAGATCATTTGAATTTTGCAATTGAATTTTATACTCACATATCAATAATCTAATATTATCAACAACAGGAACCACTTCATATGTGCTTTGTTGCATGTTATATGCAAGATATTTCCTTGTTGATTACTTTAATGTTTAGCCAATCCCATTGTGTATTTGTTGGCCCTCCTGTGTATATCTTGCTAAGTAAATTTCATTTTGAACATATGGAAGTCATCTTCTCATCTTATCCCCAAATCTTCACAAAAGTTTAAAGAACATTCACCTCATGGAGCAGAAATGGGGTGGAAGCTTTGCCAATAATTGATGAATTCAACAGTAATCAGGTTTGGAGTTGTTGGCTTCTCGCTAACCTTCACCCCCTTCTTTTTGGTTTGATCTCTTTCTTGTTGGTCTATTCTGATTTGGTTTTTCTATCTTAGTGAAGTCTTGTTCCTTTTTTCATTATTAATGAAACTTTTCTTTGCTGATAAAAATAAAAAAAAAAAGTTATCCAGCATGCATAATGTGTACGGTTGGGGAGATATGTGGACAATGAAGAGGCTTTGGTGAGACATGGAGTTCATAATTAACAAGTTGGAAGAATCAAGTAGAAAAAGAAGCAAAGTTGATCAAGACAGTGGATTAAATCTCATAGTTGTTACAAAACTGGATCAAATTATTGGTGTCCATAATTTTGTTTGTTTAGTCAGGTCATTATTTGTTTATTAGAACTGGTTGACATGATTTGAAACTGGCAGTTGATTTTGTCAAATCCATCTAGAAGCTTCATTGTCCATTAGCAAAACCAACTCTCAAATCAATATTTTAACGGAGATGGTTTAAGATATGTCTTCAATTTAACAACATATATGTTACTCCTAAGTTGACATGATGGGTTGTTTACATATGAGATTATCCAATATTATCTGTGGTTTTTTAAATATTACCCAAGCTGCTGACTGCAACGAGACTAAATAACTACTTTATATAATTCAGAAATATTCATGTTGTTGTGGTTGTACATAAGTTCAGATAAACTAGTTAATTTGGGGAATCATCAAAATGATAATTTTGAGGACTATCTTGCTCTGATCGGTTCACTAGTATTGTTAGTGAATGATATGGTTAGTGAATGATATGACAAGAAATTATGTAATTAGAGAGTAGGGTGGTTGTTTCGTTTTTTTTCCAAGAATCAAAAAAATATAAAAAGTAAAGATTTATAAATTGTATTTACATCTGTAGGTCTTTTCCTTATGGAAATAAAATTAGGAACTGTTGTTTGGGGCGTGTTGGAAGAGTGGGGAGCGCTCTCTCTCTCTCTGATTAGAGAAATTTAGCTCAAAAGCGTTGAAAAATTAAGCAAGTACATTTTCCAATCATTCTCAACAAACAACAAAAAGCCAAACAAAGGCAATTAAAAAAAGTATGTAATGTTCCCACTCCTTTCCTAAAAGTTTGTGGGTGACGGAGATCTTGGACTTTCAGTGCAATTGAAGTCAATCATGTGAGAAACCAAGAAAGGAAAATGTGCAACCAAGAGAAAATGTCACCCATTATCAAAGAAAGTGCCAATTGCAGAAAGTGCCAATTGCGAGGATGATCAGCCAGAATGGTATCAATATTTTCTGTTCAATTGCTTGGCTCATGATTAAAAAATATGAGACATAGTTAAACAAATATTGGGTATTTTCCCAGTTATAATCGAACGACATATAAACTTCCCACCCACATTAGTGAGTTACACTGATGGAATTATCGGATTTGCAAATCCAGCCACTATAACTATAAAGCAAAAAAAGGCAGAAACAAACATAAACGATTACATTTTGACACCTGAAGATATATATATATATATATATTTATATATATTTTATCCAACGGAATTAACACCTCTAGATATAATTGTCTTTGCACCAAGTTCTAAAATCTTGGAGCAGAGAATGTGTCTTCACAAATAAGTAAAAAAATTAAATGGAAATTTTATTCTTTTAAAAATTTGTTTATAAAATCTCATAAAAATGATGTGATAATGATATTTTTATAATTAAAAGTCATAAAAATAATATGTATTATGTTTTAAATGAAAATCTCTCATTTAATAATATTATTCTGTACATATATTCTATTTAAATTTCTAACATTACATTTAAGTTTATTCGAGGAAAGAGATGTGAAAAAGTAATGAGCTTTAATGAAAAGTTGACGTTGGCAACAATGCAAGACTTGGAAACCAGTCTTTTTAAAAAGTTTCTAATAATAATGAAATTAGGTAAGCAATGACATTAGCAAGCAATGACATTAGCAAAGAGGAAAAGCAGATGATATTGGAGTTATTATATATACACATATATATATGTGGCACTAAAATCTCAACACATAATGTTAAAAGTCCTGCAACTCAAGTCAGAAGTAATGGGCAATAACACATGCTTATCCAAAGTAATCCCAATAATCCACCAATGATCTAGACCAAATATTAAATTCCTAATTTGGCATTGAATTGTCCAAGATTAACCCTGTGGTAGATCATAAAGTTGGCCTCCAACTTCTGTAAACACAAGACTATTTTTACTCCACATGCAATATCACAAATTAATCTCATTATAAACCAGCCTCATCGAGTCCAAGTTTCCTATTCTTTGAAGGCACTGTTACTAAGCAGTCGGGTATTGTATTTGAGCTGAAGCTCCACTTGTTTAGGTTGGTAGATGAGCTTCAACAAGCTCACTAACAACTGCAAGCTATGTTAATTAAGTTATTCTTCTCGAGCCAAATTTCTGATTTCCAAACAGGCTCTAATACCTTGTTTGTACCTTGATATATGATACCAAGCTCACCCAACACCCTGAGGTTGGTGATTTAAAAATTTTCAAGTCCCAAAACTACAACAATTTAAATTATTAAAAAACCTATAACACCTGTAAAGTGAGGTGGATTAGTCCCAATTGAGAAGAAACTAAACAGAAACAGCCTTAGAATGAACGGACAAAAACACCAAATAATTCTGAGGAAGAGAGAGAAGGCAAATTTCTTTCAACTACGTGACAATAATAAACACCAAACCATCTGTGATTAAGGCATTGTTTCAGGTCACCCGAGCCATGACAATAGCCTCGCGATGGCCTTGTCACAATCTCTATGTGCTCCTACTAAGACCGGCATTGGTAAACAAATCCTATGTTCTTTGTTTATGTACTGACATCGACACTCACTACCATGAGAATATCATTTGTTTGAAATTTGAAATCGTCATGGTTCTTTAAAGTTAGTGAACTTGTCTTTACTAATCGTAGAACAATGGACTAATAAATAATACTCGTGAACATGGATACCCAAATGAGATTATTCTGTTTAAAGGAAGACTTGTGGCTTTTTATACGGTTGGTGGCCAACCAGAATGATGAATGGATGGCGATATATAGTTCGAGGAATACGTATTCTTGCATGTATATAAAATGCTTTGGTTTGTATTAATTTATACAAGGTAAATGATTTTTTCCTCTGTATTTTTTTCTCTTTCTTTGTCTCGAAGAGTTTGTCTGATATGCTGTGAACGGAAATTTTCCAATTATTTGGGATTTTTTTTTGGTGTGGGGCTTATGGGCGGAACTACACTACCATGAGGGTGCCATGGTATCCCAACTTTTATGTAACCCTTCTACGTCCATATACTATGTATAAATCACATTTTAGCAAATATCTATTCTACCAGCTCCTTCCTCCACAATAAAAATCCCTCGTTAAGACCCTAAGCCAGTAAACTATAAAAAAAAAATTGTATATATTTTTTTTGTATTTTCTTGAGGCTAAATGAAGTTGGTTTTACATTTGATGTAGAAATTTAATCTTGTACCCTAATATACTTTTCATGCTTGAAATTAAAGATATATGCAAATAAAACTTAAAATTTAAGAATTATATGAATTGATAAACTTTGTGTTTTAAATTTTGGCACCCAATAAAAATCCTAGTTTCCCCTAGGGTTCACAGAGTGCCTGTTTGGTAAGGCTTAAAACCCCAACTTTTTTTAAGCTTACTAGTAAAAAAGTTAAATTTTTATAGTTTTTTTTTACTTTTTTTATATTAGTTTCAATAAAAATAAACAAAAAAGCAAAAACACAAACTTTTATTTGCTTTTTTATTTATAAACTTATCAAAAACCAATTCATAAGTTGTACCAAACACAACCAGGTCAAGACATTAAATACTTGTGTGCCATGTCTGAGTCGCTACCAACAAATTTAAATGTTGGGCCTAAGTTACTTTCACTCAGTGTGAGCCCAAATTGGGCTTTGAGACTCAAAGTACATCCTCTCAAATAGCCCACATAACAAGATGACAGTCCAAATGAGGAGAACTTTTTCAATCCAATCACATTCCAGATCCAGAAACCCCACCCCCAAAAAAAGGAAAAAAAATCCCAAAACAGTGAGAGCTGAGAAAAAAAAAATAAAAAAAACCATGTTTCCAAGCCAAGTTCAATCAATGGGCTTCAATTCATGAATGTGAATGAGCTCTTATGGGCTCGCATGGTGAACGGAGGCTAATCCAACAGTATCAGTCCAAAGATTGGGTTGGGTTCTATTCGTAAGAATGCATGGCAAACCTTTCAATTATGTTTACGTGTGCGTGCGTAACCGCGAGTGTGTACTCTTTTGTTGAGTGAAAAGCCCTCCGGCTTTGTTTCATGGATCGTGTAACGGTCATTATAATTTTAACCATTATAATAGATACTACATATTTTCACAAATATTTAAATTACAATAGAAATCACATGAACACATGTAATAATTTTTCATATTAAAGAGACACCGTGGCACGGTCTAGAATGGTAGAGATATGACCTCTGCCAAGCTGCCAATTAAAAGTTTTTTTCAATGTCTATGCTTTTGTAACTCTTTTAACTATTTTAGAGAGTCAAAATTAAAAAATAACCCTTCAACGAGACTCTCTCTTTTAGGAGAAATCAGTTAGTAGGTTCAAAATACTACAGCAGCATCATGATATGTCCAATCTATTAAAGATAAACACATGTTCTTATTTTAGGTTGATTGACCTAATTTTAAGCCGAGCCTAATTTTAAAATCATAGAAATAACAACTTTCCCAATATGTTTATATCTATTACTCATGTGATTGAGTTGACAAAAAATACATAATGTGTTTATTTTTAATAAGTTGGCACACTATATTATCATTTAACGTGGTGTTCCGAACCTACTGAATAGTTTCTTTTATTTTAGAGAGTCTCGCTTTAACTCTCCAAATGTAGAGAGTCAAAAATAGCACTCTAAATTTTTAATAATATTATTTTTTAAATATCTCTCTTTTTCTTTTCTATTTTTTTTCTCTTTCCATGGGGTAAGTGTTAAATAAAGAACAATTTATGATGTGACTAGTTAAAATAAAGAGTATTATTAAAGAATTTTTTTAAAAAGTAACTAACTAAAATAGAGAATTAATTTTTAAGTATATTTTAAGTAACTATTTTAAAAAATAACATCAGAAATGCTCTTACAAACGGTTTGGTTTAGACTAGTGATTTGGGCACTCACAATTCCACAGTTACGGGCCGCTACTTAATTGTCGATTAGCGGTAAGCCTTGCACATACTAAACCAGTTTAGATGTTCCATAAGTTGTTTATTGCAATATTGATCAGAGGCAACCAACCCAATTACAAAAGTTGAGATCTCCATATCTCACCATGCCAATGCCTTAAGCAGGATATGAGAGATATTCCTCCCACTATGCTATCAATAAAGAAAGCTAGATGTTGGAGAAAAGGACTACAGGAGTCTCAAAAGAAAGTTAAATAGACAATGGACATATCCCCATACATATGATCAGAGTCAATCAAACACCTTTTTTTGTCAAGCACCTTTAATTTGTTTAGCTATGATCTGTCGTTTTCTAAGTTTATAACTAAGCTAAAAGCGAGTGAAGTCTCACATTGCAAGACATTACCTCTATGTATGTATTTGTACAATCCTCTCATTCTAAATTAGTTTTTAAAATGTAGTTAGGCCCATATATTTTTTAGTATGGTATCAGAGTTGAGTTTCGAAAGATCTTTATCTTATAACGAGAGTTGAGTCAGGTCATACTATTGCCTCACATCCACGCTTTGCATGAGAGAGGGTGCCGTGCACAACTCTCTCGGAGCTAACGAAGAATTTTTATGATAATGACAAGTTCCGTGGTGGTTGTGAGATTGGGCATTTGGTCTATGCTTCTTTAGAAAAACGTAAAGCTATATAAATAAAAAAAATTATAGAGAATATTGACTATTATTTGTCATTTTGTTTTTCATTTCAAATCATAATATCTGTCATTTTAACTTATAATTTTAATAATACCACAGTCAAACCTTTTTGGTGTAGTTTTCTGTAAAAGAATCTGGTAAAATACAATTTCTGATCGGTGTCAATAATTAATGTATAATTGAACAACTCTACTTCGTATTTATCGTCCAAAGAAAAATGTTACGGATGGCAGGAAATTCACATTGGAGAGGTTAACGCAATTAAAAAGCTGCTATTATCTCCATTTGGGTATGTTATATAAAACTTCTACAAAAGGGTTCTTCTCTAGAAAAAAATGGCTAACGTGAATATCTTAATCCGTTTAGAAGTTGCAAAATTCAATTGCTTGAGATAGATGATGACTGAGAAACAGACTATATATATGCGTGTGTGTTCTATTAGTTTACTTGTTTTTTTTTTGCTTTGACTTTGTGTTGTTGTGAATACACCTTGAAAAAGACATGAATGAGATCTACAACATTCTGCAGCTATACTTATTGTCGTAGACAATGAATTATTGATAATGACTCAAACCAACCACACTGTGAACTCGAAGAGCCCCTGTTGATCAAGCAACATAAGCCAAGAGAAAGAAATCAAGCTCTGGGAGAAATGTGCAGTTGTGGATATTCAGATAGAACATGACATTGAATCACGTATGGTTTCCAAACAAATTTTCCTATTCTCATGCCTAAAACCAGTCATAATTTTCATTCAAGCATTCTAAGTATGTTTTGAGGACAAGTAAAAGCTCTTAACACTTGAAAAAATTCCGAATAGTATTCATTTTTTGTCTCTAAGTTATGTTTTCAACAGCATCTATTAGAGAGACACTATTGCATATTATCAATGAGACAGTTAATATTTAGGTCACCAAGCATTTGCCACCCCTAGCAAATGTACGAATTCTCTCATTTTAAGAACAATTGTCATGATCAAGTGCTTATTATGGTTATCCATGAAGAGACATATGATTTAGAAACCATGCTTGATGGCTCTTTATCTTCAAACCACCATTTGAATCCACACGATTAGGATGCTTTCCATATTGGAAAACCACGGCGTATGTAGATGTTCAGGTTCTTTGATCCCAACACATTCTCTAGAGTTAGGCCATTAGAACTTTAAGCCAAGACTTGCAGACAGGTGCCATGCTCATCAATGATCTGATTTGGCTTACATCATGTTAGCTTATACAATTTTGCACGTCTAAACGAGAAATATAAATGAAAATAAATGGAAGGAGGCTTTAAGGTAGGAAAATTAATAGATAGAGAACCAAATCGACATCTTTATCCTTCATAGCTGTCCATGAAAGCAAACAGAAAGAAGAAAACTTTTCTTTTCTCAATCCTTCACTTGCAAACCCTAGAAAAACACCAATCAATTTTGGATTCCTCATGGGACCCATTTTAAGATACTAAATTTCATGGTATGGGGAGTGGGGTCAGGATTTTAATGTCATGAGACAAGGTGCCATGTTCATTTGGCCATCCTTGTCCTCACCATGGTGAGCATCACCTTAGAGTGGGGCATACCAGGTTGCTCCTTCAATGAAGCACGAGGAAACAAAACCCTAATACCCGACCCGTTCACGCCCTTTCAAGTGATTGCGCAGGTGTTCTATGTTCCCTGGCATGTGCTACCGTGGATGCAAATTCATGTGAAGCCCACATGAAACCCATTCCGCGCAATCACAAATTGTCTCGTCCTGCCTTCGACTTCAAAACTAGTCGTTACTACCTCTGATTTTTAGTTGAAAAACTTAGCTTTCTGTTTTACTTCAGATGAAAAATATTAATTTTGTAGCTCATATGATACATTATCTCTGCCTTTCTTGTCTTTGTCCCTTTTAAGTGTTTAGTGTCTAATTGTGATGTTGATGTCAGGGGTTTATCAAGGAACAACTCTAGAAAAATCTATGGTACTCATGTCAGTATTTGTATCCCTTGTCTTCATGCAATGCCAATTGATTAGCTGTTTTTTGACATTAACTTTGCTTTACAGTATCGTCTTGCCTGTTCTTTCTCGCTAAAAAAAGTTGAAAAGTTGTGAAAAACGCTAATATGTTAGAAATTTCATTTCTTGCATTTTTTTTTCTTTTCTTTGTCGCATTTTGTAGAACCAATATTGTTTAATTATTTTAAGTGTGGAAAAAGGTCACCCGCAATTCCAATAAGATTTAAGGATTCCGAAATTTGTTATGGATATAATCAACCGCCCGCCCAGAATCTCAGTTTCTTTGAGGTAATACAATCAACAAAAACTGTGTTCACATGTGATGTAATATTGTAGATGTATATATTAGCAGAAACCAAATTCATGAAGATTAGTGTGTATATCAGATATATCGGATTAATCCATTTTTATACTCGGGTGCTTTTATCTTATTACATGCCAAGAATCTGCGATGTTCAACTAGAGTGATATCAACATGCATTGAAGACCAGATAGTTTCCAAGGCACATGCATACACATAAAGCTAGTCAAAAAGAAAAAGGGAATCGACCAAAATTGCCCCTTCCGTCATTTATTTTATTTCAATATTGATTAATTCTTCTCCTGCGCTAGTACAAGGGCTACCAAACTACAACTCACATGCAATGATCGGGACCAACATAAAACCTACTAAGCATATCACGGTGAGCATGCATAATATATAAACAATAAAACTTCAATATCTATGTATACATGTACACAATTGTTTTTCTTTTAGTTTTAAAGGTGTTGAGAAACATCATTTAATGATCTTTCCAACATATGTGATCTGAAATAGATATGAAGATATCGAAAATTTTCGTTTTTCTTTTTGTCCAAACTTTTTAAAAAAGGTGCCTATATGTAACTGGTCATTGGCATAATTTACTTTGTCATGGGAAAATTTTGAAGATATTTTTATTTAAAGTGATTACGTGCCTACCGCCGGGGGGGGGAGCTCCATTTACACGAAGAGGTTCTTCTCCATCTGCTAAAAACAAAAAAAAGTAGGGATAATTATACTTATCACCCCTATAATTTACACCCTATCTCACTTTGTCCATTGACCTTCCAATTGTGATTGTCAACTCCTTGCACTTTTAGCCAAGTTGCAATGTCACCCTTCTGTTAAATACTGTTTGCTCCATAAATGGAAAATGAACATGTGACCATGGCGTGCGTGTTTTTTTAGGAGATAAAAGATAATTTACTCTATTTTTTGCCCATCTTTTACACGTGTGATGTATATATATAAAATCTATGTATATAATCGCAAAAATAGGGAAGAAGAGAAAGAATTGGCCAATGCGGATCACCGCCAACCAAGTCACCCCTCTCTCTCTTTCCCTATTCTCTTTCTAAAATCAGTAGACTCATCTCTTTGCGTTCTCTCAATTATGTTTCTCTCTCTTCTCTCTCTCTCTCTCTCTCTAAAGCCTTGGCCTTATCCTTCAAAACTTACTAATTTCCTTGAGAATTTCATTCTCTACAAGCTACATTCCAAAAACACAAACAACTCATTAAAACAACATAAACGAAGTTCAAATCACTATATAGAAACCCATCCCTGTTTGCATGATAGTACATTTAAATTTTTGGAGAGACAGAGAAAATTTTTTGTAGGAGAGGCTGAGAGAAATTTTTTTATTATATTCTTCTTGCGGCTTGGGCGATTAGGTTTTGGGATTTTGTAGTGTCATTATGGTTGCCAAGCTTTGGGTGGTTTTGGGTTTTGTAATCTGTGAGTTGTTTGTATGGGTATTAACAGATTTTTGGAATTCTGAAGTGGGTTTCTTATTAGAGGGAAGAAAAATGTGAATTCTAAAGGTTGTCTCTGCCATAGACGAATGCTAGGGTTGCTTTCCTACATTTTAGAGAGGGCAGGGGGTGCTGATTCGCAGGGAGGAGAGATGGGGAGTGGCAGCGATGGGTGGGGAGGGGGGAAAACTCAGGAGAGGTGATGGAGCTAAGGAGTTGCAGAGAGAGAAGGGAGGGTTGAGCAGATGGTGGAAGTGGTTGGATTTGTGATTAGGGGAGAAATAATAATTATCATTAATTGTATAATGGCATAATTATTAATATTAATCTTTATTAATTTACAATAATGCTTATAATTATTATCTGTTTAAGCCAAAATACCTTTTGTGCCCTTTGTAGAGCCACACGTGATGTGCACATGATTATTTTCTGTCACATTCTCCAATAATTTTCAACGGAATGATGACATTAAAACTTGACCAGAAGTGTGAGAGATTGACTATTACAGTTAGCAGGTAAGAGGGCAAAATAGGATGGGTTGTAAAGTGTAGAAGTGATAAGTGTAACTAACTCAAAAAAGCAAGCCTTTTGGGAAAAGTAAATTGGTTTAAGTTAAATCCCTCTTTAATTCCAGTACTAATCAAGTGATGTAGCACAAAAGGGAGATAAAGACAAGGACCTAAACATGCTCAAAATAGCATAAACATGATATGGTTAGATAAAAGTCACACATTTTGATATAAAACACTTATCATAATGGCTCTTAATTATAATAATGTCACTACTACATCATTCTGGGAGAGTTTCTGTGTAAATTTTTTTCGGAAGAATAGCATTTTCCTTCTTAAATTGCACTAGCAAAGTGTGAATGGATTTGTGAATTGGCCATTTTGCCTAACTTCTCTCGATTAGAAACTTACACAACTATAACAGTAGATAGTAGAAATAAGCTTATGTTTGACATTTCTATTCTCCATTGAAACTGCCTCCTGCTGCTCTACAGCCTGTCTGACCATTCTTTCACTAACCTGATATTTACGTCAATATCTGAAATGAACCACCAAACAAACGATCAAAATCAATGACATAGAACATTGCAAGTTGCTCTATATAATAATCTTGGCATGCCCTTGTCTTGAAGTCCTGCAGCTCAATTATAACCTTTTACTCCTACAAAATGTTGAATTATGTATGAACACAAGACCTTGCCGTAAGCAACTATGCTTAGTTAAAGTCTTCAACGCAATAATCATATAATACTTTTGGGTTGCCTTGTTCCCTGAAAACTAAGTCACGCTTGACTGTTTGAGAGCAATCTTGTAATTGGCATTTGGCGGTAAAACCGTGTAAAACTTTATAAGAACGGAAATATTTAAGAAATGAAGAAAGTTCAAAGGCGTTGAACTACAAGATTACTTGCAAGAAACTCTACCACTTGTGTAGTTACTGACCTTTATTTTTTATTACTAAAAAAAATTCGTATACAATTTCTGTACAAAATGATTTAGTTAAATGAGAACCCTTCAACTTTGAAACAAAACATCCGGTATATATAATAACTTTAAACTATATATATACTATTGTCACTTCATTTGGTGTGATTTTTTTTTTTTTTGGGTACAAATTTAGAGAAGAATGCCACTTTACTTGATTTATCTTTTAGTCCAAGAGAATATGAGAAGTTAGGGTTTGTCAACTGGCTTTTGTTTTAGTCAAGAAATGGTAATGCATTTGGAAAAGCTAAGTAACAACCCCAAAATGTCTCTTGGCTCATTTGATGAGTCTGACCTACAAAGAATGTCCTACTTATACGGCTTAAAGAACGTCAACACAATCCTCGACATTAAAAATGTCGGTTTGACAATGTTTATAATAATCTGTCGGCATTTGCGTCACCATCTGTAGCCGCTAATCCCGTTGCTGCCATTAGAGGCCATACTATTGCCAAGCAATATATATATAGTTTACATTCATGTAAAGTATAACGTAACACCATCCAGATCGTTATTTGTTTGCATTGGATATCTCAAAATAATGGGATGTATTTAATTGTTTGAACAATTCAAGAAGATCTCATGGAAGAACTCAAATTAAGTTTTACAAATGAAGCGGAAGCCACTTCTAATCCACATGGACCGAGTGCTCTCTAAATTAAAAATTAAAGAAGAAAAATACAAAACAAAAAAAACAAAAAACAAAAAACAAAAAGGGGAACCCAACATTTCAATGTTGAGAAAAAAAAAAAAAAAAGGGATAATATGTTCACACTGGACTATCGTTCGTCGGCCTCGCGGCCGTCAAATGATAATCGAAAAACCCACTTGGGGAGTGATTTTCTTCTTGAGTTCTTGATTGATTGGTGATTCCTGTTACTATTGTTGCTGATGATGGTGGAAAGAACGAAGATTTTTATCCGTTGAATTGCGAGATTCAAAGTTTCTGCGGACATGTTTGCGAAGCATACGCGAAACCAGCCCGGTTCGGTACAGTGGCAGGAAGAACCGGGAGATATGTTCAAACCAACTTCATAAACAATCTTCTTCCAAAGCTCCATCTCTGCGCCCATAGATTTGGAGCTCAAAAGGTGTCTCATATCTACCCAACAGAACAATCCAGCATTGCTTTTGAGGCAGCTGATTCCGGCACTTTGAAGGCCTGATATTAGCATTTCTTGTCGCTGTTTGAGCCTTTTTTGATTCTCGGAAATGTAGTTTCTCGTGAAACTTTTGTCAGAAAGCATTGCCGATAGAAGATATTGAGTTTGTGAAGAAACTAAGCCAAAACTTGACATTTTTGTGGCAGCGGCTACGACCTCCTCATCATTGGAATATATTGCACCAACTCGAAATCCAGGAAGGCCCAGATCTTTAGAAAGACTATACACAATGTGAACTCTATTCCAAACTTCAGTATTCGTGCAGTGCTTTCTGCTCATTAGAACCTCCATAACGCTTATGAATCCCGGCGAGCTAAAAACGGTACCGGAATATATTTCATCGCTGATGAGATGGATGCCCTTGGTGGTGATGAAGCTGACCAAGAGGTCGAGCTCGTGCCGGCTCAATGTTGTGCCGAGCGGATTTGAGGGGTTGGTGATTAAGACACCTTTAACTTTGAGGTTAAGTTTCTGGGCAGCTTGATAAGCTTCCTCGAGAGCAGATTCAGTAATTCGGAAGGAATTTGCGCTAGTACACTGGATTGGTACAATCTCAACTCCGGTTCGCCACTTGAGATCTCTATCGAATCTGCATGAGATATAGAATAATATCAGACAAGCATGCTTGAGAAATGGGTGATGTTACATTCTGGATTAATTTGAAAGTGAATTTCTAGATGAGGAGATATATACCCAGGGTAGTATGGCGTGGGAAGGAGGAAAGCCTCGCCTGGTTCAGCAAGGCAAAACATAAGCGTCTCGTTAGCCGAGGTTGCACCGGCTGCCAGAACAAGCTTTTTTGGATCAAAGCTTACCCTGTTGCCTCTAATCTCTGACATGAATTCTACCAGTGCCTGCATATGATATCCAAACCGGAGTTAGATATATATATGTGTGTGTGTGTATGTTTTATCATAGATATAAAGAGGGGCTTCTTCATTGTATTCGGTAACCAATTCTTACATTCTTGAAAGCAGGAAGGCCATGATAATCTTGGAAGAGAGCAAGTTCTCTGAAAATGGACTGTCCATCTCTCTTGAACCCGGCTGCATCGGGGTTGTTTGCAAGCCAGGACTCCACAAGATCAAACGAGAGCTGCAAGGGATGTTAAAAATGAGCTACCGTAAGTAAGAATGCTAATCCAACAAAAGCTGTCGAAAATTTGCAAGAACATTAAAGTCCATATTCACATTCTACAGACGAACTAACCAGATTCTCTGCAAGCCCCATCTGAATGATTCCTGTCGGGTTCTGAAGCTCATCGTATCGATTCTTCTCGTATTCCTCCCATCCCAGGAAGTACGAAGAGTCTTGCCCGTGAGAGTTGCACATAGCTTTCCTGGACAGCAGCTCCATTTTGGTGTTAGTGTAACTGAGATGCAAAAGCTAGAAAAAAACCTTCAAACTGGAAAAACGAAGGAACTAGCAATGAAGAATTCTAGAGAGAGAGAGACGAGAGAGGGGGAGAGAGAGCGAGGAAGTCTTCTAATTACAGTTTGCTTGTAGTGAGGAGGTATGTCATGTTGCTAATGCGGCATTGTATATATAGGAGATGTAACAGTAAAGGAAATGGCACGTCAGCATGACCCCGTCACTTTTGACCAAAGAGATACACAGACTTGCCTTGCTATATATGTATATATATATCTAGTTGTAGCCTTGTAGGTATATCTGCATGACTAATGTATCAGATATATATTAATCTTTGTTTTACCTGTATAGGCTAATTCTATACGCGCTTTGTCCATGATCTCTTAGTACTGTACCGTTTGATTAGAATGTGTGATCCACCAAGAACAAAGCCGCGTGGTTTCATGGATTCTCTATCACTGAGTTAGTAATATAGTATAGGTGTAGATAATAGTAGTATACATACAAAGGCAAACAAAATCAAAGAATCAGAAATAGAAATTAGATAAAGAGATTGAAGTTGTTGAATCGCTGAAAGCCACACCGACAGCAAATCTTGGACAGAACGGCTAAATTGACCCCACAAAGCCCATGCAAACTTGGACTAATGATCGTGGCCTGGTCCATATGCTTCCCGGCGGCAGTGGCCCATCTCTAAGCTCTTGTCGGCCACTCTCTCTCTCTTCTCTCTAGCTTATTCCTAGTTAATTAAACATGGTTTCATGATGCAAACAGCCTAACTACCTTTCCATTTCTAGTGAAACTCTAGGAATGATTTTACTGGACAGTTCGGGGAATGTAGAACATGTCCCAACAGCTGGGTTTTGCTTTCTTCGAGTAGTACAATTTTCCTTTCAATTTTATTCTCCAAATATAAGAACATTTACGATCAAATTGTTCCTAACTACTTGACACTGATATTTCTGTAACAATGTCCACCAGACGGGGCGGTGGAGGTTGGTTGGAAGACTATATGGACATGCTAGATATCTTAAAGAGAAATTAACCAGCCTATATATATATATATATATACATATTCAGAAACTATGGTGTTGGAAAATTTTGAAAGGATAGGCAACTAATTTTGAGAACAACTACTAGTAGGTAGTAACCAATCGACCGCCATTGGTTTTAGCCACCAGATTTCAAAGTGTCATGGTCGTATTCGGGCCTGGAAGATAAAAAATTACTTAAAACTTTACTTGAAGTCATGAGAATCCCTTAGCATGGACTGGTGATCTCTCTATTGATTATGACTAATTGTACAAAAAGGAAGCGGTAGGTGATGGTGGTGTCGGAGATCGCTCCCGGATTTGGAGGCGTTATCCTCTTTTTTTTTTTTTTTTTTGTTCATATATTGTATCTCTTTGTGCAACTTAGAATCTCAATCTTGATTAAAGTGAAGGACAGTTAATGATGGAATCCCTTAATATGTTGATGATATTTTTTGGCATTTGGGGTTTTAGTGGATCACTCGCTTGAGGAAACAAGTGCGAAATAACCCTATAAGCAACCCTTGCAAGAGTGTGCTAGCTTCAACCTTCTTATAGTGGGACAATTTTTAATTATGTTTGAAAACCTGCACTTGACTGAAGAAGCTACAATGAAGTAGCCTTAGTCGCTCAGCCCTTCAATGACACCCTTGCTTTAGGGTTGTGGGGGGGGACCATTTTTTGAAGATTGAATGGCCGACTTGTACAAATTAATTACTCAATTGACTATTGAGTGAATGATCATCTCGTGGATTTTAAGTGCGCAATAAGGATCCGTATACCATTGAAAGAAGAGGAAGAGGAAGAGGAAGAAGAAAGGATGGATGAAACTACAGTTCCTATTCGGTTGATTAAGAGCTCAAAATTTTGACTTTTTTGAGTGATAAAATTTTGAAGAATGGAATTTTTTTTTTTTGGGTGTTCCTACCCCTAAAATAAATTGATACCTCCACTCTACTTTAGCTTTCATTTGCCTTTTTTTGTTGTTGTTGATATTCTTCAAAAAAAAATTGAAACTTTTACATCAATATGTCACATAGTTTATTTTACTCTGACTACTTTACAAAACAGAAAAAGAAAGGAGAAATATAAAAAAAAAAATTGAAACAAAAAAGAAAACAGGTGGGATATAACTCAAATCTAGAATCCTCGCTTGAAAAAGAACCCGAAGTAATCATATATATGTGAATTTGTTTTTTTTTTTTGGGGGGGGGGGGGGGGGGGGTTGTTCTAGAAGGTGATGACATTTCTTAATGAACGACCAATGACTAAATTTAAAAAAAAGAATACAAACAAACAAAGGTTCCTAGCTTCTAAGTTGAGGGTGCCCGGCCCAATCTGAAATTATAAACACTCTAAAATTTAATTAATGATCATGAAATAGATGGACCCTTCTATTATTATGGTGTCCTAATTCTTGCCAACCGTGCAACAGAAGGGGTCTCCCAAATCACTAGGCTTATTTGATTGATGCAACATCTGACATTTTTGCTTATCGGGCGGAAGCTCTTAGCAAGTAGCAAGCACTAGTACTGCAGATATGGTGCAAAATTGAAAACACTTTAGTGCAAATATTGGTAACTGTGTTCCCCCTAGGATTGCTCTTGCTATAGCATGTTTGACCTATTAAGTATTGCAATATTGTAAATATAAAACTCTGTTCTAGTTTGATAGTTATACAGTTTGTGCATGTTTGGGTGCAGGATGGGAACATTTTTAGCGTAACATGCTTTTGATTTACCTTAGCTTGTGATAGCCCTTAAAATAGGGTGCTTAGAAGCGCGCGCGCGCAGAGAGAGAGAGAGAGAGAGAGAGAGAGAGAGAGAGAGAGAGAGCTGAATGATTGAGGAGGCCACGTGGTTTGTGGCTGAAGAAGGGTCATTAGGGCATGTGAAACCCTTGCTTAAAACGCCCCCACCACCCCCCCTCAAACACATATGCAGACTAGTGACCATATGAGACCTATAATCCACGGTGACAACTAACATGACGCTCACGTTAGTCCATTCCTCTCACTCTTCCGAGGAGACACGGCCATGGACCGTCTGCTTCCTCTCTTCAATAACGTAGGCCCCTCCCCCGACCCTCACCCTCCATGCAAGTGCTCTCTCTCTCTCTCTTAATTCTTGAAGAATGTATGCTAACAAACACAAGGTCAACGGCAACTTGATGTACAAACTTAACCATATTGGTTGAAACAAAACACGTAAATGCAAGAGAGTCAAAAGTCTTCTTCGAAAAATTTTTTCCTGATCAGCCGTTGACTTGAATGAAACTTCAAGCTTTGATGTGTTGTGTAGTAATTGTAAGCAGCATCTTTGCAATACTTAGTCGTAGTTCTTATCCATGAAGGGTTGAAGTGTGTGGTAATTGGTAAGTTGTAAGCACTTCAGTCAGACATGCATGTAGTAGTGTAGTGGTTTCGCACGGAATTAATACAAAATAGATAAACACAATTTCATTATCTTATGTACATTAATTACTCTAGCTTGACTAAATCTTATTCACTTGGGTCTGCTTAGACAATTCAAAGGTTATAATGGAATAATACGAAGTTCCTAATTAGAGATAGTATCTAATTCAAAAAAAAATTTGCAAAGTTTTCTTAATTGAAGAAAAGAGGAAGAACAAGGTATTTCACAGGCATCGTAGAGCCAACGAGGAGTGTCCTTCCTCCTACCAATACTTTTTACCAGTCAATCATGGAAATCGAAGTAGCGAAATAGAATTGGATATATATTTATGTGTGTGTGTGTGGAGATTAAATGACAGTGTTTGATATAAGAAGATTTGAAACCATGCTCGAAGTGAAAATAGAAAGGGCTCTAGTGGAACACAGATTCATTGCAAAAGCAACTTTGTTGCCAAAAGCAAATCATTCATGAAAAAAATTAGTTAATGCCAGTTCATTGCAAACAAATCGAGCAAAAAAACATTATTGGGATGAAATGAAAGCACCTCAACATAGTTTAATATATTGCAACTATGGTCGTACGTAAATAGACTGTTATTACCTTATAATTTTGCGACATGTCTCATATATACATGCAAGGTTACGCGTTTCCTTGAAAACCACCTGTGCCCACAACATGTCCTTATGCAACCATTCTTCAGTGAGTTCTCACCATCACGACAGGTTGAAGACCAAAACAAAGGGAGGTGGAGCCATAGATTGCCATGGAGTTAGCTAGCTATAGGTGTATCTTTTTTCTTTCTTTTTTTTTTTTCCAATTCTTATTAGAACTTGGTACTTCAAATGCCTTAGCTAGCCTGCTACCAACCAGTTAATTTTGTAAACATCCCACAGCTAGAACTGTGAACCTTGTGTATTGCTTATGTACCTACTTCTACTTGGCGTTGGAAAATTGAAAGAAGCACTACTGTAGAAATTATTTTCTACTAATTTCTGCAGTTTTTACTTATTAATTTTCCCATATTTATGAACTTGTTGGCCTTTTAGTTTTCCTGTATTTAAAAGGTAATTTGGCTTCTTTTTTTTTTTTTTTTTTGTGTTAAGTGTTTACATCAGAAAAATCCAATTTAATAATTGAATAATACTTATATTAAAATGGAGATGAAGAGTCAAAATCAAAAACCAAAAAAGGAAGTAAAAAATAACCTATTTCTTAACAAGAGGAGGGTTATAATCTCTCTCTACGCGCTGAACAAACAAATTGTTAGTATTTCCCATAACAACTATGACATATATACATGTATATATATGCATGTTTATCTGTTTATATGATAATAAAAGGGAAAAATTTAAACAAAATTAAAATAATAAGTTCTTGTTATCCTAAAAATGTGTAATCTTAAATTTCCACTAAAAATTTTGGCCGTATGGTTAGCCTAGAAACATCTTTTCATTTCATAAATAAAAATTAGGGTAATGCTATACAAATAGAAAAATTCATATATAATTTATCACCAGAATGATGTAGTTGAATAAGATTCATTATTTAACCACTCATTATGATGTCTCTTAATTACAATAATGTCAATGCCGCATCATTCTGATATGATTTTATGTACAAATTTTTTTAAAAAATGACATTTTTGTAAAAATAAATAAGCTCTCCATTAATTCTTCAATAATATTACTCAATTAATACCCCTACTGAATGCCGTCAATTGAAGTTGGCAACCATGCATATGAGAGAGATTTTCACCGACTATGACTCGTAAGGAATATTTCGTGAGCAAGATGCATAACTTACAAAGATGCCTAGCTATAGCTAATATTCAACCTGATCTCTCTCTCTCTCTCTCTCTATGCAATCTTGAATTAAATGCAGTTGAGTTAGGCAATGGAAAATTACATCAAAGGTTCAACTTGTTCGTAAGTGACACACAATCATTTATTATAAGAGGACCCCATGCAAGCTAGTCCTAGTCCTTCATGTTTCTTTCAGACCAGTTAAATTTTTGTCTTACACATAACTAAGTGGGGTTGTCACACAGGTAACAGTCAAGCATGGAGTGTAGCACATTCGCACGTCAACCATCTAGGCTAGCAATTGGAGCTGTTTCTAAATAATTTTCCATAGCAGTCCAAATCACCAAAGTCCCCAACCGCACCAATATTGCAACATCAATGGGGACTCCCTCCAGCCAAGCTTGAAAGTGATCTTAATGTTTTTCATTTCAATGCTGTCCAGTTTGGCCACTTCATGTCAACTGCTAGCTTGGAAATTCAAGGCTTACCCTCGAAAACACGTAATATATCACTCCATTGACCTTGATCTTCTTAACACGCGCGTGCACACACACATATATATGTATATGCAGTTCTAGGATGGATTGACCAGAATTCGCGACTCAAATGAATCAGAAATTAAGAGACCAGAAGCAATCAGGGAAGGGAAGGGATGCCATTATTTAAGCAATGTTACTAGCCTTGTGTGCTACGTACATAACATCTTGTTTTGGGCCTGCAATGGATGGCACGATTAATATTGTGATTAGACTAAATGGCTTTTCATAATCAAATTACCGTGTAAACGGCAATGCATGTCGGACCCTTTGGTTGGAGGATGCCAAATTTGATGGCTCAGGAATGGGAAACATATGAGCCCTGCTTGTGCCCCACTAGTAGTAAAACTAGACCCCAGTTATATATATAGGGCATGGCTCCAGGCAGGCATATGTACTAGCTTCGGCTTCACCTCAGGAGGCATAGCTGCAGGTTCCAGTCCTGCCAGTTGCCGCAGAAGAATGCTACTAATATAGTTAGATACAAGCTGTAGCCTGACTATATACATATGCTCATACATGTGAGTTGTGATCTTCTTGAAAATTGTAGACAGTGCCAGACCAAAAACAACAGGGGAAAAAAAAAGTTTTGTGCACTGTGATAGGAGAAGAAATCGACGGAAATATGTTTCTCGATATTTCTCAAAACTAATTTTTCATGTATATAAACTAAAACACTGGGAAAATAGGCCGATTTCAAGAAACTACTAAAGATAAATTTTTTATTTTCCAAAAATAGAGTCCGCTAGAAAAGAAAAAAAGTTCCTTTTAACGTATTTTATGTTTTCGTTTTCAAGATTATCAAGTAAGAAACCAAAAACAAGATGAGTTATCGGAAAGAATACAAACGAAAAGGCCTACTAGCCCTTATTTTCAGTAAGTCGGCCCATTGTCAGTACGTACCTAATCAGAGAAACCATTTATATTGATTTTGGGTTCTGGGCCTGTTCAGTCTGGCCTCTTACGGATTAGTTATCCCAACACTCGTTTGCAGAGATAGATGCAGAACAAGATTGGAAACAAGATTAATAATCCAATCCTGTAATATTATCCCGCAAAACAAACATGGTCCAAATGGATAAATCATGATATGGGATTTTTGTGACATGGCAAGTGTCATGGTTGGTTTCTTTACGCCCCATGACAACTCAAAAGTGTATCAAATTTGTATTTAAGGGTTGCCCAAACTTTGTCCAAACAAAGTCCAAGACAATCCACTTGGTGTCTCAAAGATGGCTTAAGGCAGTAACAACAAAGCAGACAAGTGGGGACCAGTTAACCTCACTTTGGCTTATGCCAACAGCAAAAGTGAGAGGCGACATAACTTCACCAGCATTCAGCCATGTCACGAGCTACACTTCAAGGTCAGGCCTATGCTCGCATTTTCCAACCTTGTGCCAACCAAGACTTGTCTATACATATTGTATAGAGTCTAGGAAGGTAGGTTTAGTGTTAGATGCACGCGTTGATTTTTCCTTGTCAAGATGTGTGACATCCAAGTTTGTCGTGTCCTAGCCTTATCAATGAGAGGTACTATAATTTTTTCGAATGGTTAGAAAATTAGTTTAGAGTCATATATAGATGAATGTAAAAAGGTTTTGCAAAATTCTTTGTAAATATTTTTATAGACCTATTATGATTCTTTGAGGGGATGTCACGTTTTATTGTATCAGTTTTAAAATAGCTTAGAAAGCATATATAAAGAGGGGATATGCTTCTACCACCCTCCACCCCATTACTTCTTATATGGCTTTAGGCAAGTTTTGTACATAATATGAGTTATGTAATGATACTTTTATCAATGAAATATATTTATTACTTTCACCCATTCTCAAGGGAGGTTGCTTGATGGTTGACCTATAATGTTCAATTTTAGCTTCCAAATGAGATAATTCGGGTTTAACTAACTTGTTAAACGGACTTGATAAGCGCCGTATGAATTTTATTTGTGACTGTCGAGCTCACAAAATATTGACCCGTGACACCAGGCATGGTCGAAGTGGATAAATCATGATATCAGATTTTTGTGTCTGATTTTCATGAGAATCGGTGCTCGAGTGAACTTTTTACTTTTTACAAACTCACTCTTCCTACGTGAATCAATTAGGGACTCCATTCAGACCAAAGTTATGAGACCTTAAGAAGTGAATAAATCCAACTCGCCCAATGCTAATCCCATGATGATCCCATGCTAATCTAATCAATTAGGGACTCCATTCACACGGCTTGAGTCAGCTTCCGCTCCAAAGTTAGCCATCATACAAGTGCAGTTACTTCCTAGTCTAAATGTATGCATGAGACAACATTCAAATTCCAAATTAGGTATCTGCAATCTTCAATTATAACTTTTCCTAGGTGACTGAGTGTGTCGGCTTCTGTTATCATACTGATAGTGAATGTGGAATTAATCAGATTCAATGATTATTTTTGTGTCATTGTTGCTTTTGATGAGCTTAGGGCCTTTGTTATGGCCCAAATTTTGGCATCCCTGCTTGAGGCTAGTCCTAGATTTTATTTTATTTTTTGTTATGCAGTCTTAGTGTTCAGCTTTTTTACATACATTTTGACTTTTTTTTTTCAGTATAATAAAAGACAAACCATTTACACCAGAAGATTCACAAGAAATGAATATCTTGTAACTTGACTTCAAAAAAATTTTTAAATTTCAAATTCAAAATGTCTGAATTTACAACTTGTTCTTTTATCTATTGAGCTACCCTTGGGAGTTCTCCAAGGCTTCTAATGTACCTAAAATTACAAGCCTCGATCATTGTGCCTTGACTTGAACGAGTGTTAAATAGTTGTGCTTGATCCTTTTTGTTTTTAATGGAAGTTGAGTGCCTCGACTTGAACCAACTACCTAAATGACAATTATATTTACCTTAATTCCCTAACATTATACGCCGTCGAATAAACCTAATTGCACCATAGTCACTACCTTAACCCACCACTTATATGAGACTCTTCTTAGAGAATTTTCTATGGTATGGTTTTGGTTGCCTTAGATGAACCATATCTCATGGACCTTCCAACATTTCCGCCAAATTTTGAAAACATGCATAGCCGAGAGAAACCTCTTAACGGGCAAATCGCTCCAAACACTATACATAAAGTCGTTCATCCCACCCTCCATCTACCTCTCCAACCACTTCATCCTCCTCTACTCGAAATGCGGCCGCCTTTCCGCCGCCCGCAAAGCCTTCGATGCCACCCCAATTCCCAATGTCTTCTCCTTCAACGCCATCATTTCCGCCTACGCCAAAGAATCGCAGCCCCACATTGCCCGCCAGTTGTTCGATCAAATTCCCCAACCGGACCTCGTCTCTTACAACACCCTCATCTCTGCTTATGCCGACCGCGGTGATACAGCGCCTGCTGTTATCTTGTTTATGGGAATGAGAGATATGGGTCTTGACATGGATGGGTTCACCTTTTCTGGGGTCATCACGGCTGCTTGTGATGATATTGCTCTGATTAATCAATTACATTCGTTAGCTGTAGTGGGTGGGTTTGATTCTTTTGTTTCAGTGAACAATACCCTTACCACCTATTATAGCAAGAACGGGTGTTTAGAAGAGGCCAAGCAGATATTTTACGGGATTGATGAGATCAGAGATGAGGTTTCTTGGAATTCTATGATCGTGGCATATGGGCAACACCATGAAGGATCAAAAGCACTGGCATTGTATCAGGAAATGGTCCGTAGGGAGTTGAGAGTGGACATGTTCACTTTGGCAAGCGTTTTGACTGCTTTTACATGCTTGGAGGATTTGCCCGGTGGGCATCAATTTCATGCTCATTTGATTAAAACAGGATTCCATCAGAATCCTCATGTTGGCAGTGGTTTGATTGACTTGTATTCAAAATGTCAAGGTGGTATGTTAGATTGTAAGAAAGTATTCCAAGAAATTCCAGAGCCAGACTTGGTTCTCTGGAACACTATGATTTCTGGGTACTCTCAACATGAGGAACTGTCTGAAGAGGCGCTCAATTGTTTCCGGCAGATGCAGCGTGCTGGTCACCGTCCTGACGATGGCAGCTTTGTCTGTGTGATAAGCGCGTGCTCTAATTTGTCATCTCCTTCACAAGGGAAACAGATGCACTCTTTGGCGCTTAAATCTGACATTCCATCAAATCAAATTGCTGTGAATAATGCCCTCATTGCAATGTACTCAAAATGCGGGAATCTCCAAGATGCCAGAAGGTTATTTGATAGGATGCTACAGCATAACACAGTCTCCTTAAATTCAATGATTGCAGCTTATGCACAACATGGGAGAGGGAAAGAATCATTATTCCTCTTTGAGCGTATGCTGGAAACAGATATTTCCCCTACTTGTATAACCTTTATCTCCGTTCTTTCTGCGTGTGCACACACCGGAAAAGTTGAGGAAGGGCAGAAGTATTTCGATATGATGAATGAGAAATTCGGGCTTTTACCAGAAGCAGAACACTATTCATGCATGATTGACCTTTTCGGTCGAGCAGGTAAACTCAAGGAAGCAGAGAGGCTCATTAGGACAATGCCATATAATCCTGGCTCCATTGGTTGGGCGGCGTTGCTTGGTGCATGTAGAATACATGGAAACATGGAGCTAGCAATTGAAGCAGCCAACAAATGTCTTCAACTTGAACCTTCAAATGCTGCTCCATATGTCATACTTGCAAATATGTATGCAAGTGCAGGCAGATGGGAAGAGGTAGCAATGGTGAGAAAACTTATGCGAGATAAGGGAGTGAAAAAGAAACCGGGTTGTAGTTGGATTGAGGTGAACAAGAGGATACACGTGTTTGTGGCTGAGGATAGTTCACACCCGCTGATAAAGGAAATTTATGACTTCTTGGAGGAGATGTCAAAGAAGATGAAACTAGCGGGATATGTGCCTGATGTCAGATGGGCTTTGGTTCGGGATGACGGAACTAGGGCAGGAGAAAGGGAGCTAAGGTTAGGACATCACAGTGAGAAGCTAGCTGTTGCATTTGGGCTGATCTCAACTAAAGATGGGGAGCCTATATTAGTGGTGAAGAACCTCAGGATATGTGGGGATTGTCACAACGCAATTAAATTTATATCTGCAATAACTAGTAGAGAGATCACTGTAAGAGATTCCCACAGGTTTCATTGCTTCAAGGATGGAAAATGTTCTTGTGGGGATTACTGGTGAAGGCAAGTTAGGCTGTGCATGGTGCAAAATCAACACCCTTTGAGAGCACTGCAGTGGCAAGCTCAGTCAAAGCTTCTCAAGTATTTAAGTCAAACTCTGAGAACTCTGCGCTTTGTCAAATATTAGCAGACTGGGTTCAAAATTTTCTTGGATTAGTTTTATTAGTCTTTATGTGAATCAGAATTGAAGCTTAATAGGCTTACAGGGAAAGTTACAATTGCCTTAAAATTTTGGGCCCTGATTTCGGAGCTTCATATCTGTACTGAGAAAAGTTTTCATTATTGATCAGAATATACAACCATTTCTCTAGAGAATGAGAATTGAGAACTAGTGCTAAAATAGTTCAAGTTTTTTTTTTACCAGCAGTACCATACAGTTCTTTTCTGCCAATGTTGGATCCATTCAATCAGATCAGATCTGTAATGAAATTTTAGAGGAAAAAAGAAAAAAGAAAAAGAAAAAAAAAACCTGTTTCTAAAAGATGGTGTAGTTATTGGCGGTAATAGCAACGCACAGAATGAGAAACGAAATTTTTGGAAGCACGAGTAAATGAACAATTATCGTTAGTAAATATTGACTGTATAACACAGAAGGACACAATATACGGTGGTATGATTGACATCCCTTCTGCCAAATTGGATTATCCGCATGCAGGGCACATTTCATATGAAAACTGAAAACATTTCTTGACTTGGATGTTTGAAAACTTACAAAATTAGGACGAGGTTATCAAACTACCTAGAATATCAATGATATGAATTGAGGTGGAACACTTGGCAGCTCGGTTTGTAGGACATCTTGATTGCAGCCTGCTCAAACTTCTTAGCGGCAGCTTCATTCACTTCTAAGCTGGTCTGGACAAAGAAACGCATCCACCATGATGAGCTCCGCATTTTTGCCTTCAAGGTGGAACAATGAAATGTGTCATTTTTAAGCTCAAATATGATGCAATGAGGTAAGAATACAGATACGAGCAGCAAGTATCCCAAAATCCTTTTCTTTTTTTTGTCCCTTTCTTTCTTTGTTTTTTCCCCTTTTTTTTTAGCGGGGGTGAGGGGTGAGGTTATAAAACACTGCAAAACCTGAAATAGCTCAACCACAGATTAGTTGCAGATCCATTCAATAGGTTAATGACCCATCGCCACAGCTGTCCCATTGTGCTTTATGCGAGTTGCAACGTCACTTTTTCTTGTTTTTGTATCTTTTAAGGTCTTTGGATTAGATTTTTTGTTCATCTCTTCTCAACTCAAAAATGCCACTCGACTAAACCAAGTCTACTTGGAATGGGGGTCAGCAACATGAATCTTGTTTCAAAAAAAATTGTTCCAGGATTCAAACCTCTCGGTTGGAGTTTATGTCCCACTATTGAGAATTTCACAAAGATATTACCTATCCCAGGTCCTACTAAAAATAAATTTTGAAATGTTTTCTTTTGTTTTTACCCTTTTTTTACCAACTCAATAGGATCATAGGCATCCTTTTCTTTGCCGCAAGTTCTAGTTTCTAAAAACCAAATAGTGTAACAACTCAACCAAGTCAGCCAGGATAAATCAAGTCAGATTAACAATTTCTTGAACCTCTGTCTAGCAGCTATAATACCATCATTAACAGATATACCCAAAAAAAAAATTAATTTGACGAATATTTGAAAAACAGAACTTAGCATATATAAAATTCAACAGCAAATTGATTAGGTATCATCTAAACTATATTTTTAGTAAATCGCATTGCTCTTTTAGTATGTCTTAAAAACTTTGCAAGAAGATGCTTGCAGAAGTGAAGCCCAAGAAAATGAAAAGTAAGGATGTAGTATTAGTTAAATCATGACCTCATGACCTCTTCCAGATCGAGATCATGTTTGCAAAAAGATTTAAGTATTATGAAAGAGCATAATGAATCATTACATGCGGCAGATATCCACTTACCGGACGCCCAAATTTGGATAACTCTGCAACTTTAGCTCTCTGTTTACCAGGATAGCCTAAAGATGAAAATGGAAAGCAGTGAAAACTCAAGTAACATGCATTACTAAATTGTTCAATCAACTTGAAGATCAAAAACAAAACCAAAAATCAAATTGAAGAACTAGAATTCTACAACTAAAGATTGAGTGCTGGAGCCAGCACAATATTCTGATACTCCTGGACAAACAGAACCTGGAAGAGAAAGACAGTAAAACCCTTGTGAAGTTCATCAACCTATAATATACAATTGAAAATTCCAAGGCCTATTGCAACAGAAATTTTTTAGCAACTTTATTTGCCACAGCCAAAAAGACCAAATAAGCTGATGTGTATGTGAGTGCTTTGGTGTGTGTTAAGGAAGGGGGGTGTTTAGAGAAAGAAAGAAAACATAATAGCTAATCCTTTTCCATTAAAGCTGATTCACTGGGCAAAGGGGGAGTAGATGGAGTGCAAGTACTTTGTTGAGATCCTCATTTCTTTGATATGTCTTACTAATCAAAGAAAGACTTTTACCAGCATGATACAAGAGTATGTATTCATGAAATCAAGAAAATTACCTGTAAAAACAACAAGCCCATCAGCCGATACTCTTGCCAAATCCGGAAGAGTCTTATTCAGGTACTTTGGTGAGAGGTATTCCAATGCGTCTGACACAATAACATGAGAAAAAGACTTTGCCCTATACGGCAGAGGAAACTTGATGTCAGCCTCACGTACGATGCCTTTGTGTACAAGAGTTTGGCAGCTCCCATCAGCATCCTCTATGTCATATGGTTCCACACCCCATGCTTCAGTTCCCTCCTCTCTTAACAATTTAGATGCCACAGAACAAGTATCAGGACCCACATGCAAAACTTTGCGCATGTTGTCACCGTATGCTTTCTTTAGAGTAGGTATTGCCCTCTGAACTTCTAATGTGCATGAAAAGTCACCTACATATGGTGATTACTTGAGCCATTAATCAGGATAAAAAACTCCCAAATGAAATTAGTAGGAGTATAAAATAATTCCTGGTGTTTTATTTCTAGCAATTTAAACCTCATTTCTGGCCACAACTTTAATAATGATTTTTATGACTGAAATAGAAAAACTTCCGATTCCAGCTATAGCATAATATTTCTCCTAATTAGGAAATATTATATTTACAAGGATTGATCAAATTCTAAAAATGGCTCAAAAATTGAAATGCATCTCATGCTTTGTAGAACATGTTGAGATTAAAAGCTTCGATCCTCACAAGTACAATAAGAGAGCTCGGATTGAATTGGTAAGATATTTCTGTCCACCTAACTTTTGGGGCTGACTCAATAACAATACCTTGCAGAGCACATGATGGTACAGAATGTGATCCTGAATGACATGTTTTAAGTTCCATTCATAACATTCTTCGTAGCATTTCCACATTATCTTCTAAGTATGGGCCCCAAGGGTGAGAATACTTACATCATTGTTCCTGCCATGGTTCCATGGAGTCATTATAAAAATTTAGACCCAGAACTGTTATAGAATTTATAGACAACTATTGATAAGAAGTTCAATAAGGTTGTCCCCTTTGTAGACCCGCATGTGGTAGATCAATTGGCTTGGGACCCTCCCTCAGGTGCTAATGGTCACAAGTTGGATTCCCCACCATGGGTGGCGGCCCAACGAGTTTACACGGTACCTAGGTGCAGTGGGCATGCTGGATTAGTCCCACCAAAGGTGGGGAATATCCTGGTCATCAAAAAAGGCATGTCCTCGTTGAAAGTGCAATAGTTTTTAAAGGGCTTGAAAGAAAGAGGTTCAAGTTTATTACTTTTCATTCCTTTATTGTGTGAATTTTTTGAGGAGACTACACTCTTCCATTCTCTTATTTATGCATTTAACTGTGGAATGATTTCACCCAAATGGTATGTTCTCAAGTAATAAGCGTGCTACTTCCAGAAAAAAAGACATTAGAAGTAACATTAATGACGCATGTAAATAGAAAATAATTTGATTAATGCATTGAGGAGGCAGTTGTGCCCCCTTTTTGGGTGCCACTTTTCCTTTCCTTGATAATATGAAAGAGAAAAGCAATAGCAGGCTAGCAGCAATAGTCTATTCCAAGACTTGCATCAAATGAGCATGTAAAGGGAAGATATTGAAAGTAAATAGATAGATAAAAACAGGATCTCTGACGGCAAGCCAAAAATACATACTAGAGGTGTTGTATTGACGATGCAGACGATGTTACATGGATGCAAGTACAGGTGTTGGACGCAGGTATGTGATTAAGTATCGGATTTATCTAATTCTCATGTCTAAAGACAAGGGAACACTGAAAAACATTCATATTTCTTAATACAATTTTTTTTTACATAAATATAGGATAAAATAGTGCTTACAATGTGCTATAGAGTATTTTATGCATGATATTAGACTTTAAGGCATATATATATGGCACATCTGAATTACTAAATATTTTGGTTGGTTGCATTTGAATAATACATGTCAGACACATATCCTATACCCTTGCTAAAGAGTGGGAGTCCAAAGGTTGAGCGTACGACATGGATACTTCATATATTTAGAAGAGTCCATGTAACATAAGATGCAAATATAATGCCCTAATTCCAAAGTTGCAATTGGTTAAAAATTACATTAGTCCATGCTAATTCCTGACTGAAGGGCTGAGAATGAACACAAGGCTTTGAAGATCAGAGGCAGGAAAAAGTACACGAACAACAATGACCAAGTTTGTTGACTAAATATGAGGTCTTGCTTAAAGTACAGTCATAATCATGAAAAAAATTCACTGCTCCTGGAGCACAGAATAGTATCCGCATAATCACCCTCCAATGTTGCATGACTGCTAAAATATGACCTTTTGCAGATGTAATAAAACTGACGCCCTAAAAATTAACAAAAATAAATAGATAACTAAGCAAGAAAATTTAATATATTTACCTTCAACCTTACTTGTTGCTTCTTTTTCACCCCCAAATATACCTAGATTATGAGAAGTAACAGTTCAGTTGATGAACGTGAAGAATAAATTTTAATGTCTAGTAATTTGAAGCAAGTAATGCCAAGAATTGAGACATCAGCAAACAAACCCAGTGGCATAAAGTCAGGAATACCGTGGCTAGCCCATGGAATTTAATATCTAAAGATCATTTCAGGTGCTAAAAAGGTTTTCAACATTCAAAAACAAAAAGAAAAAGAGGAAGAAGAAGAAGACAAATTTTAGACAAGTCCAAAACACACCTGAGCCACTACGAAAATGGCCTATAAAAACCACTATGCCCTGCAAATTTCAGAAAGTAAAAAATAGTTAGAATTGTGACACAAGTCACACAACTTGCAGGATGTTTTGTGGTCTTCAGAAGCTGGGAAGACTATAATGTATGAAACAAGGAAACAAATTATTGGTTTCATGTAAATGTAATCTTGAAGAAATAATAGGTCCTTATAAAATACAAAGCCAAAATTAAAGAAGTAACAAGCGATGATCTGTGAATATGGGATGTACCACTATGGCGAGGACAACATATAACAAAGGAGAAACGCGTGATTTGGGATGCAAAATTCCCCCAAATGGACCACTTCCAGCTAAGCGCCGGGCGGGATTTGTTTGCCTCCTTGACATAATTATTGGGGAAAAGAACACTGTATCTACAAGGTTTTAGACACTGGTAAAAGAGAAACAAGCATTATAAGATAAGCTGCCCGGGGACAAACATTGTCAATCTAACAAATCATCAATAATTCACGCAAAAAAGAATTATTTACAGTTCATGGAAAAATGACAGTGTATCCATCGATTGCAATTGGCAGACAACAACTTGGAAGATTAACAAACAATGAAATATCAAGCTTTAAATGTTAGCAATTACAATGAAACATGTATACGATCACAGGAGTGGTGGAAACAGGGGCGCTTAGTTATTGAATGTTATAGCTTTAAAGATTCAATTACTCATATTTAAGCTGGTGAATCAACAATATGAACGCAGATACATCCACAAGCATATAAATTTCGAACAAGCATCAAGATCCTACAGAAGACATGGGAAATCGAGCAACAAAAACTCGAGAAAACGTGAAACATATACAATGGTGAACTACGTATCGAACCCAGATCTGGAAAAGTCTTCCCCCGACTGTTCGCATTGCACAAACACGTAGGATTGAACAAAGATTCAAATTTACTAAGGGAAACGCAAAGCAAGCGGTTGAAAAAATAAAAATAAACTGCAATCAATATCGCTAATTACGAAAAAAAGCAGAAATCGACAAATACGAATCCAAAATCCAACCAAACAGAAAAATAACAGAACAAGGGAAGTACGGGAAATTCGGGGAATTCATGATGAAGGTAATGAGTGGGGTTGAAAGAAACCTTCAGATCAAAGAACCAAGTGACCACATTCGGGATCTCTAATGTCTGGACTGTGGATCTTAGATCTGCTATGCGTATATAGATAGATGTATGTAATGTACGTATGTATATGTAAGGCGTGTGTTTCTCCTCTGCACGGCTGAAGCGAGAAGGGAGCTTCTTGCAAAACGCGAAGTTGGATTTATACCGAAATTGTGATAGGTAGGAGCATTACGCGCGCTGTGGTGCACGATTTACCAAATAACAACTAACAAATAATAATAATATAATAATGATTAGTTAAATCGATCCTATATAGAGATATGTATATATCTACTTGTGTAATTTCAATAATCATGTTTGTTTAACTGGATAAGTTGGTGGAGCTATACTAAGTAATTCGTTTTCTAGCTTTATCCCACGCTTATCCCAGACATGATATTTCTTTCCATATATTCAGAATTAAATAATGTTAAATTAAGTGTGAGGTAAAGCAATATGAGTTTGGAATTTGTATGGTAATAGAATAGGGCGGCTTGCTGTAACCAAAAACACAAATTACAAAATTAATTTGGGCTAGTTTTGTAACGCCGTCATTCTAATTCCATTATCTCATCCTACCAAACAAGCTTGGTTAGTGTGCCGATCAGCTCGTATTTCGGTTTTTTTTACCTATTTAGAATTGGTAGTTTCTCATCAAATATAAGCATACAACCATGGAATAGTAGCAAGATACCCCAGTTTCTTGTCTTTTTTACGTGCACCTCGTAGCAAATTGTAATCATTATTCACTAGCTCGACTTCAAAGACTAAATATTGTTGTGTTACTGTGTAACCATGGGATAAAATAATAACAATTAAGTAGACCCATATAAGCATTCCGTACACACAAGAATACCATATAGCAATAAGAAAATTGATGAGCTAACTTCGAGACATATTTTTATGATTCTTCGATTAACTTTCTTGTCATCCAAGTCCCTTCCAGAGCAGCCACTCCATGGCAATGAAGTTGATACCGAGGCAGAGAGCTTTGAAATTGTTGATTATTCGTGCAATACGCCTTCCAACTCGCTACAAAGCAGTGTATGAAAGAGAAGTAAAACAAAAAATAGGATGCCATAACGCATACTTGATACTACTGTTCAACTGCAATGGCAGCATCTTCCGTACGAGGGGGCCTCCATTTGCGATCAAGTATATTACTCTCCACTACATTCTGAGACTTCAGCTTAGCGTCTACAAGCTCTAGCAACTCTTGCAAGCCAACTCCCATTATGGAAGATGTTTTGACGTGCAGAACAGATTGTGATTGAGAGTGCAAATTCTTATCAGTCTTCCTCCAGTCTTCAGACAGCATATTTTGTTGGTCATTTGGAGTTTGCCATCCCATCTCATTTAAAGTCTCTTGCTCGTCTCCTGATAAAAGCCAGCCATCAGAGTAATCACTTTGTTGGTCATCCATCCTCTCCTCATGATCTCCCAATGATAGCTCAGGCACAATAACTTCATTATTGTCATCACACTCATCAACAGTCTCTCTAGACGATTGCTCAGATGCTACATTATTGCCTTCTGCACTCGAGAAACTGTCTTCACCATCATCTAGGCATTCATCAGCACCCATCTCTTCTTGGAGATCAATCTGATTGAAGTGTTTCAATTTAGAAGATGTTGCAATATAACTCTCTTCCTTTTTTGGGTTCTCTAATGTGTTTTTTTTTTTCCTTCTGAGAGAGAGAGAGAGAGAGTCAGGAAATAAATGGTACCTTATTCCAAACTTCAATCATATTCTGAAGCTTCTCCTCAGATACTCCTATCTGCTTAAGAACTTGCAATACAGTTTCCCGATGTTCATCAAGATTGGGTGCACTGGAGTCCAGTACATGCTGCAAATGTACAGAATAAAGCTATCACATCTTGCAATGAAACCTGTTTCGTTGCCTACTCCTAAATATTCTAAAGATGATTGTGACCACATGACAACAATTCATGTGAATAAAAAACAGAGCACAATATCATATTAATTGCCTCTTATCTTATCTGAGAGCTATTTCAGCCATATTCATGGGACTCAAATTTCTTTCAGGACAGTTTCATTTTCATATAACTTTTTCCCATGATGGGTTTGGCAGGGGGGAGCACCAAGATATTGCTTATGACATGTAGGCAAGAACTAATCTAATCAGTAAAACTGAAATCTCGAATCCTCATTCCATAACATTTTCCAAAATAGTAGCACAGGCAAGAAAATCGATGAAGTTACCCAATTTTACATGCAGAGACCAGTTTTTTTTTCACACAAAATCTTTAATACCAGCAGACAGAAAAGCAGACAAGTACCACAAGGAGGTCAGCTTCCACCACTTCTTCCAAGGTTGCATGAAATGCTTCCACCAACTACAAAGATAAAATTCTAAAGCAGATATATGAAGAGTAACAATCATTACTGGAAGAACCCTGTAGCATAAACATCTATTACCTGTACAGGCAAATCCGATATAAACCCCACCGTATCACTAAAAAGCACTTTTCTCCTGAACATAAAGCACTTAAATTAGACAACTCGGGAAGTTTTACTCCTCATCATCATACTATACAAAAACCGGAATTTGTTTCTTCAGATTCCAAATACAGAGCAAAAGCAAACCTCAATATTGATCACTTACCCCGATGGTAGAATAACCCTTCTTAATTTCGGATCAACTGTTGCAAACAATCTGCAAAGTAGAATTCCATTCTAAGATGCAACAATTAGCCATAAATAAATAAAGATGTTGGATTTGAACCTATCAAGCATGAAGAGAGAGAGAGAGAGAGAGGAGAGAAGGGAAAGGGGGGGGGGGGGGGGGGGGGGGGGGGGGGGGGGCGGGTTTGGTGACAAAATCAGACTACCATGTTGGTTAACTGTCGTGACATACCGATCATCACTATACAAATCACTATTTGAAAGTGCACTAACTAATGTTGATTTCCCCTGAAACAGAAATGTAGAAGGACAAGATAGGTATAAATAAAAAATTACGTTAGGCCATTTGTATGCCCCCTAATAAAAAGTAATTAAGTTTATTTTAACCACTTACAGCATTTGTGTACCCAACAACAGCAACTGTAGCCATGCTTTGACTATTTTCACCTCCATGCCTCTTGCGAGCAGCTCGTTGCAAAGCTCTGGTACGACGAACCTCTTTTACTTCCGATAACAACTGTTTTCGCCGCTCTAAAATTCTGAAGTTATAACGTTATTAACGCAAATATGCATGCATGGAAGGTAAACTTTAACTCTTATCAGAACAATGAATGTGTTCTAAAGCTACAACGAACCTCTTTTACTTCAGATAACAACTGTTTTCGTCGCTCTAAAATTATGAAGAAGTGACGTTATTAAGGCAAACATGTATGCGTGCAAATTAAACTGTAACTCATAAACAGAACAACGAATGTGTAGCTAATTTTCCCTGACTCACTAAAACAGTATGAACTGGGACTATGGGGGCATGACACAGCAGTATATGCCATATGCAAAGATATGCAATGCCACCCAAGCACACATAAAGAAATGAACAAAGCCCTTTTTCTCCCCAATTTTTGCATCCAGTCAGAAAGCCTACCCTAAATAAAGAACAAAATGCAACAACAGTATATAACAAGCTCTTGAGTACAACAAATGCTTCCACTAAAGGTATAAAAACTGCAAAAGTAAAGGTCAAGTTAGTATTCAGTCTTACCCTCCCAAAAAGCTCAATCCAAGTTTGAATAATGTCCTTTATGTCCTTTTTTATTAATTGGATCTCAACAGGATATATGATGATGAGTTTTTCTAGATGATGATTTGAGTCATTGAATTTTGATAATATAAAATTCAAAATAGCATGGACCAGAGCCCTCGCACATACTCGAATGATGAAACCTAAAAGTTCATCAACAATGAGCCTTAGTTATGTTCTTGTCTAATCAGAAGTAACGGCATCTAGTATTCTAGGGACCAGGGGCCGAACTGTAGTACATGTGACCATCATATACAGTATATATTTGTATATTGTCCTAGAAAATTTTTACTTATTGGCACCGCCCATAATTTAATGCCCTCCTTAAGGCCTTAAGTCGATAACATATCAAAATTTTTATATGGTAAAGTACGGGTCCTACCTATTTTCCGTCAAAGAAACAATTAGTTTGACCTTTTTCTTTTAATGCCTTGCTGATTATGAATATAAACTCGTGTTGTTTTTCATCTACGAATTTTATTTTGCGTACTAATATATTTCTCATGTTTAAATTGAAATATACATGCAAAGAAAACTTAAAATAAAATAACTATACCAATAGGTAAAAATTTATGTTTCAAGTTTTGGCACCCCTCATAACAAAATCCTGGTTCCGCCCCTACCAGAGACAACCATACGGTCCATACCACAGAATACAAATGATGCGAAATCCAATTAGAAAAGAGCTATTAAACATTTGTAATAGTAGAAAGAGCTGTTTTCTCATGACATGCTTGGAGCATTCGTAGAAAAAAAAAATTTATTCTGTTAGCAAATGAGCCAATAATAACTGAAGGATCCCTGAAGTAGGATAATTTTTTTAAGCATGTCAAGGAGCAAACCTTCGTCGTTGTAGCTGAAGTTCAGTTTCACCAGCACCACTAATGAAACCACGTCCTCCACTTCCTCTCCTGTAAATGATAAATATGCACATCATAATTGTTCCAATGAAACTGAAACTTATACTAGATTAACTTAAGCACATGCATATGCTATACATGAACACCCACTCAAAGACAAACACCACCCTATATTGGGAGAAAAAGAAATGGGGTGCATGCGTGGGTGAGGGGAGGTTGGTTATGTGAGGCTAGATCTACATCAACAAAATCCTGAATGTTACAATCGTAGTTCATCTTTTAGGAGAAACGGTACGTCAAGCCAAGTTGCCAACATAAGTCACAGCAAAACAATTGCAAATGAAAGGGATGACTAAAAAGACATTACCAAAGAAAAGCAAATTTATTTTTTGATTAGTAATAACATATTAGAAGGCACCAAAAATAGGGGCACAAACATGTACACACAAACCCGGGAAAAGCAAATTTTAGGCATAATAGCATTTTACAGTCTGCTCATTGACATGAAATTACAGAAAGAAGTGGTGGTCTGTTCCACCTTTGAATTGTACAGGGGAGGGCACTACAGCTATTTGCATAGCCAGGACAGATCTCCAGCCAAATTTTTTTTGTCTACATTGGTCAATTGGTACAGAAAGGAAACCAATAAAATAAAAAGGTTTGGGACCTTTAGGTTGGAGAAAACAGGGGAGTACACCAACCAGTCTGGCTGCACCCTGACTAAGTGCAGATTCAAAATTAGGGACGATCACTCTCCTGTGCTAAATTCTCCTATGTTAGTTGTGCAGGTCGGAGTAAAATATTGCCACTCAAAGATTAGATGGAGTTGTGTTGAACTTCAAATAGCTTGTACCCTCCTCCATCATATTCTATATAAAAAGCTAAGGTCTATAAAATAGCTGATGCATGAAGCACATAAATGAATGATATGAAACATACCTCTAGATGCTAAACTTTATTTAGCGAATCAATTACTTTGTTGAAGCATGTAATCAAATAGATTTAATCACGTATTCCAAAAGGCTTGGATCAGTAATTCATGGACGCAGGTTATCTATAATCCCACCAGAAAGACTAAGGCTTTCATGTGCAAGCGTCTGCTTAACATGCGTATTACAAAAATCAATGGAACATCTTCCCATTTTTCGTCTTGTATGTTCCCAGGGATTTTGGTTTAGTTTTTTTGTGATGATACTGTTATTGGGTTAGAAATTCAGCCAAAAAAAAAAAAAAAACTCACCCTCGGGCACTAACAACTTCAGCTTCTCCAACAGAACCAAAAGTATAGCGCCCACCAGGACCACGTACACGGACAAGCCTGGACCTCTTATACATCAGAGCAGCTAACTCAGCCTGTAAAATTGAAGTAGGAATAAAGAAGTGGCCAAAGATTCAGAACCATTAGCACACCAAGACACTGAAATTTAAAATATACAATAACATTGGAAGAATACCCGTAGCTTTGCTTCCTTTGTATAGGCATGTGCATTAAATATCTCGATTATGAGGCCCACACGATCCAAAACAGGTTTTCCCCATTCCCGCTGCCAGTTAGAATGGATGTTAGAATATCAAAACGATGATCAGATCTTAGGAAACATACCAAAGCAGAGAAGGCTATTGTAGTTTTGTTTGCCCCAGTAAGTGGAAAGAGATTGCACAGGGGCAACTTGCCTCCAAATTCCGCTGCTGAACGCCAGTTAGAATTGTATTCACAAATACAGCATCAACTCCACCCTATTAGAAGTATGTGTTCATGATTAAATGTCTACAATAACAGGGTACAAATGATGTAATCTAAACAGAAAACAACTGATTAAATGAAATAAACACATGGCTACTTGCCTTTGATTCCACAGCATTTAGATGACATTTAACCGTTTCTACTGTCCCTGGTCCAAAATATGTGTCTGCCATTACGAAAACCAGATAAGTTAATATAACATTGCAAACGTATATAATATGAAACAACTACAAATAATACCATATTAGAACACGAAAAAACAGAAGAGCCAATTTATAGCACCCCATTTATTATATTTCTTCTCCAAAAGTTGTCCTTTCAATTCATCCCCCTTTTCCTTCTGTCCCCACGATTTTGTGTTCTTTTGGCTATTATTTCCTTTCCATTTTGCAGAAACTTTAGCAAAGTAGATGCACACTCTCCAGCATTTAGTTCCTTACAAAAATAAATAATAATAAGAATAATAATAACAGAAAATAAAGTATCATAAGTCCTAAGCAAAACCACAGCCCTTCAACTTCAAGATCGCATTTCACATTTAATCAAGCACAGCGAGAATTGAAAAGAAGGAAAAAAAAATGATAAGCAAACTAAACAACTCAAAAACGTATAATAGCTGCCAATTCAGCTATGAATATAACTTCTAAAAGCATCAGGCTATCAATATTCTCATAATCATATATTATCCAAGAAACACAAAAACGGCAAAATCAAGTTCTCCAATCCCCAAAGGCCCAATCCCAAACAACCAATCAAATGAAGAACTTGACAGGAGCAAAGTCGGCAAAAGAAAGCGGACATTCAAAGACCAACCTGCGCGAAGCGATCGGGAAGCTGGGTTTTGAACAACCAAATGTGGCGGCAACTCTTTCTCCCATACTTCGGTATTGAAGAAGCCATCGCGCTGTTCTTCGAGCGAATTGGCGAGGCTCAGAGCTTCATCGAGCTTCGCGTGCAAGATAGGTTCCGGCCGAAGACGGGGCTGGACCACGAACAGCCTCGGAGGGTCAGTTGGGTCTCTGTTGTACTCGTCGGCCTGCGCGTCTTCATATCTCTGTAGCAGCGGCGAAGATAGGGTTGAAATAAACGGGAATGAAGGGGTTGAGTGTGATGGATCGATAGGAATTTTGAATGGGGAGTGGATTGGGGTTGAAGACAAGCAGGGTTGGGAAAAGTAGGTTAGGGTTTGAGGTGGAGACCTGAGAGGAGCTCGAATGTGAGATGAGATGGTTCTGAACATCTGAAAATTAAACTTTCGTATGGCTTGTGCTCTGTTCTGCACTCTCTTCGACTGATGAATCCTAAGAAGAAAGAATGTATAGAAAACTGGAAGCCAATGAACCCAACCCGTGGCCCGCCAAGAATAAGGTCGGTAGGTGCACCCCTTTTGTTGGCGGTTCGGACCAATTGAACTAAACAGTCTGTCCAGTGGCTCAATCCGCTGTTTGTACCGTTTTGTAACGTTTTTGTTTTTTTTTTAATTATTTAAAAACAGTGTTTGTTATTTTTTTTTATTTTTTGGGTTAAAAAACAGACAACAAAATCAAAAAACGCGGAAACATAAAACACCCAAATGGTGTTTTCCATTTCGGGATCAAGAAGAACGATAGAATGGCAAATTACATCTCACGGTCGATCTCCAGCAACAGCAAATTCTTTTTGCTTTCTGGGGCAGTATTTATACTCCAACGGTAAAAAAATTTTTTGGTCCTCTTCTCAAGATCTGTGGCAGCTGGCTAGGGTTTCAGGTATGCCTCTCTGTCCTTCTACATCGTTGATCTCTCTCTCTCTCTCTCTTTGTTTTTCTCTATCTCTTCTCCACCTCCGATCTGAACTCTCTTTGCTCCTCTTACCGATTTGTTCTTTTCTATCTGTTCTCCCCAATCTGATCACACACCAAAAAGGGAACTAGATCTGGTCTTTGTTCAACGCATTTTATGCTACAATCAGCTTCCATGGAATTATACAGTTGAACAGCTTGGACACATCTGATGGCTGTGTAAATTTTTCCTTCGACTTGGGAGATGGCTGGGAAAAATGTGTAGGGTTGATGCATTCTTCTTTTGCTTGAATTTATAATTTAATTTTATTATAAGACTATTTGCATCATTTTCGTAATAATTGTGGTGAGCAATGAGGAGAATAATGGTAGAACATGGCTTTGGGTTGATCCATGGCATGAATCACTGGAGATGTTGAGGTAGAGGACAATTTTATTCATGGCATGAATCATAAGAGATGTTGAAGCGGAGGGAACTTTTATCCATGACATGAATCAAATGAGATATTGAGGTAAAGGGCAATTTTTGCTTTACCCTGCTTGTTGTGAAAATTTTATCTGTAGATTAACTCGAATGCAGAAGGGCCCAATGCTTCTATGGCTTTAAAGATAGACTTGAATAAGGCCTATGATAGAGTTTGCTAGGACTTTCTGGACGGTTCTTTGAGGAAGATGGGTTTTTGTGATCAATGGATAGGGTGGATTATGCAATGTGTGACAACCGTGAAGTACTCAGTTATGGTTAATGGGGGTAGTGTGTGCGAATTAATCCGATAAGGGGCCTTAGTCAAGGAGATGCTCTGTCTCCATATCTGTTCCTCATTGTAGCAGATGTGTTGTCCCTCCTCTTATGTAAAGCGCAGCATCGTGGGAGTATCTCGGGTATAAAAGTTACTAGACATTGTCCTCCTGTCTCACACCTTCTTTTTGTGGATGATTCATTGATTTTTCTTAAGGCAAAGAGGGAGGAATGTAGCAGGTTCATGAAGATCCTTCACAATTTTAGTGTTGCCTCGGGCCAAACTGTAAACTACCACAAATCTTCACTTATCTTTTCCCCAAACACCCTAGCTTCAGTCCAAACAGAGATTCTGAAATGCCTAGGCATGAAACATATGGATCAAAATGCCAAGTACCTTGGTCTTCCAGCTATCTGGGGCAAGTCTAAGCAAGAGACTCTAGCTTTTATTAGAGATAGACTGGTTAGTAAAGTCCAAGGATGGAAAGAAAAATTCTTGTCTTTTGCAGGAAGAGAAACTCTCATTAAAGCCGTGGCTCAAGCTATTCCTACTTATCCTATGATGTGTTTCAAAATCCCTATCTCTCTATGCAAGCAAATGAATGCTGTCATTAGTAACTTTTGGTGGAGTGGGATTAATGAGAGTGGAAATACCCATTGGTGCAAATGGGAAAAGATGTCAGCTGCGAAGGGTCTCGGGGGGGATGGGTTTTAGAGATATGGAATGCTTCAATACAGCTTTGTTGGCTAAGCAATATTGGAGGTTGATTCAAAATCCAAAACAGTTGTGGGCTAGAGTGATTAAAGGTATCTACTTTCCTAGACTTACTCCCCTTAAAGCTCGTAAGAGTAGTAGGCCTTCATGGCTATGGTATAGTCTTATCCATGGAAAGGATCTGTTGCTAAAAGGTGTTAGATGGAATGTGGCTTCTGGAGCGTTTGCCAAAATCTGGGAAGATTGTTGAGTTCCTACTTTGAAGAACTTTAAGATCAGGACTTCTAAACCTCAAGGGTGCTCCTTGACCAAAGTAGAGAGCCTAATCGAACCTTTCTCCAGAAGGTGGAATGAGGACATCTTAAAGAGCCTGTTCTCTGATGATGAAGTGAAAACTATTTTAGTTATCCCAGTAACATGGTCTCCAGGTGCAAGAGACACCATTATATGGCATTATGCTTCTTCAGGAATTTACTCTGTGAAGTCAGGTTATTAGATAGCTCAAGATGAGAAGTGTAAGAGTAGATTAGCCAAGCCTAGCTCTTCTTATTCCCCCCAGCAAAGTTGTGGAAGGTAGTTTGGAACCTCCCTACCCTCCCCAAAGTTAGGCATTTTATTTGAAAAGTTATTTCCAATAACATTACCACTAGGGGAAACCTCCACCAGAGAAGGTGCCTTCGGGATCCTTTATGCCCCATCTGCCATAAAGAAGTTGAAACAATTGAGCATAATCTGTTTCGTTGTGGCTGGACTAGGAATGTCTGGTTTGAAAGTGAACTTTCCATTAGAATGGACTCCTCTCCTATTTGCTGAGCGACTAAATGGTTTGAAGATATTATCTCTACAGATAGCAAGGAAGATCTGATTAAGCAATCGTGTGCCTACATTGCAAATCTGTGTTGGGCTATATGGAAATCTAAGAACGAGTTTGTCTTCAATGGTAGCCCTTCTGCTCTTACTTCTACATTTCTGAGAGTCAAAATAGCAACAAATGATTACTTAGAAGCCATTTTAAGTCAGGACAGGGCCCCAAGTGAGAGTCCCCCCCCCCCCCCCCCCCCCGACCCTCCTATGCTTGGACACCCCCTGCGGATGACTTCCTAAAATTTAACTGTGATGGGGCTTTTATTCAAGAGCATAACAAAGCGACTTTTGCTGTTGTTATCCGAGATAGCAAGGGAGCAATGGTTGACATCAACCATAGTTGTACTAGAGTCTCTTCGGCCTTAGCTGCTGAAGCTTGGGCCATCAGAGTTGTTGTCCATATGGCTGCAGCTATCAGGGTAGAGAAGGCAGTGTTTGAAAGCGACTCTGCATGCCTCGTTCACTTCCTCTCAAGCCCGAACTCTACTTGTCATTGGGAAGTCTTGTCTTTCATCAAGGATGTTTTGCTATGGTCTGCTGGTCAGAGTTGGTCTTTTTTCGTGGTGTCGGCGGCAAGCAAATGGTGTAGCTCATTTGCTAGCCTCGAAGACAATCATGAATCTTATCCCGCCTTGCACCCCTTGGTCCTTATTATCGGAGGATTTGATGAAGGTGGTGGAAGCTGAAGCTCCTAGTTGCTCTTAATTTCTCTTTCTTCTTGCCTTTTGCTATATTACAATTGACAAAAAAAAAAAAAGATTAACTCAAATGCCAATTTGTAATGTAAAAGTGTTCATGGGTTGGTTAGTTGAAGAAAGAGAGAGAGAAGCAGTGAGGAGAAGAAAATTTCTTTTGACCTACCAACAATTTGGCACTGATTGAAGACTTTGGCATTGAAGCCAACTAGGGAGAAAGGACGATTTGGCCCCATTTATATGAAGAAAGTAGTTTAATTGCCTCATAAAAAGTGTGGCCACAGTGAAATATATTAATATTTCTTATAATATTGTACAAAGATTTGAAATTTTAAAAAAAGAAATAAAGACATAGGAAGCCGAAATATAATTTGGATTACCAAACATGTTTTTTATTTTTATTTTTTAAATACAAACAACAAAAAACATACAGTAAAAACAAACAGCAAAAAATAAAAACTGATAGCATTACGAAACGAGATTGTTTTCCAATTCCTTTTCAACCTCAGTCATGGCTTGTGAGTTTATTTTTAGGATTACTTAGACTCTAAGTCACACAATCCTTGTAGACCAACTGCGCTCTAATATTCGAACTGGCATCTGGGAGCTAATTCTTGTTAAATTCACGAACTCAAATAATCGAATACTCGAACTCAATAGTCAAATCCTTGAATTTTAATTTAGATCAATTATTGGTTCCTGCATGAATTGTTATGGTATTAAAACACATGTTGGGTACTTGAAATATGACTAAAAAAAGGTTACTCCCAATTGAAAATGACAATCAATGCACCAAGTTGTCCATTTATTTAATTTATAGTCTACTATATATTAACTATGAAAAATATTTTGGTATAGAAATCATGTAATAAAATATGAAAATACTACAATATAATTAATAATGCAAAAGTTAAATATATTAAAATAAAAAATAATATAATATAAGCCCTTTTGAGGTGCTTTCAATCCTATGAATTTTAAAAATTGACACTTTCATGCTCCCGCACTCGCACTCGCACTCACACCCGTTCTATGTGAATTAGATCACACTTAACACCTCTTTCTTTGTTTTTTTTTTGGTACAAAAAAAGAAAAAGCAGCTAGGCTACACAACAACCCTATCAGGATCCCACAACACTAGGTGTGGAGACTAAGAGTCAAGATCTGGCCTAGAGTCACGCAACAGGCTTATCAAGACACATGCTTATAGGATTGCGAAGTATGGATGACTCCAACAAAGGGTTACGAAGAGACTCAGACTTAAGTACTTAAGGCGACGAGGAGGAGCTCTTACCGTTAAACCAACTCTTTGTTGGCAGACTTAACACCTCTGCACTATGCATGAAATATCACTTTTAAGTTTTGTAATTTGAATTGTAACAAGAAAGCCCAACAAAAAGCTTCAATTTCGACCTTTAATTAGCTTCTATTTTTTAGCAAAAGAAAAATTGCCATCCCTTTTGCAATGGGAAGGCCATGCATAAGATATTCAGTGAAAATTAATGAGTCGTTTAAACTAATTCATATTGTTCAAATTTATTTTGTAGTTTTCTAAATTATTACATTGAAATTTTTTGTGAATTTTAGAAATAAATTGTTATAATTAACAGTACATATCCCTAAAATGTGACTGCGTATATGGTGCCAAGCTTTCAATGCATTGAAATACACCTCTTGAATTGAGCGTATGTGCCATGAAATGGATTTTCTGTGCAAGGCTTGGAGCAATTTTTTTTGCTCCTGGTTTGAAAGCTGAGACTAAACATTATAATATTCTTCAATTAAAACTCACTTGAGATCGATATGAAAATTAAACAAGTCAAGTTTAAACTCGTTAAGTTTGTAACACCAGCCTTTGAACACCTCACTACACGGCTTGGGTTGTTTATGGTCTTCCTTGACCATATGTGCTTGTGCACTGGCATTGAGTCATGAGCAACGGGTTTGTGGCTACATTCTCAAATTTTGTATTTTTAAGAGACATCTTTGGGAAATACCCTCGTAACATCGAATGCAAAATGTGGGGTTGTAGATCGGTCTTTGAGGATCTTGAATTGATGACTAACAAAGACGCTTGTCTTGGAATTCCTTGGCAATGGCCCAATGAGAAAAAATAATACTACTAACATACAGAATGGAGATTCATTACATTTAAAAGATATATCGAGAAGTGGGCAAAAATACATTTTTAAAGTTCTACCAAATTTGCATTCATGCATTTGAGCTTCAGTTTCTACTTAAGTCTCAAAAAATTAAAGAAATTCGCCAACCTCCCTCTCATTGGAAGCAATAAGCATACAGCTTTCCCATCAACCTGAACAATGAAATTAAAGGTAAAATCCAGAATGCCTTCAAGCCAAAGCTACCTTGACAATGGACATGCTGAATTCCATACTTCAATCGACAGGAGGAGCTCTATAATATGCCGGGACAGTTGCAGGAAAGAACATTTGCCTGACTCCTTCAGCTTTAATGATGGGAAAAATGATACCCGAAGCACCCTGGAAAAAGAGTATTCATAAGAGTTATTCCCGATATAGAGGAAGTCAATTTTTATTTATTTAATTATTTTTGCTTTTCCTGAAAAGACTATCTGTATGTCTGATGATGGCTGGTGTAGTAAAGAAGTTTGATGACACTGGAGATAATCAATAATTAAATAACTGGATTGAACACTAAAAACCATAGTTTTTATACTGAAGCATCTTCAGTATGGTCCCAAAAAGTGGTGACGCAGGCCAGAATGAATGTTATAAATGGGAACAGAGATTATAAGAAAAGTAAAAGAAAAAGATAGCCAACATACCAAAATTAATCTAGCTCCTATCCACAGGCGTTTAGGGGAAGGAAACGGGAGCAAGAGACGACCAACACCATATATAGCCACAGCAAAGAAATGGACTACCAAATTCAATGGGCGAGGGTTTAGACCAGAGAGTAGAGCCACGGGTCCTGCCAAACACACACCCCCAAGGCTCAAATAATCAAAACATGCTTTGCGCATTTCCTTCCTTGCTTGATCAGGAGATGCACAAAACACCTTGTACAGGGCTCCAGCCAAAGAATTTATCGTTGATGCCACAGGCTGCAAAAAAAATAAATAAATAAAAATCAGAGCATATCATACACGAAGTCAACAAATAGTGAAAAATAACGTCCATGAAGTGAAATAGAGCATGAAAATTTCAGTAGTTATTCAAAACAATATTACAGAGAAATAAATCTAAGATTTTCAACTTTTCTTTTCCCCCTTGTAAGATTACAACTCCTTTTCAAATTTCCCTAAATCAGGTTTTTGTCAAACAACTGAAATAAATCAGTTCATATCCAAGCCTTCGAATTTTTTATGTTAGAGTAGCACCAAAGGCAAGAATTTGAGTCTTACCTTTCTTTAGGTGTAAAAGGATTCAAGATATCTGCACAATGAAGCTGAATCATTCAGATCCTGCAGAGGCTTAAGGAGATCCCGTAGAACAACAATATCAGAGAGGGCCACAGTCATTCCTCCACCAGTTAAAGGATGGTGCATGTTGAAAGCGTCACCCATTAATAGTGCTCCAGGTGTAGGGTAGGGATCAGCTGGCATACTTCTATTGGGCATTGTTCTAATATTTCCTTTATCAATTGCAGCTATAAATGCATCATGCAGCTCAGTTGGAACCTGAAACAAACGGTAGATCGATTCATCCAAGGTAATAGTTGGGTATGTTCTTGTTAAGATCGTTTGAAAGAGTAAATGAGAAGCAAAAAGTTGAAAGGTACCAACAGCAACAGTGCACTTATATATGTCAAAAATCTTAATCGTATAGCGAAAGCATTACATACCTGGGGTGCCACTGCGGTCTTCAAATAGTTGGCCATTTCACCATTAGCAATAGAAGGGACCTTTTGTCCGGGTACATCAACCAAACAACGAACCTCCGTGCTACTTATTTGATAAAATAAGATGGGTGAGGGATCTGCTAAAACAACATGCCCATGATTTGGAAATGGCAGCATACAGTTCTCCAAGATCAAGCCAACGAAGCAAGAGGGCACATCTACCTGTAAGATAAGAATGACAGAGGATTATCTCAAGGCATAGTACACTGAGGTATTTGACTAATGGGTAAACATAAGCAAAGGGGCATATAATTTGATTGGCTACATCACCAAGGAATATAAGAAAATGTTCAGTAAATTAGTGAAACAGGAGAAGCATAATAATTAACCACGTATAACTTGCAGAAGTTTTACCTTAGGGTTGCATAGAGAGCGGCGCAAATTTGAGAAGCATCCAGCACAAACAATTGTAAGAGGAGCATATGCTTTAAGTTCCTGACCAGTCTTAGTTTTGTACTGAACCCCCTTAATGGTTCCATTTTCTTCAAGTAGGGATGTTACAGTTCCTTGCCCTAGCTGTACACTGGATGGAAAATCAAACATAAAATGATGGAATGGAATCAATAACTAAGTAATGAAATACCACAAAATATAGGACATCGACTGCAGTGGTTAAAATTTAGCAATCGGTAAACACTATAAGTCATGAATACACAAGGAGCATAAGAGAATAAGTTACTTTGTATCAGACTAGGCACAAACAATTGTCAACAAATAAATACAAATTACGCTTGAATTTCTGGATAGTCTAAGAAAACAAAAGTAGAAATAACATTCAGGAAATAATGTATTTTGCTAATTTGTAGGGGTACTTCAAGGGCGGAGCTAGGATTTTATTTTGGGGGTTGCCAACTTGGAACAAACCTATTGGCACAATTGTTATATAAATACTATATTTTTAAAAGTTCTTTTGCACATTTTTTTAACTTCAAGTATGAGATATATAGTAGGATGCAGGACTAAATTTCTATATAAAAATAAAATTAGCTTTCATTCTGCCTCAGTAAAATATGGCTAAAACTAAAACTTTTTTTTGTATAAGTACTCCAAATGTGTAAAAAAAAAAAACACTTTAAAAGGGGTCGAATCCTATACAACAAGCTTATACAAAACTTAATATCTTAATCTATAAAACTTAATGTTTATTTACCTACAAGCATATACAAGTTGTCCAAATGACAAAAAATACTATAAATTAATTATTTCTTATTACATCAGTCATCTATTAAAGTAGAAATCAACGTTTTTTCAAATAACTTTTTTATGTGTATTTGGTGGGACTTGTTAGATGGTGTACATTAAAAACTCACATACTGTTGATTTAGAAGCCCACATAATATTCTTTTTATTGGGTTACGATGTACATGAAAAAAATGAATAGAATCTATAGTTCACTAAAGAAAAATTTTATAGTTTGTTGGATTAGAGATTTAGGTTTTAAATTGTGGGGGTGCCAGTAAAATAAATTTTTGCAGAAACTTCACACATTTACACTATATATAGGAGGGTTGTACAAAAGCCAAGGGGTGCCATGGCACCCCAGCCCTAAGTGTGGCTCCGCCCCTGGGGTACTTTGAACAATACTTGAAAGTGATGAAGCTGTACATTTTGTTTGAAATAAGAGAAACAAAAAAATAATAATAATACGGCCATGTATAGGTAAATAGCATGTGTAGCATTCCTCTCTAAAAATTAACATAATTTGGAATTCTTCGGGACTCAGGAAAGTAGATTAGTTATTACAATATTAATTTCCAATGTGCACAATTTCAGACAAAATTAAGTTCAGATTCCCAAAATTCATGTAGAAGGGGTGTTGGAGGATCTCAAACCTAACTCAAAGAATTCAACAGCAGTTCCTTAGGTTTTACTTAAAGCAAGGCAACTTGCAGAGTTCAATCAATTTATAAATCAAATAAAGAACAATGGGCAAGAAAGTATACTTTGGAAGAGTAGCAGCTTTTTCTCTCATCCTCTGGATGAACCGCCCATTGTGGATGCTTCTCCCAGCCACATCCGAATGAAACTTTTCCAAGGGATAAGACAATCTAGCATTTCTCCCATCTTTGAAAAGAGCATATCCAAGCACCCTCTGGGCATCTATTTTCTCCACACAGTCTGCAGTCCAAGTGCATATATTTTAGCTTTCACAACCAAAACAAACCATGCAAGAAGCAACCCAGCAGGACCCATAGCCAACTAGTGGATCCAGGGTGGACCTAAAAATTTTGTTGAGGCTGGGCCAAAGTAAAAAATTTTGAGTTTTAGGGGATGAAATACACTATTTCTAATCATAATAACTCAAAATTTTATAGGTTGTAAATCGAATTTCCAAAACTCAGGGTCCCAAAATGTCATCGACTCATAGAAAGCTATTACAAAATAAAAGCCATATCATTAATGGTAAGTTCATTCATACCTTCAAGGCCCAATTCGATTAGCTTCAGGTATCCTCCTGGCTGTAACAGTTCACCAACAATTCTGTCAGGCTCTGTCAAATCTCTTTCAATTACATGAACTCGCCTCCCATCCTGCAACAAATACCACAAATAAGTTCCCGTGAATTAAATTTCTCTTGGAATTTTCTTTTCCTCGTATGTTTCGTTTTTTCAAATGAATAATCTTTGCAAGGAAACAAACTGTAAGAGAAGGTAGACAAAAAAAAAAAAAAAAAAAAGGACAGACGATCTCACCTTGCCGAGAGTGTGAGCGAGGGCAGCACCGGCGACGCCGGCTCCGACGATGATGACGTCGGACTCGGATCCACCTTCGGGACGGACCTCGCTATGGGTGGGGCTCCGGACGCAATCATTTCCAATGTCATCAACAAAGGCACTGCCCGCTTTGCGGTTGGCCTTCGTGGTCGCGTTCCGGTGCAAAATGCAGAGAAGAACAAACCCTAGCAGAGAGGCAAAGAAAGTCCCGACGACGTAATTGTCCACCATTATCGTCATCCTTTTCGAATTGGTTAACCAATGCCAAGACCCAGAAGAAGAGACCTCGCCTTCTCTCTCTACCCCTCTGCTACAAATGTTGGTGCTTCTTTTTCTTCTTCTTCTTTTTCTCCCCTTCCCTAGCTCCGGCGCTAGTTCTGGTTTGGGAATGTGTTTCTGTTGTTGTCGCTGTGAAAGTTGGAGGAGGACGAGAGAGAATGTAGGAGGGAAGGGCCCTTTATAGGAAAAAGCATTGGGGGTTTGGTTCTTCTTCCTTCTTGGTGTTGTCGGAGGCGAGTGGTGACAAATACTACAACGTTGTAGTCCGGGTGGGTGGGTGACCCAGGACCGGGTGGCGAGGCGGGTTGCATCATTTAATTGACCTGGTTCTTGTCTTTTGGGTACATGGCTAGAGTCTTATTCTAAATTTCTTTAACTTCCAAGGCTATAGTCTGATAGTGAGCATGGATAACATCAAATCAAAATGTTGGATAATCTCAATTTTTTTAAATTGAAAAAATAGAAATATAAATTGAAAATGACAAAACTACTGAAAATTAATTTTTTACCATTTGGTGCTATGCTCACATGCATTTAGACACAATTTCTTTGGATTGGTCTTACTATGCATAAGCTTTTTCTTACTTTTGTTAGATAAAGTTGTTCGGATCATTTTATATACACCTTAATTAATCTCTTACTTGGGTCATGACTTTGGCCTGAATAATAACTAATTTCACATGTTCAACTGAATTTGGCATTATGTGACATGAAAAATACTGGAGAACCACAAACCTGTGGCAACTGGACCAGCTTAACCATTAATATGCCAATAATGATACAAGTTGCCAATAATTACCTAATTTTTTTATTTTACCTTAACGAGGAGTATTCGTGTTCATTCGACAATAGAATACCACCAAAGAAATTTGGTAGCGAGATTAATTTAGCTTTTGTAAAGAACAACCACCCAACAACTATTAGCACCATATAGGTTGGACTAATAAATATAGATGTCACAGTTTAACCCAGTTAGATATTAATTATGTCACATTAGGCGAGGATGGGGTTGTGACATACGCACCCGCTATGCCGCATTCATATCGTGATCGCACACTTGCATGTCGGTTACCATACTTGCGAACGATACCTTAACACCTAATCGAAAAAGTGAATGCAGCAGAATATAATAACAGTAAGAAAGAAATATAATAAACGCCCCAACATACATAAAGGAAACCACAAATCATCAATACATGACTAATTGAAAAACAATCAACAATCCTCCAAATGCTCTACTATCGTACCATGTTAATAAAAAAATATTACATCAAGACTCAACGTCCCATTTAAAACACAACTGAGAAACTGAAAGTATGACAACGAAACTCTTCCAAGCCCCAAGACTTGACATCCTGACACCGACATAAATGCCATCACGGCAAGGACCAAGACTACAGTGAACTAAACCGCCATCTCCACGTTACCTGTCAAAATAGTCTGTGTGGGTGTGAGCTAAAAGTCAACGTGCTCACAATAGATAATCAAACTCATAAATAATGATAAATACAATCACAGAATCAGTCATCAATGAATAATCTATCACCCAATGATATATACTCATCTATAAAATACCAACATCAATAATATGTAAACATCCTCTCATCACTACTAACAATGTAATATACTTCATGCGATGCAATGTCTCTTGTGATACAATGCATGAAACACCCACATGTGCGCACGATTTAGATAACGTTGGCCCAATATATCGATGACGCGTTATCAAGAAATGCCCACCGTGACACCCTAAGCTAGTCCACCGTGACTAAGCCTTGGTTAACCCCACATCGGTTAACTCTCTCCAGTGCAATGTAAGACATACAATATGATGGAATACAATGTCACCTCCACCTCTTATACAACCTCATCAATATCACTGCATATATATAACCTCATCATTATCACCACATATATATAACCTCATCAATAGTATGTTATATACATAATGATCAAGCAACTCTATATGAATAAGACTGTCACAATCAATACCAACGTGCATAATAAGACAAACAATATACCAATATAGATAGTAAGGCATCCAAGTCAATATCAATAAGATCATCATAAATCGCATAATCCCACAATTAACACCAATATAAATAGTATTCCAAATCATATATTCATTCAATATAAATAAGATTATCTCAATTCCCACAATCAACACCAACAATACAAGCATCTCACAATCAACACATAATATTATAAACAATAAATTCATTCACTATGACTATAAATATCCTAGATCCCACAATTACCACTAATATAGATAATATTACACACAATATATTCATTCGATATGAATATGAATATCTTAGATCCCACAATTAACACCAATAATACAAGCAATATATTTACTTTTATATGAATAAGATTATCCCATGATCTCACAATCAACACATAATATTACAACTAAGTTTGTGTCAAGAGGGTGCGCGCGAAATGAATTCGATGAGGGCATCGATACCCCTTGAATGGATGTCAAATACGTCCTAGATTCCTACATGTTGCCAACAGATTAGCAATATGGTATGGGGCACTTACTCAGAGGAGTTGTGCTTGCTTAATGTGGTGGAAAACTGTTTTGCTTAGCCCAGGGGAGTCTGGGCAAACCCACGATCATTCCTTGAATGATATTGACGGATCTTGTCCTCCGTTAGGTCCTACCACCACAACCGTGTTAGTTTAAGAACTCCAGCAATCATAAACAATATAATGTATACATAACCTCACTTAAACTCCCAATGAAATGCTGGAGCTGAAAAATACCAAAGTACACTAAGTCCTCTAATCTACCACAACTGACACAGGCTTCATAATCTGGACATAACTTCGTGAGCTTATACCCAAAAATTCTAAAACTTTAGAAATACAAAATACGCACATCAAAGAGTATTCAGACCAAATTTTACATTTTTTGATGCCTAAGTATTTATTTGGTATTTTCTAAAACAGGGCAGTGCTGCTGAATTTAAGTTTCTACAGCAGATGGTTCTCATTTGAGAAGTCTGAAACCTAAGTAACCGATATCTCCTTGACCTAAAATTTGGTATACAATCTCATCCATAGATCCAGAAAATACAATAAAAATTTCATAATTTTTTGGCTACTCTAACTTGGTCGAATGCTCTGTCAAACCAGAGGTTACAGATCTGGGCAGATCTAGGCATCAGACTTCTACAGTGGCAGCTTAACTTTGAAAATCACCATAATTAGAATATAAAACATTTTTGGCTAAAAACAAAGGCCAAATTTTCCTAAGATCTCAAAGTTCAAGTGTGTAAAACTTCAGCTACAGATCAAATTGTTAAAGAGACCAAACAACCTCCGAAAGTAGCTGTTTTTGTAGATTTTCGTAGCATAAATCTTCTAACTTTAGACAGAGATTTCTCTCTCAATTCTTAACCAAATCAGACCTAACGCGCACGTCTAGTTGCCCATGGCTACTATTACATTATGTTTCGAGAGGGACCTCGATACAACGATTGCTTGATTTTGCGTCTAAATCGAGTAATTTTCCAAGATATTTCTACCTATAGCCTGATCTACAGCAAGGGAAGAATTTTCATACCTAAAATCAGCCTCTTCTTGCGCTGCAGCAACTCCTCTCTATTTCTCTTTGCAATTCTCTCTCTATATCTCTCTCCTTCCCTCTCTATCTCTATATTTCTTTCTCCCTTTCTCTCTTCTGTCTCTCTCTTTTCTTTTTCTTTTTGGCTATTGCATATTCCACTTGAGTCTCACACATGGAAGAATTCTATGCATGAAAGACTTATGCTTGACACCTCACTCCACCATTTACCCAATTTAACTCTTTACAAGTTTTAATCCTAACAATACTAGATGTTTCTAATTTCATCACACATTGTAATTCATATATACCACTAATAGATGTAGTATATGTCCACTATACTTGCCAACATATCACATATAAGCCTAAAACACCAAGCACTCACATAATTTTACATCCTACCTAACCATGCAAAACTATAATTAATTACTGATGAATTAAAAGTTGGGGTCTCACAATAGATGTGACACCTTCCTAGGCAGATTTTTCGATAGCCACCAAGCTTGAAATAACGCGGTTAGAATATATGGTTTTCTTATAAGTTTAGTTTCTTATTATCTATTTCTTGTTCACCATCACTCCTCTTTAACATACATGTAAAGACTTTCTCTTAATATAATAGACTATCTTACTACTTCAATATAATGCATTATGATACTGATATTCTGTTCTAGGGTTTTTCTCTCTCCTTCTCTCTCTTGTTATTCTAACTTGGTATTAGAGTCACCGATCTGTGGCCTCTTGTAAAAGTAACCACACCAGGCTTCCATAAGCAATTCAGGCTTTCAATCAATAAATCCTTCATCCATCTTAGTGCGCCTTCACGCTCGAATTTCTGGCTCCCCACTAATGAGCTCTTCATCCATATCAGTACGTGTCTATCACGAGCGCCAAATTATAGCTCCTAATTAACAAGTCCCTCAGTCATCAGTTTTATTGAAAATAACCTTACTTTGCCACATGTCCGCACACGTCATAGTTCTTCTCCACATGCTTCACATGTCTAAGTACTGAGCCTCTCTGGATCATCATGGCTCCTCTCTCGCTTTAAAAGTTCTCTTAGCCTATTAAGTTGTTCGTGGCATTGTTTGTTGTTTTCATGACATCGTTTTTCAAACTCAAGTTAATATCTTACCTACTTGAGTTTGAGGAGAGATGTTAGAATATATAGTTTCGAATAAGGGAGGGTGTGGGTGAAGTCTCACATCGTCTGGATACGAAGGCATGTACCTCCATATATGCCCTTGGACAACCCTCACATTGCAAGCTGATTTTCAGGATTGAGTTAGGCCAATGAGTTCTTCAACATGATATTAGAGCTGGGTTCCAAATGACATTCTCATCTTGGAATCACTCAGCTCACGGTCTTGCCTCACATCTTCTCTTAGCCTTCTCCTCTCTCTTATTATTCTAACAAATGCTTTTCTTTCCATGATGCTCGAGGTTGGACCATAACATTTTTACACACTTCAATTATATGAATATACACATAGTTGTAACATACATATACATATAAGGATGGTAACGGAATGAGTTTGGGTAGAGGAACCCCTAACTGATCCTGTCATGCCAAGGTAACTCCTCCCCCCACTAGCCCCACTTAACCCCTCCCCACGCCCATAGCGCCCTACGCCCGCTTCTTTAACATTAATAAATTTTTTAAAATACATTATAGACAAATTAAAGGATAAAATCACAAAAATTATATTATAATAAAATATGTACACATAAAAAATATATATATGAATAAATAGGGCGAGTTCGTGTTGAGGTGGGTTATTGCACCTTGTTTCCAAACTGACTCCGCTCTTTCCTGCCTCGATTAGTATAACCCATATCCATCTCACTAGGAGCAGACCCAAGATATAAGGTTATTTCCTCATCCCTCTATATATGTATACACTTTTTTTGTACTATAGGAATGTTCAGGGTTTCGACTGACTACTCTCACGGGATCCTGAGAGGTGGCAACCTTAAAAATCTTTCAAATAACGCACCTGGGCATGGACAACTTTTACCACAGCCACTGATCCAAGTTGGATCTTATTCTTTTTCCTTCCATATTCAATGTATAAGGTAACAAATTATGATGAATAAATAAAATATATACAATTTTATAGCAACGGTTGAACCGGTTGGATCACCGATTGAATTAAACAAATCGTAAACCAACCTTGTCACTGGTTTGAGATCTCGGTTTTGATAACTATGCTTGTTGTTCTATATTTTGTAGTTCCTGTTAGGGACTGCGAAATTTCCTACGACCTGGCTATAGTGCATACGCATTCTACTAAAAATTCTGATCTGATTAGCATAGCCTAAACTACGTGATTAGAATCATACCTTCGACATCTCTCTGGTTTGATCCTGAATAACAAATATCAGCAACAAGCACGAAACAACTGCTTGAACTCAACTTTCGGACTTCTGTTGTATTCCTCATATAAGTCTTGTTCTACAGAAAGTGCGCTCGCCGCTGCTAGGGTTTCTCTTCCTCACAAAAACGTGTATCTCTAGATTATGAGCAAAAAGGTAACCCTAGCAGCTCTTAGAGCGCGTGTAAATATAGGCTACAACAGGGACCATAGGATTAGTATAATTAGGATTTCCTACGCAAATAAGAATTCCTAATCCAACCAGGATTAATCCTTATTTACGTAAATTATAATTTATACCACTAACGAATTATAATTGCACTCCCTGTTATACTAGAAATTATATTTTGAGCTTCATATTATTAAACACTTATTTATCTCCCCACGTTAAGATTACAGATACCCGTCTATTAAATTAAATTACTGACAATTAAATTTAATAGACTTATTTAATTCTTTGAGACCTTCCACTTAACTTATTGGATATGTCGGATTCATAATCCACCTGCAAGGTTTGATATAATCAAAACTTATAAGCTTTCTCAATGGGGTATCATCAATCCCTATACCGGGACTTGGATTCCACCAATAATTAATATTCATCATACACGTAATGCTCTTGTTCAACTCACTGAGTTTATTGACCCACAAAGAATCTCACTCTTCTGCGAGTTAAAACAATAAACACTACATGCACGTGTCTATTTATTATATTAGGATTAAAAGTATAAGTACTTATAATAATCATGAGGTATTAATTGTTTTATATAGTCAGTATAAAAACAATTACCTCAACATGGTCCTATTCAATACACACAAAGTGTACTAGTGCAAAGAGTTTGAACTATACAGTTTTTCATAGTCAAAACAGATCTATTAAAACCTTGTATTACAGTCCTACTGATGGTGTATCCATTTCCATCTAAGACTGTGAACGATAAGCTTATATTCTATAAGAACCGATTATCTGATCTTTCGTGTGTAAGCCGTACTCTACAAACCAAATCATCTATTTTATAGAATAAGAAACACGCGTGCATAATTATTAAATAAATAACGCAATGCAAACATTGCTCACACAAATTATCATCAAAATAAAATAACTAATTTATTAATAAATACTAAAATCATTACACAAAATGTGTCTCTTGTATTAGTATAAATTTTTCCACATACCACATGCGCATGCTACTAAGAAAATATTATGATGTTTAGTTTGCCTTGCGGTTTGCATGGTAAGAGTACTTCACCCCTTTGGCTACATAGGCTTGAAGAAAAAGAATGAAAAGCTGAACACATATAAGCTATTCAACATAAGTGCATGATAAATTAAAAAAAAAACAAAATTAATTGTTGATTTTGAGTCCACGAAGCACAACGCCACGACAAGCAGAAGCCTGTTTGATGGAGCTGGACATATATAAGCTTCATATTAAAGGTAAACATAATTTGATTATTGAAGTCAAATGAAGAAGAGGAAATCGAATCAGGGAATTAACTTAAGAGGGTCGAATACAAAAGAAACTTAGCCTGCATTAAGATCATATATTTGCTCTAATCTCTCTATGATCTGACAGTTATCGAGCCACCCGATCTTTACTAACCTTTTTTGCTTATGCATGCAAAGCTGTCTTTTATCGTATTTGTTAGCTGGCTGGTAAAAGAGAGCATTCCACATTGGAGTGAGCTATTTCTGAAAACTGCCGAGGAGTCGCACTGCATCATCAAATAGCAGTTTATGAGCTAGATAGCTTAAGACATATTACTGGGCCTATTTCCTACCAGAATAAACGTTTTGGGATAATTTGTGATTAAACATATGGTTTCAGACCTCTTTGGTTCTACAAGGCCTTGGGTTCAAGTCTTGTCTTTGCTATTTATTCCCCCTTATGTTTCTTATTTACGTTCTGTGTGCTGGGACATCAAATGTTCATTTATTTCGCTCTCTATAAATAGTGTCGGACTAATATATATTTTAAGCCTATTCTCTCTCTCTCTCTCTCTCTCTCTCTCTCTCTGTGTGCACGCCAAGTTGTCAAATTAATCAATAACCAAAAGGTTCTTTTCAGATTGTGTGAAATTCATTAGCGTAAAATATTTTTATGTCATTAATTTCCGAAAAGAAAAACCGTTTGATATTGTCTTTGTGGATTTGGGTTGGCAAGTAGCCGAAGTAACTTAGGAAAGGAACAAAACTAATATATGATGGTCCCCAAGTCCCTCGTAATGTCACTCAAGTAGATTTAAGTCCCTGTGCTCATCACTCAGCCAAGACTTTAGGTTGTATGTTGTGGATTTTGCTCCTTGGTGCCAAAAAGCCAGCAGATTGAGAAAACATGATCAGGGACAGCGGCCCATCCACAATAAGAAAGCCTTTCAATTATTTTTCACCTATTTTAAGAATAGAAACCTGACAAAGGGGAAAGTGATTTTCAATTTTTAGCTCCTACCTAGCTAGAAGTCAGTCACTGAAAATGTCATTATAAAATCTGTACAAAAAGTTTGATGTCGTACCAACCCACATGCAAGTTTGCAATCACTGGGACGCTTACCATTTTCATTAAATAGGCAGAAATTTATCATTGCAATCAATTCAAAAAATGCTACACGATTAGTTGTGACTTTTGAGTCATAACTGTTTGTTGATATTTCTTTTGTCTACATATATAATCCAATAGTGGAGTGGACTTTAATTTCAGATCAGCATGTCAATAGTACAGGTGAAATACTGTATATATGTACTACATATACACATAAAGCAATGCACGCTACCAACCTTTCTTTGTTCAACTTCCTAACATAGAAATTAGACTTCAAAAGGGGTAATAGTATATCTATAGTCGATGTCTATACCTATCTTTGTAGGTATATGAGTATACAACTGTATGATACCAAGCGATGAACAACAAAAACTTCGATTGTAATTGTACTAAGAAAAGTTTTAGCCCACCCACAAACACCACCCACAACAGAGGGAACTTTTGCCTTAACATCGGCTGTAATATTTAGAGCCATCGTAAAAGGAAAGGGCATTTATCACTAAAAAAATATTAATGGCTACAAAATTGAGATTAACTATTCACCATGCTATTAAATAACAAATAGCAAGGTAAATTCATTATACAGATTGCTTCTTTTTGTTTCTGTGGCTGTCATCCTTCTCCTTTCCCTTCCTTTTCATCCCGCCCTTAAATGCTCTCTTCGGTGCCTGAGGAAAAAGAAAAGGCCAAGTCATAAGCAATCTTAACCTCCCAATCAGCAATTTGTCAATCAGCATGTTGCTGAATCATGTAAAGATGGGTAAACATTAGCTGTTCCACTAATAAATGAGGATTTACAAAATCTTCCATTGAAAGTCCATTTTTGTCGGAGGTCTCTTAAAATTATGTTCTACAGGACATATGTACATCCTGGCACACATATATGCATATATATGTTTAGCTGGTTTATTCTTTGTACCGATATTCAATCCTGAAACAGAGGAAGTATTAAGACAATTAGCTTCTACTGGAAATGTGCCCTCAGATGTTTTACTTGTTTTTTCTGGTGAAGAAAATTTCTCCTGAAGCTATTCGCATACAAAAAAAGGAACTGAAAAAGAGAAAATTATGAATAACAAGTCACCATACCTCAGCAGAGAAACTTTTAAGAGGGTCTTTATTTTTCCTGAATTTCCCCTTCAATCCCTTACGGCGAGCAGAGTTGGCATTTCCCATGGCAGCTCTGGCAAGCTTGACAATCTTGCTTGCTTCCTGTGTGGTTGGGTCCAATAGGTACTCGGGCACGTCGCGTAGGTGAGGAGCAGGGGCCTTCTTGCTCAGGAGCTTGTCATGTTTCAGGAGATCTGTCCAAATATAAGTTCAACATCCTAATCTCCAATCTTTACATAATATCTATACAAAAACAAGTAAACATAATATCCTGATATCCAATCATTACCTAATTCCTTTGGATTATCTTGAAAATGAGCTTTCAACCTGAATAGATTAACAGTCAGTCAGCCACATGCCAACAGAAGTGGTAGGAGAGGTCACAATGCCATATGATGCCAATTGGAAAGGGGTGAATTCAATGCTCTCTCACTCAACTGTCTCTGTATGTATCCGGTAGCTAGGTTGGAATTTCGACAATGGTCCTAAGGTCAGACTGGGCTGTGTCAAGGATTTCAAAACAATACAATATGACATGCACATAAACTCACTTTTCAGAATTTAGAATTTCATTCCTCAGATCCTGAGCCCGTGATTCTCTCACAGCAATTTTTGTCACGCTCCTTGCAACATCCTGTGAAGATTTCAGAGAAAGAAATTCACTGTCAGATATTATGATGACCAGCAACCTTCACCAGTATTCAAGGGTATGCATCGCACCAAAATATTGACATCATTTAAAAAAATTAAATTGAGTAAAGTCAACCATGTCATTTCTTGAAATCTATAAAATGGTATTCAGAAATCAACTCATTCTAAATGGAAGTGAGAAATAAAATTGAAGGATTTATTTACAAAGGATGTCCAGACACCCACTAAAAAATTCCCCTTTTTCCCTTCTTAACCCCCATGTAACACTTAATATGGTATGTACCAACATCCATTTAAGAATAAAACCAGTTCTATCGAAAATCTTGTTCAAACGCGCTGGTGTTGACATATCCTGGATGCAGTCTTGGTGGCTATAAGTGGATAAATAGATGAATAATATTCTTTAGGTTTGCAAATTAGACATAGATTAGGTCCTGTAATAAAGGATGTTTCTGTGGCAGAGTATATGACTAAGCTGGATCAAGGGTGCTTGGTGATATTGCCTCGTTAGGGCAACGCAGGAGTGACGTTTGGTAGATGGTGATGCTCTTTCTAATTTGCTGTATAGGGCTTTCATTTCAAATGGTAGAAAGGAAATTTGAAAGGGAAGGCTTCTAAAAGTGGTGCCATGATGCTATCAGGGTGAGGTAGTACCTATAATAGAACTATGTGGAGTAAGTGCTCCTTGTTTCCTTGGAAAGGAAAATGTGGACAGCTTAATCAAAGAAAATCCTAACAAATATTTGATCAGCAGAAATACAATTTTTTCTAACTAGTGTTTCATGCATTGAACAACGTAGGAAACTTTATACCATTAATAGCCAAGGATAAGAAGAGCTTGTGTGTATCCTTATTTGGTGTGCACGGAGATGATGCCTATCTAAGCGATGCAGGGCCTGCTGGGATGGTGGCTGTCCAAAAAGGGGAATGAAATCTGTGTTGAAAGAAGCATTTGCTCTGCCTTTTTGGTGGACATAGAAAGTTAGAAATAGGGGTTCTTCAAGGTCATTACAGCAGATGATTTTGAGCTACTTGTTCACTTTGGGGGTTAGGTGGGGTGTGAGTGTGTGTGTGTGTGTTGTTGTGGTGGGGGGTTGGTTTGGTTTGGAGGAGATCATTTTTTAACAACGCCCACGTTGATTTTTTTGAGTGATATTCGTTGTAGTCTGGGGGCTTAGGCATGTTTGGCAACTACTCTTTTCATTCTTGCTTCGGTGTGCACAACCTTGTATAACTCATTCTGTATTTGAGTTGCACCCTCTTTGGCACTTACTTCATGTTCATCAAAGAATATACATAATATACATGTCAAATGAAAAGAGAACTCATTTGATTCTTCTACGCAAAATGAAAATAAAGGGCATTACCCAGAGCTCATTCCTTAAAATCGAGGGTGCTGTAAATTGGACTAACATGGCTGCCCTTGGACTCTTGGCAGCTGAAGCTTCTACCACTTTACCAAGTAATGGCCCCTAGAAACTAAAAAATCATTCCATTTACAAATGAACCCCTCCTAATTCCAATCTACTTGTTTCAAAAAGCAAGCACTTAACATTATAGGCACATCTTTAATAAACAATTTATAGTTGGTTGGTGTGAATACATACAAATACCAACCTAATATGAAATCTCAGCAAACATCAACCACACTGCCTAATCTATTTATATCCTCTCCACGAAGAAAGGGCAAGCTTATCCCAACTAGTATTATTCCTGCTAATTGGGATTGGCTACAGCGTACAAAATCTTGCTTTCCAATCCATGTATAAAGGACATACTTCCTTTTTTTTTTCCCTTCTCTCTTTTTTTTTTCTTTCTTTTCAAATAATTATTTTGGGCCAGAATGCAAAAATAGAAATTTAAAGCATTTGTAATGCATGCATGTTTATTATGAGCATTAGTGCATGTCACAGAAACTCTTTAATGAAATGGTATTGTGAAACGCTTACCTCAGCTCTATATCGCAAGGACTCCACTGCATTTTTTGTAAGTAAAGGAAATGGAGCAATAAAATTTGAGTCCTCATTTTTGTTTTCACCCAAAACAGATTTAATTTCTTCAAAAATTTCCATCTGTTCTGGAGAAACCTGTTGACAGAACAAGCAACAAAACAAACTAATAAATCTGGAAAACCATCTTAGAAAAAACAAAAAAAAAAAAGATTTTGATTTTATCAAGATACATCTAGAATAATTTACATAGTACGAAAGATAAAGAGGCAACAAGGAGAAACTACAAACCAAATCATATAACCACAAGACTCAAATTCTCACACATTCTCAAGAATGATACTTCTCCAGCAAATATTGCAATTTCATAGGTATTATATTTTAGGGGTAAATACACTTTACCTCCCTAGGGTTTGCCCAAAAAACACATAACCCCCCTCTGTTTTCAAAGTGAACAAAGAACCCCCTTGTGGTTTGGAGCAAAATAAAAATGGACAGATTGTCAAGGTTTCGATGAAAAGACAAAAATGCCCCACTATTTCGAAACTAATCAACAAAAATATCTCACAATCAAACCAAACAATAGATTAAGCCATTGCAGTTATATACATATATATGTGTGTGTATGTATGGATATATGTATATATATACAACTACAATTCTCTGTACAATTCCCCTTCAATGGCCAAAATCAACTCCTCCACAGTCAGGGTAGCACCTTCTCTTCCCTCACAGTCAGCGTAGCACCTTCTCTTCCCTCACCTCTTGCCAAACTCTCTTTTATCGGCAAACCCACTACTCTCTCGCCTTCACCAAACAACCACCCCTCTCTCTCTCTTTCTCTCTCTAAAACAGTAGACTCATTTCTTTTTTTATCACTAGTTATTTTTTTTTCCTCTCATTCACTCTCTTTCCATTGCATTTCTCCCCCTACAGAGAAGCCACCTTCTTCCTCATGTGTTGTAGCCCAGAACTTCAGAGTGTTCGGTTCCCAAAAATTTCAGAATTAGCAGCCCAAAATTTCCAGAGTGTTAGGTTTCCAAAATTTGCAGAAATCACTCAAAAACATGTACCCAGATCATGAACCACATCAAAAGCAAAGCTGACATTTGATCTTGTTTAGCTTAATTCGTTATTGCTTTAATGATGGTTCTTTGCAATGAGAAGGAAGGAAAAGTGAGACTGGTGTATGGGAAGGTGTGTGAGAAGAGAGAGTGTTGCTCTATGGGGCCCCTAATGGCCTTAGAAGGGTATAACCGTCCTTTTACATGTGAATTTGGAAGGGATTTCTTCCTTCAGTTGCAGGCTGAGCAATTGAGCCAGACATGCAGTTAAATGTCACGTTTTCCATCCATTTTGCACTTTACTCCAAACCGTAAGGGGGTTAAGTGTTCACTTTTAAAATACAAGGGAATTATGTGTTTTGGGGTCAAACCCCAGGGAGGTAAAGTGCATTTATCCCTATATTTTATTTATGCTATCTGATATAAGGCTAAAGGCTAAATTTTGTATCTAACACACACCAAGTAAAAGTAAATATCCCTTCAAAGTATGCACAAAAAAAGACAAAAAACAACTTTGCTTCATTGACGGGACCTACATAAATAACCAGTAATAGGACTTCTGAAACTTACTAGGGAGACAGATGCTCCAGTATTATAGGCTCTACCAGTACGTCCAATTCGATGTACATATCCTGCACCACTTTGAGGCATATCAAAATTTATAACCTGTTGCAAGAAGTGCAGGTATTGTTAAATGGCAAACAGTTGAAGACAGCAATTATTAGGTTAAATAAATAAAATATCACTACAACAGTAAACAACTTGGAGCAAGATCAGAACTTAATATCAAGCAAAAGATGCACATAGAAGCTGACAAAAATTGTTGTAATAATCATTATTAGCTTTGCAATGACAAATCAAGACTAATAGGGCATGACTAGACTTAAGTAATAAAGGGTTAGAGAAAAGCTTCTGCGAGAAATCAGTCCAACTTAGGATGATTTTTTGTTTCTGGATGGGCGGAGAAGCCAATAATAATGATTAAACTCCTGGGTATGGCAACCAACCTTCTACACATTTCAGGTTTAATTAATAATAAAGCTTGTGATTACATAATTCCACAAGGTTACCAAGTTCATTTCAAATTATACGTAAAAAAGCAAAATCACTGCAATACAACTGCAAGGAAAAATAGTGATCGTAACTCATTTGCATACCGTGTGCACATTTTTGAAGTCAATTCCTCTAACCACTCCAAATTCAGAGTCCAATTTTTGCTTGGCATGCTTTCTAGATCTTTTTCGCTCAACATGTCTCTCAGCATCAGCTTGTTCTTTCTCCTTTGCTTGGCTGTCATCAGTTGCTATCAAATAATCAAAAAGCCCAGCGTTGAATGCCTGATAGTATAAGCAACGACAAAGAATTAGAACAAAAACCTGACTTAGATTGCAAAATCAGAATGAAAAGCCTAGAGCAGCTCATACAAAGTTAATTCTTTATCAAGATTCTGAACACATAAAAAAGATTAAACTCAAATGGCATACCTCAAGGATATGTAGACGAGAATTCTGTGGCAACTCAGCATTTAAAACAGCAGACTTGATTCCGAACTGCCACAAAAAATAAATGAAAGTCCACAATATGGAAAATTTTGCACTGAAATTAATAAACAGTAGTCATGATGTTACAGTTTAACCCTCAAATATAGCATAATATACAACAGATGGTTTAGATGACTGACGTTAAACAAAACAACCTTTAGGAGCAGATGAAATAGAATTGAGGATTTGCCATTAATAACTAATGATAAATAGAGGTAAGGACAACCAAAGACAACAGATGCCATTTGGACTGAAATCATATTCAAACTAAATATATATAACAGAGAAAGAGCTCATAAACATATCAATCATACTTCAATGAGTGATCATCAAATTCTCAATGAAGGCCAGCTTCATTTCAAAATCTTTAATTCTAAATTAAGGTCATTCGACTGAAGGCCTGTGCATTCTTGATTTCTGTAGAAACATTAACATGATTGTACAAGCTTGAATTGCATAAAAATGCCTAGAGAAGTCTAACGTACCATCAAGGAATAATTCACTTCCTTCCACCTATCAAGTATCTTGGACACCTCCCATCTCATATGAGAAGCTCTCAGCTTGCCTCCCAAGGGAAGACCTAGATACCTAAGAATACACCCAGCCTGCCCAGTAAACTTATCCTTTGGAACGTTAAAAAATGCACTTATTATGATCCAATTTGGTTTTAAGACCCCTACGTTTGTTTTTCACAACAGTTAGCAATGATCATCAGACAGACTACTTTTGGTACCCGCCCTCAATAATAAACAAAAAATAATTTTCCTTTCCAAGTACATTTAGACCAAAAAATTAATTTGGGAGATCATAAAACGAAGTCAAAATACCTGTTCAAAGAAGAGTTTCAGCCTAAAACTCATGTCAATTGTATTAGTAAATATTAGAACTTTTTTCTGGACCAGCTCCAACTTCAAGAGGGCAAGGATGTAAACAAGCTTATCACGAGCACTGCATGAAATCTAAACAAATAGTAGTGAGGCAAGGAACACCAATGAAGCAGCTACCAAAAACTTACATACATGAATCATCATTGAAGAGAAAGAAAATCAAGATATTCAATGATGCAGGGCAAGCCCATAGAGGAAGTTAAATGATCCTAATCAGAAAGAAGGCCTCTAAAACAGGAAAAATTCTTTATTTAAAATCGAAAAAGAATTCGCCATAATTGGTGACTACCAAGGTAGTACCCCATGCAGGACCTAGTTATATGATCATTGAACCCCCTGTTAGTTGTCTGGAGACATTTCAAACTTAAGGCCTCAGTGGTGGCGCAGAGGGCATGCTTTGCTCTCAACATTGGTGGAAAGCTAGCATTACAACATTGGCATTTGGTCCATGTAGGCCCCAGTTTTTGGATAAGTGGAGAGGCTTTTTGCCATAGTAATTTGGGTTTTGCAAATGCAGAATTTTACGATAGAAAAGTAACACATGACATTTTGCTTAGTTCTAGGTCTAGAATCATAGTAGAAAATGTGAGAAGTATATTATGGAAATGAAAAAAGATTATGCATGTAATAAAAGATCCTTCCCATCAACAAGTGGCGGGCCTATGTGTGGGCCAAGAGGGCAACGGGCTCCCCTAAATTTTGGAAATTGTGTTTAGGCCCTATAGTTTTCGTGTATTTATGATAAGAAATAGTGTTTTGGCCCCCTTGTGTTTTTTAAATTATGTTTTTGAGTATCTTAGGATAAGAAACAGTGTACATCAATATTTCCTTAAATTTAGACTGACATAGGTTATTCAAAATATTCAATAATTTTATCAAAATATGCAACTACCAAACTTTTCATAAGGAAAGATCATGTCAAAGGACACATGCACCGGATATTGATGTAAGGAGTCTAGTATGACCTTATAACAATGAAAATTTTAAAAACAATTTAAGAAAAAAAAATAAAGCCATGCCAAAGAACACACAGTATGCTAACATGCTAATGCATCCAACAGATGAAAAAAGGAAAGTACAAGATTAGCCCTCATTAAAGTAGACAATTAGCCCACATTATGTAAGTAAAAGAAAATTCCATCACAACAGCAAATCTTGGAAGCTTAATGGAGTTTTTGCAACTAAATAAAATAATCTAGGAACATGCCCAGGGCTTCATAATTTACTAATGAGGGCATATTGATTCTTACCCAAAATTGCTGAACATTTTTAGGTATAATCTCATCCTTAACATCTCCCACTTCTGGCAACGTCAAGACATAGGGATTGTGTAGAATAAGCTTTTTGAGCTTTTCAACGTCAGCACTGCAAAATATCATAAAACCAACATAATAAATATGGATGAAACTCTTTAAGCTCTACGAAAACAGCCAAAAAGTCTCTTCCATCCAGAATATAATCTATGAATGAATGTCAAACTATCACGATTCAATTTTACCAAAACTAACAGTAAAATTTCCAAAATAAGTGAAACAAGCTCATCTCAATTTGAATTCCGAAAATTGTACTCCAATTCTAACTAATGAATAAACCAAATCCCCAATAGCCATCAAGGCATACAAAAGATGAACAAAACCCAAATCATAAATATTACAAGAATTAAAATTGCACACAATTATACCACCATTATCAAAGGAAGAACCAAAAAAGTGGCAGGAACAAAGGAAACAAAAAATACCTTGAGGTAGCAGACATAAGAAGACATTGACAACGTCTAGGGATGTGAGCTGTAAGAGCTTTGAGATCATCTTCATACCCATATGACAAAAGAAGATCTGCCTGAGGACAAATAGGATTCATCAATCTCTTAACAAAAGAATGACTCCACAAATAAAGCAATCATGCTTGAAAAAATTTAGATCAAAAGGGATAAAAGCCTTCAAATTATCTGACACCATTCAGAATAAATGATTAGTGTTTGAGACTACAATCATACCACTCCCCATAAACCGAGACATTGCTTTTTTTACCCTCATTATAGTTTAAATTTTTAATTAAAGTTCCACAGACGACCAGTCATTAGAATCTCAGGTCATACATAAGGAATTCACATACTTTTGAACTATAGTATAATTTGATAGCCAAAATTCATAAATTATCGAATTTGCACCTCATCAAGAACAAGAATTGAAAGTGAATCCTGCACAGATGTTGGGTGAAGTACACCTTTCGAGAATGACGTTTGAATGCAAGCTGGAGTGGAAACCAGAATATCAGGCGGTCCTGCCAAAGTTGTTCTCTGTGACCAAAATTTCAAACGATTAACAAAAGTGATCATCATCCATGACCTAAACTCATATCTCAATCAACAAAAATGGGAAATGAACCAACCAAGTCAGACCCGGACATGGTGCTCGTCAACTGTACAACTTTCAATTGCACTCTACATAACTCAATTAGCGACAATGTCTCTGAATAAACCTGAAAACACAAGATATATATACGAATCATGCAGATGTTTCCATAGGTAACTGTTCAAAAGCTAATAACAGTAGGAAAATTGAATTGATGTTGAGTAAAAGCACCTGCTGACACAATTCTCGTGTGGGGACGAGAATGAATGCAGTGGGAGCAAGCTTCTTTTTCGAACCAGAATCAGAAAAGAGCTTCTGAAGCAACGGAAGGACGTAAGCGAAGGTCTTCCCAGAACCAGTCTTTGCCCGGGCAACCACATCCTTACCTTCCTGTAAGCATATAAAAGAAAAATAAGTTTTCTCGGCAGCCAAACAAAACACGAATGGGCGGAAACTAGTAAGGTGAGAACTAACTAGGATGAGTGGAATTGCGACGCGCTGGATTGGGGTGGGATTGTCGATGCCTTTCTTGGTTAGGGCACGAATCAACCGAGGATCCAGCCCAAGCTCTTCGAAGGTCTGGTCTTCTTGCTGTTCCTCCTCCTCCTCCTCCTCCTCCTCCTCCTTGTGGTCTTCGTTCTCATGTGGCGCCTTGTCCGTTGCTTTAGCCATGGAATCTAGTCGACTGTCACGGGAGTTGTGAGCAGAGAGAGATATGGGGAATAGGCGCGCACGAGAACTAGGGTTTTCTTTTTTGATGCATCGGAAAAAAAATACACGAACTAGGGTTTTAGCAGTTGAAGGCAGGGGTAGAGGAACAAAAACGGGGCGGGGCGGGTTGGATTGGGTTGGGACGTTGGGTTGATTCGGATATAGCACGGTTAGCACCTAAGTCACAAGTTCGGGTGCGGGCTGGCGAGCGAAAACATGAGAACGCCAAATTTTAAAATTTATTGAATGGAGCGTTTTGGAAGATATTAATATTATATTATTTTATATTTTAATATAATTAAGTTTTATATTATTAAATATTTTTGTAATGTTAAATATTTATAAAAATTTTATACGGTAAGTTTTTGTATGTTATGAGTTTTATAACAATTATTTATATATTTATTATTTTAGTTGGACTACATTTATACAAAGAAGCAAGGTGGTGTGGTGGTAAATTTCCTCTAAAATAGCTTCTTATGATCCAGCGTGTGTCACAGCCGCGAACTCATGGCATAATCCGTAAGTTTGACTAAGAAAATCTGCAAATTTGACCGAACATGTCATCACTTAAATGGTTCAGTAGCCGCGAACTCACTAGCATAATCCGCAAAAATCTGCGAATTTAACCGAATTGCCAAACCGCGGCTGAGTCCTCGTCACCTAGTTTGGACGAACTAGGTGACTTAAGTTAGCACCCGATATCAACGGACTACAATTATACAGGAAGGTCCAACAACGAAACGCAAACAGAAACCTCCCAACTAACAACACATTTGGGCCCAAGCACATATGGCGTGTTCATTTAGTAAAAGTTCAAAAAGTCGATAAAAAAATCAGTAGCAAAATGGAAAAAAAGCCCTGGTTATTGTACATAAAGAGTTCATAGGTCAAAGTTAAAAGTTGATAAAAAATTTTACATCCCAACGAGAGTAATTAGAATACTACGTGTCTCATCTTTCTTTTAGGTTTAAGGGGTAGCCTTCCCTTATTATTGAGCAAGAAAAAATAATTTTTGTACTCCAAAGTAAACAGTATGAAAAATGCTATTGTTTCATCAAAATGATGTGATAATAAAATTGTTATAATTAAATATATAATATTTTATTTTTAAATTAAAAATTTTCGGTCACCCACATTATTATATATATAAATTCTATATGAATCTTTCGATTTAGGTGAGTAGTATTCATAATTTTGACAACTTGACTTACTTAAGTGAGATCTTTTATGCTTTAAGATATAGAGCTGAGCAAACACATATATAGGATTTGAATAATTAAAGCAACCTCATTGTATAATATATAGGTTCTTCTGTGACGTAGACAACGCAACTTTCTTTTTCATTTTCTTTCTTTCTTTATGTTTTTTGTTTTAGGTTTCTTCCTCTTTCCACACAACCAAACGAAGGTAGAGAGTAAGGGATGCATCTTCTTCAGTTTGTCATGCAATTCTATAGGGGAGAAAGAAAACGACATAACCATGAAATGGAAAATCTATAGGGGAGAAAGAAAACGACATAACCATGAAATGGAAAATCATTTAGCTGTGGACCTTTATCTCCTTAATATTCCAGTGCGTCATAATTATCATTGCCTTATCAACGGAGGTTTCAGTCAAACTACATTAATTCTTCCCAAAATTGTTCTCTCAACTTTTCCACGGGTAATGAAAACAAAATAACCGAAGAGTCCAAGTGTGAGTAGGAATTAGCACATGAAATGTAACTCTGATCAGTGGGCCTAATGGTCAAGGCTCTCTGTGGGTCTCTGCTATTTTAAGGCCTCAAATTTAAAATGTCTTAGATTGGAGTAGATATTAGGCAGGCTAACTTGGGCTTGACTGAGCTTATACTAAAAAAATTCTAATCGAGCCTAAAATTAAATTTCAAGTTGCCTAAAATAAAAATTATGATTCTTAAGCTCGTCTACTTAATTTAAAAATATATTTAATAAATATCTTTCTTCAAAAATAAAGCTAAACAACATAAAAATATATATATATATATGTATATATATATACATATAAATATAAACACAATATAAAAATGTGTTATTTTATGTATATCAGGCCGGACCGAGTTTCAAACACAATTTCTAATTCCACTGATTAAACTAATCGGGTTTAAAGAACAATCCCAAGCCCTATAAATAATGAGCAGGCTTGAGTGAGCAAAACGGACCATCGGGCTTGTATCCACTCATACTCTTAGGTGATATCAACTCTTAGGGCCACTTTTAAGTCTCTGGCTCTGTAATTATTTTATTTGTGTGGAACAGAAGATTACGGTCGTGAGATTAGTCGTGATACATGCAAGTTGACCCGAAAAACTGATCATAAAAAATAAAAAAAAAAGTAGCATATGAAATGTCAAGTACATAGAAATGCATCAAAATCAAAGAAAAATATTAATTTTAAAAAGTTAATATAAAATTTTTTTACCAAAATAGTGTGATGATATAATTTTTGTAATTTAGAGTTATTTATACAAGCTGTTTTGTTCTTTCATTCACATGAAATTATGTATAAATTGTCTAATTGTTACTCCGCATTTGAACGTTGCAAACAACATGCTTTGGTGGGCCATCCCATTATGACAATCCATGCCATTCTCGGAGAACCCATTAAGGCATGACAGGAATTAAAAGCAAGAGTTTGACTGACCCATCCTCCTTTTAACTTTCGGCGTAGAGTTTGAAACTAGTTTTTAAGCAACCATCTAAGAGAGAAAAAAAATTAAAATTAAAATTAAAATTAAAATTAAAATGTTTTTAAACAATTAACATATAAATAAAATAAAAATATATAAAAGTATAAAATTTCATTGTGTAATATGCACAAGACATATTGGTAATTAACTGGTATGAATATTTGCCTCTAATTAATTTTTTAATCTTTTTCATTCAAATAAATATATGTGATACGCACTTCAATAAAAAACAATAGAAAATAAAAAAATTTCAGGATCCTTGCATCAGATGACAGATGTATAATGGATTGTATAGCTCAAAATCCGATAAAGGTTAGTCTGCCCTTTCCTTTCATTTTCCTTGTAATATGCATTAAGCTTATTTTGGTGCATTTCCAATCATTTTGTTATTATCATTTGGCAAGTAACACACACATACAAATATATGTTTCCATATTTTCAAATTTTTTTTTAATACTTTTTTGTTTTTTTTGGGACCCAAACTTGTAGAGCATATCCTTTGCCTTTTTTATTTTTTTTTTATTTTAGTTGAAGGGATGGTGTAGGGCAAATAAGATGGACTCTCATCATGTTCAAACAAGAGAAAATAATTAACATAACAGAGTCTCAGCTGAATGACCTGTTTTTAATTGAACAGAAAATAAGATTAATTGAACAGAGCCTTGGGTATGCAACTGCTTCCTTGAGGGAGACCTTTGCCGCCCTTTGAGGTCTAACTCTGATCGAATCCGGATTAGTCAGGTCTTACGGGATTCCGGATACCGGGTGGTTTATACCAAAATAAAAAATAAAAAAAAATAAGATTAATCAAAGTGCTCAGTTAGCTCGAATGTTCTTGACCACTGAACGAAAAGTTTAGAAAGCTTCATATCCCTAGCTGACCACCATCATGTTAACCACTTATTAATGGTGATTACTCTTTTTATTCCAATAATCGAATAAACAAAATAATTAATACAGAGACTTGAGATTATTCTTTTTATTTTAGCAAAACAAGTGAACATCACTTTCTTTTCCCCTTTTAATCACCCTATTTTTGAACACCACTTTGAACAACAATGCCCATGCTAAATTTCAAGCATCCCAATTTCACCATTTGATCATTTGATGGTTTGAAGGGTTAAATTTCCTTAATAAATTAAGTAGATCTCATTTACTGGTAAATTTTCAAACATGCCATAGACAAATTACAAATACACTCCCACGCTAATTCTCAATAATGGCTATGGACAAAGACTCCCACCTGATTGCATCAGAGCATTGTACTCAAACAGTATTAATGCCATTTAGTACAGTTTTTTTTTTTTTAACATTTTTGACTTATAAACAAAAAAATTAAAATTTTTTTAATCTATAAGCTAACGATATGTAAAAATGTAAAAGCAAAAAAGTTAAAAAAAATTTAACTTTTTTGTTTATAAGTTCAAAAAAAATTTAAGTCGAAAAATTTTACTAAACGAACTCTACATAGGTAAATTTGCAAATATACGAGTATGATTATATTTAAACTATACATGGAATTTTTTTTTTAATTTCAATTTTGAAACCATTAATTGATAATTCAAAACTTATTTTGCACTAAATTGCGACACGACACCATGGGCATTGTTTTTCATATCATTCCTAAACTTTTTTTTTGAGGGTATCGTCATGAGCATTGTATTTTCACATTATTTGAGGGACAACATGAAAGATAACACTACTAATAACGTGTCGTATTATATGGGAGTACGATTTTGATCTACCGAACAGTGTACGATCCAACCGAGACATCAAAATGTAACGTATGGCTACTAAAGTTTAGGCATAAAATAAAAGGTAAAATTCAAAAGAGCACATGTCACTCACTCGCTTGTGTAAATAAAATTTAAAAAGTTAATTAATCAAAATTAAACTGTTATGAAAGCAAGCAACAGTGGATTTACTTGTACATGAGAGCAAGCAAAATTACACGGTGCAATAATTAACCAAAACAGTGTCAACCTACCCCACCGAGACACAGAGAGAGAGAGAGAGAGAGAGAGAGAGAGCAAAACAGCTCGAGTATTTCACTAGAATCTCATATTTGAATTGGGCTAATGCTTTATACGTACATTTTTACTTGTTGAGGCAATAAAATTGTGACGGAAGCACAAAAGAGATAAAAACTTCAAGAGAATAGTAAATTTTGTTAAAAAAAGAAAAAAAAGACAACAAACTGAAAAAAAAAACCATTATCCTATACGAAAACCAAAAAACATACCTTGATTTTTTTTTTTTTTTTTGGTAGGTCAGCTCAATAATCAGGCATGAGCTGACTGACTTTGCCTTCTTCAACAGCCATCTTATGCTCAGAAACTCTCAACCATATACAAACAGCAGTAAAACTGAGCACCAAGCTCAAGAACCCACTTCCCAATCCGATCCCCACAATGGCCAAAACCGTTAGCCCTTTGTTTTTCAAAGGGGGCAATGGGTAACCGTAGAGATCTTTATTCCCTTCGTACGAGCTCGCATTGAACCTCGGCAAGTTCCCGCTCCGGTTCCCCAGCGAAGCCGGGATCGGACCGGAGAGCCGGTTGTTCGACACGTCGAAAACCGATAATCGGACGAGAAGCCCGAGCTGCTGTGGGATTTGCCCTGTGAGAAGATTGTCGTGGAGATCTATGATGTTGAGGTAGGCGCAGAAGGCGAGCTGAGGTGGGATTTCGCCGGAGAGGCGGTTGGAGGAAAGGTTGAGGACGGCGAGGTTGACGAGGTACTGGAGGTCGGTGGGGATTGGGCCGGCGAGGGCGTTGGAGGAGAGGTCGAGCGCTTGGAGGTTGGTGCAGTTGGAGAGATACGGCGAGATTGAGCCCCTGAGAGAGAGGTTAGTGAGAGAGAGCTTGTAGATTCGGCCGTTGTTGCAGGTGGCGCCTTGGAGGTAGGAGGTGAAGCCGGAACATGGGTTCTTGAAGGTGTCTTTGGTCCAGTTCTGGAGGTTCCGGTTCGGGTCCTGTAGAGACTCGCTCAGGTGGGTCAAGCAAGCTTCGTCGTCTGGATCTGGGGTCGACGGTGGGAGGATGGCGCACGTTAGCAACCACAGCAAGAGTAATCTCCAAACACCCATCTAGAGACTAGAGACAAACCAAAAAGAGGATGAATAATGGAGCTTCTAATTCCTTCTATCTTATGCCTTTTGCCCCCAAGGTTCACATTGGCTAGGGGCTGAGAGATATATGTGAACCCAAATCAGCGTACGAACTTACAAAGTCTACTGCCTGTGCCTTGCCCCCTCTGAGAGGACACAGGATGGGGGGAGAAGGGAAAGAGAGTTGGGCTCCTATTCTTTCTTTTCTCCTTGCGTTCAATTATCAAGGCGCACGTTAGCACGCAGACAGAGAGAGAGAGGTATCTTTATTTGTTTATGTTTTGGCTTTGGCCATTCAGGAGGACATAGTAGGAGGAAAGAAGGGCGAGCGAGAGAGTGTGTGTATTTGTGAGGGAGGGCACTAATTTGGGTTGGTGAAAATGGAAGAGAGAGAGAGAGAGAGGTTTTTTTTTTTTTTTTTTTTTCTAGTGTTCTAAAAGGGGATTTGTAGTTGTGGGCATCTCACAAACCTTTATGCGAAATTAATAATAAATTGGTATCTGATTATTATGCGAAATCTTAGAGAACCAACCGGCATGTGAACTGGGGGCATTGTTGTCGATATAGATTTTAAGGCCGTGTTTATAACTGGTTTTGATTTCAGTTTTATTTTTATTTTTCGTGTTCTCGGAATCAAATAATTTGAGAATATTATATTTTTTTTATTTTTAAAAATAAAAAAATGGAACAAATACGATTTCGTTCTTATTTTCGTATAAAAACAGTTTGAAAAACTCAGAAAATTCTTTTTTAATGGTTCTTAAAATTGGACTATTTTTTAAAAAAATTTTCTAAAACAAGTTTTGAAACTAACTTACCAAATACGATTTCGACGGAAACAATTTCTGAAACCAATTTGCCAAACACCGTTCCATCGAATTTCAAAAAACGAAAGTAAAAAACAGAAACTGAAACCGTAACTAAACGAAGCTTAATATTTTTCCAAGAGGCCCGTATTCAAGAATTTCTCCACCTTTCCCGTCAAGTAGTGTAGATCGTACGTGTAAATATATGTATATATTAATGCAACTTTATGTAATTAAATTAAATTTAATACATTATTGCTGCTCTTAAGTTTTTTATTTTATTTTGTTGATATCCCTCTTAAGTTGACAGTTGAGGGCAACAAAACAAATGAAAAGGTTTTGATCGAACGTACGTTAAAAAGAGGAAAAGGTTATTGACCATGACTCAAATTTTTAGTGCATCGGTCTTGTAAAATTGACTTGTAAATTCTAGTTAGTTTTTCTTATGCTGACACATAAATTTCAACTGTAACCAGCTCAAAACTCTTACCAGAACACTCCCGAAAAATTTTTACGACAAAGGAAAAAAAATAAAAAAATTCCAAAAAACAGAAAGCTTAGACTGATACTCGATGCTTTGTTTTGGGCATAAATAAAGGGCAACCACCCTTTGGTCAAACTTGGGTTATCACATAAAAAATCTCTCTCTTACTTTTTAAGTTGCGTTATTCAGTAACTGTCAATTTTAGCGGAATAGTGCAGTAAATTTGACAGTGAAAATTATTTGATGGGGTGATTTAATAAAATGTTGCATAGTTAAAGGAAGAATGGATGACTCTGAACCAATGGCTCCAAAAAAAAAAAACCTTTGGGTTATCTAATTTCCCATATGTCCTTTTCCATCATCATATTTCTCTTGGAAAATAAGAAGGAACCTCCAACAAAAAGTTGTTGAATGGTAGACTTCTAGCTATTTCTCCAAATATATATATATATATACTGGTAAGGATGATTCTCAGGTAGATCTATTTGGTGTGGTCCTGCAAAATGAGATTTTGGTCCTGGTGTGATTTGTATATATAAAGTATAAACTCAATAATATGAAAAAGCTTCCTTCTTTTTGTTGGCATGTAATCAATATCAAATTCACCACACAGTGCACCCACGAAGTTACTTTTGGTAGTCCAAATAAAACTTTCTTTTGTTATATACAAACTTTAGGCATGCGCAATAGTAGACATAATTAGAATGGATGGGCGTGCAATCTGTGGACCACTTGTCTGATAATCGGCCGTTCCTCCTATACATATTAAGCAAGATTTTAAGATTGATATCTTTTTATGACTTTCGCGATTGGCTATCATTCACATAATATATATAATTTTTATGAAAGAAAGTTCTGCACGAATTTAAGGAGTAACAACCTATAGCATAAAATAAAAATAAAAATAAAAAGTAGGATATTTGTGATTTTTTTGTTCTTCTCTCTCTTTAGTTGCTCTCATGTGACTATGTGGGATTACATTTGGCAACTTCGAACCATAGCGACTTTTGAAAAGGAAATGGACATAGGGAGTGACAAAACAAAACATTGTTGGTGGTGGGGTTTGTCCTAACTAAATTGATTGCTTCCTATCTTTTCAATTTCCATAGTCAAACACAAAGACTCTTTCGTTGACAGAACTCATTCCACCCAAAAAATCTGCCAAAAAAATCTACATTTCAAAGCAGTATGGTGAGCTGATGAATTAGACCTAACAAAACCCTATCTTAGGTTTGGTCGTTAAGTCTTGAAATTTAAATGTTTGTTTTTTCTAAGATTTTAGGTTCAAAGTTTTTTAAGTGCTATTAACTTCTTACGGTCACCTTCAAGATTTTTGGTCTGGTAAATAACTGGTTTGTGTGGGATAAGAAGCTGCACAGGCCTAAAAATTAATCGAGTTGTGAGCAAGTTGGCCGGACACCTAATTAGCCAAAAAAAAAAAAAAAAATTAAACCAAACACGATTCTAAATAGAAAAACTTCAATTGTTTCAATTTGTTTGAAAGGGGAAAAAATAGAGGTTCCCCAAATAGACATCCGAATTGCTCATGAATCTCAATGAATCAGAATGGGTAATTGACGCGGGAAGGAACTGTAGAATGCTGTCTCAATGGTTGGGGGCTTCAATACCTTGCTCATAAATTTGGGTTTGAACTTTGAACTCAGAACTATTTTTTTCTTGTACGACAAAAAATATAAAAAATAAAAAAGTATTTTCTTAAAAAAAGTATTTTGTAATTAGCAGCCATCTTCATGGGGTAATTTATTTAAAAATAATAGGTCTGAAATTCTGTTTAGCATTATCCTTATTTTTGTAGCCAACTGGTATTCAAACAAAATGTTTTGAAACTTCAAATTAATGAACTACAGTCTTTCATCCTTTGCCAGCCAACTTTTTCATCATAGTCAACCCAAAATTGGTGAAAATTCAGTTATTCAAGAAAACAAACTTTAATCATTTTCCATTTTCTAGAAAAGCTCTACCTACCGTTTGAACAAACTATGTTTAATTACTTGGACTTGAAACACACTGGAAAAGGATTAATTGACATGTATATATATAGTAGATATATATACTCCTTTAACAAAATGCAAGCAATTTAATCAATGGAAACATGGGCTTTCTTGTCTTTAGTTATTTACAGTTTGTTAAACCAAGCTAGATCCAATTGAGCGAGCCAGAATGGTATTCGTGGCTCTCTATGGAGCAGGGGTTGGACTAGCAACCAAATGGTCCCATGTCCGAGCTAGCTAGGGTCCGAAACCTGGGTTGCTTTAGCTGCCTTAGGTGATGTAACGTGGGAGCCAACATGAGTGCCTACAGACCAACATACTGTTTGGGGTTTGATTCAAGAAGTAGATGGGTCTTCTAGGCCACCTGAAAGTGATCGAAGGATCTAGACCTCCAATGGAAGAAGGGACCCATGAACCTTGCGTGGTTCAAACGGGGGACTCTAAACTGCACCACCAACACTGGTCCCTCAGACAACATAATATCTCTTCCTCGGTCAATTTGGCATCTTGGTCCAAGACTTTATCACTTCACTACAAGCCTTGTGGGTATATGCTAGACAAGTATTGTCTCTGTATGCATCCGCATGTGCGTTTCTGAGAGAGAGAGGTATACATACATATATATATATATATATATGAGAGAGAGAGAGAGAGAGAGAGAGAGAGAGAGAGAGAGAGAGAGAGAGAGAGAGAGAGAGAATGTGATACAAGTTCATTGACCGTCAGTACTAGAAGTGGCACTCGAGATTCAATACTGTCATATGCTTTGTACGCACTCATTAGGTATATATAAGTAAACAATAGTATAAAAATGGGTCGTCGGGGTTCCCAATTCTCTTTGCCTCCAAAATTAACTCCTAAATTTTCACCCGGAATAAGGTTTCTATCACTTGTATTAGAATACCTGTGATGGAAATTTGAAGAAAAGTCCTCGCAAGGACAAAGATGAGGATAAGAAATGTGCTACATGAACACGTTTGCAACTAGATATTGAAGTCCACATCATGCTGCTGATTAACCATTCATCATGGTGCACTACCGATCGATATTGACGTTAATGAAAACAACTAGGCTAATCCAGCTTGTCTGAACATTTTTCCTATATTTGAGAGGTCAAGACATTCGCTCGTGTTACCATTAGAAGTGCTTTATTCTTGATTTTAAGCAAGTATATAAATTCCATCCCAGATTTACTTAGTTGAATAGGAGCATGAAATAGGAGTGGATTGTTTGTACAATGTTAGCACTATCTGTGATCGAATCCTCTGCGCTACATTAAAACAGCTATAGTAGTGTCGGTCACCATAAGAGCAACTGTCTGTCTGGACATTCCGTGTCTTACTTGAGACTGAAAAATTTTGAATATTTGCCAGTTCTTAAAATTATTTACTCACTAGAGATGAGTCTAAAGCATTGCATATATTCTCCCATGTCATTACAAAATAAAAAAAACTAGACACGAATGGCAAAGAACTGCACATATTCTCCCATGTCATTACAAAATAAAAAAATCTAGACACGAATGGCAAAGGAAGCTTAATAATTTCCATAGCATGGTGGGACAAACTCCTTAATTTCTAGCACGGTGCCTCCTTTCCAAGTCTACAGTGTGCTTGAATTAGACTTGGATTGGATTGTGCTCGACAAAACTTTTCTTCTAGGGTCTGTTTGGATAGCGATTTATAAATTAAACACAGACAAACAAGACAACTTTTTTTGTGTGAATTAAACATAAGGACTGGCCATAAAAGGCTAACATCCATATAACTCGTTTGTGGTAGTTGTCATTTGGGAGATCGATATATCAAGGTCCCCCTCTCGAAGCCAGACACCAAATCTTCTGGTGAGTACGCATTAATGGTGATTTGTTGGGTAAGCAGCTATATAGATATAAAACTTTATATATAACCTTTTTAAGTCTTTCCGGTAATGCTACTAGCTAGCAAGGCTATAACCATCATATATCGGAATGCTTTACAACTCATATAATTTCGCTTGCCAGACCAAATTTCGACCATATGATATATATATATATATATATAATATAATATAAATATAATGAGATTGATGAAGCTTTAACCTAAAAGACAATTAGATTTTGGTCTGCACAGCTGTTGGTCTTATCTGTATTGACGAGTTGAGATATAAAAATGTAAGGATTCCACTTGCTTGTGACCCGGTTCTGGATGTGTCCAAGGCAACGCTGCTGGGTCGTCATCGAGCATTTGATTAGAGGCCAAGCTAAGTTTGGTTGGCCAGTGGCCACAACGAGGCTAAGCCTCTACTCAACTGAATTACCTGGTTCAGCTTGTAGCTGCCAATATGGAGGAAATGATATGGAAAAAAGAAACAAAAAAAGCTGCCTAATTGGAAAATGCTAGGTGATATAAAATTAAATACGATAGTTTTAAAGAAATTAATTAAGAACATAAAAACAACAATATCAAGTATAAAGTATCAATTAAAATACTAATGTCACACAATATTTATAGAAACTCTTTAAAACAATGACATAATATTATTAAAAAAATCAGATTTGAGAGCATGTAAATACCAAAAATTATAAACACCGCATTTCTAGAAAATTTACAAATTTTTTTTTTAGAGTTTTTGACAAGTTCAAGTTGCGTTAGAATTTCTGAAACATATCGAAAACATTTTCTAGTTTCCATTAGAATTTAACTGTTCTGGAAGTGAGAAGGAGTGTTTCCGGGCAACTAAGTCAGCCACGCAAGGAACAGTTTAGATATTTTTGGAGTGGACAACCAAACACAATATGTAATTGGCTACCTAGTTATTCAGAGAATCATGATATGAAAAATACTGGATCCTTCGATGTCAAACTCGTTCATTCACAAGAAACAAGAAACAAAATTTCAACCAAAATATATATAATGAGAATGCTTACATTACCAGATTCTACACTTGATAAAGAAAGTATTTAATTGACTGGAGCCTGGCTGACCTCCCAAGCAAATCTTTGCACAGAACCTTGCACTTCAAAAGTAGCCAAGTAAACAATCATCTTATCTTGTTAGGACTGTACACATCTGCATTGACCAAAGCATCTTCTTCTGCTAAAATTCGAAGAACCCTGGTTAGTGACTTTTCCTCAATACAATCATGAAGTATCTAGGTCTCTACCACTCATACTTTTTTTTTTTTTTTTCCCACTTAATGAAGAAAAATGAATAATATCTATTAGGAAATCCAATCAACTCGATGATAATAGATAGCTTTCTTTGCTAGAATAAATAAGCCCCTGATCCACCAAGAAATCTACACCTCTACTTCACCACAACCTGAAAAACATAACAAAGTTTTTGAAGATATTTTGAAAATTATATATAAAGAAAAGAGACGAAAAAATTAAATCAATTAATTTAGTAGATGAAGTCTACCACTAGAATCAGGATTGTGAGGGGGCAGGTGAGGATTAAGGCCCATCTGGCTGGTATTATCAAGCTCATTGTCCCATATGCTTGCCACCTGCAAGTAGATGTCTTAAATCAGATCTCTGATGAAGGGCTTGAAATTTAACTTTTAAGATGTCTTTGGCCTACGTTGGGCATGATAGGTGTTTCAAGGTTTGAGGTCTGGGTAGCCAGCAAGACACCTTGCAGCATTTCTTTTGGATAAGAGGTCATTCCTGGATCACCTAGAATAGCTACACTGACACCTTGTGAATGATCAATCTACACAGGAATGAACTGAGATGAAGCTTAAATATGAACTCCAAATGAAAAGCAGTTGACCTGATTTTAGATTCCTATATCCCCACATTGTTACTTACATCTCTTAACAGAATCTGTTCAGGGTCAACATTCACTTCAGGATGGACAGTGGCAAGTTTCATGGACAGAAACTGCAAGAAAGCCAAGTAGGTTATCAATACTGTAAGGAAATGAAATAGAAAAAATGGCATTATTTGTTTGTTCTGGTCATTCAAATCAATATTCGTGTAAGGATGAGTATAGGTGTCCTGGAACATCATCTGGCTCAACAATGCCAAGCTAATCAAGTCTGAAAGAGTGATTGTTGGTCAGAAACTGAAAAATACAATATTGAAACCACTGACTGAAGGAGGTGACGGGACTTAATGCCTGATGGCTCTGCCATACTTGATCAACTACCGTCTCATAATCTCATTCAACAGCTAGAATTTTAAAAAAAATTTTTTTTCTTCTTTGCCTGAAGATTATTTCAGGCATTCCTTGCAGAAGATCCTACAAATGATTTGGTACGTCTCTAGCTCAGGGCTGTAAAGGGGCTTAACCAAACCTGGTAGTGGGTTCAATGGGTTGTTCAAACTTGGCTTGAAAAATTAACAATCTTAACAAATATATTCAAGCTTGACTTATTTATCTTTTGAGCCAATCTCGAACAAGGTTTGATTGAGTAGACTACGAGTCACGCTTACACAGCTTCAGTTTTAAAAGTGCTTATTAGCTTATTGAGTCGAGTTCAAAATATTAATGATTTTTAAAATGTGTTCAAGTTTGGCTTGTTTATATCACAAGCCATTGTAGAACAAGGTTTTAGTGAGCCAAAGACGAGTCAAACTTGAGTAGTTTGGTTTGTTTTACAGCCTACTCCAACTATAGCCACACTCTGTGAGCTCCCCCACCTATTAGAGAGTTTAGAAAGCCTTTGGTTGCATGAATTGAATTATTTTAGTTTGCATTAACTAATTTAAAATTGGAATTTTTAAAAAAAGAGTTAATTCAAAATTTGTGTCGGCATTGGACAGGATTGATTTTCAAAATTCCCAATATTAGATTAGGTAACTCTATGTTTAAAAGGAACAAACAAATTAAAATTTTTACAACGAAATTAAATTTAAATTTTTGACGTGTCTCTGCCAAACACATTTAATTACCTAATTCTGAAGGAGCCAATTCTATTCATGTGTTTGGGACATCAAACAGGTGCTGCAAGTTTACAATTAAAGAGGCTTATGAAACAGCAATCCTTTACGAATTTGCAGACATAACAAAGAGCCAAGGCTTACTCTGGAGATCTCAAAACAGCATACCTCAACTTGGCGTTGCAATGATAACACATAGTTGATGATCTCATCAAGCATTACGGCCTTCCCCGTGATCTGAAAGTTGTGTAGAAGCTATTAGAATTCTAAGGGGAAAAAAAACCTCTCCAAAAGATAATTCTAGCTTTACCTTACTGCATCCTGGAACAAGATCTTGAAGAAATTTCATTCGTTCTCTGATTTTTCCTCTTCTCACCTGCAGGTAAAGAAAATGTTATGGGGCTTTTGAGCTTGAGAAAACAGCAAGAAGCAATATTTACAATGCAATGAAAAGAAAATCAGAATAGGAACAGACTCTCTCTGCAAGGCTGTGACTGTTTGTTGCTTGGCCTCGTTTTGCTCTGGCATGAACACTGTCTTCTTTGGGAGCATCCCCACTAGTGGAACTGTCTTTAACTTGTTTAGCAGCTAGCTTTCGCTCAGGCTTTCGTTTCTCCACATATTTCTCTCCATTGCATTCCTCCTTCACTTGATCAGTTTCAATATTCTAGTCGCAGATAATGCAGAAAAAATTTTAAAGATGAAAACAAAAAGATGTAGAACACCAGAGATAATAATTGGAAAGTAATTAAGCTAACCTTCACCTGTGCAGATTGAGACCAAATGTCTCTTTTTCTTTTCTTTCCACCAGATGAAGTTTCCGTAGTTGCTTCAACCAAAAATTTGCACTCCTCTCGAATATGGGGATAATTATCAGCTGCATTTTGTGAATTCAGTACTTTCTCAATCCCGTTGCCATTTCCTTCTTGGGTACAATCAGCAGAATCAGCATAATTAGCAATCCGGTGCCACGTTTGCTGGATACAGAAATTATCCATCTCTGAAAAGCTCCCACTGCCAAAGCAGGGAAGGTTAGCCTCTAACCCTGCTAGACTGCAATCTGATTGAAACTGGGTGCTACTTGTTCCTTGATTTTGTAGTATATCAGTGTAGGAAGAATTATCACTCTGAACATGGGAAGCAATTGGAGAAGCCCAACCACTAATGGTAGATGAATACACTCCATTCCAATGCTTGTACAATGGCTCTGTGCCAACATTCATTCCAAGAACCTTGTCTGATGGCAGATGCGCGAAATTCCCCATAGAGGAGAAATTCAAAAGGCCCCCACCTCTATTTTCATGCCCCAATTCCCCATTGCCACCACTGTCCATTTTCCAATGAATTCAAACCTCAAAAACCAATGGAGCTTTTCTTACTTGACAATTCCAACAATCATCATAACAAGGAGATACAAGTGTAATCAATAGTGTAAGTTTTAAAGGCTAGAAAAAATAGTAATTAATAAATTCAACAGGGTTTGACAAAAGTTAGCAGCTAAAGAAATTTCTGCGGACCAAGCAAGGAACAAGTAACTTTAGCAGCTTTATAGAGGCAAGAGGAGTTTAAAGAAAGAAAAAACTACTGAGTCATGGCACTCCCCTACATACAAAGGCAGAGGAAGAATCCAATGTAACATGCATATAATATAATCTAATTACACGCATACCCAGCTAGTTAACTCCTGCTCAGCTAAACCCTATGATCAATTCAAGCCTACAATAGGGTAATTAAAAAAAAGTAAAGTTAAAAAAAGCCTTATAGAGACAGGAAAGTGAACCTTTCAGAACATGGAGGAGACAGAGAAGAAAACAATGGCATTAGTTAACAGCTCATCAAGCTCCCAAAAAAGGAGCAGGCTCACTTTTCTGCTTTGTTTCTGAAAGAAAACAACATGAAACCACCATTGGACTACCAATGAACCAAGAATGTACCCCATGCAAGGTTGAATCCAAGAAAGAGTCATCTGAAGCCAAGGAAAGATTATCTGAAAATAGTGCCCATTGCCCACAGAAACCCTAATGGAAGCTATAAAGAGTTAGTAGAGCTTCAATCACACAACCCGAAAGGTCTCTCGAGAGAATAAGGGCACTTCTGAAAGGCCATTTGAGGATTCCTCAAATGGGTGTGGAGAGACGCCATTAAATTACCAAATTATGCTTCAGCTACACGGTCTGAAAATATGAATGATTTAAGCTAACAAACAGAATTAACGCTACAACATTCAAAATCGTTTTGTTTGTAAACCGAAATTCATCAGAAGGGTTGCGGTGCAAATAGCAAATGAAGCTTGAGACATCCGAGAAACAAAAGGTTTTGCACCAAACAACCCTTATAGGATTAGGTTGGCGGTTACTAGGGGTTCTTGGTCGGGTCGGTAGTCACCCGCCACTTCGAATAAAAAAAATCGGGTTAAAAATTTTTGCAATCTCTTTCTCTTTCGATCCGATGAGTGATTGGGTTAGATGAAAAAACTAATTTCTAGTATAAAAAAAGGTCGGGTTGGTCGGGTTAGATGGGATAAATAAAGACCCGACACTCAAACTAAATACAGTCGAGTTGGTTGAAATCTACTCTTTATTCACCCATAAGGTAATCAATTTGGATCGATTTGCTGCCGAGTTGGTTCAATTCGGTCGAGTTTGTCGGATCAGTAGATTTTTTGAATAGTCCTAGGTTGGATAGAAATGTTTTGGAACTTGGATTTATCAGATAAATAAAAGAGAAATGAAATTATTTTATGAATAACTAGATAAAAAAATTTGTTTTTAATAAAAACTAGGAATTGATAAAAATTAATTTTTACTTTATTTATATTTTTTTTCTCTTTACAAATGTAGTAGAGAATAAAAATAAAAGAGAAGAAGAGAAACCACGGTAGCATAGGGTGCCTTTCAAAAAAAAGAAAGAAAGGAAAAAGCCATCTTGCTCAGGAGAAACAAAGAAAAAAGAAAAAAGAAAAAACCGGAGAATGTTTTACTATGCGAGTAAGAGGAGTAAAAATGGAACCCAGTTACCATAAAATTAAGAACAAATTCATTCATTACCAAAACTCATTCCCTTTCTTTCCAAATCCATTCACTTTTGGAGAAATTCAAAAGATGGGTTACAAAAAAGTTTGATCTCTCTCTATTTCACTCCTCATAAATTATTCGAACAGAAGACGATTAGGGAGTAGAGCATCTCGTGCTTTTCTTTTTTCCTTTTTTTTTTTTTGGGTGTTAAGAAAGTCTATCCATTAGTTGGCGTCGATCAGTAAGCCCGGCTATGGGTAACATTTTCCTTTTTTTTTCTTTGAGAAAAGAACTTAAAAGAAGATATCTATTGTTGGTGGTTAGCATGCATAATAAGGGCATCTCTAATTCAAAATTTTCAAATTCATTTTCATTTTGACATTTTTTTAAATTTAAAGTTTATAAATCTGACTTTTTCACATTATTACTCCAACCCTTCCAACATTTATTTTTATTAATTATTCTTCAAATCACTACTATTCTTTTATGTAAAAAAAAAAAAATACATATGGTGCTCTCATTTTATTCAAAATGTAATTATTTATTATCATATTTTAATATAGATTGTAATTATTTACCACATACTTAATTAAAATTAAATTATTTAATATTTTAAAAAAATTATTACAATAAATTGATAAAAAAATTTTAGCATAAAAAGGTGGAGTAGTAAGATAAAAAAAAAAAAGAATTTATTGATTCCATATATTAAAATAATTTTACTATAAATAAATAATCATTAAAATAGAAAGAATTTATTAATTTCATAAATAAATAATAATTTCAAGATAAATAAAAGCAAGTAAAATATAAAAAATTTATTTATTTTACATATAAAAAATCAAATTAAATAAATATTTAATAAAGTAAAAAAAAAACATTAATGAATTAATTAAAATTTTAAATTAAATATTTATTAAAATAGTAAATAATTCATTATTTTGGCTTAAAATAATAATTAATATAAATGTCTCACATAATTAGTGTTTTGGCTTCACATGAATAGTGAAATGAAGTAACTTTCAAATTTAAATATTGTAAATGAAGGCCACCTTCATTTCTTCAAAATTTAAAGAAATAAAGATAAGCTAAAGAAGCAAATTTGGAATCCACCTTTAAATTTGAAAGTGAGTTAGACCTTAAAACATCGCTAACCCACCTTTAAATCTTTAAATTTTAATGTGGGTTCCAAATTTAAGGAGAGCTAAAGGATTGCCCAGCAGTTAGGCTTACCACCGTATATGTTCACGTGTCTACTTTCAAGCTCAAAGAAAACAGAGTGTGAGGAAAGAGTCACTGCTCACTGGGCCAAAACCAATAGATGAAGTGTATGATATTCAGACCAAGGACTAATAAACCAATAACCACCTTCAACTGCTCTGGAGAAAACTTTAACAACTTTTTTTGAACGTATCATGTGAGGATTTCTCAGTTGTGAGACTGTATGTTTTAATTAGTACTTTAACATAAAAAATAAATAAATAAATAAACTAAAGGAAAGGTGACAGGGCATTGGCCCGCCGCTTGCTTAAAGGCTTTTGGGGCTCAAACCATTTATGGGTCAAACGTTCCCGGCCCATTGAGACTTGATGGCTGATTAATTTGCTCTCAAGAAAAGCGCGTAACTCTACTATTATAAAAGCTGATCTTCATTAGTCGGTAAAGTAATTTGGATCACTGATTAGCTTCATTTATAATATTATTTTAAGTCAAGATTAGTATGCCATGTTTTGTAATAAAGTTTAAAGTTTCATGTATTATCATCAAAGAGTTAAGATAGCATGCCGACAAGCATATTGGATGATTGTTGGTAGTTATAAGTTTTAATTAAAATTTTGTTAATTATTTTTTTATTATTTTTTTTGGTGACGTGGTGGAACCTCTCGATTTATCACTAGAGTCAATTCTTGATTTAGTTTAGAGGTAAACTACCCGGGCTCACGCAATAAATGCGAACCACGTGAATTGGTTAAGTCCAAGGCTTACGCCTTGGGCAATTGGCCCCGAGAGTCGAATCTTGTTAATTATAGATTATCATCGTCCATTGAATTGAAGGACAAACAAGAAAAATCGAACTAATCATAGAGACAATAGTATAGACGTGGCATAAATGATTTAAGGCCATCACATTAGTAGTAGATGAAATCTTGTTAATCATTGATTATCATCGTCCATTGAATTGAGGGACAAACAAGAAGAATCAAATCAATAATAGAGAAAATAGTATAGAAGTAGCATAAATTATTAAGGCCATCACATTAATAGTAAATGAAAATGTCGTATGCATGCTTGCAAAACATCATGATGAGGAACAACCCAGTTGTTAAGACGCTTTCATGAAGAGACTACGATAAAATTCGAGCTTCGATATTGTTTCAATCACCTATCGATCTACAATTCAATCATAACTTCGTGGTACCAATTCACTCTCATGATGTAGAAGGTACATACATTATTAAAGGTTCTTGGATTGTCGTTAGGATTAATAACAAAACTTGGCCACCGTCAGAAATGGGCTCATGGACTAGCCTTTCTAATTCATAGAAGTCTGTGTTTGCCTCTACCCAGCCGTTAGAACCTAATCTTCGAAAATGCCAATCTTGCAACCATCCAAAAAAAATTTCCAGCCGTCATTATGATCCTTTTTTTTTTCCCAATCAAAGACCGAGCTATTCATGTTAGTTTTCACAGCTTGATCAGCACAGTTATAATGAACCAAAATCCTCGTTAGATGTTAAACTTCACATTCGGTGATCCAACCTGTCGGTGACAAGTCCATATTGTTGGTGAGTGAGACACTATAATTGCGAAATTTTACGACAAGATCCTCAAAAATTAGGAGATCGAGCTTTAAACCTTTCTATAATAATAATTGACAAACTTCTCTTTAATTTTGCAATTTTCCCACGAGAAATTTTCCTTTTTGACCTCGCTAATCCACCCTTCTCCTCTTTATTCTTTTCAGGTTTCCACTTTTACCACTTAGATTTTTTGCCCTTTTTTCCCCTCATGCATATCTTCTGGAATTGGGTTTTCTTTAATTTCTTCTTTTTCAATAGCGAGGAAGAAACAAAAAGAGAAAAGTGAAAGGGAAAAATAAAGAAAAAAACATGAGGCAGAACCACCACTCAATAAAGGGCATTTCAGATGGAAGCCTCTGATATTGAACTTTGACAATGCTGGGCATTCGAGCTTGCTGAATTTCAAGTTCATCCAGTCCATCCCGACCCCGATTGCCTACGCGGTTGAAGTTTCAATTACATTTTTGTACATTGTGATTTGTATTGTGGGTCTAACATCCAAGGGACCATTAGCCATGGCTCATTATGAAATGCTTTACAGTTTTCTCATGATTTAAACCAGCAAATAGTCGAAGAATGATATAATCACACGAGGCAACACACGCGGTCGAGCACTGATTGGTTATTGAAGCCACACAGTAGGACACAAGATTGCTTTTATGCCCAGCATCATTTGCTAAACAAGAAGACCTTTTCAAAGAAGAGCAAATTCCAACTAATTATGGGGGATTGAATCATGCATTAAACATCTAAAAAGTTGGGATATGAGAATCGATTTTGCACTATTCCAAACTTCTTTTTGAGTATTTGGGATCGAATGTCTTTATCACCTTTGGAGAAAGCTTTATTAGATGAGAAAGAAAATATGGTAATGATGATGTGAAGATAAGAGAACTACAACGTGGTGAACAGATTCTGGTTTTTATGGTCAAAGGCACAATGGAAAAGCGACCCTCTTTGCATTATTGGGGCAAACACTGAGCTGGTTCTGTACTTTTAATAGGACCAAATAAAGCTATATCATCATGAATTAGGTCATCTCAAATGGTCATAAATCATTTCACAGAACTTCAATCACCATAACCTCTAAAGTTTCCCTCCAATTCTTTCAACATCTTCATTTAGTTAGGGCTAGAAGCATAGAGTTTGAATATTCTGAAACCCTTGTTCACCAACAGTTTACAGGTCCCACCTACACCTCCATTAACCTCCAATTCCTGCCACTAATTCAGGTAAAAAAAAAAAAAAAAAAAAAACCCAACTGGAACCAACTCTCTCTTTCTCTCTCTTGTTTGGTTCATGCAAGAAACCTTAAAACAGTTTTCATCAGAACCATGTATCATGATGCATCAGTCCATGCAGCAAACACTGGCACATGGGGCATGGAAATGGGAGGCCTCAGCGGGGCTGATGAAATCCAAGAACTCATAGTACTTGCTGAGCTAGTAAAAAGCTTGGATGCTGATGGGGGCATTGCGAAAAGCAGTGGCAAGTTATTCTGTTTATCAGGACTGCCTTCTCTTGAGCTGCTCAAGCTGGTCACCAGTGAGGAGGCGCTGGACAAGTGGTTCACCATCTTGGCCGAGTCATTGACCTCTTGTTGAGCTGAGCTCATTGTTCTGGTGCCAACCAAATCATGTGCAGCCACAGAGAAAGATTGATTCTTGTGATTTTCAAGACCACCTAGCCTCTGGTCAGCTTGAGAGGGCTGATACAGGGCCATTTTCCAATCTGATTCACTTCCATTGTTCTCCTTTGGATTAGGGACCTCTTTGCTAGATTCGATCTCCTTGTTTCGCCTAGCAAGGTCTCCTCCAAGAAGGGTACTGCTCGCCATGATACGCTCTACGTCGTACCTTGATATATCAAAGTTAGTGACAGCATTAGCCCCGCGAAATTTTATTGCCGCTATATCATAGGCCTCAGCAGCTTCCTCTTGGGTGCCTGAAATTGCAGTTAAGCACAATTCAGTTTATTGAGAACTTGAGAAAGAGCTTTCGCCATATAATAAATCATGTATAGACAAACCCACTAGCGTCTTGATTAAAAATTTAGATGCTTGAAAAAAAATTCTGCCTAAAATAACTTAAAGATACAAAGGAACTCACTGAAAGTCCCCAGATATAGGTCCTTGTTTCCTGCAACTCTGCCGATCCGAGCTTGCCAGCGTCCATGTTGATGATGCCTGTTAGAGGTTGCATCAGAATTAAACTTCGGGGTAAATATTTCCTTTTACAAAGAAAGCATGTCTATACAGCTATAAAAACATGTATGTGCAAAATAGTAAGACCTTGTGACTCCTCTATACATTGAAGCACCCCTTGAGAAGCCACTGCTTTTTCTGCAAAGTTCGAATATTTGAGATGAAGTTACATCAAACAGGACAAAAATTGTGGTGTTGTGTAGAATAATCATAGGGAGAGATTATACCTTCTCAAGTGAGCAACATATTCTTGTCTGGTCATGTTCTTCATTCCTTCAAGTTCTTCTTGATAGTTCTCCAACTGCAACATTAATATATATTCTCACATGTCAGTAGCAGGAAAACAATCGACATAAATATACATATATATGTAGATGAATAAGCCCATAGAGGATCAGAGCACCACCGGAAAATTGATATGGGTTGAAGGTCCCCAATACTTGAGCGCCGCTAAATCATAAGCTCTCGCAGCCTTTTCTTCCATGTCATAACCCCCTGAAAATCAGTATTCGGTAATGGCGTTACGAGGATTGAAGGAAAGAGCATGCTTATTGCTCAATCATTGTCTATAAAAAGGCTTACCCAGATAAACTGATGAACATTATTGGTAACCCCAGCAATCAAGAACATGAGAAATGAGGAAAAAAGTAGTATTAGTCACTTCAAGAACAATAGAACCCTTAAATGGACAATGTGGATGGATTATTTTTCCTTTACTGACCTTGCCTGCCTTTCCTGCTTTGGCCCTCTTTCTTACAACTGTTGTCCCATAGATGGGCTTCATATCTACCAGTCCATCTATGCCTGATGGAGGAAAATCCACAAATTACTCCAAATATTAAACAAGAAAACAACGTAAACAGAGCTTTTCAAGGATGAATAAAGATTGAGAGATTGTAATATACAAACACAACAAGATCAGGGAGGAAGAGTGTGTAAAGAGGAGGATAATGAATAATGCATAAACAAAGGCAAACTTTTTGATTAAAATACCAAGACAAACACCATAGATGCAACAAAAAGAACATAGAAGGGATTAAAGAAGTAACCTTGTGACACCTCTGTACTGTGACGTTCTCTGTCCAAATGTATCTATTGACTTCCTATGAACAATCTGCTTCTGATCTAGCTTTTCAGATCCCCTTTTCTTTGTTTCCATGGCTCCACGCTCAGTTCCAGAGGGAGAGATTTGCTGTGAACCAGTGACACAACTTGATTGAGAGCCAGGGCTCATGGACAAGCTCAAGGAGTGTAAATCCCCATACCCCAATGCACCCATAGGCCCAGATTCTCCCACATTCTCCCCCATGCAACCAATCATCTTGTGATCCAACACACGACTGGAAGGATAATTTCTCGAAACCCAGTTCTTCATGCCAGAGATGCCATCCTCTGCTATCGTTGGGAGCTGGAGATTGAAATCTGCAAGCTGGGTTTCCTTGGTCTCCTCCTGTAATGGTGTTTGGTAAATCTCATGGCCTCTAAATGCAGAGTAATCTGAGTAATGTTGGACCTGAATCTGCTGATCTGGGTGATGCTGGTAGTACAGGCTGTCTAAGCTGAGAGCCATAGCTTCTCTTTCACTGCTTTCATACTGATGGGTCCCCATTGTTGCACCACCAAAGAAGTCCTCCAGTTTTGGTGTTGAAGTTGTTACCATTCCTTCGCAGTAAAAGTCAAAAGAGAGGAGAGTCCAGATGTTGAACCAAGTAAACTCCAAAGCACAAACAGAACCCAAAAACAGGAGAAATAATAGAGAGCAAGTTTAAGCTAACCTTGTGGTTGCGGCCTGGTGAGAGCTTCCACCATACAGAGTGACCCGTCAGACTTGAGTGGCATCACAGTCAAGGGAGAGTAAAAGCCACCATTTTCACCAGCAACTCCATAACAAACGCCAGAGTAGCTGAAATGACTTGGAGAATGGAAAAAGCTTGTTGGGAATGCAGTGGAAACAGCATTGGAGGAGGGAGGATGAGTTTGATGGGGATCTGAAGGAACCTCCGTGTTGTTCATGTGAGGAGAGAGAGAAAAGCCCAACCAGTTGTCATTGTTGTTGGTGTTACTATCATTGCTCATGGACTTCATTTTCTTTCTGTGAATCTCCTTTCCCGCTTGCAAGAGATTCTTGGCAAGTTTCTCTAGGTGCAAGGCAACTCAATCATTGGGAAACAATATATAAACTAACCATGCATGTACAAAGAAGTCTTTGCTTCCCTCCATTTTGAAACTGGGTCTTTTGTTTTGTAGCTGCTGAACTTGTTACAAGAAAATCTAACCATCCATCTGAACAAAATCCGAGCTCACTGAATGGCCAAATCTACTCTCTCTCTCTCTGTGAAAAGATTTCCAAAGAGAACAAAGCAAGTCCCTTTAAACTAAACAAAAAGAATGAGTTCCAGCAAACGATGCTGGGCATCTTTGCTGCATTCCATAGGGATCCGTGTTTGAGAAAGACCTCTTCTTTTGCTTTTCCTCCGCTGCTCCCTTGCCTTCCTTTTCCTTTTCACCCTTTAAACATATATATATATATATATATATATATGCATATACCCATACCATACGTATTTTCCTTAAGACCCCTGACTTGAAAACTAATACCAAAAACCCAGATGCAATAAAAGTGATCAAAAGAACTAAAACCTGAACCAAGACACAGATTTTTCCAACAAGAGACCTCACTTTCTGAAATCGACTGGACTGCTCAATACCCATTAAATGTCCCTGCTCGCGCTGCTATTAAATTAGCAAGCTACCTAACTCCTAACTCCCTCTATTACTCTCTAGAAATTGACTGATTAATGTTGGGTAAGTGGTGTTAATTAATCAAAGGAAATTTTTTGTTTTTTGGGGTCTTTTATACAGTGTTCAGTCAGGCTCAGAGGACAGCTTAGATGTAGATATATATATCTATATATCAACTGTATATCTTGTCACTTCACAGGCAGTATATGGCCTTGTGGGTAGGCATCTACCCCCCGCCACAGAACAACTGCGAACTGCTGGGAATTTGTGGACAAGGCCATACGACGCCGTTTGTACATTACAGGTCATCTGGTAGATAATTTCTTGCTAGTTGCTCAATCTTTGACTAGCATTTTTTGTCCGGAAAAGCTTCTTTCAAGAAAATCAACATTAATAAGGAGTTTAGACATAATTTATTTATTAGTTTATAATTTATACTTATAATTTTTTTAAAATATATTTGGATAAGTAACTTCAAAAAGTAGTTTATGTCTAATTATATTTTTTGAGAAAAATTATTTTTAAATATAATTTTTTTAAAGTAACTTATAACTTATGGCTTATAAGCCAGTAACTCAAACACTCCTTAATTAAGTATATTCAAAATTAGTTTTTTTTCCTATGTTGTTTCTTTTTCTAAGTAATCCTTTTAAGTTTGGTTAAGCAATTTCAATTGATCAGCAGCTTTGTTTACGATCTTATTGAATTTATTTGATAGCATTGCCCAATACATATGTTTATTTTGATGGGAGAAAACATATAAATTGTTGAGAGATGTGATAACTATCCATGTCATTGCTTCCAATTTAAACATTTATGTAGGAATGAGAATTGTGGAAAGAAAAAGAGTAATCATTTTTGACATAATGGGTCAATTTTTCATATCAATAGAGAGATTGAGAAGGATGCGGCTTATAGAACTAGAGAGATTGATGAAATGAGAAAGTGTATGATTGTAAGACTCCTATAAGTTAAAGGGAAATTTTTATAGGACTGCTATAATGTATAATACCTATGTTGGGCGGTTGACAAAAAAAAACATATTCAGATAATGAGTGTAACTGAAATGAGGATGCTGAAATGGATGATCGGTGTTACTAGAGAAAATAAAGTAAGAAGTCAATCCATTAGGAAAAAGTTAAAAGTGGCATCAATTAAAAATAATGAATAAAAACAATTTGAGAAGGTCATGTAAAAGAAAAATGATTTGATCCAAGGGTTGATCCATGATTTTTGTTCAGTGGGGGCGAACCTTTTACAAAATCATACATAAAATTGTTTCTTAATTAATAATATTTTTTTTAATAAATAAAGAAATAATTATATTAAAGGCACCAACAAGAGACACCGCCTCTATATAAAAGATGTAAACAAAAAATTATACTGTTATGAAAAACCTTAATTAAAATTTGGTTGGCTACGATTAGAGAATTTGAGAAGTTGAGACAACACAAGTTGAGACAATAGAAATGACATACCATTGTCTTAAGCTTAACTAAGAATGTGATTTAGAATAGGAACAAATGGGGCTTATGCAGTTTACTAGCATCATTTTCCGTTAACAAATCTGCAATCAAATTATAGATTTTATCTAGAAATTTTAGCCAAAATCAGCAAATAATAGACTTGATTCCTAATTTACTAAAGATGACTTGTATTTATCAAATTTTCATAATCTATTGAGGATTCAAACATTTGAAGTAGTTAGGATGCTAAAAACTTTGGCCTTTGCATACATCACAAAGCTTCCAACATTGAGGACTTGTCTCCCAAATTTACAAGTATTGTAGGCATTTTCCAGAATTTTTCTCCTGAACTTTTTAAAGATTTCACCAAACATAAAGAGGGAATTCAGTCAGTCAAACTGCCAGTAATTTGGTGGTGGGTGCCCCTCTCTGTGACAGGGAACTTCACATTAATCTATGTTGGCCTTGATAAATCTCAACCATTCATCAAGCAAATTTTGCAGGACAAAGGTCATGGAGACAGATTTTCCAGTGGGAATGATTTGGTTTGAAAGGAAAAGTGGAGATGGATTGTGGGCGTTTGGAGGAAAAGAGAAGTACCCGAAGGATTGGGGAGAATGTAGAGGAGGAGGCCCTTTTTGCGATTGAAGTAATGATGAGTAAATCCACTCAAAACCCACTAGAGGCCAATTGTATTTTGCCCAAAAATAGTGCATTGGCCTTAAAAGAAAGGGGCTTCTTTGCTCTCTCATTTCATATTGCTTTCTTTTTTTTTTTTTTTGTTTTGCGGACTAAAACAAGTGAGAGCAGCGATCAATGATAAACGTAATCATAAAATTTTTTACCCGTTATGAAATGTCTAATTTGAGCCATAATCACTGTTCGAGAGGATGAGCCCGACACTACAACATCATTAAAAATCAAGTGAACAAACACTCGCTATGAAATGTGTGGTTTAAGTTATAAATATTGTCCGAAAAGACGAGTTCATCACCATAATATCACCAAAAACTAAGTGAATAATCATTCACTATGAAATATCCAATTTAAACTATAACTATTGCTTGAGAGGACAAATTCGCTATCACAGTAACACCATGCTACCACCTTTGGTGGTCATGTTGCTTTCTTTCATTTTCAATTTTCACCACCCTTTAGGTGGGAAGCAGATAGGGAAGGGGTTGGTTGTGCCTCTTTTCTCTTCTCTCTCTCTCTCCCTCTCTCCTTTAAATAGGCCTGAACGGACAAATATATATATATGTGTGTGTGTGTGTGTGTGACCTTTTGTGAGCAACGTGGTTAGCTCAAAATGTCCTTACAATAGTACTAGGACCCTTATACCCTTCAGAACTTTGCTCAAATTGTAGCATCGTTGCCTTGCCACCTTGGGAATCCTTGGCTCGCTCTTCAATTGCTTCCTTGTACTCCTTATAAACTTTTCAGTCATAATTCACTAATCTCTCCAAATTGTTATTTCCAAAGTTTGATCTTACAGCTCCGGGCATCACTAACTAGCACTTTCATCAGAGGAGATATCGAGCTCGAGAGTCTCAATGTTTCCTGAAAAAAGTTTCCACTGGAGTTGAGAGATGTCAGGATGCAAAGACATGGCAATTTTTGCTCAGCAAAGGTTTTGCAAATTAATATATATATATATATATATATTCACAGCCAATGCCAGCTTTGGCACAGCCAGTTGACTAGAACAACTCTACGTCCGGTCACTCAAGTTTTAAGTCTTACAGATGTCTTGTAGTTTGAATTATCTTCTCCTCATTCTTACAGAACTTAGTTTAACTTAGTAATTTCCTTGCAAGAATGCTGGTACCATGTGGCGAAAATTTTGAAGAGCAAAAATTGAAGTTCATTAATTAGGAAAGTATTTTTCTTAAGCTTTTTGGTCAGGAGTGTGGAGGACTCTTCAGCATTGATATGAAATCAGTTCCATAACTGGGGAACTAAATGCTGAAAATGGACTCAAATGTAGGAGGGTTGCTTTGGTATTTCACGCGGGAACACAAAGTCCAAACAAAATCTAAATAAGATCATGGACAGCAGCCCAACTGAGAGCGACCACGAAAACTTGTGCGTCCTTGCTGCCTGCATGAGGCAAAATGTCCTTCAACTCCTTACTCTTTATATATATATAAAGAGAAAGAGAGAGAGAGAGAGAGAGAGAGAGAGAGAGAGAGAGAGAGAACCCCCTTCTCCTCACCGTTAAAGTGCCCCTCATTAAGAAAATCCCTGGCCAGTTCTCTGCATCCTAACCACCCCCCCCTCTTCTCTCTCTCTCTCTCTCTATGACACGTCACGGTCAGAGGCATACATGTCATGTCCTATTCACCTAAGATTCTTCCTCTTAATCTACCTATAGCTACTTTGGTCATAGGCTCACAGCAACATCTTGCAGTTTACTCGTCTAGTGTTGCATATTCAACAAATATATACTTATTTGCTCCTCTCACTAGAAATGAGGTTGGAACAGGCAGGGACTGCTTTGGTGGTTTATAGCCTTGGATAGGAGAGAGCCCCCCACTAGATTTTTCTGTCACACACAGAGGAAACCTCCAAGAAATAGCACGAAAGCAACCAAAATTACCAATCCTATATATATATATATCCATATGTATAACAATGTTAAGCCATCCCAAGGCAATCTCAATCACCAAAAATAACCAAATTCCTAGGACCCCTTCTATTGCCTGTCTGAAATAGGGTTTGAAACAGAGAAAACTGTGTCAAAAGAAAGCATTGCATGCATCTGCCAGCTTGCGGTGGTTGGTGGGGTTCCTTTCAAAGAAGAATCCAAACCCTTTCACCCACTTGTATGCAAAGAGGTGCCTTTCATGTCTGCTACAATCGCCTGGAAAACTAGGGTCACTTTAAAATTGTTGTCAATTTTTTTTTTTTATTGTGTACTATAAATGTATATTTTTATTTTTTATGATCTAGTGATAATATTTATAAGTTACTATTGTATTAATAATATCAGATCAGTATTTTGAAAATAGAAAACACAATCATTTTAATATTTTTTTATTTTTTATTTTAAAAAAATAAAAAATAAAAACAAAAAACACTTACAAAAGAGTTTTCGTTCACCGTCTGCTTTTGCTTTCTCCGCACAAAGGAATGAATCCTATCAAAAATATATATTTGTTAAAGGCGTATGGGTCTCTTTTTTTTAAGGGGTGTGAAACATATTTGACTCAGTCGGAATGTACTGAAAACGACAGCCACCACCACCACCCAGCCGATTTAACACCACGAGATGGTAGACAGCTTGGGCAGGTCTTGTATTCCACCTAAAAGGAGGATGCGGTCTGTTCAATCCACAGTTTCTTCTTGTGGTGCATGTAGAGGAAGATTTGAAGGTGAAATTAATCCCTGATAAGACTTTGGGTCACTGCAGCAATTGGGGATTAAGCCACATGTAGTTGCTGGAGGCACTAATATTCACATAAATTTATAGAATCACCCTTGTTCTCTAAAGGGCAGTCTTGTAAATGCTCATCAGAATTATAGACTTGTAGGAACTTTCAAAATAAAACAGAAAGACAACCTTTGGAGCAGATATTGTATTCAGGGTTGTCAGGAACACATGAGAGATAATAAGAAGAACACCTAAGAGTGAATTTGGGAGCTATGCATATAACCAAAAGCAACAGAGGATTTAGGATGAGAATTCACATATTTAAGAATGCTCAAATTTAAGAAAAATAGCTCCATTCATATTTGCAGTGTCGAATTAACAGCTTGCTACAAGGCAATGCCAATTTATCCATGGATAACTTGTCACTGTGCACAGTAGTTGTATGTCTCAACAACAAATGCACATATATCACATGACTTTAATCAGTGTGGGTAAATGATTTTGTTACGTTCAATTCCAGAATGCAATTATATTGCTTATTCACAACAGCAAGCACACTATTTGATTCCCTATACAGATAAGAATACATGATCCTATATAATAGGAGCATGACTGTACCAACCAGAGTTCAGTTGATCATCTAGCTACGTTTGGAGGACATGTAGCCAAAACATCCAAATATTGTAGTATATCTTCATGCAACTGGAACTTTGCAGCAGATATTGAAGATATCATCTAAGGGCGCATGATCACCGGTTCCCTCATCTTTCCTTGCATACAACAACTCCTTCCCTTTAAAGACAAACATGCCTCCCTAATGGAAAGAAAAGCAGTGATCGTGTAAGGATTTGAAGTAACGCAAGTCAAACAGGGGAGGCTGGATCAAACCTGTTGCAAGACACCGCTTTTATCATCTGGGGTTGCTTCCATTGTATAGTTCTTCATAGCTTTCTGCAGAGCCTCAAATCTTGAGAACACTTTAGCCTGGCATATCAAAATCAACATCCAAGAAATTTCCATGACATAAGTATGATGCAAACAAGTCATATCTCAACTAGAAAGCTTCTATTGCAAAACAGGAAGAGAAGATTTACACTGGCTGGGTTAAAAAACGTACGGCCAATACCATAGTATAACCCCAAGACGTCATATGCCTGAAATAAAAGAAAAATCTCTGAGTTTACAATTTCTGAGGAATAAAATTAACAGGGCAGTAAAAAAACATGTGTACACTTCTTACTTTGCGCTCAGGATCTGCGTAAAGGCAATCCAATGGAAATGGTAACTGGCCATAGAAAATCAGTGACATAAAAATCAGCTCCAAGGATTAAGAAAGGGCCTGTGGTAAGTCAATGCAAAAAGACAATTAATCAAACAAATATGTTTGTCCCAACTTCTATAAGAGAGAGAGAGAGAGAGAGAGAGAGAGAGAGAGAGAGAGAGAGAGAGAGAGAGAGAGAGAGAGAGAGAGAAGAGGAGGAGGAGGAGAAGGAGGAGGTGGATGAAGAAATATTTTACAAACTTCTTATTAAGCTCAGAACTTGAAAGCCCCACAACCCTCCAACAAGACAGGAGATTTCAGATTACCACAAAAGAATTTTTCCAATCATCTCTTATCCACCTAAATATCAGAAGACAACAGTTGGTACACATTGAATTCTTCCAGCATTCGATTTTAGTAAACCATCTCTCATAGACTTCTCACTTGTCAAAGAAGAAAGATGCTCCTTTGAAGCCCACATGTATGAGAAACATTTTCTTCCATGAAGCACATTTGTTATAATGTTCACATGCTAGTATAAAAAAAAAGTAACAACTGCATTAATAGAGGGCTTTGTAATGTTCTATGACCATATACAGTTCTCCCAGTTTGTTCATTTATTCCAATACTTTCATGGCAGCAATTTTCATCCTAACTCCAACATATATAACAGTGATTACAATTTGGAATCATTACAATCAGCTGTACTGAAAGAACACTAAAAGCAGGGCACCACACAATTATCCAACTTGGTTGAGTCTTAAAATACAGATAGAAGCTATTCAAGGATTGAAACTACCGAGGAACAAAATTTCCAATTAAAGAGCTACCGAGGTTTTCACGGAGAGTCTGAGACATTTTATTTTTTAGGGCAAATTAAAACATAGAATGTGCTTTAACCAAAAAAAAGAAAAAAAGAAAAAGAGAGACAAAACATAGAAGGTACAAACCAAAATACAATGAATGATAGTCTAAGAAACACATATACGGACACGGGTACAGATACGGACACAAAACATGGCTTTTTTGAAAAAATGAGAACACGAACACGAATACGGCAACGACACGGCAAAAAATATACTTTTATATATTTTTATTTGCTATGCATACTAAGGTGAGATCTACAACTCATAAAAAATAAGATGAAAATAATTAAACAAGTTCACAATTATAATACAGTAACTAACAGCTTAAGATTGAATAATTGGATAGTATTCTATATTTTCGTGTTTCAAAGTTTTGAAATCTATAAATTTAACTCCATTTAATATATATAAAAATAACATTTCAATCTTGTTGTGCTACAAAACATGTCCAACTAAGGGATACGAATGTCCCCAATGTGTCCACTAAAAAAAATATTGGACATGCAATTGGAATGTCCAACACGTGTTCCGGCTTGTCCGTGGAGTATGTGTGTCAGAGACGTTTCTGACACGCATACGACACCCTAAACGAAATGTCCGTGCTTTCTAAATGATAGTAATTTGAAGAAATCAAATTTTACAACTCCAGACACTACAAATCCAAATCCTTAAGCAACTATGCTGTGACAAAATATAAGATACCCCCAAGTACTAAAAGGGTTTTCAAGGACTTCAAGAATCATAGGTCTAAGACTAAAAACTCCCTAGATAGGACCTAAATAGTTGAAGTTCTCAAATAAGGGAAATGTTTTTGACATTTTTATAGTCCTTGATAGGAGAAGATGAGAGAGAGAGAGAGAGAGAGATGTGGCAAAGTTCTTTCATAACCTTATTCTAGCACTCATTCCCCTCTATCCGTATCCCTAATTTCTCAAAAATAGCAATTTAATGGCTTTTCAACTGCCTAAAAATATTCAAGAACTTCCAAAAATGAATCCAAGCTTAATATGTACATTGCCTCTCTCTTTTTTAGTTTAAACCCCCAAAACTTCCCAAAATAACAGACCACCACAACAATTATTGGGAAAGTTTCCAAGGACAAAAGAGACACTGATATTAACCACTTCCCAACTATATAATTATACTTGTGAGTTTGTGAGCTTGGTTAGTCATGCGACCTAATGGCTGTGGTACTAAGTTTCATATGTGCATAGCATCACATAGCAACATACCAAGATCATATTTTGTTCACAATATGCAAAACTTCCAAAAATATGAAAATTATAAATAAAGAGCTACTTTTTAAGACATACACTAAACCCAACTCACTTAATTAAATGAATAGCTATACCAGTTGCTTTAGGCTCCACAACACACAGACCTTCAGAATTTTGAGGTTATAGCACGATTGCTTCATTGATCATAAGATGGAAAAGCAAAGTTCAAAGGGTGCCTTAAAGTCTACCAAAATGACCCATAGGATGATGCAATCCTCCAGTCACTCAAACTATCTCACGTCGAGCAATAAAACACAAAGAACAAGCTGAAAATCTGAAAAGTTTACATAAAAAAAAAAGTTCAAGCAGAGAACCACTGACAAGTTTCAGAGGAAGAGAAGAGAAAAATGCCAAAGGTGATCCAGAGAGTAGACAACCATAAATGAAAAAGAGAACTAAATCAATTACCCTCTTATTACCAACTACCATGTCAATGGTGCAAGAAAATAATAACCTAACATTCATAGTGTAAGAAAAGGCCGGTATCCATCTTTAACAGTTGGAACAAGAATTTTTTTATCACAATATCAATGAAGCATCCACTAAGAAGTAAGTAAACAACTAATAAAATAAAAATAATATAATATTGTCCAGCTTAGCCATAACCACACAATGTTTTCCTTCAAATAGATAAGGAGTCATCCTCTCAAAGAGTATTGACATGAGTAACAGAGAGAAAATAGAATTACCCGCTCAGCGAGGATACGAGCTTTGTTGGGAGTACCAATACCAACAGCAATTAACTTCACACCAGCTGAGTCAAATCTCGGTTTTGATTCTTTGAGGGCTGAAGCAAGTTCCCAGCTGATAAGTGCAAATCAGGGAAACAAACTAAGGGATGAGTCACAATAAAATCTTTTTTTGTGATAACAACAGTTCTACTTATCGATTAAAAGTACAGAACATCTACCAACAAAAGCATCCAAAGTGCCTCAAAAGTGCAACGACAGTGACTCCCTGAAAGAAAAATGAAGTGTTTATGTTGAGAAGAGTACATTGCATTAAGTTAGAAAACATCATGCATGCCGGCTCTCCAGGGAATAGCATTCTCAACATTTGCAAATAACAAGAGAACATACAAAAGAGATTGAAGACACATGGGGAATCCACAATCAGTGGCGGACCCATGATCTTTGTTGAGGGCCAAAGGTAATTATATTTGTTTTGTTAATCACTAGTCCTATTGCAATATTATAGTTCTAGATCCAACCAGTTCAAACTTTGTTTACATATCTTCAACCTTTATAAAGAAACAGATATTTAAAATAAGGAAAAGCCGTTTTGCATTCTATGAGTACTATGCCCTCCGTGACACACCTTTAGCCTATGCTGCTGACATAATTGTAGTGAGTTATTATTTTCCTTCCTTTAGCACTTGACATTTCCTACAGGTCAATGTTTATCTCAAGTACAAGAATCTTTTTCATCACTTTTTCTCTCGTTGGTTCACACACACACACACACAAAAAATAAATCCATAAGTAATCATGTAAATTTAAATAGGACCTGTTTGGTTGTGCAAATTATATTATTCCATTTTGAACTAATTCACAAATATGTAAACCAATAAAAGATTGAAATTTTTGGTAGACGTTAGGTAAAATTAATTTGAAATCTCCCAATACGAGATTAGATATTTCTAATTTTTTAAAAAATAAATAAATAAATTTACTTTTATTGTAAATGAAACAAATTTATAAAATTTTGAGTTGTTCTTATTTTTACAGCTCAACGGAGCTAATCATCTAATTTATAAAGGAAATAATCCTAAAATTGTCCAATTCACGTTGTTTCAAAAATCAAATGTGCCCTCATTTTATTCCAAGCAAGTCTTTTAAATCATAAATCAAACATCCCCAAATGTTTCACAGATACACAGGAAGTGTAAATGACATGCACTGAACCTTTAATCCAAGGCGAAACTTAAGAATAAACTTACTAGTTTGGACAAAATTACAGTCAATGGTTCATCTTTCCCATAGAATTTACTGTTTTTAACGAACATTTAAGAATAACTGATGAGGATAGGTAAGAATCAAACCTCGTTTTGATCCCAGAGGTCCTTGAACATGACGGATTCACCAGTGGCAGTAAAGATGTTAACTTCGCCGAGAATATCACTGATGTTCTCGCTGAATCCAGCAGTGGAAGAAGCTCTTGCGACGAGAGGGAATCGATTTTGCTTGGTTGATTTTGGGGAAGGCACGGTGGTGATGGAGTGGGAAAGAAGTGATAGAGGTCTGGATGGGAACAATCGGTGAGACGACGAAGTGGGAAGAGAGTTACGTTGAAGGAATGATAGGGTTTGCGGAAATGTCATCATCGCCATTGTTTTCAAATTCAGTGGCAATGGTCGAATTGAGTGAAACCCTAGGAGTCTAGGACACAGAAAAAACGTGTCTGAAAGTTGCTAAATCTAAAAGAGCAACTGAAAACTTGAATAATAACTTGTGCATGAAAGTTGCTAAGTCTAAAAGCAACCGAAAAAAGCCTAAGAAAAAAATGTGCAGAGGAAGAGAGCTTAAAACAGAGAGTGGAGGATGTTTTGCTTGGATTGAGAATTTATAATTAAAAATAAATAACTCTATTTATTTATAGTTATTCAACTTTTTAATGGAAAGTGAGAATTAATTCAATTCAATAGTAGAGATTGACTCTGTAGATAATTTTATATAAATATTCAAAATATTTATACATAAAATTTTTCAAAGAAGTTTCTTCCCATTCAAGAAGCTTCTACACACTTTTTATATTTACATATATGATGAAAAGTTTAGAATTCTCTCCAAAAGTCTCATGTGATGAAATGTCTATGAATGACCTAGAATGATTTAGACTTGTATGGTTTCTTTGTGCGAAAGATTCTAAAATCTTATAATATTCTATAACCTTCTAGAATGTTCTACAACATTTTAGAACCTTCCTAATATTTTAGAAAATTCATCTCCTTCCAAAATATTTTAGACCTTTCTAGAATATTCTAGAACATCTTGAAAGCTTCTAGATCTTTCTAGAATTTTATAGTATTCTTTAAAAAATTTTAGGATGCTCATGTCAGAAATGTTGTATAAGCTTGTGTTGGCATTTTAAGATCCAAATGAATCTCCATGGTGCTCCAATTTGATAGATCGTGCTACTTTGTAAAGTGGGAGAAATTTCTGTACATTGCAAGAAGGAACGATGTCGTTTGTACAGCAAAATTGAATTTAACATTTTTGTTTTAAAGTATTGGAGGAGCATATACATTTAGGTTAATGGGGTTATAGTTATAAGACCCAAACAAAAATGACGGGTGGAGTTATAGTTAGATGAAATGGGCCTTTTCATACTAATGTTAGGTTATTATTTTCTTATACTTTTAGCAGCCTAGAGTGTATTTTTTTTTACTAAACGGGCCAACCCCAAACTTGTTTAGTCCGTAAAGTACAATTTGCCTGTTGAAGATAAGTAACTTAGCGCTAAATTAAAATAAAAAAAATGAAAGCAAAATTCATTCGCAGGCCTTACCAAACCATGTTGGATGACGTCTTTGGGTTTTTTTGTCTTTGAGTGAAAGAAATGTAGCCAAACTCAATAGAAAGGCGAGCTAGCCTTTTAACAATTCTGTTGTTTGGGGAAAAAACTCCAGATGGAAATAGTACACTTAATTTTAAATGTTAGTTTTTGTTATAATTATACTTTTTTGGTGTGATACTACAAATTTATTCTTGTTTGGAAGCTAAAGTGGAGGAGCAAATTTAGGTTCACAAAATGGCTCATGCCAGGTAGGGCCTGGTGGGCTTTGATCGGTCAATAGGCTAGGCTAGGCTAGGCTAGGCTAGGCCAGGCCAGGCCGAACTTGGGCCCAAAAAAAGAGACACATGCCTTGCCCACTGGCATAGGGGAAACGGGCCTATAGGCTTTTCTTTTTTACTACCTTCAAAGTATCAAAGATAAGGAGAACAAAATTATTTATAAAAATTAATATATAATTATATCAAATTATTTATAAATCTTAATTTTTTACATGTAAACAATTGAAGTTAAGAAGAAAGATTGCATTACTACAATACAAATACATCCTAACCTAAATCACATAATCTACATATAAACAATTGAAAATAGAAAGAAAGACAGTATCACTACAATACAAGTGTATCCCAACCAAAATTACATAATCCGTGTACATAGGTGGGTGAACTGGGCCGCGGTCAAATCTGCAACTTGACTTGGTCAAACTCACGGATTAACCGGACGGATCCAGTTTTGTTGGCAAAAATACACTCTAAGTTTGCACGGCACAAGGCTTAAACCAACAACGCTGAGAATATCAAACCAACTTCCACTGGGACAGCCCCACCATTATTTATACGTGGACTGTTTTTATTATTTATAGAGACTATACAACAGAATAGTACGAATGCATTTTATTTTCATAATTCACTGTGATGAAGATAGTTATACAAGATTTGACGAATAAAAAGTCTTTAAAATTATTTTAAATATATATTTATATTTAAAAAAATATATATATATATATATATACGCGTTCTGAAATTGCTCCAGCTCTCAAGATATTTCAACAGAAGATGCACCCGCACCCGCTCGATAAATCAGTGACTTAGATCCCAACTAGGTTGGAATATACATATCTGTCAATCATTTATACTTCTCTTCCAAAAAAATAATAATTACTAATTTCATGAGATGATAAGAAAAAGTAATAAATGAAATAAAAAATTATTTCTCACTATTTTTCATCAGGTGAATTATCTTCAGTCCATAATAATCTTGATAATGATAAATTTTTTATTTCTACTTTAAGTTCTGCCATACGTTCTTTTTCTTATTTTTTACTATTCGTTAATGACCAATCTTACAAGCAAATTAGTGTTTCAATAGTTTTTGAATTTAGGCTGCTTCGCATCCCAGATATGACACGACCACCTAGCTTAAAAGTAGCTGCTGAATTATCCCAAACTTTCTGAACTCTTTGGGCCGAGCCATGGGCCGTCCATGAGCTTAAAAATCAAACTCAATCCCAGCTCATACTGTTACAAGCTTGGGCCAGACTCCAACCACGTGCTGTTTGATGAGGCTTAGAGCAAATTTTCATAGAAATTTGAATGCAGTCGAACAAAAAGAAAAGACGCAACATGAACCTCGTATAACTAAAACATTTAATCAAACATTTTATTTATACCCAATTGGCTTGACAATGTATCGGTTAATAAATAATGATACTAAATGTTCATTTGATATTCAAAATCACAAGTGCTCATTTTATTTAAGGAAACTGCTGTACACAAATCTATTTTTAGATTGAGAAATTGATTTCTGTATAGCAATATTACTCTTTATTCAGATACTTAGATATTCAAATACTAGTAGTATACATTATACTATTGCATTGGTTTCTCATTTAATACAAGGCAAAGCCCTTTCACGGGTCTTTATTAATTTATTCATTTAATCTCTACGTGATGTCTGGATGCTGCCTGGCTAATTCATTTGGTATATATTGCTCCTAGCTACATGACATCGACATTTTCATGCAGGCATCTGCCCATCAGGACCTTCCATTAGATATTCTATAATAAATAATCATGACCTTCCAGTGGCCTTGAATTTTGACCACACAGCTTTTCCTCTGCAACAGGCTTCCATGCTCTGGTGGGTTCATGTTTGATGTTTCCAATCCAATTCACGTAGTTGCTGCCAACAATTTTATGACAAATTATGTACCCAACCAAGACCTAATTAATAAAAGAGCCAGAAGACTAGCTCCCTCCTTAATTCCCCTAATATTATATGCTTACATGCAAAATAATTACAGATCAACAAGTGAAAAGGATAATAAATTTTTTTTTTAAAAAAGGTTCTCGCAGGACTAGCAAATTACATGAAAAAGAAAAAAAAACGAAAATGAAAGGAAAACTTGCATTATTGAGAGAGTTTTTTAGTTAAAACATGTGCAATTTACAAAATCCAAGTAGGGGTGACATCCTATTCAAATTCACTTCCCCATTTTTCAAAATATATAGACGGTAGTCATTTCATGTGTGAATATTTATACATATATATATGTATTTTGGTCCTACTGTCATATATAGGGACTGTACAAGCTCAAATACCAAGAAGTCATTCAGTTCTCGCCTGAAAATCAGAGTTATATTAAATTTGCGTATAGGATGTGGTCCTGTGTTGGGTATTAGGTATCATGCACCCCAGAGGAATGGAAGCTTGCATTTTAAAAATCAGAAATAAATTTGATCGTTTGGCCTATTAATGTGTCTGCTGTCATGTTTGTGATACTTTGCTTTCGATCCATAACTGCTCGGTGCTCTTTTATTTAATTGCTTTCTAGGACCTAAATTAAAAGACTTCTGAGATTCTTACAAATTTATGCTGATATATGGCATTACTTATATAAAAAAGAGTAATAATATACAAATAAAAATTTATATAAAATTCATTATTAGAATGATGTGCTTAGATAAGAGTTATTTATTTTAAAATAAAATATTATTTTTATGATTCTTAATTATAATAATGTCATTGTTACATCATTTTGATAAAATTTTTTGTATAAATTTTTTTAAAAAATAATATTTTTCTATAAAATAAGGACTCGCTCATCTGCTTATGATCGATAGAATTGTCTCTCTGCATTTTCTCTTCTTTCAATTTTTTTTTTCCTGTGCCCATTAATTAAAGAGGGCAGAAAGGACGATTGAAAGCTTCGTATTCTGCATCTTGGGCTGGTATGGAATGCTCCACTTGGATGGTGTATTGACGCCACGTTTGATGCATATTTTTTTTTAACTTTAAAATTTTTTTTTTAGCTTATAAAAAAAAATTTCAATTTTTTGTTGTTTTTTTTATTTTTATAGGCTAAAGATAAAAAAAATAAAAATAAAAAATAAAAAACTAAAGAAACTTGACTTTTTTACTTATTAATTAAAAAAAATTAAATAAATTTTTTTTACCTAACGAGCCCTAAAGTAGAGGGGACAATAATGCCTACTTTTTAAAAATTTTATATGAATCAAATATTTGATAATAAAAAAACAAAAAAAAAACAAAATTTTATTTTATTTTATATATATTTTTTAATAAATTCGAATTCAAAACACTAAAGTTTTTGCCCTGTTGGATTCTTTGCTCATGGCTTCAGTACGTATCCGAAGTCAGACTCAGGAATTACAGCTCAACTAACACAACTCAGATTGTAATAACAGCTCAGCAGCTCTCAAATACAGTGTAATAACAGTTGCTTTTGCCTTTGCTTTATTGTCAAAACGAGAGAGAGAGAGAGAGGGACCAATGATTGAGAATGCTCAGAGTGAGCTATGAACAGTTTAATAATTCGAGCTCCATTTTTATTTCCCTAGAAATATTGACAAGGGAACATGCATGCCTGCTGGCCTTTTATTTTATTTTATTTGCTGCCCGCTTCTTTGGTTTACTATTGAAAGTGTTTGTGTGATGTCCACTCTGGAGGGCGCTATCGTGGTTTTCTCCTAAATAATATCATGCTTAGGAGGACCTCTCATGTTTGGCTTTAGCCTTTTTCTTCTATTTTTCTTTTTGGATAGCCCATGGATTTGACCTATGTATATTTTAAGTAATCTTATATTATAAACCTTAACGTTACGTTTAGAACTTAAATTTTTAGTGAGAAAAAAATATATTAAAATAACAAATATTTTTATTCTTTTTTTCTTACTTTTTTTTTCTTTTACTTTTTTAACTAAAAATTACATTATTTATTAATGCTTCGTTTGGAACAAAAATACTCTTTTATTTTATTATCTTTTCTTTACATTTTTTTTACCGAAAATTTAAGTTCCAAATGGAGCGAGCGTGAGTGAGTAGAAAAAGGAAAATTCTGTTGTTACAAAATTTTTATATACAATTTTTCACCAAATGTGGCAGTAATATTTTAATATATAAGTCAAAATGATGGTGTCCTTGTTTAAAATAAAATGATCATAAATAATCACATTATTTATTATAAAACTTTTTTTTGTGTAGCATAACTCGTGAGAAAATTATGCTTCGAGTAGCAATACCAATCCAATTAAGGTTTTGGGGGTTAAAATATGCCATGAGATGATTACAAAAGCTTAATCCTTTGAGTACCCAAAAAAAAAGTTTAATCCTTTGAATTAAGATAATAAAACAAACAAAATAAGATATTTCAGTAGGTCCAAAGGTTTCAAGAAATTGAAATCAAGATAGTCTGCACCGAAAAAAAAAGGAAAGAAAAATTAAGATACTCAATTTCATACTTTTCTTTTTGTAATCACTTTTATTTATTTATTTATTTTTGGTGCGATTCTCTTTTTTTCATAATCGGTTGTCATATTCTCGTTGGCTACATTTTTCCTTATTCCTTTTGACCAAAACAAAATTGCTAAAAATGGCCTCAAAGACAAATCCGTATTGTAACTTTTCAGGACTCCCAATTAAGAATTGGAGAAACATCATTTTAATAGGTAGGTCACATGGGAGGGAACTGAGCCCCCCACTAACTAAATGATTTCCATGAAAGTGATATATATATATATATATAGACAATACTAAACTTATATCTACAGGTCAAATGAAATGGCTTAAATAACCTTCTTGTCATGTCTATTCCCCATTAAGTCTTTCTCCAACCCCCTCACATAATGTTAAGGAGATTTTCTATTTCAGATGGACTCATGCACATAGGATGCCATTGAGGATAACGGCAAGAACTAGCCTTTTTGCTCCTTAATTAACAGTCCACTTTAAGGCCTTTGTTTGGTGCATGAAGTTGGTTCCAATATACTACTATTTTAAATTCATTGAATTACTAATTCTGAGCAGAACATATGTGTATTTTCAATTCGAGTGTTAACATCAGAATTAGGATAAAAGATTTGTATATATGAGATTTGGTTACTACATCAAGGAGGCCTTACATGGAGTTGGACATATAATAAATTACAGACAAATGTTAATATGTACCTTTAAGGGATAGGTTAAGCATGCATAAATAGAATTGTATAGTATAAAAATTGTAAAAAAGTATATGTCCAACACGCTGTACAATCAACTAATACATACTTAACACGTGTCTTTCGAATACATACTAGCAAAAATCTTAATTATATGTTCTCGTCTTCCTTAAATGCGTCACCCATTTAGTATGCAGCTGCTCAATTGGAAGAGGCTATTCACAAGAATTGCTTGCTTTGCGTGCTCAACAATTATTTAATGCAACTTCTCGAAGACTCTTTCCCTAATATTAACCCTTTCCTTTGTTTGGGACGAATTGGGGAATTCCCCTTAAAACAATACGAAAGCAACCTTCTCGTCCCCATGTCCTCTAACTTGACAACCCAAATTTATTCCTCAACAACTTCACAATGCTCGTTGGTAGGAGACTGTTCTCTTCATTGGTCACCCAACTGAACTTTAAAACACCAATTAATGCATATTTAATGGCGTAGGGCTGGTAGGATTTGAACATTACATGGGTGGGTATGCCGAAATATTGACCTATTTCTCATAGAACTTTAATAGGACAATGATACCTTACTTTAGATGTCCTAGGCTATTAAAAACCAACCCTTCTTGCTTTCTAGCTCTTTGCTGATATGAGGCGGCCAAATTACTCCCGCATTTGCTCTTTCGTTTAGTATTAATGGAATTTTTTGAAAATTTTAACAGTAAGCAAATGAAAATTAATATACATAAACCAATTTTGAATCTATATTTTTATTTACAAGATATAAGCGAATGAGTTTCACGTACAATTATTAATATAAATATTACTGTATTGTGTCTTTGTAGGTAAAAATAATAAATTAAAAAACTTATTTATGTATAACATTAGTCAAAACAACTAGAAACATTAAAAAAAAAAAGGATGAGAACAGTGATCTCTCACTGAATGTATGATCTTGTATTCTATATTTTAATTGAACACGTACCGTCACCATGTGACAATTTCACTACAGCTATGATCAAATACAGTGTAATGACAAATATAAATACAAAATATGTATAATGAAAATATGTAATTGTCCCTTTTTTTTTTTTTTTTATTTGTTGTTGCATGTTTTGCCGCTCGTCCTTTGGTACGAGATATCTGTGTTTTCTACTCAACGACTTTCGTCCTAGCTAGGCAAAGCCGTTCAGATTTGAATGATTGCACGATCTTGATTTGATCCCGTCCCCCATGACCGTCCTTTCAATTTGATCAATATTCCTTCATTAATATCGAGCTTTTTTTTTATATAATCATGACATGGTTTGGGAGTCAAATTTAGTTTCAGAAAGGACAGGCAGATAGATAAACACGTGATTAGCAAATTTTCTTTTTTAATGCTACTTTAGATATCCAGTCAAAAAATCTTGTTCTTAGCATTACAAAGCTATTTAGGAGAGATCTTATTGCATTTACATCAGTGTCAAAATTTAAATTATACTAAATATTTTAAATGTTAAAAAGTATTTTTAATTTCACTAAAAAATTATAAAATTTTAAATTCAAATATTGAGCTAAAAAATTTAATTTATTACCCACTAAATCAACACCGAGACTCTGTGGTAAACACGTGATTAGCAATAAGGTCTGTAAATTGTAACCCCCAGACTGGAGCATGAATAGCAGGAGGTGGCGCGTGGAGCCTGAGACCAGAAGGCAATCTCAGGCGGCCTCTGTAAATATGGCACGTGGCAATGCATGCATTCCCTTCCATGACTGACCTCCACAACACACGCCGTCCGTGCCATGACCACCGCAAGATATAGCAATTACCACCACCACAATGACGGCGACCACCACCATATCTCACATCTCCATGTGTGAAACCGTTTGCCTCGGCGGCGGGGAGGAAGACATTGCCCTCTTAAGTAAAAGGACAAAAACCCATTTAAGTCTCGGTTGAGAACCTAATTATGGAGGATAAACTTGAAATGACATGGATACCTTCTTCGTGTATAATGACTAAAAGATCCGTTGAAAGTTTTCTACTTCATTTTTATCACCGGGAAATTATCTTTCAGGTTTACATCTCATGGGTCCTGTTTTCTTAAAAAAACGCCTGGTTAGTGCTCACATTCAATGTCAAATAGTACTAGTAGAATAAAAAAATTCAAATTCATTTAACAGTCTTATGGCCATTATGCATTAACCCCTTTCATTAGACTCGAAAGTAATTTTATACCGAGAATCTTTAACATTTTTCTTGAGCAATACAAATGTTATTGCTCTTTAAATAGACACTTAAGAAATGAATTCTGGGAGGACTGTAAATTCTACAATAAAATCTGTTATTGCTTGTCCTTTGATGGCCACTCGTGGTGTGTACTGGATGTCGAACTAACTGAGCTCCACCGACCACTTCATGAGTCGCCATGAAATTTCAGGCTTAGGTAATACTTTCTTGGGAGGTTGGTCGATTAGTACCACAATTGAATGTGGCTGGAAATAGGGTCTGAGGCTCCACGCTGATGTTACCAGGGTGAAGGCCAGTAACTCCATTTTCGGGTATCTCTCCTTTGTTCCTCTTAAGGCCCTGCTGGAGTAGTAGATTGGTTTTTAGACCTGTTGGTCTTCACAGACAAGGGTTGAGCTGACTGTTGTTGCCGAAACGACCAAGTACAGAAAGAGTTCTTCTCCGGTGACTGTTCGGCTGAATAGAGGAACTAAGTTCAAGTATTGTTTCAACTATTAAAATGCTTCTTCACACTCGTTAGTCTATTGGAATGCTGTTCTCAGTGTCTTGAAGAAGGGAAGGCATTTGTCAGTTGACTTGGAAATGAACTTATTCAGGGCTGTTACTTTGCCTGTCAACCTCTGAACATCTTTGATTGACCTTGGTGCTTGCATGCTCAGTATCACGCTGAATTTTTCTGGGTTGGCCTCTATCCCTCTCTGCGAGACCATGAATCCTATTAACTTTCTAGATGCTACCCTAAACGCGCACTTGATAGGATTCAACTTCATGTTGGAGGTCCTAAAGGTCTGAAAAGCCTCCTTTAGATCTCTGAGGTGGTTTGTCGTCTGTCTACTCTTCACCAACATATTGTCGACGTAGACCTCCACATTCCTCCCGATTTGGGCTTTGAACATTCTGCTCACCAACCGTTGATAGGTTGCCCTAACATTCTTCAGGCCAAATGGCATGACGGTGTAGCAGTACAGTCCCTTGTCGGTGATGAAAGCGGTGTGTTCTTGGTCTCTTTTGACTATCTTGATCTGATTGTACCCCGAGAAAGCGTCCCTGAATGAGAGCATCTCGTATCCAGCAGTGGAGTCTACTAGAAGATTGATGGTAAGCAGGGGAAAGCTGTCTTTGGAGTAGGCCTTGTTGAGGTATGTGAAGTCCATACACATCCTTCACTTTCCATTTGTCTTCTTTACCATCACCACATTCGAGAGCTAGGTCGGGTAATGGGCTTCTTTGATAAATTTAGCTTGGACAAGCTTGTCTACCTCATCAGTAATGGCTTCGTTGTGCTTTGGGGCAAAGCTTCTCCTCTTTTGCTTGACCAACCTAGCTTCAGGTGAGATGTTGAGGTGGTGGGCATCAATCTTGGGATTAATGCCTGGCATATCCTCATGCGTCCAAGCAAAGACGTCAGCGTTACTTCTGAGGAAGCTTCCCAGCTCTTGCTTAGCAGTTTTGGGGTCGCTGATTCGATCATAACCACTCTGGGCCAGGCTGGGCTGCCATCCTAGTCTGGTTTGTTGTTTTGGATTGGATTATCGATTGGGAATTGATCCAGCTCTTCCACTAGTTTAGTTCTCTTCTCTTCACTTTTTCCTTGTCTCTGATTTTTAATTCTTCTATTACAAGGGTTTTTTTGGCAGTGCTCCCTTTAAAGGAGGCCATGTAGCACTCTCTGGCTATTATCTGGTCTCCCTTGATAGTTCCCACTCCCTGCTCTGTTGAAAACTTCAATCTCAAATGATAAGTGGATGTGACAACTTTGAACTACTTCAAGGTTGTTCACCCTAGGATCACGTTATAGGCCGAAGGGTAGTCCACCACCAGAAAATTTACCAGCTTAGTGGCTTGTTTGGGGTCATCTTCTAGGGTAACCAATAGCTCAATGGACCCTATGGGGGTAACCCTGTCTCCTGTGAATGCCACCAAATGGGAGGTCATGGGCTTCAAGGTTTCTTTTTGTGTCTGCAGCTGCTCAAAGGCCTCCCAAAAGATGATGTCTGCAGAACTGTTGCTGTCGATAAGGATTCATCTGATCTGAAAGTTGAAGATGACTGCGTTGACAACTAAAGCGTTGTCATTATGGTGGTTCAGCTCTGTGGCCAAAGAGGGTCAAAACAGGCCAACCTTTCGAACGCCTAAATGGGTCATTCGAATGCCAGGCCAAAAATGGCTAACCTAGAAAAACAGCTCACGGGCCTTTCAAATGCCAAGGAAAAAACGAGGATTCTTGCCCACGAGCCGTTCGAACGCCCACCTGGGCCATTCGAATGCCAAGATACTCTGCCTCCACCATTCAAACGCCCGATATGCGCATCAGCAGAAATTCAAACCAAAATCCTTCTAATCCTTACCAAAATGCAGCAAAACTCTCCCAATATCAAGAGGGCTTGAAAGTGATCAAGAACATCCCAATAACTCAAAATGGGGAGGAATGAATGGTTAAAACAAAGGGATCTAGGGTTTTAAGAACCCAATTCCTAATATGCACAAATTGGAGATTTCAATCCCAAACTCTCAAATTTTTCAATGGGGCTTACAATACTCTAGATTTAGACAATTTAGGACTCAAAGGAGTCACCTATAACAACCCAACAACACAACCCACCAAGATAGATATATACACATACACAATTGTAGAAAGAAATGAAACCTTACCTTTTTTCAAGCTTGCCCAAGTCCTTCAATGGCTTCTCTTGGCTTAGGTGGAGACTCTCCAAGCTCCCTCTCTTCCTTCAATCTTCTCCTTCCTCTTTCTCTTCTTCTCTTTTCTTCTCCCTCTCTTCTCTCTCAACCGGTTGTGTGTGTGTATTCATGTTTATAAGAGGGATACACATATGAATAATTCCATATGTCTCACCCTATAGGTTTAAGTTACAATACAAGTTCTTATTGGTCATTTTTTACCCAAATGATGAAATAACTAACATTCAACAATGCAAACACTAGAAATTCACATTAATTTAAATAAATAGAGGCTCGGGATATTACATCCTTTCCCCTTTAAATAAGTTTAGTCTCTAAACTTGATTCAAGCTATCATTCAAACAAAAAGGGATAACGCTCTCGGATCTCGTCTTCACATTTCCAAGTTAAATTCCTCGCAAGTGTGGTTCTGCCATAAAACTCGTACCAATGGAATAACCTTGTTTCTAAGAACTTGGTCACGACGATCAAGAATCTCAATTGGTCTCTCAACGTAGCTTAAATCTTCATTCACAGCCAAGGGATAATGATCAATCACGTGCGTCACGTTGTGAACATACCTTCGTAGCATCGAAACATGAAAGTTTCGGAGGAAGAACAACACGATAAACAACGGGTCCAACCCGTTCAAGAACTTCAAATAGTCCGATGTACCTTGAATTAAGATTTTCCTTCTTCCCAAAATGATTTATCCCCTTAGAAGGGGATACCTTCAAGAACACGTGGTTCCCTTCATCAAACTCTAAGTCCCACCTTCGAACATTTGCATGACTTTTTTGGTGACTTTAAGCAGTTCGTAGTCATTGCTGAATTATCTTGATCTTTTCGATGGTCAGTTGTACAATCTCTAGCCCAAGAATCTTTCTTTTTCTGACTTCAACCCAACAAACTGGAGATATACACTTCCTCTTGTAAAGCACTTCATAAGGTACCGTTCTGATGCTTGCATGAAAACTGTTGTTGTAAGCGAATTCCACTAATGGTAGATGATCCTCCCAGCTTCCTTGAAAGTCGAGAACACATAACCATAACATGTCTTCTAGGGTTTGAATGATCCTTTCTGGTTGCCCATCGGTTTGCGGATGAAATGCCGTGTTGAACTTCAATTCGGTGCCTAAAGCCCTTTGCAAACTCTTTCAAAATTTTGACACAAACCTCGAGTCTTGATCGGACACTATCGAAACTGGCGTACCGTGAAATCGAACAATCTTCACAATATAGAGGGTCGTATGCTTTGACAAGTAGTATGCAGTCTTTACTAGTAAGAAATGTGCAGACTTAGTGAAGCGATCAACAATAACCTATATAGCATCACAACCCCGGGGTGATCTCAGCAATCCCATGACAAAATCCATGGTGATATGCTCCCACTTCCATTCCAGTATAGGTAAAGGTTGAAGTAGTCCCGCTGGTCTTTGATGTTTTGCTTTGATCTGTTGGCATTGTAGGCATTGTGATATGAACTCGACTATTTCCTTCTTCATTCCCGGCCATCAAAATGTCTCCTTCAAATCCTGATACATCTTTGTGCCTCCTGGATGTATGGTGAACTTCGTATTGTGGGCTTCTTCCAAAACTTGCCTCCTAATCTCGGGTATATTTGGAATACATAATTGACTTCTGAACTTTAGAGCTCCATCATGCTAGGTGAAGTCAGGCTTCAGATTTATTCACATCTCTTCAAAGATCTTCCACAAGTAAAGATCTTCAGGTTATCGTTGCTTCACAACTTCTATCAATGCCGGTTGGGCGATCATGGTGGTAAGCATCATATTGGTACCCAGTGCAACAATTTCAATCTTCGATCTCTCTAGGTCAAGAAGCAAGGGTCGCTAAAAAGTGACAAGACATGCTAGGTTGGCAATAGACTTCAGCTCAAGGCGTCGGACACCACATTGGCCTTGCCCAGATGGTATTGGATGAGAATGTCGTAGTCCTTAATAAACTCGAGCCATTTTCTTTGTCTCATGTTCAACTCTTTCTGTGTGAAAAGATACTTCAAATTCTTGTGGTCGGTGAAGATCTCGCATGTGACTCCGTATAAATAGTGGCGCCAAATATTCAAAGCAAACACCGTCGTTGCTAATTTAAGATCATGGGTTATTTAGTTCTTCTCATGTGGTCTCAACTATCTCGAGGCATATGCAATCACCTTACTGTGTTGCATCAATACGCATCCTAGTCCTTTAGGCGAAGCGTCACTATATATGGAGAACCCGTCAGTCCTGGTAGGTAAGGCTAGAATTAGTGCAGACACTAATCGGTTCTTTAATTCTTGAAAGCTTCGTTCTCTCTTCTCATTTCATTCAAATGGTATGTTTTTCCGGGTGAGCTGTGTTAGCGGAGTCACAATCTTAGAGAAATCCTTCACAAATCTTCGGTAATACCCAGCTAAGCCTATAAAACTTTTGACTTTGGTTACATTCGTTAGTCTCGGCCAATTCACAATGGCTTCAACCTTATAAGGATCAGCAAACACTCCATCCACACTGATGATGTGTCCCAGAAATGCTACACTTGGCAGCTAAAATTCACACTTTTTCAATTTAGCATATAGTCTCCTATCTAGCAAAGTTTGGAGGATCGTCCTCGAGTGGTGCTCGTGATCTGCAAGACTCTTAGAATGCACTAAGATGTCATCAATAAATAGAATTACAAAATCATCAAGGAAGAGTTTAAAAACCCGATTTATCAAATCCATGAATGCAACAGGTGCATTTGTGACTCCAAACAGCATAACCAAAAACTCATAATGACCATATCTAGTTCGGAAGGCCGTCTTCTCCACATCACTTGCCCTAACCTTCAGTTGGTGATAACCCGACCTTAGGTTAACCTTCGAAAATACTTATGTGCCCTGTAGTTGATCAAACAAATCATCCACTCTCGGCAATAGATACTTAGTCTTAAGGGTAACCTTGTTTAATTTCCGGTAGTTAATGCATAATCTCATGGTTCCATAATTCTTTTTCACAAATAACACTGGAGCACCCCAAGGTGAGACATTAGGATGGATGAATCCCTTTTCTAACAAGTCTTGGAGTTGAACCTTCAACTCCTTCAACTCTAAAGAGGACATATGGTAAGGAGCTTTGGAAATGGGTCTAGTACCCGGATTAAGGTCAATGTGAAACTTAATTTTTCGGTCCACCAAAGAACTAGGTAGCTTATCGGGAAAGACATTGGAAAATTCATGGACAACATGGATGTCCTCCAAGGGCGGTGGGGAAACGTGTGTGTCAAAAACGCTACATAAGAATGTAAGCACCCCATTTTTGTCGCTCGGCAATCTTCGGCCTGACCGGGGTCACTTTTACATATCACATGCATATTCAGACTCTAACCCGTCTTCTAAACTCCAATTTAGTCCATCGGTCGTTTCTCGGGCCCACTTGAAGCTAAATGACATTTTGCCCCTAGGCATCCAATTGCCTCTGAGAACTACTCCGGCTCTGGGTATCAAACCGGTAATCTTGCAAAGATGCTTCTAATAGTATTCTCAACCTTCTGATGCAATTTTGGATCGTTCTGAGTCAATTTCGGCAAGCCTGGTGCAAAATCACCGTTTTGACCCCGGTGGGCCGGTCGACCATTTCAACAATCCTGACATTCTTTTTCAAGCCTGTTATACTATTCTAAGGGTTTCTATCTATTTTCAGCCTTCCAGCCCATTCCTGACCTCCCGAATTATTTTCGAACTTTTCGGAGTCACTCTTAGTGGAGCCAAGCCAAAAATTACATAGTAGTCACTAAGATAGGTGCCCAAATCTTTTTCCCTACATGACAAGGGTCAAAGATACGTTTCTTGCTGCTTTAAAAGGTTTCCAAAGTGGCTGGCGTCACTAGTAGTGGTGCCAAGCCAATATTTGGTTTGGCGCCACTCTTAGTGGAGCTAGTGTATTTTTTAGCCTGGCGCCACTACAACGGGCACCAGGTCGATTTAAGTTGCCTGTAAATATAGACCCTTCTCCTTACGTAAAAAGGTCAGCAATCTAACTCTAAAAACTCTGTCTCTCGATATAAAGCCCCCGAACTCTCTCCAAACCCTAGTTTTCTTAGGCTTCTTCAAACCCTAGCCCCCATACCCTTTAACCCTAGCATATATACACTCAATATGCGCCTATATGAGCCTCTAAGCCGACCATTGAAGACTCAAGGTGCTGCAATCTCAAAGCTCTTGAAAATCAAAGCGAAGTAAAGCAAGCAAATCAAAGGAGACACAAGGTTGATTTTATATTTACATTAATGCAATTTCCTCCCTCTCTCTTCTTTTTTTTAATCCACTTGGATTTTCTTCTATTTTAACTCCCTATCTTCTTCCCCCCTTTCTTGCATACTTGGAACAAGGGAATCTCCAGTTCATGTGTAGGAAGAATGGTTGAAAATTACAATGTCGAGGGTTTTCTTCTAATTTAACCTTAGACCACGTGAGTTTGGCCTCTTTGATTATGTAGTGAAGCCTAAATCTCGTATGTTCACGACCCTACTTGAATTGTGCATATCATACTCATACATCTCTTTAAAATCGTTTTCTAAACTTGTTTTCAAAATTTGCATTAAATCTTCTTGTTCCAAACTTATTTTCAAAATCACAATCCTAAAATGATTCTAACCACTTTATGGTTAGGATTGTTTTAGGAAAGTGTTACATAAATATAGGATTGTTTCAAAAGAACTCATATGATAAATATTTAACAGTTCCTGAAGAACTATTCACTATATTTTGTGTTGAGTTATTTTATCTGCCTTATATGTCTTTAGTTTTGTAACACGTTATCAGCACGAAATTTTAAGTGCTTTGTGTTTTTCCTTCATTTTATGTATAATTTATCTTCATTTTGAATTCTTTATTATGCACTCAATTTGCATAAATAGTATGAACAGTAGTTAATAATATTTATGTTGAAACTTTATTGATTCATTTCTCCCAGATCTTGTATTTTTTGCTTATGATATTTATAGATTTGGAATCTATATTTCGATACCTTTCTATAGACATGTGAGTTAACTATATTTTGATGTCTAGATTGAAAGTTATAATGAAGACAAAAATAGTAATATGATATATATATCGATATATCAATGAAACGCATAGTAATAAATACTATGCATTAATAGTGTTCTTACTATGTATGTGTTATAATTGATAACTACTGTTTATGCACAATTCTTTTACTATTCATAAATAGTAATTGCATAGGAATTATGTAATAAATAATCTTTAACCAATAGTACGGCAATACTTTTTATCTTTCTATCGGTTGCCATTTATCATAATACCCACCTAATATTACTGTGTTCGGTAGAGGTTTTTATATGATCATTAACTGATGATTGTCAAATTTTATTATATGTATTGCTTTAACAAATGCAATTAGATAGAAGAAATCAAGCATTCCTATAGAATGCTTATTCAGACTTGCATGCAGTTTATTTAATTATTGTTACTTTATAAGGTGGGCTTGTCACCTGCTGCTGCTATTATTGAATTATGCTTACTATGGCCACTGCCTATGTTAGTTTACCATTATGTCGTCATTGAATTTTTCAAAAGCTTATTATGATTTAATGCACCTGAAGTTGCAAAATAATCAATAAATGCACTTGGAGTTGCAAGATTATGGTTGAATGCACCTGAAGTTACAAGACAATGATTTAGTGCACTTGAAGTTGTAACAGTGTTGCCAAATAAAAGAATAAGTATAATTTTTATTATTCAAATACGTCCACAATGAAAATGTTGTGGAAGAAATCTTCCTAATGAAGATATGATAGACAAATATATTTATATTTTATACCTCGAACGTGCTCCAGAAGTAGCAATATCAAGAGGGTTAATTCAGAAATTGTATTCCAATGGCACATCGTGTAAATATAATAGAAGTAAAGGTAAATAGTGACATTACTATTCATGCATACTATTTACATTATTATTTATGGTACTATTTATGAGTTCCACATTATTTTGATTTTGTTCCCTATTTTGTTCCTATGTTTTCATTAGTGTTATATCATCTTTCTGGAAAAAAATATAAATTTATAATATGTATCAATCCCTGAAGTGATAAGTGAATTGTATGAATCCAGCGTAGTGTAGCTCACTCAATCGAGTGCTATAATTAGCTGATACATGTGGCCAATTTTATCTCATTCCTTAAAGTGAATGTACTTTTATTTGATGGTCATAGATATTATCACAGATGTGATTACAATATAATAATCTTGAAATTTTTGGAGATACCCTGAAGGTTTTAAATACCACTAGAAGTGGAATAATGTGAGCTCAACCTCTCAAAAAGTACGATGATTAAATATTCAATAGATTGCTATGATAAAATAATTTTGACAATAAAACATTATATTAATATTGCAATTGAAGGCATAAATCATACCAATGCGTCAATTATTACAAATATGAATGGGAAAGATATATATCTAGCGGACATTATTAGAATGCACACAATTTTTTGATATGTCATAAACTTAACATTAGCTGAAATTAATGTTAAAATAATGTGTTTAATTATTTGATTGAATGCTTCAGATGAGCTAAGCTCTAGAAGAGCTAACATAATGTGGTTAAGAGGAATAAAACTCTGTATTGATGATGTATTCTATTCTACTAGCAGTACAAGAAATTTGTTTAACTCTTACAGATATGTTTACTTATTTTTATTATACTAGGAGTATCTGATGAAAAATAATATAGCAATGAAGGTAATAAAAAATATCTTTCTTTACACTTTTCTTTTCATGCTAGAAGCATATAATAGAGAAATTTGCTACTTTTCTTCTAGATTATATTATATTGGAATCACCTGCAGTGATAAACCAGAAGTTTTTCGACCTAAAAGATTTTTATACTGTGAAATCACCTGAAGTGATACAATAGAAGTATTTATGAAGTACCTGCAGTGACAGCATCTGAAGTAATGCACCAAAAGTGATTTGATCCCAAAATTTTTTTATATTTTGGTCACCCGAGATCAATAATAATACGTACAATAATTGACAATTTTCATGGACATCCGCTAAAGAACCAGAAGATTCTTTTTGCCAAACAATTATTCGGTTACGTTGTAATATGAATATATCTCTCATTTATGCAAATATATACAATAGTTACATATTTATTTACTATTACCTCTCATATTTTATGGATAGTCCTTATGTGGAGTCAGTTTTCCCACCAGTAGGGGGAAATAAGACGTAAACGTGATGCTGTGAGATTAATACTAATGTTGTGAAACTATCTCATCTTGATCCTTGGACAAGTCGATGTGAATCTGAAATTCACAAAGGAATTATGTACTTATATATGATTGCAAATTAATTGCCTGAAGCATTTGCCGACATAAAGGTGATAATCAAATCATATCGATACTAGCTGTTAATGCTATATCACATATTAATATCCCTGTAAAACAATATATTGATGTCCTTGTAGGATCATCTGTTCATATAATAGCACATAATTTCAAAGTGCTTGAAGCGTGGGAAACATATCGATGCAAAAGTCAAACTCTCAGAAAGAGAAAAGTACAACAAAATGAGTAAATTTGTGTTCCTGAAGAAATCATAATTTCTAAACTTCCTGAAGCATGAACTTTTGAAGAGATAGGAAATTAAACTCATTAGCATAATGTAAAGTATGTGAACTTATAGTTCAAACACCAAAAGATGAAAATATTGGACTTGTAGTCCAAACACTAGCAGATGTTGGACTTGTAGTCTAAACACCAGAAGCTGTAAAGTATTAGAACCAGTAGTCCACCCACCTGAAGATGTAAAATCGGTTTGATACAAATGGGTATTTGCGCAATGAGAAAATAGAATAGTGCGATATAAAGCATGACTTGTGCTAGAAGATTTCTCTCAGAGCCTTGGTATTGACTATAATAAGAAATTTTATTATTGACCAGTTGGTCAGTCTCAGAAGGACTAGATATGCATGTAATGAATGTATAAAAGCCTATTCCTACGGTGGATTAGGTAATGATCTACATATGAAAATTTTGAAAGATTTAAAATTGATAAAAACAAATACCTCAAAAGTTATAGTCTATCAAACTTCAAAGATATATATATGGGTTAAACCAATCTGGATACAGATGGTACAGTTATCCCAATAAATATCTATTGAAAGAATGATATGTGAACAATACAATTATCTATGCATTTTTATTGGAATATGGATTTATTATAATTGCAATATATGTTGTTGATTGTGAATATTATTGGTACTCGTCAAGATGTTACAAAAGCTCCTAGTTATTGAAAACTTAAATGCCTTGGGAGAACAAATTATTGTCTTGTCTTGTAAATTGAGTATTTTTATTCATTAGTCGACATATATAGAAAAATGTTATATTGAACAAGCTCATCCATGAAATCCTCTAATGGATGTTTGATCACTTGATGTACAGCAAGATAGCTCATTTCCGTTCTCAAGAAGACGGTGACGAATTTCTTGGTCCTGAAGTACCATATCTTAGTGCAATAGGTGCTCTTATGTATCTTGCAAAAGATATAAGACCTGATATAGCATTCTATGTCAACCTATTGGCAAAGTATAGTTCTGCACTAACTCAATGACATTGGACAAAAATTAAGCATATACTACGTTACCTACAAGGGACAATTGATACAAGCTTATTCTATTCAAAGGAGCCACAACTTAAATTAATTGGCTATGCAGACGTTGGCTATCTTTCTGATCCACATAAATCTCGGTTTCAAATTGGGTATGTGTTTACTTATGGTAACATTGCTTTATCTTGGCGATCAGTGAACAAGATATTAGCTACAACTTCTTCAAATTCTTTTGAGAGAATTGCAATTTATGAAGTAAGCCGAGAGTGCATTTGGCTATGATCCATGATTCAACATATTTAAGAAAGCTGTGGAATATCCTCGATGATATTATATGAAGATAATGATTGTAAAGATTACAGGAGGCTACATCAAAAGGTCATAGAATGAAACATATTTCATCAAAATTCTTTTATATGCATAAAGCTCCAGAAGAGCGGTAATATCAATGTCCAGTAGACATGTTCAAGTAATAATTTGTTGAAAGTATTTACTAAACTAAACACTACCAACGGAGTTTGAGAAACTATCTAATTCATACAAGAAGTATGAATGAGGGGGAGTCGCGTACTGTACTCTTTTCCCTTTGCCAATAATTTTTCCTACAGGGTTTTTCTTGGCAAGGTTTTAATGAGGTAGTTTTAACGCACCCATACTAAGTTACGTTACACAATATCACTGTACTCTTTTTCTTTCGCTAAGGTTTTTTTCTATTAGATTTTCCTAGCAAGATTTTAATGAGACAGTTTTAACATATCCTAATGTGTATTGCGGTCATTCAAGGGGGAGTGTTATGAGGTCATGGCTCACCTCATGGTGGATGAGCCGCCTCAAATACTTATAAATAGTGCATAGTCGATGGCTTTGTGAATAACCAAGAGAAAGAGAGAGAAAGAGAAAGAAAGAGAAAGACAAATAGAGAAAGAGAAAGATAGAGTAGAGAGAAAATAGAAGGAAGAGAAATATAGATAAGTTTTCAAAGTTCAAGTTATATTCTTTTTTGTTTTATAGTATCAATAAAATTTTTGGTGATCCAGAAGATGTAGCCCTATTTGTTTAAGAAGAACTCATATGATAAATATTTAACAGTTTCTAAAGAACTATTTACTATATTTTGTGTTGAGTTATTTTATCTGTTTTATATATCTTTATTTTTATAACACATCATCCTTTGTCATTTTCGTTAGGGTTTAGAGAAATTTTAGTAAATAATTAATTTCATTGTAGTTTGATACGTAACTTATAAGTTAGATTTAAAAAATTATATTTTTAAATAATTTAAAAAAAATTATAGTAAATATAAAAGACTTCTTTAAATCACTTTTTATTATCAATTAAATATGATTTAAAAAAATTATAAATTTAAACTATAAACTATTAAATAAATTAATTTCAAAAACCCATAATATAACATGAGGTATCGTTAATAAGCCCTATTTCTCTCTGGGAAACAAGTTGATAAATTTGGGCAACCATGTCCGAAATGTGGATATAGTCTTTCGTACTAGCTGTCTGCGCCTCAGTTTCAACTCTCTCTCGCTCTCTCTCGCTCTCTCTCTCTCTCCAATTATTTTTTTCTTCTCAAACCTCACCGCTTTATATCACACCTACGCCCCCACCCTTAACCTGCGCCTCTCTCTCTCTCTCTCTCTCTCTCTCTCTCTCTCTCTCTCTCGAGTTCCATCCCATGGTGTAACTCTCTCTCTCTCTCTCTCTCTCTCTCTCTCTCTCTCTCTCTGTGATGAACTCATGTTTTGTGGAGGTTTGTAGATTGGTGGGAGTTGCATGATGGATTTTGGGGCGGTGGGTTTGGAGGGTTTGATGGGTCCAGAGAATGGAGGCTCTTCTCAAGTAGTTTCAGACCCCGAGAGCACCAAACCAAAGAGTAATGGATCCGGGTTTCTCAAGCAAGGGAGATCTGGGTCCGTTGAAGAGGACTGGAGTAGCTCCAAACTTGCCAGAACTGATGCCCCAAACCCAAAGACAATGTTGCACCTACAGGGAACTCCTCTGCTGCTGAGATCTAATTCTCTGTTTTCTGGTGATAGCGGCCAACACCAGAACATGCTCAGCTTCTCTTCCCCCAGATCAGAAGTTCCTTTTCCTAGTAAAAATGGCGGATTAGCTGAAAGGAGGACACAAAACCAGGCCTTTCCTTACTATCAGCACACACCTTATGCTTACGCTAGAAATGCAGGTAAAAAGTACTCTCTTTTTTCCCCCAAAATAAAACACAATAAGTTTTGTCAAAATTCGTATGTGGGCTCTGTTCAGATGGTCATCTTGTGAAATACGGCATATGAGCTATGGTGGATGCATCTGATTTTGGTCACACTCATTTACCAAAGATGATTTGTTGACTATGTTCTATGGATTTACTTCTAAGTCTTCCTTTTACTGAGTGGAGCCTGTTATAACGTTGTTATAGTTTGGGAGACAAAAAGGAAAAGAAAAAAAGTTTGAGTCTTTTCAAGAAATAAAGTTAATTTTTTTTTTATTAAAAAAATTCTCTTTTTTAAAAACCCGGTCTCCCTCTTTGGTTTGGTAAATTTGTGTCACACCAGAAGCGGATTAATACGAACAAAAAGGGTAATGGGGGGACATCGAAGGGACGGAGGAGCAATAGGACTAGCAGAGGCAACACACCCTTTGATTGGTTTTTACTCCTTTCCCATCATTCTTGCTGTCTTCTCTTTTAGTAATTTCATTCGGTCAAAAGTCGAAGAATTTCATGATATGTGTTAGCCTTCTTAAATGTTACTGGAAAATCAGCTCTTCGGGTGTTCAGATGTTACTTCTTTCTTATCTGTTGAAACCGTTTCTAGGATTTGGTTCCCCTGTTTTCACATACCTCATTTGTCACCTCTTGTTTTGTTTCATAAATTTCACTTTTATTGTTTTCCTTCTTTTTCATGTTTCAGGGTATGGCTCTGGAGGCTCGAATGCAGGCATGCATGCGCCTCTTCTTGGGGCTAGAGGGCCATTTACTCCATCTCAGTGGATTGAGCTGGAGCACCAGGCCCTGATCTACAAATACATAGTGGCAAATGTACCCGTTCCATCCAATTTGCTCATAGCCCTCAAGAAATCCCTTAACCCATATGGGTTTTCTGGATTCCCTTCCGGACCCTATGCCCCCACCTCAGGTAAGCATTTTCTCTTACTGGAATTTTCTCACACCTGAAAGACAATGGTTTCTCTTGATCAGATATCAGAATTTGTCTGTGTGCTTGACTGTTTTAGAAAGTATTGGCTTGCCCTTGTTTGAATATTGAACTTGGTGTACTGTTTTAGGGCTTAGGCATCCAGAATGTCTAATTTGTTGTTCAACTTTGAGAACCTCATGTTTGTATTGATATATATATATACCATTCTTGTCCTACTTGCATGACTCACTTGTTATTTAATTTTTAGAACCCATTTTGTGTTTTGTCATGTACAGTTTCTGGTTTTTAATGCTCCATTGCATTTTGTCTTTGAAGCATTTATGCCTTGTCTGAAACGATTAGTGTTTTTCTTGTTTATTTTTTGTAGAAGGTTTGTCGTAATCCAGGATAACATATTTCTGGGCTTCTAAAATACTGGTTTTGATGTAAAATACACTTTTCTTTTCACCCCCTTTAGCTGATTTCTGGCATGCTTGTTTTTGTTTTTTGTGTTTTTTTTGTTTTGTTCTCTTGGTCTTTCTGGTCCATATATGCAGTGGGTTGGGGTTCTTTCCATCTAGGTTTCTCTAGCAACACTGATCCCGAGCCTGGGAGGTGTCGCCGAACAGATGGAAAGAAATGGCGGTGCTCGAGAGATGCTGTTGCCGATCAGAAGTACTGTGAAAGGCACATGAATAGGGGCCGCCATCGTTCAAGAAAGCCTGTGGAAGGCCGGACTGGCCAAGCCGTCTCTGGAACCGCTACAAAGGTGGCGCTGATTGCTGGTTCCACGTCAGCGTCGGTGATGTCCAGCAGTGGTGCAACCAATGGCCTCGGTATCACACGGCACCAGTTCAAGGGCTTGCAGCCTGGTGCTGAGAATCCTTCTGCAGAGGTCCTCGTCAACAGGTAAATGATATGCTTTACGAATCTGAACTTCCTTCAACAGTTTACTTCTCATTATACATTTTGAGTTTATTAGGATTGATGGTATTTCAAACCATGCACATACTTTCTCTTTCTTCCTTTTCTTTACTTTAAAGTAAAACATGTTTTGTCATCTTTACTTTGGTGAAAATGAGTAGTCTTAGTAATTGAGACTTGAGATTCCTTCTCTGGGAGGGCTTCATTATGTGTCCCTTATCCAGTTTCTATGATTCGAGGCTATGAGGTAGAAATTATAAGGGCTCTCATGCTACTTGTGACTTCTATTTTTTTTTTTCCCTTCGCCTTCCCGTCCAGATCCAGCGTAGTGGTTTTTATACTATTACTTATGTGTTATACTAACAAAATAGAATGTATGTGACAGAATGCAAGATTCCCAAGGCCTCTCTATGTTATCTCCTACTACCAACCTGAAGTCTAAAGACTCCCCATTCTCCATTCCAAAGCAACATTACCCAATTGGAGAATCCTCTCGCTCAGAATTTGGACTTGTCTCTTATGATTCCCTTCTCAATCCTTCGCAGAAGAACTCCTATATAAATTCTAGAAATTATAACTCTATCCTAGAGTTCAATGACCATGAATCCCATGACCAACATCCACTTCGCCATTTCATTGATGATTGGCCCAAGGACCAATCCAGTCGTGCCACCATTGCCTGGCCCGATGAACTTAAATCAGACTGGACCCAGCTTTCAATGTCGATTCCTATGGCCTCCTCAGATTTCTCGTCAACCTCATCCTCATCCCCTCAAGAGAAAATTGCCCTCTCCCCACTTAGGCTATCTCGTGAGCTTGACTCGTTCCAAATGGGTTTGGCGGTGAATCATGGCCTCAGTGAACCATCCCAAAAGCAAACAAATTGGATACCCATAACTTGGGGAAGTTCAATGGGGGGACCATTAGGAGAGGTCTTGAACAGCACCTCTAACGCTACTGGAGCCTGCAAGAACTTGTCTGCTCTGAACCTCATGACCGGAGTATGGAATGGCAGCCCTCAGTTGGGATCTTCCCCCACGGGGGTCTTGCAAAAGGCCACTTTTGTTTCACTTTCAAATAGCAGTTCAGGGAGCAGTCCAAGAGCTGAAAACAAGAAGACCAATGAAAGTGTTACTCTCGGTGATGATATGATGGGTTCAACTCTGGCAAGTTCGTTCTCCATTCCATCCTTGTAATGAGCATGCAACCCGAGCAAGAGAAAGATGAAGGTGACAGGAAAAGCGAGTAAGTTTAGAGAATTCTCTCTTTTTTCTCTTTAGACTAGTTTGCCTATGTTTTCCAATTAGGATTTGGCCAATCTTAATTAATGAACTCTGGCCATTTTCACTCTTATGTCGGTCTTCTAAAATCCATAGTTCTTGACTTACAGTTGTTTTATGATTATATTTCAGTGTGATCTTAGCTTAATCTATTCTACATAAGACACAGTTATTCTCTCCCGAGCCGTCCTTAGACCCTACTGTGGCACTACTTGGAGATCAAGAACGGTAGCCTTAGGACATGGATGGAATAACTGTTCTTGATGTTTGGCTGCGCAGAAAATCATTTTCCATGTAGGTGGAATCAGGTGTTTGCCATAAGAAGACGTAACAGAAGACGTAACATTTTTATTTTGTTTTGCAAAATGATTACAGTAACTGTGAATCATGCAGGGTTTTGGTAAACCAAGCACAAAAAAATTCCTGAGAGGTTAAAAATAGTAAAACCCAAGAACAAGCGAAGTTCCAAGTTGGATATTGATGGCATCTTCTATCTTTCGTTGGGCAGCCCATGGCCCTGGGGCCTATAGGCATGAAAGTCCGCGGAAAATGTTAAGATGTCAAGTCCTTGATGCACCATATTGAAGTCGTAGTGCCCTTGATTTTCCCATTTGCTTTGGACTGTTATGTTTGAGGCTGGGTAGGCCACTTGCATAATTGTATTCCTCATCCAAAGTAAAGTTCATGGTCATTTTGGGTTGGGCTTGAATCCTTTAAATTACTTTAAATTCTTGATGTGAACTTGGGCTGGGCTTTATCCTATTGAATTATTGCCCACCTGGTTGATATCTTGATATGCAAAATTTGATGATTCTACACCTTTTTCTTGAAAGGAAGGAAAGAAAGAAACTTTTTGGCCGGGCGTACTTGCATATGCCTTGTTTTAGATAAATGAGTGTTGCCTTTCATTCCCCCATTAACTTTAAGATGAAGCTAATTGATAGGTAAATCAAAGGAAAACGACCATACCATGTTAATGGAAAAAAGTGTAATAGTCAGATAGTGTTAGTTTTTCGGTAATCATATTTATTAAAATTTTTTATGTAACATTTATCTTCTTAAAAGTCTATTCATTTACAAATAAATTAATGTTGTTGATGTAATGAAAAGCTACGTATTACAATTTAATTAAGGATGAGTATTGAGAACTTAGTATTACCTGATTATTGGACTTATTTTTTTTTAAACCATATGAATGAATTCTAAGCTTTCCTCTTACATACCCATTTCCCCTCTCTCATCATTAGTTGTTGCCAGCCTTTATTTTCATTCATTTTATGTGGAATTGCAAAATTTTAACCAAAAAAGAAAAAAGAAAAAGAAAAGAAGATAAATTTGAACCCATGTTTTCATGATACTATCCCACGCATCTTATGATATAAGATGTCGCATTTTTTTTATTTATATTCTGTCGTATATGATCTTATCTCATCAACCTACTTTCTTACAGCTGACTCCACCATGTTGCTGCCAGTTTAACCATCTCCCAAGTTCATCAATTATCTAAGTAACTTCAGACTTTCAGTGTAGTTGTTGTCCTGAATTCATTCTCTGCCGTGATCAAGATTGTTGTTAATGAATTACGGAACTATCATTTTCAACAATAGTGATTCTCACGTTTCACAGTTAGATAATGTTATACAAATAAATTTTTTTATAGAATTTAACAAGTGTTGCGGTGAGATAAAAGTCATTTACCTTAGAAATGATGACTTTTAATTATAATAACGTTATTGACGCATCATTTTGGTAAGAATATTATTTTCTTTTAAAGTCACATGTATTTACTGGAAAATGTCATTATCCAGAAAATTTATATAAAATTTTTTATCAGAATAATGTGACAGTAATAATTTTGAATTTAAAATTCATTATAGTTCATATTTTGTTTTAAAGTAAAATACTTGTTTATACCTATTATTCATGAATGAAAATTTTATATAAATTTTTTGTTTGTGTAGTACTGCCTGTATTTACTGATTTCCTTAGGAGGCAGAAGCTTTTTGTCTTGAGCATGAAGGCAACAAGTTTTAAATCAAGTTTTGACTTTTGCATTAGCTCCTCAGAAACAACCAGTATACAGAATACATTATATGTGAACAAAACTTAATAATAATCAGAGGCACGGAAAGGGTTCTTCTTGAGATATTCATTCAAGGTTTTTCTTTATTACATATAGGGTAATACTATATAATTAGAAAATTTATACAGAACTTATTATCAGAATGATGTTGCTAAGTTGTAGGCTTATCACTTTAAAATAAAGAATCTATTAAGATTCTTGTTTATTACAAAACTGCCATCGCCACATCATTTTGGTATAGAATTTTGTACAAAAATTATGAAAGAATAGCATTTTTCTTACATATATAGCAACAACGGATTGCGATAATCGTCTCAGTTTCTCTTACAAAAAGGGTTTTTCTGGTGACATGTTTGATGATACAAAATTGGATTAGCTTGTGCTCTTAAGGCGTCATTGTTTGAATTCTAAAGCATGGAACTACCCAATAGATATACCTATGCTTATGAAATACACTATATCTCCACCTTACCAACCCTATAGCAAAACTACCGAAGCTTGTATCTACGAAATTGAATTCGTCTAAAACCAGAACCACCTTTCTCTTCAAGCTTCACTTGCTTGCTCTTGAGGCATTTGCCTTTAGAGAGCGTGGAGTAGCTTTATATAACAACCTTCCATCATAATCCCACTATTATTTTGTTCATCCCCCAAAAAAATGAGCCACAGAAAAGTTCATTCACGAGGGAACGTGCCCTTCTCATGGGAGGACATTCCTGGTGTGTCCAAGGTCACCCGCCAAGAGTCCCCTACAGATGCTGTGTTTTCTCCTTTCCACCATTGTAATAGTCCTAAGGTCTCGGCTGATGACGTTAAGATTCCACTCCCTCCATGCCTTAGTCCTAAGGTCTCGGCTGATGACGTTAAGATTCCTCTTCCTCCATGCCGAGTTCAGCCTCCGCAAGGACGTTCTCCAATAAAAGGCCTTTGGCAACAACAGGACCCTTTTCTTGCAGCTCTGAAGGAGTGCACCAAGAGTGCTAGAAATGGTAGAGCGCCCAGCGAAAGTAAGAATTGTGTCGGGTTTAAATTGAGGAAGGGCAAATTTATTTTATCGTGCAAGCGTTCCTGTGAAGTTAATCTTCCTCTTCCTAGAGAGAGATCATAGGGGACGGTTCTATTAAGATGAGGGCGAGAAAGAGTGAGGCATATATATTTGGTCCTGTAATTTATGTCACAATGTCATTAATTTGTGTATCGTGTTTTAATTTAAAATATATACAGAGGTTACGGTGAATGTCATAAATAAGACTAATTGTTTCCTTTTTGTCTCTAATTTGATCCTCGTTCAATTTCCATTTTGTCTATGTTTGTTGAGATTGTTTTTGGCTCTCTCTCGAAGGCTTTCAAGATATATATATTAGTTGGAAGTTGCATGAAGGATATATACATACATATGTATATATATGAGCACGTATTAGGACCTGCTGCCTTGTGCAATTAGCATGACACCCTAATAATTGCAGAACTTTGGGCACAAAAGATGAAAGTATAACTTTGCAATATTTAAGAACCCAATGATAAAGACTCATTGAATACAATTGACTAAGCTGGTTAATTTTCTTCATGGTGAAATAGCTAGCATGAGAAGAGAAAGGAGTACCCCTTCGATATGTGTCACAGTCCAATACATTATCAAAAACAAAATGAAATTAATTGAACTATAATCCAATACATTACAAAGAAATCACTATTTTGGTGAGAAATTTCTCTACCAAGAAGAAAACATATATGATTTTTATGCGTGCGAAACCAATACTTTTTTCCCCTCTATTCTATGACTTATTTTATCAATTCAATTAGAAACTATCCATGTTGGTTGACTAAATTAATGTGAACTGTCTATACTTCTTTACTGGTGTGGAATATAGACTACTCATTAATATTATGTAAAGGAGTTGGTACTTATCTTGTTAGGAATGGTGGATGACCACCTAACAAAAAATAGTAGATGAATTCACATGTTATCAACAATCTCTCATCTCCATCTATAAAAGGGGATTTCAAGAGAAGAAAAAAATGAAGAAGAAGAGAAGAGAGAAAGAGAAAAGAGAGAAAGAAAAGGAAGAGAAATAAGAAGAAAGAAAATAGAGGAGAAAGAAGAAAGTAAAGAGTTTAGATAAACTATTTAAGTTTCAGTTGTCTTTTATATTTTGATCTATGAAAGAAATAAATTTTTGAGTGATCAAGAAAATCTATCTTTAGTTTCTGAAGAACTATTTAATTATTATTTGACAGTTTCAGAAGAACTTGTTTTATTATATACTGCGTTTGAATATTTTGCTTGCTTAATATTTATTTAGTTTTATAGTAAGTTATCAGTACGATGCTCTAAGTGCTCGTATAGAATATAATTGTATTATTTCTTATAACTAGAAGGTACTTCATTGTATCAGTGAAGGTACTTCATTTTATGTGTCATTAATATTTTAGTTAATTTATCTTTATTTTGAGTTCTTTATTGTTCACTCTTCAATTCATGACATAATTTATATTTGTTGAATAGTTGATGAATAGTAATATTTCGAAACTTTATTTGTTTATTTTTTATAGATCTTAAATTTTTGGCCTAAGATATTTATAGATGTGGAATTCTTATTTCAATACATTTTCATAGACATGTGCATTAACTATATTTTGACGTTTGAATAGAAAATTATAATACGGATAAAAAATATATATATATATATATATATCTATACGTATTATATATGATACTATGCAACAATAGTAATTACTATTAATAAACAGTGATTTTACTATTGATGAATAATATTAACAAATAAAATTTATCTTTTGGCTAAAGATTCAGATGAGTGGGATTTGTATCAAACATTTGACCGAAGTTCTATACTATGTCTTCTTTATATTATTTTTGTTTATTGTGATTCTAAAACTTTGTTATCTTGTAAGTGTAGCATTCTGAAAATGTCAAATCTCGCAAAGTTAGAATTTATCGCTCTTGACATTTCAGGCAAGGACTATTTATTTTCAGTAGTTGATGTTAAGATCCATTTGTATGCAAAGACTTTTGAAAATACTATAAAAGAAGAAAATGATGAATCTCAGCAGGATCGTGCAAAAGTAATGATTTTTTTTTTCGCTATCATATGCACAAACAATTAAAAACTGAATACCTTATGGTAAAAGACCCACTGACACTATGACAAAATTTAAAGGAGAGATATGAGCACCAGAAGAGCATGTTTCTCCCCGGAGCTCTCGTTATGATTAGATACACCTGAGGTTGCAAGATTTTAAAGCTGTTAGTGAGTATAATTCTACATTATTTAAAATCAGCTCACAATTGAAATTACGTGGGCAAACTATTACTGATGAAGATATGTTAAAAAAAATATACTCTACATTTCATGCCTCAAATGTGCACCTGCAGTAGCAATATCAAGAGTAGGGTTTTAAAAAATATGCAGAATTAATATCATGTCTTCTTCTTGCTAAACAAAATAATGAGCTTCTGATGAAAAACCATCAGTCCCGCCCGACTAGCTATATACCATTCTCTAAAGTGAATGCAGTCTCATTTTATGAACGTGGTCATGGTAGAAATAATTTTTGTTATCGTGGGGGTTACCGTGGAGGTAATAATTATAACAATTATAGTTCTTTAAGTTCTCGAATTAAGAATACTATATTGGCCCAAATGTAACTCGGGAGGTGGGGGGGGGGTGATTGAGCTACATAAGTGTAGTTCAATGCAACTAAACTGACCTAAGTTAGCTTTAGATTAGGTTAATTATGCTCTCTTTAGTGTATATTGTACTGAGAGTCGTATTTTGAGTTCATTGCAGGTAAATGTCAATAAAGAAGAGGATTTGGAGTCATAAAAGCGATCTGGAGTGCAGACACGCATACCGAGGGCCGTTGCTGGGATTTATCTTGGAAAATGTGCAACTTATCATCCGCAGCTCAAAATGGAATGAAAGATACACCGTTGGAAAGATTTCGCAAAGTTAAACAAGTTCACGTCTAACGAGCATTGCGAGAAATGGATTCCAAAAACCTTGAACGGAGCTGTAAAGAAATAAAAGGAAGATAGCTGAAAAGTGTGAAAAAATGCACTGAGAGTTCGAACAGTAGAAACAAGGAGAAAGTGAGAGTTCGAACGGTGGCTAGCAAAAAGTGAAGAAAAATGGTATTTTGGCCTTAGGGTTCGAACTCCCATAATAGGGTTTGAATTCTCAGAGGCTAGACAAATAAAAGAGTCATATATAGGCTTAAGGGTTCGAACTTTCCTGACAGAGTTCGAACTCTAAGAAGGAAAAAGAGAGAAACACTGCTATGAGGGTTCGAACTCTCCTAACAGAGTTCGAACTCTAAGAAGGATTTTTGGGTCAAAATTTCTATTCTTGCTAGGACTCTGCTTGCGATCTCTATATATATCCCTTCGATTTTCTGGAGGAGGGGAACGATTTCTTGAGGGTTTTTACTACTTTTTAGTCTAGATTCATAAGAGCAATTAGGGTTTTCATTATCCTTGTAAATACTCCCATTAAATTCAAGTTTTATTGTTTTAATTCAAGATTTTGGTCAAGAATCCATAGTTTTTTCAATTAATTCAAGATTCATAGTTCGTTTATAGTTTTTACATTCTAGAAAGTTTTCAATACATAGTAATTGTTTTCCATGGCCATGAGTGGCTAAATTTCCTAACTCGGAATCAATTGTGAAGATTGATTGGGGATCGAGGATAAACAATGGAGGTAAGATTGCATTCACTGCTATATCTTCTTGATACTTCTTCTTATTCTTCTTCGTTCTAGATACTTTCAAAAACTTGGGCGTCCTATTATGTTCTGTAACGTTTATGCGTGAATACTACACTCAGTATATACGCTGCCTTGTAATGTTTATGCATGAGTTGGATTCAGTATATGCGTTGCACGAATCGATGATGCGCGTCCTTGATTATAATAACTTGATTTATTCTAAAATTTGAAGATTGAACGAACTATTGGTTTTAAAGCTAAATCTTCCGAATCCGAGACTCACGACGTAGTCGAAGGATTTGAGTTATTAAATTATCTGCTTTGGAATTCCATGAGACGCAATTGGTTAGAACGATTGATTTCGAGACTTTTTATTTCTTAGTTTAAATTAGATAACAAATCTTTTCTCAAACTAAAATTAGATTTTTGTTTATTGGAGTGTTTTTCTTAAGATTTTTGATCCATGGTAAGTTTTCCTATGTACGTAAACTATCTTCCTTGTGGGATCGACTTCGTACTTACGAGAAATTATTACTACATCGCGGCCGTACACTTGCGGTTAAGTATCACCCTTTTAGGGAGCGATCAAGTTTTTGGCGCCGTTGTCGGGAAAGCTGCATTCTACGTTGGTGCACGAGCCTTAGAGATTCTATTCTGGAGGAAGCACTTCACCATCATTCTACAAACACGAGAGAACTCAATAGCTCTTTTGGGTAACTTCGTTCCATCTTTTATTTTTGAGCACTTATTTTTGTTTTTCTTTTGGTTACATTAGATTTGTGGATCATTGTTGTGGGATTGGGAGGATAGGTTGTTTTCATATACTTGTTGGTTGGTCTTGCATACATCTTAATCATGGATTATCCTTGAAATTTTATTGCTACAAGTCCTGATTCATACATGGCACAATCACAAGACTACTATCCACCTCCAAATTATTCAGAGTGGAGCTCTCAAGTTTCACCATATGCTTCTTATAAATAATGACCACAACAACCGTACTACCATGCACCACCTTCGTCTTCACCATATACTTATGATTCATATCCACCTGTTACTTCACCTTACACGTTTCACGAGACATATCCTTCATTATCTTATCAACCTTTGGTAGAGAATCAAGAGCACATGCAGTCATCTTAGATGTCATATCCCATAGGTATGTCCTTAGGATTAGAGGATACTAATATAAAGGCACAAGTTGACACTTTTGCACAAATTCGTCGGGAATTAGATGAACTAACTCAACGATTGGCCCTATTATCACACTACGCAACCAATCATGAGAAGGACGAGCTTCCGGCTCAACCTTAAGATGATCCTACATATGAGATGTTCACGAGTCCATATATAAGTAGTCATGACCAAGGTCTCTCCGTTATCACCCTTAAGACTGAACATGAAAAAGAGAACATCCACGTTCCCGCGGTGTCTGATCCAAGGGAAAACATTTTTAGGGTAGATGATGATGATGAGGAGGTTAAATAAGAGGTATTTATTTGTCTTGAGGTGTATAAACTGAGGGAAGTGATACCTAAAGAAGAGGTGCAGAAGGAAGGAACCATGGAGAGTGAGGGAAAGGAACCCAAGAACGAGGAGCCCGAGATTAAGGACTGCCAACACGAAAAGGTGATCGAGGAAGGAGTAATGGATAGTGAGATATCCCATACTTATATTCAACATGAATTGAGTCTTAACATCCCTATCATGCAAGATTCTAGTTTTATTCTTTATCCTTTACAAACTTGCATGAGTGTTTTGTATGATTTTGTGTTCAATAGTATATGGTAAGTGGCTCCATGCATATTTATTAATGTTGAATTCATTATTCGCGGTATATGGTAAGTGGCTCCATGCAAATAAACACCCTCGATGTAGTGTTGGATAGTCTTCTATTGTGTATTTTAGTAGTGTAGGAGTAGATAGTTTTTCCTTTCTTTTGTTTTGTTTTTAGAGTTCTCCCCCAGTTGGGGGGAGGGTGTTGTCCCACCTGGTTTTTTCATCATTTTTTCATGCATTCATATTTTTGTTTCTCTTTGCTTGATGCATTGAGAACATTGCATTATTCTAGTTGGGGGGTGGGAGACTATTAGTTTTTTGTTTTGCTTTGTTCTTTTTGTTTATTTTATTTTTTTTTAAAAAAAAATTTCAAAACTTTCAAAAATAGTTCTATTCTATCAAACCTTGTTATGCTTTATTGAGTAATTTTCAAGTATTAGTTCGTGATTGATCTACCTTTTGGACATTTGAAAGTCTTCGGTAAAGGTTTGATGTATCGTATGGTTCGGTACTTTGGTTTGTATTTCTCAGATTTTTTCATATACTCTTTATGTTTATTGTTATGATTGAAAGTGTTGGAGATTATCTTGAGGAACCATATCTATAGTCATGTCAATGCCCTTATGATGTCGTGGATACTTTGAGTTGTGCATTAGACTAAGTTTGAGTTTATTATTGATTCACCTTAGATATTGTGATGAATTGCAAGTTTTTGTCATAAAACTATTATAAGAGAGAGTTTACATTGTTGTGCACTAGTATGCTATATGATCTTTCTATATTTTTCTCTTATGCATGCATGTCCTTATAAGGTGGAGATTTTATACCTTGTGAGCTTTAGAGCATATTTATCGCCTTTTGAGAGTGATTTACATTTATTTAAGGTTATTTTATTGATTTTCATTCATTGAATAGCCTTATTATGCTTGATTTTGGTTTACGTGTTGAGTATTAGTTAATGTTATTGACATCTTATACACATTTGAAGTTTTGATTTGATATGGTTTTCGGAGTATAAAAGTAGAGGCCATTTCATTCTATTGAGCCATTCATGTCTATATTTCTTTTTCGATATTTGTATACATGTGAGCTTAAAAATTTGTCAAAGCTAAATTTCGGAGTTGGTGTAATGCTTTTACAATTGTCGAGTTGAACGTGTATGGAGTTGAAAAAAGAAAAGAAAAGAAAGGGATGAAAAGGAGTTGAAAAGGAAGAAAAAAACTCAAATGAAAAAGAAATGAAGGAAGATGAAAAAAAGTTAGAAAGTTTTTCAAAAGATGGAAGTTTGAAAGTGAATGTTTATTGATCATCATGTGTAATGCGCATGCATATGTTGAAATTTATTACCGCTTTCTATTATCTTACATGGCTCTTCTTTCATTCGCTATCCATATGGCCGCAATATTCGAAATTACATGAATCTTTAATTCAATTGTTTATAAGTCATCAATGTCAATTCTCTGATTGTACTTAAACAGTAAATATTTTTTCATGAAGCTATGCTAAGTTGATACATTTACAATTTATCAGTTTTTGATTCGGAATTGCTTTACTTGCATGTCTTGTATGTTTACTCTGAAAATGAGCTTTCCATTGAGAGATCCTGTGTGTTCATGTTTAAAGTTGAGTGTATGCCTTGTGAGACTTGAATTAAAGCATAAAGGACATAATTGTATGAGTTATAAGACGTTAGAGTTATATGCCATTGATAGTACACTTCAATGTATTCTATTTCTTTAATGTTTTATGCCTTTACTTTGCAATGATTCATGATCTAGGTGGATTGAGACTTGACTTGAATGAGGTTAATACATGTTTCATGTTCTTTGATATCATATTGGCATTACGTGGATAGATGTTTGTAGGTATTCATCACTGAAAGCCCTCACGAGACATCACTCGTCCACTAAGGGTAACCTAAGGGTTTAAAGGCTTGATGCATACGCTAAATGCATTCGGGATTCTTTCGAAATGAGAAATTATGTTTTGTTTCTTAGTTTTGCTAGGACTAGCAAAAGGTTAGTTGGGGGGTGTGATTGAGCTGTATAAGTGCAGTTCAATACAACTAAACTGACCTAAGTTAGCTTTAGATTAGGTTAATTATGCCTTCTTTAGTGTATATTGTACTGAGAGTCGTATTTTGAGTTCATTGCAGGTAAATGTTGATAAAGAAGAGGATTTGGAGTCATAAAAGCGATCCGGAGTGTAGACACGCATACAGAGGGCCGTTGCTGGGATTTATCTTGGAAAACGTGCAACTTATCATCTGTAGCTTGAAATGGAATGAAAGATACGCCGTTGGAAAGATTTCGCAAAGTTAAACAAGTTTACGTCTAACGAGCATTGTGAGAAATGGATTCCAAAAGCCTTGAACGGAGCTGCAAAGAAATAAAAGGAAGATAGCTGAAAAGTGTGAAAAAATACACTGAGAGTTCGAACGGTGGAAACAAGGAGAAAGTGAGAGTTTGAACGGTGGCTAGCAAAAAGTGAAGAAAATGGTATTTTGGCCTTAGGGTTCGAACTCCCATAATAGGGTTTGAATTCTCAGAGGTTGGACAAATAAAAGAGGCATATATAGGCTTGAGGGTTCGAACTCTCCTGACAGAGTTCGAACTTTAAGAAGGAAAAAGAGAGAAACACTGCTCTGAGGGTTCGAACTCTCCTAACAGAGTTCGAACTCTAAGAAGGATTTTTGGGTCGAAATTCCTATTCCTGCTAGGACTCTGCTTGCGATCTCTATATATATCCCTTCGATTTTCTGAAGGAGGGGGACGATTTCTTAAGGGTTTTTACTACTTTTTAGTTTAGATTCATAGGAGCAATTAGGGTTTTCATTATCCTTGTAAATACTCCCATTAAATTCAAGTTTTATTGTTTTAATTCAAGATTTTGGTCAAGAATCCATAGTTTTTTCAATTAATTCAAGATTCATAGTTCGTTTATAGTTTTTACATTCTAGAAAGTTTTCAATACATAGTAATTGTTTTCCATGGCCATGAGTGGCTAAATTTCCTAACTCGGAATCAATTGTGAAGATTGATTGGGGATCGAGGATAAACAATGGAGGTAAGATTGCATTCACTGCTATATCTTCTTGATACTTCTTCTTATTATTCTTTGTTCTAGATACTTTTAAAAACTTGGGCATCCTATTATGTTCTGTAACGTTTATGCGTGAATACCACACTCAGTATATACGCTGCCTTGTAACGTTTATGCATGAGTTAGATTCAATACATGTGCTGCACGAATCGATGATGCGCGTCCTTGATTATAACAACTCGATTTATTCTAGAAGTTGAAGATTGAACGAACTATTAGTTTTAAAGCTAAATCTTCCGAATCCGAGACTCATGACGCAATTGAAGGATTTGAATTATTAAATTATCTCCTTTGGGATTCCACGAGACGCAATTGGTTAGAACGATTGATTTCGAGACTTTTTATTTCTTAGTTTAAATTAGATAACAAATCTTTTCTTAACTTAAAATCAGATTTTTGTTTATTGGAGTGTTTTTCTTAAGATTTTTGATCCACGGTAAGTTTTTCTATTTACGTAAATCATCTTCCTTGTGAGATCGACTTCGTACTTATGAGAAATTATTACTACATCGCGATCAGTGGTACTTGTTTTTCTTGTATCTCTTGTATATAAATGCAGTTAGAAGTTTGTGTAAAAACCATTGTATTGATTTTGTCCATTGGAGGTTGTTGGGACTCATTTGATGCAAGTCCAGTCCATTATAACGTTAGAAAAACTAGCCGTTATCTCCTAAGTGTCGACACTTGGTTCTATGTGTTGATACATCTGGTCTTCATTTCCTAGATGTTATCTACTGTCTCCATATGTCGACACATCAGCTCTATGTGTTGACACTTGATCATTCTGTCTTCAAATTTTTGGCTTTTGTCTTCATGTGTCAACTATTCATTTTCATATGTCGTCACATTGCCCATAAATCTTCATTCTCTCTTCCAGTGATCAAGTTCAGCTTCAACACTACTATAAGATCTTTAAGGAGTATTCTCTTTGAGGCATGATGATAGATCAAAGTCTTCAATTCGTCAAAGTTGTCATTTATTCAATTTGGATTGAATCTATCATTTGATCACCATCTTTTCTTGGTTTCCACACTGTTAGAACTTCATTCCATTATTGCTGAGCTCTTTTTCTTTGTTGCCTATCTTTCTTTTTCATTGCCAAGCTATTTCTTTCATTGTCGAATTCTTTCTTTCTTCTTTAAAAACACTTCAATGAAACTTCTATAAGCTTGATGAAGTTTATTCTTGAACACTTTCATTTTCTCTGAGTACATATCATTTTCTTTGAGTCTTTACATCCCAGATAAAATCTTCACTTGGATTCTTTATAGAGATTATGCAAGTGCGATGAATTCTCTTCTCAAATATCTTCAATCTCTTCTCAATCAAATCATCTTCAATTGGTCTTTGCACATTAGATGAAGTCTTCTTTTGAGCACCTTCAATCTATTTGAATTCGAGTCATCTTTATTGAGTCTATGCATACTTGATGAAATTTTCATTTGAACACCTTCAATCTCTTCGAGTGCAAATCATTTGTTTGAAGTTGGAATATGTGTCATTACTCAGTTTGGTATATTGCATGACTCTTGGAGTGCATTGCTTGATCTTAGCTTGTTGTGCATTTACTTTGACATATATTAGACATAAAGTCAAACTACTAAGTCTAAATTATAATCTTTATTAATCTGCATACTGAGCAAATGCATTAGTAAACTAACATAAGGTTTAGTTATCATTAAAATTAATATGGGGATCAACCTTGAGTCAACATACTACACTACACCACATCACTAGCAGTGGAATAACTCGTGGAACAACTCTGAAACAAAACAAAAAAAGGGAAAAGGTTTACAGAATAAACCTCCTAAAAATTATGAAGATGTTTGTCACATGTGTGGTATGAAAAGGCATTAGTCACGTACCTGTCGTACACCCAAACCATTAGTGAATCTTTACCAAGTATCAACACAAGATAAATGAAAAAATGTTGAAATGAATTTCATAAATTTTGATGACTCTGTAGAAATCACTCACCTTAATATTTCTGATTTCTTTGAAGATCATGATGGAAAACTATATTGTTTAATTGGTGGTAGAAATTGTTGACCCAAGGGGTGATCTCCATAGCTGGTAATTGATTTTGATGATCACAAAACCTAGCCATTATAATCTAACATGTTTAATTTAAGTATGCAGCTTAGTTTAATATGGTTCAGATTTATCGGCAATCATGAACTGTGAAGTATCACAAAAGATCTTGTCAACACCTTAAAAGAATGCCAACACTATAAAAGGCATATGAGCAGTTTGTGAAAGATTAAGTCAATTCTGTTAAAACCAGAGTCTTTATCAGATTGATGACACCTGCATCGGAAGAAATGGGATTTGGATATGGATATGGGTAATGACATCTATGGTAAACTCATTTACAATAAAGACCTTTGATCCTTATTTTTGTTCCACTAAAAGAATTATGTAAGCTTGAACATGCCATCCTTAAAGGCATTGTGAAAGGAGCTCAAACGAGAAGTATGCCGAGATTGATGACAATGCAAAAGATTGGTAACACTTGACAAAGTGAGAAGACTTCACCGCATAAGTAGAGTGTTAACTGCAAATGGCTTGATAAACCAAGAACCACAAAATGATAAAAAGTATTTAAGAAGTTTACAAAGCTTTCAAGAAAATCAGTAGAGCCCAGACATATTTACACCATCGAAGACAGACTAACAAAGGGGATAGCTTGAGGTCTGAGGAAAACAATAACAACTACAACAGAGATCAAGATTGCTGACATCAACCAAGATTGCTGACAATCTTAACGAAAGGAAAATAACAAAAGTAACGGGGGGACAAATTGATAGCATAAGTTAAAGATTGCTGACAACCATGTGAAAGAACAAACTACAAAAGAAGTAAAGATAAAGGTTGGAAGCACGAAGTGATGTTTATTGACAACATTATTGAAGAGCAACATCAAATGCAGTGGCAAGCCTAGATTGGTGATACCAGAAAAACAATTCTTGACAATCTCACATCGAAAGAAACCGGGAGCCTGATTGGCCGCACCAGTTGAAGATTGCTGACAATCTCGATAGGAAACGGGAATTCAAAAATTCGTTCCAACGGTCAGATTTTTCAAAACTGTCTTAGCCGTTCACACATTTAATGCACCTCCAGCGGCTCTAATGACTATTTCTTGTGAGAGACTATAAATAGATGAGTTCAAACTCATTTATGTGCAAGAGACAAGGATCTTAAAGTAAAAAAATCCAAAAGCCCTAAATCTTTCTCATTACTCTGCAACAGTCATCACCCGAGAGGAATTGTTGAGCTATAACTTGCATTATTTTCACTTCTAAGAGTGACACTAATTATCCTGTAACCTTATTACTTTCGAAAAGGTTATTGTAAACTCTGAGAGCTTGAGTGTAGCTTGATGACACTCTGTAAAATCGAGAGCTTTGGTTAAAGCCTCTCAGCTCTAAGGATTTGGTATAAACCCTTGGATGTAATAGTGAGCTGGGCACTTGAAAAAACTAGTAGCTGTGTAAGAAGAATATTACATAGTAGAATACACTCGAGAAGATTGAGGAAGAGAGGACGTAGGCAAGGTTTATGCCGAACCTCTATAAATTTCGTGTTCTCTGCTTACTATTGTCTGCGTGTATGAGTGTGTCAACTGTTGAATGATTGTGCATATTATCTTTACTTGTCAGCAATCTTAGTTCGTATGTGCATCTCTTATTGGTTGTCATTATTTAGATAGTGATTGATTTTGACTTACCAAAAAATCCTACAATAGTTTAAAGGTCCCAATTCATCCCCTCTCTTGGGACTATCTTTGACCTAACAGAAATGTCCACACCAACTAGTTTATGTTCTTATTCTTTTTAGTTTATTATCATCTTTTGTAATGTTTTTCTAAGCATGTTTCTTTTAAATGAATGTTTTCATTTTCTTATAAATAAGCAATTTTAATATTTTGTATAGAGACATAGAATCTACCAAAACATTAATAAATTTCAAGGTGAACGATGGAGATATATGTCTAGTAAACAGTGCAACAACCCATATAATTCTTTGAGAGAAAAAATATTTTGTCAGCTTAACGTTAGCTGAAAATAACGTTAAGACAATAACTGACAGTACAAAATTAATTGAAGGTTCTGGAAGAGCCAATATATTGTTGCCAAAAGGAACAAAACTATATATTGATGATGCTATGTCTTGAACTACAGCTACAAGGTATTTGCTCAGTTTTAAAGATATACGTAGTAATGGATATCATATAGAGACAACAAATGAAGATAATAAAGAATTCTTTATATTATTTCTATTATTTCATGCCAGAAGTATATAATAGAAAAACTTGCTACCTTCTTTTCTGGATTATATTATACAACTATAAGAATTTTAGAATCACCTGAAGTGATGTACCAGAAGTGTTTTGACCCAAAGAATTTTATATTTTAGCATGATTGTCTTGGTCATCCAAGATCAACGATGATACGTCGAATAATTGAGAACTCTTATGGGCATTCGCAAAAGAACTAAAAGATTTTTTTGTCAAGAGATTATACATGTCCCGCTTGTTTACAAAGAAAATTAATTATGAGACCATCCCTTTCAAAGGTAATAGTGGAATTCCTAACCTTTTTATAAAGAATTCAGGGGGATATATGTGGGCCGATACACCTACCTTGTAGACTATTTCGTTATTTTATGATTTTAATATATGCATCCACTCGATGGTCACATGTTTGTTTGCTTTCTACTCGTAATGTTGCATTTGCTAGGCTTCTTGCTCAAATCATTAGATTACGAGCACAGTTTTCAGATTACCCGATTTAATCAATACAACTGGATAATGTTGGTGAGTTTACATCTTAAGCTTTTGATGATTATTGTATGTCCCTAGGAATTGATATTGAACATCCTAGTATACATACACACACACAAAATGGTTTAGCTGAATCTTTTATGAAATGTCTTCAGTTTATAGCTTGACCTTTACTTATGATAACAAAATTACTTGTCTCTACTTGGGGACATGCCATATGGAATGTTGTATCATTAGTCCGTGTTCGACCCATTGTTTACCACGAATATTCACCATTATAACTTGTTTTTGGTTAACAACCAAATATTTCACATCTAAGGGTTTTTTGTTATGCTATATATGTACCAATTGCGCCACCACAATATACTAAGATGAGTCCCCAATTTCGACTTGGAATTCATATTGGTTTTGATTCTCCATCTATTATTAGATATCTTAAACTTTTAATAGGGGATGTATTCACTGCACGTTTTGCTGATTATCATTTTGATGAGACACTTTTCCCACCATTAACGGGAGATAAGACGCAACTGGAAAAATAGTATGAGATTACTTGAAATGCTTCCATGGTATCTCATCTTGATCCTCGAACAAATCAATGTGAATAAGAAGTTCACAGGATTATTTATTTACAGACGATTGCAAATCAATTACCTGATGTCGTTATCGACACAAAGAAGATAACAAAATCATATATACCAGTTGTTAATACCCCAGCGCGTATTGATGTTCTTGTAGGACAATCTACTAATATAGCAGCAAATGAATCTCAAACATGCATAAAGCATGGGAGACCTGTCGGTGCAAAATACATAGTTCCTAGAAAGAGGAAGCTACAAATACATAAGCAAGTCAGTATTTCTAAAAAAAATCACATATCTAAACCTCCAGAATAAGAAACTTCTGTAAAAGAATTCCCAGAAGATGAATTTTTTGAAGAGATATCCCTTGTAGAGGAAAGTAATGAGATCTCAATAAGTTATGTGGATACAGGAGAAAGATAGAATAGAAATAAAATTGTTGTCGACAATATATTTTCGTTTAAAGTGGCTCTCGCAATTACAAGAAGTAATGCAGAGAATGAACCACAGACAGTTGATGAATGTCAACATAGAAGTGATTGGCCAAAATAGAAAGAAACTATTGAGACAGAATTAAACTCATTAGCACACTGCAGAGTATTTGGATCCGTAGTCCAAACACCAGAAGATGTAAAACTGGTTGGATACAAATGGGTATTCATGCGAAAATAAAATGAGAAAAATGAAATCGTAAGATATAAAGCGCCACTAGTAGCACAAGATTTCTCGAAGATACCTGATATTGATTATAATGAGACATACTTTTCTGTAATAGATGCCATTACGTTCAGATTCTTAATTGGTTTGTTAGTCTCAGAAGGACTAGATATGTGTCTGATGGACGTCGTGACAGTCTACTTGTATGGTGAATTAGATAATGATATATATATGAAAATTCCTGAATGATTTAAAATGCCTGAAGCAAATATTTCAAAACCTCGAAACTTATATTTTATCAAGCTTCAAAGATCTCTGTATGGGTTAAAACAATTTGAACGCATGTGGTACAATCGTCTCAGTGAATATCTATTGAAAAATAAATATGTGAATAATACAATTTGTCCATGCATTTTTATTAAGAAATCAAAATTTGTATTTGCTATTATTGCAGTCTATGTCGATGATCTGAATCTTGTTAGAACTCCTGAAGAGCTGACAACAACTATTAGTTATTTAAAGAAAGAGTTTGAAATGAAGGATCTTGGAAAAACTAAATTTTGTCTTGGATTAAAAATTGAGCATTTCTCAAATGAAATTCCCATCCATCAATCCACATATACAGAAAAAGTTCTAAATCGATTTTATATGGATAAAACTCATCCATTGAGTTCTCTCATGATTGTCCGATCACTAGATGTATAAAAGGATCCTTTTCGCCATCAAGAAGATGGTAAAGAACTTCTTGGTCCTGAAGTACCATACCTCAGTGCTATTGGGGCTCTTATGTATTTTGCAAATTGCACAAGACTCGATATTGCATTTTCTGTAAATTTATTGATAAGATATAGTTTTGCACCAACTTAGAAACACTGAAAAGGGGTGAAACACATATTCCGTTACCTTTGAGGAACAACAGATCTAGATTTGTTCTATTCAAAGGGACCAGAATCAAAGTTAGTTGGCTATGCAGATGCTGGTTACCTTTCTGATCCACATAAAGCACAATCACAAACTGGGTATGTATTTGCCTATGATAACACTGTTACATCTTGGTGATCTGTGAAGTAGATACTAATTGTAACTTCTTCAAATCATTTTGAGATCATCGCAATTCATGAAGCAAGTCGATAATACATTTGGTTGAAATCTATGATCCAACATATTCAAGACAGTTACAGACTATGCTCGATCAAGGATACCTTAATGATATTATATGAAGATAATACAGCATGTATTGCACAAATTAAGGGAGGTTACATCAAAGGTGACAAAATCAAACAAATATTGCCAAAGTTCTTTTATGCACATGAACTCCAGAAAAACAGTGATATTGATGTCCAACAGATACGTTCAAGTGACAACTTGGCAGACTTATTTATTAAAGCACTACCAACTGTAGCATTTGAGAAATTAGTACACAACATTGGCATGCGTCATTTTAAAGCTCTGATCAATTGAAGCTATCAACTTTAACTTCATACTAGATGTATGAATGAGAGAGAGTCGCAGACTATACTCTTTTTCCTTCACCAACAGTTTTTTCCCATAAGATTTTTCTTGGCAACGTTTTAACGAGGCAGTTTTAGCACACTTATTTTTCCTTTGCTAAAATGTTTATGAGGCTTCTTGTGGCGTTCATCTAAGAGGGAGTGTTATGAATGGTGGATGACCACCTAATAAAAAATGGCGGATGAATTCACATGTTATCAACAACCCCTCATCCCCATCTATAAAAAGGGACTTTAAGAGAAGAAAAAAATGAAGAAAAAGAGAAGAGAGAAAGAGAAAAGAGAGAAAAAAAAAAAGGAAAAAGAAGAAGAAGAAGAAGAAGGAAAATAAAGAGTGTAGGTAAACTATTTAAGTTTTAGTTGTCTTTTATATTTTGTTCTATGAAAGAAATAAATTTTTGGTTGATCAAGAAGATCTATCCCTAATAGTTCCTCAAGAACTATTTAATTATTATTTGACAGTTTTAGAAGAACTAATTTTATTATGTACTGTGTTTGAATATTTTACTTGCTTAATATTTATTTAGTTTTATAACATATCTAGGATTTTTGTGTAGTTATAAATCTAGGAAGTTAGTTATACTGAACCAAGTAGTTGTAGTTTTCAAACCACGAGGAGGTTAATTTACTGTTGTTACAGTGGCGTTAAATTTCTCGACCTTTTTCTTGTCAGTAATTGAGAAGTTTGATAAGCAAAAAAAAAAAAAAAAATGGACGATAAAAGTAAAGCAGACAAATTTAGTTAATAGTAAAAGGATCAATTTGCAGGATAGAGATTAGAAAAAGGATAGCTAGAGGAGTCCTGCGTCTCCTTAATTTTGATCCATCGCTCCAGAAATACCGAGAATGAAATCAAGATAGTAGAGCTATTTCTGTGAATTTAGAAAAGCGTTGATGCCACTTTCTTAGAGTTTTCTGGGTGATGGACATTCTTAGCTTGAGACAGATTCATTATGTTGAATCAATAAACTTATTGTAACATTATGTAATTAGCTAAATTTTGTGATGAATTTATTTCTTATAATTTGAGTTATTGGAGTGTTTATCATAAGCATTTGGGCTGTACTTAATGTCTATTCATTCGAGCTAAGAGAGTCTTGGATGATATATAAAGTAATTGATTTTGGACTTCGATGGACATCGCTAGATCTCGATACCTGTCAATGGAACAAATAGTGAAGTGATTGTACTCTAAAAAGTACAATCAGAGTCCTTAATTGTGAGCTATTAGTAGAAATTATTTACACATTATTTATCATTTTAATATAATTTTAGTATTTTTTTTTATGTTTTTCGTGTCGTCTATAAATTTACAGTTAAAACCGAATAAAATAGAGCAAGCATGCACACGGATGATAATTAGTATTGAGAATATATATATGTAGGTGATATTATTGTGTGCATGTATTATATGTATATGTATGTATATATGTATAGTAAATATGATATTATAAGTATAATATATATATATATATATATATATGTGTGTGTGTGTGTGTGTGCAGGTGAAAGCAAAGAAAAATAAAAATAAAAGAAACAGGTTACCGATGTTGAAGTAGGATGAATTGAATGGAATGCAAGTGAAAGCATTATGGAATGTAAGTGAGATAAATTGAATGAAATGCATAGTAAAGCATATCATAATGGTGTCTATAAAAGACTTCATTCGACAGAGGGAAGAGGGCTTAGTAGAGAGGAAGGAAGAAAAGGCGAGAGTTTTAAAGGCCAGTAGAGAGTTCCTTTAATTTAATTTCTATCTAGATTCCAGTTAATTTGTTAGTATTTTTCAGTCTGTTAATTTGCTGTTTTAGTTTTTTCTTTACCATTTTTCTATTGTAATAAACCTTTTTATTTATGAAATTATTTTTCAAGTCATGTCTTTTCTTTTCAATACTATGAGTAGCTAGTTTTATTATTGGAGCCAATTGTGAAAATCATCCATGTATCTTGGAATGTTAACGGAGGTAATTGATGTCACACTCGCAACCTAATTAGACACCAATTAATCACATTAGGCGAGGCGTGATCGCACAGGTCACTGTACCTGAGAACGACACCTTATTACACAACCAAAATAAAAAAAAAAACACAACGAAATAAATACTCTATTTTTTATAACCATGAATCAACTATGTCTAAATATAAAGTATATAAGAGTAAACAATACCATAACTTTAAACATAACAATATCACATATAGGTACATAATAAACCCACAAACTGTTGCTAACATATGCCTCTTTATCAGATGTTGTGAAACCTGGATCTAACAGCACATATGTCTCTTTATCAGCTATAGATACCATCCTGTCACAATATTAGGAGTGTCCTGCGCATCCCTTAGTGTCATGGCATAGACTCGTGCTTGAGTACGTGATTCAGGCGTTGTGAGTTGTCCCCGTTGTGCACTTTCTATTGCTCCTTTATTTCCACCACCACCACCAGTCACACTACCTACTGATATTGTTGCCACAGGATTCTGGGTACAATGCCTCGCTATATGTCCCTGTTGTCCACACTGATAACATGTATCGAACCATGACATCGGACAATCCCGAATCATATGTCCCTCAGCCCCATAGTGGTAACAAATGATCCCTCCAGTGTTACTCGATCTTGAATCATTTGTTCTAACTGGCGGCCTCTTTGATCCTCTGTCACTAAAACTCCTTGTACCTATTGAACCACCAGATCTTGTACCTCCCACTCTAGGATTCGTTTGTGCTTGACTTTGTTTTACAATTGTCACCATTTCTGAAGGCTTCTGTCATGATATTCCAGCTCTTGAATCAAATCTTCTCTTTTTGAATTGTTCCCGTCTACCCGAATATTCTTTCAGACCCCGTTCCACAATTTTAGATTTGTTCACTAGCTCTACATACCTTGTTAACTTAAATGGAGATACTTGAGACTAGATCAATAACTCTAGTCCCTGTTCGAACCGTTGACATTTTGCATCCTCAATGAGTACTAAGTCAGGTGCAAATCTGGACAAAGTTGTAAAATGCTCTTCATACTCCACTACTGACATGCTCTTTTGTTTCAGTGTGATGAATTCCTACTCTTTCTGATAATGATAGATAAATGGAAAGTATTGCTCATTAAAGATTACCACAAACTATTGCTATGTGTCGGTCATTCTTCAGGTTGAACATTCATCATGCGCCGCATGACTTCCTGCCAATTTCTTGCCTCACCTTTTAACATAAATGTAGCCAAGGATAATCTATGTTCATCAGTTAAGCCCATCATCTGAAAGATAGCCTCTAACTTTTTTAGCCATTCCTTGGCCACCAATAGATCAATTGCCCCCACAAAGAGGCAGATGGTAGCTATAGCTGATAAAGAGGCATATGGTATCTCTAGCTGATAAAGAGGCATATATGTTGTTAGATCTGGGTTTAGGAACTATTTATGCAGAGTAGTACTCCTTGGTGCCGATCTTGCCATCTGAGCTTCCACATATTGTGCCATAAGAATAGAAAGTCTGTCTGTAGCATCAGGGACACAGTTCCTGAGCTATTTCCTCTACAGTTCTTACTGAAACTGATGACTCCCTTTCTAACTCTTGCTGTGCCATTCTTTCTGCATAAAACCAGAACAAGGACACAAGATATATAGCCCACACTAACCGACATCACAACACCTTAAGGTTCACTGCAATCTTAGACAACAACTCCACACTGTAGCCTCGGTTATATACTTTGGCTGACATCCTGCTCTAATACCAAACTGTCACACCCCTAACCTAATTAGACACCAATTATGTCACATTAGGCGAGGCATGATTGCACATATCACCATACTTGAAAACGACACCTTACCACACACCCAAAATAAATAAAAAAAAACACAGCGGAATAAATATTCTCTTTTATATAACCATAAACCAACCATGTCTAAATATAAAGTATATGAGAGTAAATAATATCATAACCTTAAACATAACAATCTCACATATAGGTACATAACAAACCCACAAACTGTTGTCAACATACAATAAAATACAATTATAATGATAAACTGAAAGCAACAATAAGAGTTTCTCAAACCCCAAGACACGAACTCTAACATCGACGTGAATGCCACTGCGGCTTAGACCAAGACTACAGTGAACCAATCAACATCTCCACGTTACTTGTCAAAACAGTCTGTGTGGGTGTGAGCTAAATGTCAACGTGCTTACAATAGATAATCAACCTCATAAAGAATGATAAATAAGCACCATAATGCATACCCAGGTATAAATGATCAATATATATAAATCATGAATGCCTCAATGCAATGAAAATATCACCCACATGTGTGCGCAAATTTAGATAACGTTAGCCCAATGAGTGATGGTTCGTTAGCAATGCCCTATATCGACACCCTCTTTAGTTTAATCCCACATCGGTTAAACCTTTGGTTAGCCCCATATCGGTGCAACCTTCCTCTATGCAATGCAATGCAAGACACACAAGATGAATGTATGCAATGCCACCTTCACCTTATAGATAACCTCTAATATTCTTTCATATATCACCTCACATATACCATCATCAATATCATGTGATAGATAATCATCAAGCAATTTAATATGAATAAGACTATCTATATTCCCACCTGTCACCGCACACACACCCCACGATAAAGATCACTCCTTGAATGACGTTGACGGATCTTGCTTTCTGTTAGTTCCTATTACCATAACTATGTTAGTTGAGAAACTTCACTATGTAATTTAGTAATAATAATCAATATTATATATACACCCCAAACAAGTTATAAAACTGAAATTTTGCATTAAAAATACCATATGATAACCTCAATTAAACTCCCAATGTAATGCAATAGCTGAAAGGTACCCAAATATACTAAGTCCTCTAATTTGCCAAAACTAACACAGGCCTCATAATCTAGACATAATTTCGTGAGCTTATATCCAAATATTTCAAAACTTTGGGAACACAAAATAGATATCTCAAAGAGTATGCAGAACAATTTCACATTCTTTGAACTTGCCTAAGTATTTACTTGGTATTTTCTAAAACAGGGCAGTGCTGCAGAAACGAGAATTCAGCAGCAGATGGTCTATCTTTGATAAATTATTAATATAGGTAAACGATATTTAAATGACTGAAATTTGGTACAGATTATTACTAACCTTTCTCCTAGATACAGTAAAAATTTCTTAATTTTTGGACTACTCTAACTTGGTCGAATACTTTGTCAAACCAAGGGTTGCAGATCTGGGCATCAGAATTCTACTGAGACAGTCCAACTTCAACAATTCACCATAATTTAAAATTATAACATTTTTGAGTGAATCCAAAGCCCAAATGATCCGCATAACTCTAACTTACAGTGTTCAAAAATTCAGCCACAAAGAAGATATTTAGGTAGATCAAAACATCTCCAAACAGTAGCCTATTGCAGAAATGACTATTATGGCAGCCATGAATCTCTTGCCCCCTTTTCCTCCTCCATCTTCCTTCTTCCATGACAAGGATGAATATATAGAACATAAAAGAAGTAAGGAAGAATGTGAGACAAGCAAAAATGAATTGAAACTTACCTTGTAACCAATTCTTCCCTAGGTTTTTTTTTTCCCTGCTCTTCTTCCCCTTTCTTTCTTCTTCCTCTTCCTTTCTTCTTCTTTTTCTTTCCTTTGTTCTACCGAGTTCTCTCTCTTTCTCTAAGCTTTTCTTTTGAATTACTAGTTAAAAGAGATACCTAACATCCTTAGGTGTCCTCCCACATGTCTTCCTTCTATTGGTCCAAATACAACATGCCACACTTTCATTGGTCCAACTAATACATTCTTAATTACATATATGATAGTTAATGAAGTATGATGAGGTTAGGATACTCAAAATAAGTAGGTAAATTACACACACATACACACATAATTTTACATATTAGCTAACCAAGCAATAAATATAATTAATTACTAATGAAATGTTAAGATTGGGGTCTCATAATTGAGTTTTTATTATTTATCTTTAAAATGTTTCAATTCTTGGTAATTAAATTCTGAATCTTTGAGAAAATTTATATTCTTGACTAAGTTTGGTAATTTCTATGCACAAATTTTAGTTTGGTGTAATTATTGCACAAATCGATGGTATGAATCTATGAATTTAATTTTTATTATTTTAGATTTAATTATTATTGAATTTTATTTTAATCATTAAACTTTTTGAATCAAAGGCTCAAGACAAAGCCAATGATTTGAGTTATAAAATCTCCGTTAAAATTTCAGGTGAATCAGGTGATTGAATCAATTGGATCCAAGACTGTTTTATTAAATTTTATTTAAAGTCCAGTTTCACAACTGTCAAATCTTTCAAAAACATCTATTCAATTTTGGTTACCATTTTCTACAGTACTTGTCCAATTTTCATCGGAACTTTTTAAGGTGAAATTCAAACCGGTTGGCTTAGATTCTAACTGAAATCATTACAACATTACGGTGTTTAGCGTGACTTAGTAGGTATTTAATATTTTACCGTGGGTGAATTTTAGTACCTAATTTTGCATATTCTGTTATTCATTCCCTGTGGATCGACTTTGGTCTTACCGAATTTTATTTATTATTTTGTTGCACCTACACTTAGGTGTTAACAGATTACCATATTCTGGGCGTAGTCAAGAATTTTGGTGCCGTTACTGGAAAATGGCTTTAATAAAATCATGCAAAAAAATAAAAAATAAAAAAATAAAAAAATAGAATAAAAATAATAAAAATTCAAAATTCAAAAGTTAGAACAAAAATAAAAATAATTTAAAATTTAAAAATTAAAAAAAATAATAATACCTTTGCTGATTTAGAGACAATTGATTGCTTTCCGACCTTGACAAAGGAATTGAAAGGTATATACCAACTGATTAGTGATCTATACTCATTTATTATTTTGTTCTATTGCTAACTTGTATATTTGTATATATTTAGTTCTTTTTATATTATTATTTTGTGATTAACCTCTTTGATTGACATACTCGCCTACTGCTGGACGAAGCCAGTCAAGTTGGTTACCATATTTTCTATTTTTATTTTTCATCTAACCCATCTAACTCATCTAACTTACTAACTATTTAAGATTTTCTTTTATTTAGTGGATAACCAACGTTGGTTACCATTCTAACATTTTATTTTCTGTACTTTATTTAAGCTCTTTTTCCTTTTTTTTTTGTGGTTTACCTTTCGAGTTGATTCATCGCCTATTTAGGTCAAGGCCGCTCGATATGGTGACCATAATGTTGTTGCTAACACACTAATTTGTGTTTCTTTTATTGTTTTTGTGTGCAGGTATTTTAATATATTGTTATAATTTTTTTGTTATTATTTTTTTTAGTATCTTGTTGTTTGCCGACTCCAAAAGTGCCCCGGTCCAGTTGTTACTCTGCCCGCATCTCTTTAGGTAGGTGACTTTCCATTTTCTTAACTTTGAGAGCCGTTAATACTGTTTCTCTTCTCATCCTCGTTTTGTCGGGGGCCACTTGGGTTTTTATCCCGGCATTCTGACTTATAAGGTTCATGTTTATATTTTGAGATAGATGCATTAGGGATGTGCATGGACGATTGATGAGCGTTAACTCATCTAGTGATCTTCCTCTAATCCACCATATTCTTTTCCCATCTAAGACTCATGTTTCGAACATTCAGTTAATTAATCAATGTTCTAATTCTATCCCAATGGTGGAAGAATTTGTTCATCAAATACCTGGGAATCCCAACCCGCCAAATCTAAATAATGTACCTGAAGGTGGGAGTGTACATGCAATCATCCCTATAGATCTCTCAGGGATTATTCGAATCCCGCTAAGTAAATGCCTACCACTTGTATCGTTCTTGCTGCGTATTAGACCGCAATGACTTTAAAGCCAAAAATGATCCAACTGTTGAATCCATTCCATGGTTTTGATTCTGAAAAACTATATCAGCACATAAAAGGTTTTGAGGACGTATGCTTTATATTCTTCGATAATTCTTACCTAAGGGAAGTTGTACTTTTGAAACTCTTTCCGTTTTCTCTCAAAGACAAGTCAAGACATGGTTCAATTCATTGAGACTTAGGTTTATTCATTCTTGGCAAACTCTTCATATAGAATTATTGAAAAAATTCTTCTCTGAGCATAAAACTGAGGCAATTCATTGCCAAATCTCTCAATTTGTCCCTGTGTCTAGTGAATTGTTTTTCAAATGTTGGGAGAGATTTAAAGATTTGTTGACTGCTACTCCACATCATAGTTTCACCATTTGGCATATCATAAATACTGACTCCACAAGTGAAGCAATTCCTTGAGTTTATGTGCGCAGGAACTTTGTATGACAAAAACCTATCTGAAGCGTATGACTTCTTTGATTATTTAGTGAATTTGGCTAGAGATTGGGCGACAACTAACACCCAAAATCACGAGTCTAAGCCTAGGCTAACATTTCAGCTTAATCAAGTGGATGATCTGAATGCTAAAATAGCTATACTTACCCGAAAGTTAGAAGTCATAGAGACAAGTAAGGGCAATATTGTGAATAGTGAGTCTTCCAGAGAAGAGAGTTGTTTAATATGTGGTACAATGGAACATGAAATTGTTGCATTTCCAATTATATCAGGTTTTATGGAGGTTTTGCATGGCCAAGTCAATGCGGTTGGCCAATATCGGGGTACATATATTGACCAACAAGTTGGGGAAAACACTTTCTCGAACACATATAACCTTGAATGGCGAAATCACCCCAACTTTGAGTGGAGAAAAGAGGGTTCTTTGAATACTCAAGCATTCCAATGATGGCCTCAAAACCCTCAACCTTTCCAATCCTAACCTATTAAAGCTCAATAATCCACGCCTTTCCAACCCCAACCTAATACATATCAACCCCCTCATAAGAGACCTTAGAAGTTAATTTTCATCAATTGACAAATGATATGAGAGGATTTAGTAATAGGGTGGATAAGTAGGACAAGGTGTTAGACTAACACACTAGGACGTTAGAGGACATAACAAAGCAAAAGTCTAACTTGACACAAGTTTTGACTCAACAAATGTCAGGGAGATTTGCATCTCAACTGTAACCAAATCCAAATCCCACAAAGCAAGTGAACATGATCGAAGCGAGGGCTGATCCTTAATCCAGTCATGAATAAGTCCAATCCATCACAACTTTGAGGAGCAAGAAAATTATTGATAAAACCATTCCATCTAGAAAGGAAACTCGTAAGGTTAGTGATGAAAAGAATGGAGATGTGAGAAAACAAGAGAGAGAAAGAGATGAGAGTGGAAAAAAAAACAAAGAACCAGTTGAGCCAGTCTTAGAGACAACCAAAGCATCTGAAGATAAGAGTATTGATGTTGTGAAATATGCCCCATTTCCATATAGATTGATCAAATCAAAATATGAGCTTCTGAATTCTAAAATTTATGAAGTGTTTAAGCAGGTCAAGGTCAACATTCCGATCTTAGATGCCATCAAGCAAATTTCCTCCTATGCCAAGTTCTTGAAGGACTTGTGTATTGTGAAAAGGTGGTTGCATGTCAAGAGAACTACCTTCATGAATGAGAGCCAAAGTGCAATTTTGCAATGTAAGTCCCCACCGAAGTATAAGGACCTCAGTTGTCCTACTATTTCATGTACAATAAGGGAAACAAAATAGATCGAGCCCTTCTTGATCTAAGAGAAAGTGTCAATCTACTTCCTTATTCGGTTTATCAACAACTCGGATTAGTGAGTTGTGCACTATATGTGTTATCTTGCAACTAGCTAATAGATCTCTTAAGGTTTCTATGGGTAATGTGGAGAATGTTCTTATTCAAATAAATAAGTTTTACTATCCAGTGGACTTCATTGTGTTAGATACACAACCGGTTGAGAGCATTAGTACTCATTTTCAAATTCCTGTTATCTTAGGACTACCATTCTTAGCCACATGTAATGCCGTAATCCATTGTAGGAAAGAGCTATTAAAGTTGTCATTTAGGAATATGACTGTCGAGATGAATATATTTTCAGTTGAAAAACAATCAGGAGAGTATGAGGACATCAGAGAAGTAGATTGTGTTGAGTTTATTGTGCAATAGAACTTTGAGAAAGAATTTTTCGAGGATCTTATTAAAAAAACTCTTATTTCAAGCAAATCACATGACCGGTTAAATTGTAACCATGTCAAGTTTAGGGACACAATTCCTAGAAGGATAGAGAGAACAATGTATGCAAGTGGGTCACTAGATCCTATCATTTGAGCCTCTAATTCCTAGTATCATAAAACCTGTCCCTTTTCAAACAAAAAGTACTTATATCGGAAAGAAAACCTTTATCATTTACATTGAAGTATGTATTCCTTGGTGACGGTGAGTCTTATCCTATTGTTATATCCTTTAGCCTATCTAAAGGCCAAAAGAATAGCCTTGTGAAAGTGCTAAAGAATTATAGAAAAGTCTTAGGGTGAACCATTGCAAACCTTTACGGTATTAGTTCTTTTGTATGCACACATCACATATATCTTGAGGAAGAATCTAAACTGGTGCGTCAAATGCAAAGGCGTTTAAATCCCAACATGAAAAAAGTTGTGAGAGGAGAAGTACTGAAGCTTCTCGATGCAGTTATCATATACCATATCTCTGATTCAAAGTGGGTTAGTCTAAACTAAGTTGTTCCTAAGAAATCTGGAGTCATGGTAATTCAAAATGATAAAAATGAGCTAGTGCCCACTAGGATTCAAACTGGGTGGCGCATGTGCATTGATTACTGTCGATTGAATATTGTTATTAAAAAAGACCACTTCCCACTCCTATTCTTGGACCAAGTCTTAGAACGAGTGGTAAGACGGGTCTTTTAGATGGGTGTTTTGGGTACAATCAAATTGAAATTACCTTAGAAGATCAAGATAAAATGACTTTCACATGTCCTTTTGGTACTTATGCTTACAAAAGAATGCCTTTAGTTTGTGCAATGCACCAGCCACCTTTCAAAAGTGCATGATGAGTATCTTTAGTGATATGATGGAGAGATTTTTGGAGGTTTTCATGGATGATTTTTCTGTGTACGAAGATACTTATGAGAGTTGTTTGGAACACCTCGAGAAGGTATTAGAAAGATGTGAGGAGAGTAACCTTGTCCTAAACTGGAAAAAGTGCACTTCATGGTAACACAAGGTATAGTGCTCGGACACATTGTGTCTAGCAAGGGGATTGAGGTAGATAAAGCCAAAGTTGAACTGATTCAAAAACTACCTACTCCTAAAACTGTGAAAGACATTCGATCTTTCCTTAGGTATGCTTGTTTTTATCGACGATTTATAGTAGGATTTAGTGTCATCTTTCGTCCAATGTGCCATCTATTGTCCAAAGACGTTTCATTTGAATAGATGTCTGAATGTTAAAAAGCTTTCGACAAGCTTAAAAGAGCTGTTGACAACTGCACCTATCATTTGGTCACCTGATTGGTCATCACCTTTTGAGTTAATGTGTGATGCTAGTGATTATGCTGTAAGAGCAGTTTTGAGGTAGAGAGTGGACAAGAAATCATATGTTATCTATTATGTAAGCAAAACCTTGAATGAAACTCAATTAAAATATACCACAACTGAAAAGGAACTCCTTGCAGTCATTTTTGCATTAGATATATTTCGGTCGTACTTGGTGGGGTCATTAGTCATCATATATACTAATCATTTTGCACTAAAGTACTTGCTTACTAAGGCTGATGCAAAGCCACGCCTCATCCGTTGGATTCTTTTGTTAAAAGAGTTTCATATTGAAATTCGAAACAAGAAAGGGGTAAAAAATGTAGTTGTTGACCATTTGTTACGGCTCCCTACTGATAGGGGAGCCAAAGATACTTTCCCTATCAATAAGTATTTTTTGGATGAGCATCTTTTCTAAATCCAAGCACTTTCTCAAGCAATTGTTCCATGGTTCGTTGATATAGCTAACTTTTTTGCTACTAGTAAGATACCATCACATTGGTCTTACTTAGATAAACGAAAATTCTTCAAAAATGTGAGGTATTTCTTTTGAGATGATCCATACTTGTTTAAGTATTATCCTAATCAAAAAATTTATCGGTGTGTTCCCGACAATGAGTTTCATTCTGTCATAAAATTTTGTTATTCCTATACTTGTGGTGGACACTTTAGTTTGAAAAAGACAGTTGCAAAGATTCTATAATCTGGCTTATATTGGCCCACTATATTTCAAGATGTTCACACTTTTTGCACATCCTGTAATAGGTGTCAACGGCTAAGAAGTCTTATTAGAAGGCACATGATGCACCTAAACCCTATTCTTATTATTGAGATATTTGATTGTTGGGGTATTGATTTCATGGGACTGTTCCCTAGTTTGTTTGTATTCGTTTAAATTTTTGTGGCCATTGACTATGTGTCTAAATGGGTGGAGGCCGTTGTTTCTTATACCAATGATCCGCGTTGATGTCAAGTTCTTAAAGGAGAATATCTTTTCTCGCTTTGGTATGCCTCGTGTTGTTATTAGTGATGGTGGCACTCACTTTTACAATAAACCTGTTGGAATGTTAATACGAAAGTATGGGGTCGTTCACAAGGTTAGTATACCTTATTATCCCTAAACTAATGGCCAAGTTGAGTTAGCTAATCGAAAGATTAAGCACATTCTTAAAAAAACTATAAATCCTAATCGTAAGGACTGGTTTTTAAGATTAGTGGATACACTCTAGGCTTATAGAACTGTTTACAAAACTGTGTTAGGTGCTTCTCATTACAAACTTATGTATGAGAAATCATGTCACATTTCGGTGGAAATTGAGCACAAAGCTTATTGGGCTATTTGCCAATTTAATGAGATCATAGATGCGACCGGCCAAACTAGGAAGTTACAATTCAATGAACTTGAGGAACTCCGAAATGATGTCTATGAGAATGCAAAGATCTCTAAGGCCAAGATAAAAACATTCCATGACCAACACATCCTTCATGAGTCTTTTTATGTCAGTCAAAAAGTATTGCTTCATAATTCTCGATTACACTTGTTTCTGAGCAAATTGAAAAGTAAGTGGTCTGGACCTTATTTGGTAAGAGATGTGTCACTGTACGGAGCAGTAGAAATTGAGAATTCCAGCAATGGAAATGTTTCTAAAGTCAATGGATAAAGATTGAAGCCTTACTTGGAGAACTTTATAAGTTTTATTAAACGTGTGGCTCTTATGGATCTGCCATTGCTTGAGTAGAAGTAACACCCAATCAATTTGTATAGTTAGTTTAGTTTATTTATTTGGTTTGGTAGCTAGTTTATTTTTAGTTGGAGGGAAGAGACCTTTCTTCCCCCCCATGTTTGTCTCCCACCCATTCCTTTCCTTTTTTCGCCTCACGGTCGTGGCTGTTCTTTAGTTGGGGGAACACGTTCGTTCTTTTAATATTTGTGTTATTATTTTCTATTATTTTGTCTTTGTGACCAGCAGACGTTAAAGAACTAGATAGTGTCATGTCTTCTCATATAGATGGTCGAGTGCTTACATTTGCATGTTGCATCTTCCGGATATTTTCATTTGGTATCAGGGGCGAGATAATTTGCCGTGCAAAGATGGTGAGGAGAGTTGAGCTCCAAGAGGAATAAACTCAATCTCTTACTGGTCGCAGTACTCTGACTTGTAAGAGAAGAGTAAAGAGATTAGTCAGTGTCACCGTTGTGCTAGACATATATGTGTAGATAAAAATTGTAAAAGGAGTAACCAACTAATGTCAGGAAATTAGATGGTTTACCTAGAAATTATTAAAGGGCAAGTAAATGCTGAGGCATTGAGACGCCTTGGAATCACCAGAACGATAGACTATTTTGATTTTGATGTCAAAAGTTTAGCTTGACTTTGCAATGATTATTCTTCTTAGGGTGTGTTATGTTTAATTATTTTATTTTATTTTATTTTTTTGCGTTGTAAGCACTCCATTTTTGCCCACTCGGCAATCTCCGGCCCGACCGAATTCAGCTTCCAACATCATAACACATGTAAGCTCAAGATGAGCCTTTTGATCTCTAATCTAACCAACTGGTCGCTTCTCGGGTCCACAAGGATCCGCTGGAGCCTTAGGCACCATTATTCCAGGCAGTTTTCCGGACTGGGCGGTCCCGGAAACCAACGCCATCCAGGTAGCTTCCTAGGATCGGGCGATCTCGGGGACCAACACCTCATCAAAATTCTAGACGGTTCACTTCTGGCGCTTGCTAGCCCGCCAATGTAGAATGTCCTTCAATTGGTAGCTCTCCGAGACCGGGCGTTCTCGAAGACCAACACCACCCTTCCAAGTAGCTTCCTAGGACCAGGCGTTCTCAGGAACCAACACCACCCCTATAGGTAGCTCTCTAAGAATGGGCGTTCTTGGATACCAACACCGCACAGGTAGTTTTTCGAGACCGAGCGGTCTCGGAAACTAACACCTAGGTCAACACTGGCGCCTACTAGCCCGACTCGATGAAAAATGACCAAACCTGCCCCTTGGGCCTCCAGGCACGTTTTGGAAAAGTTCAAAATCCCTCAAAACGATAAGTCTATCCTTCCACAATGTTGTCAAACCATCAGGCGTCCCCCGCACGCCATTTAGTCCAAATCCGTTCCTATTCCGGCTCACTCTGGTCAAAATGACCATTTTGCCCCTAAACGACTCAGCACGGCACAAACCCCACTGAACGGCGACAAACTCTCTCAAAACCATCCCTAAACAGCTCTACATGCCTAACACAATATACCAGACCATTCCTGACCATTTCCAGCCAACTCCAGTCAAAATGACCATTTTGCCCCCTAGAAGCCAAAAAAGCCCCGAAACAGCATCGGCCTTGGGATTTCGAGCGGAGGGTTTCACCACACATCCCTGTTTAACCCAAGGAACACCCTACGACACTAAGCTCACACGACTAGATAAAAGTTCCCTGGAGCGTCTCACAGACGCTCTGCCTAAATTGTCTTTCCTCCGACTCCCTAATTATAACGCATCGTCAACTGACTTGAAAAATGCGTAAATCAGGGAATTCTCGAAAGCTCATCCATAGATCTTTCCATCGATACGGTTCAATCAAGTAGATCACTTCCCGAAGCCCTCCATCGTATAGTGGGAAAACTATAACTTTCAGCAACCCCTGGAGCGTCTCGCAGACGCTCCGCCAAAGTTGGTTTTTTCCTCGATTCCCTAATCAAAACGCACCGTTAAACGACTTGAGAAATGCGTAAATTTGGAAATTCCAGAAAGTATTTCCAGAGTACTTTCCATCTGTATGGTCCGATCGAATAGTTCGCTTCTCGAAGGCCTCGATCACACGAAACGAATACAGCCACTTTCAAACACCCTCGGAGCGTATCATAGATGGGCCGCAAAAATGTCCTTTTTGGCACACTTCCCAAGACGATATCACTCACCTCCAAACATAATTTAAACTTTTCAAAAACATGAAAGTTCATCGGAAGCACTAGGAAAACATCCCCAGTGCGATCGATTTTCCCGAAACCTTCCCGATTGACTCAATTATCGAGGCAAAGTTTGGACGAACCTTCCCGGTGATGGAGCGTATGCTACATGCGCTCAAATTTTGATCAGATCGACCGACTTTAGATCAACGGTCGAGATTTAACCAGTACACAGGGTGCCATGTGTTATTCTGAAAACGGAACAGTACCTGCGCATGTCCTACATGCGCACAGCCAAATTTTGGCCATGCGCATGTAGCACATGCGCAAGGCCTGTTCCAGATTGCCTATAAATATAGGCCTCCCCCCTTGCATATTTCAGGTCCGAAATTGATACGAAACTCTGCTGAAATCATTCCAGAAACTCGAATCTCTACATATATTCCTCCCCTCCAACACTTAGGCTAGATTCTACCCCCCTAAGCTTATACATTCCATATACAAGGCCTCATACACACTTATACACTCCACTCTAGCCTCTCAAGCCTTCTTGAAGTCACTCAAGCTCCAATCAAGACATCCATTGAAGACTACAAGAGTGTTTAAAGCAAAATGTGGTATCCCTATTATATTTATGCTCACCCCCACTCTTCTCTTCTCCCTCCTAGCTTATTTAGACTATTCTCTATTTTACTCTCCATCTTCAACCCCCCTTTCTTGCATGCTTGAGTCAAGAGGGATCCTAGATCATGCCTAGAGGAAAGCAAGTGAGAGTCACCGTGTAGGAGGACCTCTCACTAGCCTACTTTAAGATGGTATGGCCTAAGAGCCCCTTGTTTATGTGGTGAAGCCTAAAAGTCTTGTATGTGAATCATGACCCCTTACATATTATTATTTTGATCATGTCTTGTATGCTTGGCTTCATTTTATGTTTATTGCCATATCCCACAATGCATGCATTGCTCTTAATTTCATGACATTTCCAAGTTCTACATGTCCTTAAAAAATTGTTCTAAGAGTTGGCCCCTTAAAGTTTAGGATGAGACTTTAGGAGTCATACCTTAGAAAATCCCTCACAACCCCCTAATTCATACTTTTGTATCATTGTATTTCAACTTGCATGAAAGTTGCTTTCAAACTTTCTAATATTGAAGGTTTCCATTCTCTCAAATTTAGTGGTTAAAATGGCTCCATGGAACCCTCTTTCGAGTGGTCTTCGTTTATATTGGCCATAGGAGCCCTAAATTGTTAGAATAGTTCCCTTTTCTCTTTATGATCGCCTAAGAATGATGTTCAAGATCTTTGATTTCTATGGTTCCTATTTTCTCAAGTTTAGTGGTTGGAATGGCCCCATGGAACCCTCTCTTGAGTGGTCTCCTTTTTGTTGGCCATATGAACCCTCTCTTGATGGAATGGTTTCCTTGAAAAAATGATTTTCAAAATCCTTCTCCAAAGATGATTTCAAAAATGCATTCTCTCCATCCTTGCATAAAAAATGATTCTCCAAAAATTACCATCATTATGTTGAATTTTAATCCCTTATACTCTTGTCAAGATATTGGTTATAATGGCCATAAGGAAACTTTCCTTGGAATGGTCTCCAATCACCAACCATATAAACCATACTCTTGGCTAGAGTCAAAATTTTCATGAAAATGATCTTCATAAAGATTGCCAACCAAAATCCACTGCATATCATGTTTTGTTTTCAAAACTCTTTCCAAAAATGCACCAAACCACACTTCAAAATCATCTTTCAATCCAACCCTAGGTTAACTTGATCCTAGCTATCACACCCTAGGTTAACTTGACCCTAGTTACCTAACCCTAGGTAAGTTAACCTAGTTACCAAACCTTAGGTTAACTTGACCCTAGTTACCAAACCCTAGGTTAACTTGACCCTAGTTACTTAACCCTAGATTAACTTGACCCTAGTTGCCAAACCCTAGGTTAACTTGACCCTAGTTACCAAACCCTAGGTTAACTTGACCCTAGTTACCTAACCCTAGGTTAACTTGACCCTAGTTGCCAAACCCTAGGTTAACTTGACCCTAGTTGCCAATCCCTAGGTTAACTTGACCCTAGTTACCTAATCCTATGTTAACTGGAACCTAAGTCAATTAACCTTAGATTTCCCTTAACCCTAGGCTAACCCAACCTAGGTTAGTGAATTTCAAGGTCCCAACTCTTGGACCCTTTTCTAAATGATCATTCAAATTTTCAAACTATTCTCATAGCTTATTTTCCAAAACCCCCTATTCTCTTGATTTCAAAAACCCAACTCCATACACTCTTCAAATGTCCCTACACTCCATCTTCAAGACATTTTAAAAAAAAAAAATGCTTTTAAAAGGTAACAAACCTAAGGTATTCCTAGCTCTCTCATGGTTAGGGATTCCAAGGACAAATGATAAATCAAGATCAACTTCTAAGGTTGTCCATACTAGGATTTCAAACACTTAGCCATTTTCAAAAACCACTTTAAAAAAACTAATTCATCAAAACACTCCAAAGTCATGCCTCCAAGGTTTTCAAAACAAGATTTTGAAAACACTTTCAAGTTCTCCTGAGTCATGCCAAAACATTTTTCCAAAACTTCCCTAAAGTTGATCCAAAAACATTTTTAAGAAACACTCCACCATTCAATTTCAAGTCAAAACCTCCAAGCCCACAAAGGGTCTTCAATTTCCAAAGACCTCAAAGTGTCTTAAATTCCTCCAAAGACCTCAAAGTGTCTTAAACTTCTTTAAAGACCCCAAAGTGTCTTTAAACCTTCCGAAGGCCCTAATGCGCCTATTTTCCATCGGGCTCTTGCCCGAACTACGAATGACCTGATTCTCGCTAAATGAGATACGTAGGCAACCTAAAATGGTGCGGTCATAACTTTTATTCAAACCCCAATCCCTTTTTCAAAAATTCCAATCAAATCAAAGTTTCTATCCCAAACTCTTTCAAAACCTCCATTATTGTCAAACTTCTTCCAAAACTTGCATCATGCATTAATCATCCAAAAAGTGATGACTAAACCCCGTTTTCAAAAATTCTAAAGTGGATATTAAGTGGACAATGGTAGCCGGTTATTCTAGTGAGTAAACAAAAGGTGATTAGACATGTAGGTACTGAAAGGGCGGGGTAGGGTGATGATCTTAGGATATCTTCCCTACACATAACCAACTCCCGAATTTTAGATTTCTGTTTTCAAAAGACCAAAATGGAGTTATTTTCAAAAAGGGCTTAAACATTACAAAAGGTTGCCAAACAACCTATTTTTCTAAAAACCCTCTCTTAAGGGAGTTGTCAAAAACCTTTTTCAAAAACTCTAAGTTTAATCTTTGGATTAACGCTTAGTTTTAGGTGCCCTAACTCACCTTTATCAAGTTAGGTGGCGACTCCTATTTTTTTAAAAAGCCCTTAGTCAAATCAATTCTCAAACCTAGTCGCACTTGTCCTTCTAGGGGGACGAGTTCTAATGACAGAGTTCCGTGCTTTAGGGTCTCCGAACCGAAAGGATCTTGGACACCCACAAACCGGGGCGCAACATGCGTGTTTATCTTTATTTGTAAATATGACTAATATTTATTTTGCAGATGCATTTTATTTTAAAAAAAACAAAAAAGACATGCGCAAAGGCGAGAAGTGTACAATTTGAATGCACTTGAGATTTACAAAAGATGTTTGCGTATCTTTTATAATTTTGTACAGTTTTATGTGAAATGCAAATTTGGATTTTTTAGATTTGTTAAAACATGTTTTCATTCACCTAAGCATAAATTTTGTTTTATCATTTCTTTTTAATCCAATTACAAGATTGTATCTTAACACATAGAAAGAGGCTATTTTACATAACTTATTATCATATTATGATAAGTTTAGTATTTTTACATATTGTACAATCATCCTTACACAAGTGGAGATTTTTTTTTTATTGTAAGCTTTAAAGCCAATCATACCTTTTGGAGTGTTTATATTTACTCTTGATGAATTTCTTCCCCATCACTCTTTCAATAACTCCATTATACTTGTATTTGACTTAATTATTTGAATTGCTACGGTAATTGAATATGTTAAATTTTTATAACTTTGAGATGTTGTGTACTTTAAAAAATGAATCGAGGCCATATTTGATCTTTTAAGTTACATATTTTTTTGTTGAAATAATTCCTTAAGAATCATCTTTAAGTCTATTTCTTTGTCTCTTACTACATATATCATTGCTAACGTTTTGTCCCTTAATACGAAAACATGTGTATCTTCACTTGTGCAAGTTGAATTGAGAAAGGGGGTGATCTGTTTGCAATATGAAAAAATTAGCACAAAAAAAAAAAAAAAAACAAAGGAATAAGGGAAGTATAAAAAAAAAAAAAGGAAAGAATAAGAGGTTGTTTTGAAAAAAAAAAATCTTATTTAATCAAATGAAATAGGAAAATTGACGGCATGTATGCATTGATCAATTCATGCCTTAATCACAAATATTTTGAGCCTTTTATCATTTCTTTCTCCTTACCTTATACCTTATGATCAAGTTACAACCTGAAAAAAGTTCTCGAGGATTTGATGTGTACATTGCTTGTTCATTCACTTCGTAGAGAATTCACTTATCAGTTGCTTATGTGATTTTAATGTCGAATATTCTTTTATGGAGTTATGTCAAGTTGTCTCTCACTTTATATATTCACGTCATTTATTTATGGTTGTCTCTTTTGATTTTACATTACATTTACTCTTTTACAAGAACAACCGGTGTGAGATGCCTATGGTCTTTCTTTCTAAGAGAATATCCACTGAGGTTGAATCAAAGTTTAAAGAATGTATCTGTATTTTAATATTGTAATACTTTTCTTATCATGTAATGATCACATTCATACAAAAGTCTCTCATATGTTATTTTAAGACATTATTTTGTTTGTGTATTAAAGAGTAGGGTATGCAGAATATGATTGTGTTTTGATACATATCATACTTTATCCTTCTAATCTCACTTGCAGGCCACATTTTGATATTTCTAGGTATCATCACTAGAAACTTTTATGAGACACCACTCGTCTACTAGGGGTAACCTAGGGGTTTAAAAGGTTGGTGCATGTGCTAATTGCACTCGTGATCCTAACGAAAATGGAGCCCATATTTTTAAGTGTGTTTGTTGTTTTGCCAGGGATTAGCAAAAGCTTAATTGGGGAGTGTGATTGTACTTTAAAAAGTACAATCAGAATCCCTAATTGTAACCTGTTGGTAGGAATTGTTTACATATGATTTATCATTTTAATATAATTCTGAAATTTCTTTATATTTTTCGTGTCTTCTATAGATTCACAGTTAAAACCAAACAAAATGAAGCAGGCATGCACACAAATCATAATTAATACTGAGAATATATATATATATATATATGTGTGTGTATATAGTAAATATGATATTATAAGTATATAATATATGTATATATGTGTGTGTGTGTGTGTGTGTGTGTGTGTGTGCAGGTGAAAGCAAAGAAAGAAAAAAACAAAAGAAACATCCTGCCGACATTGAAGTGGGATGAATTGAATGGAATGTAAGTAGATGCATTATAGAATGCAAGTGAGATGAATTGAATGAAATGCATATGAGCATATTAAAATGGTGTCTATAAAAGGCTCCATTCGGCAGAGGGAAGAGGGGGAGCTTGGTAGAGAAGAAGGAAGAGAAGGAGAGAGCTTCAAAGGCTAGTAGAGAGCTCCTTTAATTTATTTTCTGTCTAGATTTCAGTTAATTTATTAGTATTTTTCAGTCAGTTAATTTTCTGTTTCAGTATTTTCTTTGCCTTTTTTCTACTGTAATAAACATTTTTATTTATGAAGTTATTTTTCAAGTCATCTCTTTTCTTTTTAATACTATGAGTAGGTAGTTTTATTCTTGGAGCTAATTGTGAAGATTATCCGAGCATCTTGGAATGTCAATGGAGGTAATTGAGTTTTCAATTCTTGGTAATTAAATTCTAGATCTTTGAGAAAACTTAGATTCTTAACTAAGTTTGGTAATTTCTATGCACAAATTTTTGTTTGGTATGTTTATTGCACAAATCGATAGTATGAATCTATAGCTTTAATTTTTATTATTCTAGATTTAATTATTATTGAATTTTATTTTAATCATTAAATCTTCCGAATCAAAAGCTCAAGACAAAGCCAATAATTTGAGTTATAAAACTTCCATTGAAATTTCGGGTGAATCAGGTGATCGAATCAATTGGATCCAAGACTGTTTTATTAAATTTTATTTAAAATCTAGTTTCACAACCATCAAATCTCCAAAAAATATCTATTTTATTTTGGTTACCATTTTCTACAGCACTTGTCTTATTCTCATCGGTACTCTTCAAGGTGAAATTCAAACCGGTCGGCTTAAATTCCAACTGAAGTCATTATAACAATATGATGTTTAGCGTGAGTTAGTAGGTATCTAATCTTTTATCATGGGTGAAGTTTAGTACCTAATTTTGTATATTCTATTATCCGTTCCCTATAGATCGACTCCGGTCTTACCAAATTTTATTCTGGGCGTAGTTAGAAGGGTGTAAATTTGCTGAAGACTTTGTTGAACCTCGATGGATCTTGATACCTGTTGATGGAAGAAACAAATTGGATGTAAATCTGACAGATTGCTCTTCAGGTGACTTCGATAGACCTCAAGGACTTGATGTCTCTCGAAATACTTCACAAGATCTCGATACTTGTCGATGGAAGAAACAGTGAAGGCCCTAATCTAGCATTTTAGCTCTCATTGGACCCTCGCAACGCGGCCACGAGATGGATTTTGCTAGACTTTGTTAGACGTCGCTGGAAGTAAGATGCGCGAGATTTTAACCTAAGGACATGCACTGTAAGCTCTTTTTGACTATTTTTGAAGTTTAGAAACCCTAGTTTGCCTCCTCTATAAATATAAGGTTACGGGGAAGGTCAAACTACATGGCTAAGGAGACCAAACACCTTTGAAAGAATCTATTACACTATTACTTTAGATTCAAAGGATTTCTATGAGAGAGGAGCTGCTGAGAAATTTTTTCTAAAGGTTTTTACATATCTTGAAGAAGCTCTCAACTAGATTCTTAGCAACAAATCATCTTCATCATCATCATTGAAGATGATTGAAGTCTTGAAGGAGTTTGAGACGCGAAATCCGTACTAAGGGATTTGTATGGTAATCAAGCACGGTAACGATGAATCGTGGAGTCGAGCAAGTTCAAGGCAACTAAGAGAATCGAGGAGTCGATTGAGGATTTGGTTGTAAAGGTTCTTGTAATCGTTTGACGTTGGTTCAAGTGTTTGATCTATTGGATTGGGGTTCAGCTCTTGGAGGATTCTGGAGGTATCGTGGAGCTCGATACTTAATCAGGCATTGAAGAATCATATTGAATGATAGATATGTGATCGTAAGATTCAATCAATACAAGAAGAGCACACCAGCAAGTGTGTGGATTCAGCACCCATGGATTGGGAGTATCAAAGGTTGGGGTGTAAGTTGACACCTTTGTATTCATTGTTCATAGTGCTTGGTTGACTGGACTAGATCTCCTTGCTTTTTTACCCAAATTGAGTTTTTCATGCTAAAATATCATGTCTTGTTTGAGTGTGATTGTTTTCATGTTTACTTTTGACTCACGTATATTGCTGCACTAGATTAAACAATTAGGGTTAAAATTAAATAGTTAAATTGTGACCAATTCAAAGAACTCTTCCAAAAAATATTTTAACAAATCCATATATTCGGTTTATATTTTTTGACTTATGCAAAAAGCCACCCAAGCATACTGTATGAAACAGTTGAAGTGCATAACTATGGTTTTGACTTCAAGTTTTGCACTGATTTGCTTGTTTAGTTCTTGTGATGAAGCAAGGCATTTAGCTTGGTGGTTATATTACATATATACTTACAGTCAACTCAAGAAGATAGTGTGAAAAATCTTGTATGGATAAAGCACAAAGTTGTAATCATGTCATTCCTCACTTTGTTTTTTTTTTTAATGTTGTTGGCATTGAAGGTGTAGGCACTAATAAACATGCGTTTAGTTCATGGCATGTATTTATATGTCGGGGGAGATAGTGTGACATCTTCTATCACTAAAGTGCAAAGACATATATACATACATATATATGTGTGTGGATTTTTATATATAATGATGCTCTTTAACCTGGTGATGCATTCAACCCTTTATGCAAAGATAATTATCACCTTACCTAATATATATAGTGGACCTATATATATACATACGTAAAGTACTAGCTAGAGTTATATTGTGATTGGTGAAAGATGGGGCAACTGGGTACGTACTTAGGTTATTCTTTTTCACCTCGGGAGACTAGGGGGAGGCTGAACTGACGAAATGATGTTAAGAGATAGAAAAGTATATTCCAAGGCCACAGCCCGCAAGAGGCCCCAAGTGAAGTAAACATGATGCCAGGGTCATTATAAGGTTTCATTGCCATATATAAATATACACACACACACACACATATATATATATATATACACGCACACATAAGCATGCCGGCTTGAACAATTGGAGCTTTATGTATATTGCCCTACTCAAGTACATCCAACTTGGTTTTATATATCAAGCCAACACGTCCAAATCCAACTTGGGTGATTGCATGACTATTAAAAGAATAAATCCACTTAGTCCACAAACCCCACTTTAACAATGTGGAATTACGAAGGCCTATGTGGTAATTAAACCGAGAAATCTAGACCACTACAACTGAAAATGATAACTTTTGAGTTCTACAAATTGTTGCCCTTGTATGTAAACTCTATCTATACTGACAAATTGAAAAGCCAAGTTCGGAACTATTACTATAAGCTAGTTATGCCTGTGAGCGACTTCTCAATCTACACTGACAAAGATCATACCTCCTTAATATTCTCAATAATTATACATTACTTATTGAAAAATTAGAACTAGGATCTAGTTAGTGGTAACCCATAATAAAACCTTTGTTGAATTATCCAAGAAATAATAGAAAAAATCTCATCAAACCAATCAACCTGATCAAAGTGGGTAGAGGAGTATGGATGATAGAACTAGAAGTCAGGAGCCGAACTGGATGAAATTAGAACTCAAATCTTTTGGCTCCTTTTATGTCTCTATCAATGTTCTCTTATTTCTAGTGATCCACATCATCACCTAGTATATTTACAATAAATGAAAGTTTTATTATTATAAAATTCTCATATTTATCAAAAAAGAAATTGTGATCGTGGATCAACTATATTAAGGAGACAAAGAAAGAAACATACTGAGTAGGCATATTCATCAAATTAATTAACTTGAAAGTGTAGGATGTCCATTCTTTTTTGGGGGGGTCGACATAGGAAGAGAAAGGATGAAATGACCACATTTAAGCCATCAATTATATGCTTAATTCTTTTTCATTTGGCATCATATACTTTGATTCGAATCCAGTCTAGGGGCATTTATAACTTACAAGGGAAGAAAGGAAGAGACAATGACACAACACATTGGTACCCTCAGCATGCTTTTCAGAGTGATTCGATATGGGTTCCAATCAAGATCCAAAAAGGAGATGCATGGAGACAGAAGACCAGCTAAACCCTACCCTACATATTTTTTTGATCAAGCAAATGCAATTAGCTAGCCTTCGATGTGCTACCCCATGAGTACCTGTGCCCGTTGGTCCACCAAATCAAACATTAGGGAGTTTATGTGGAGAAATTGTTGTGTCATCGCCAATAAGTGTGATGGCCACTGTGATTTTATGCTTTATCGTGAATGCTACATACTAAATTGAATTAATTAATATGCAGCTTAATATAGTTAGCTACCTTAGTTGTGCACTAAAACTACTCTTACATTTGTATGGATTGATTAACGATAATTTTATTGAAAGGTAATTAAAAGGGGTTGATGTAAGAAACCCCTTTTGTTAGGGCTGATTGTGTTACTCTATGATTAATATTTCTCGGCCCTAGTAATTTTTAATTATAAAGTCATAAATCACTTTGTTATTATACATTAATGTTCCCATCGTTCTTTGTACTTAATCTAAAACCAATCAATTTTAGGAAAGGAAAAGTGAAAAAGATAGCTACGCTTGCTTCAACGCCAAAGAAACATATGTGCCGTCTTTAGGGGATTCCTCTAGATGACCATTTTGGTAATTTAGGGCATTCTTAAGAGATTTGCTTGAATTGCCATATTACCTTACGTGCGCATTTGTCAATAAGTCAGTGTCTTTTGTTTTTATGTTTGATGACATATGTCAAAACCCGAATGAATATTGATTGACCATTGTTGTCGGCATCTTCATTTTGCTTTTGTAACCAGACCGAATTTTTTAAAAGAATGTTATGGATAAATGAAAATTTTTTATTTTAAAAAATTTTATATAAAAAATCTAATAAAAATAATGTGACAGTAGATTGTTTGAAATTATAAGTCAAAAGTATGAGTATTTTGTTTTTAAATGAAAAGTCTATAAACATGCACATTATTTTTTTATAAGAATTTTGTATAAAAATAATGTATATATAGTATTACTCTTAGGATAAAAATTTTCTCCAAACAAGATAGCAGGAAGCTCTTGCTGTCAGTATATGTGACAAGCAATAGCACTAATATATAGCACATTTTCTTCTATTTATAATATGGGTTCTCTTTGAAACTTTCACTGGTTCTAAAAGAAGCATGGAGCAGTTGCAGAGATTGATTCGAGATTTCAGTCTGTTCACGAAGAATAACGATTATTTGTGAGAATAATTATAAACCAAAGTTTCTGTACTGTATGAAATCCCAAACCATGGTAATTGTTTTATATTCGGAATTTTTGATCGTTTTGTTAGAATTACCCAATAAAACTCCGGTCAGGGTAAATCTAATTTAACAGATCACGAACTTACGGCGTCGCTAGCATTTATGACCCTTTCTAAAAATTTTCACGCACGTGAATAGTGTTGTCGCTTGCCACATACTCGCGCAGGAGCAAGATTTGGAGGAACTTTTCATCCTCACTCTTAAGACAAAATGTTGAGTTTTTTCTCCAAAACAACACTTTTTGTTAAAATAATTTTCTATCTAATATTCTCTTAAAAATAATTCTCATTCTAACGTTATTAGTGCCACAAATGTTATTTTGATGAAAAATATATGACATGTTAGAATTTCTTAATATAAAAAAAACTAATAAATATATAAAACTATATTACGTGATATCAAGGATTCCTTTTGGGATCAAACTCTTATGAAAAAAAAGTTTGTTAGGTCATAAAATCATAATGAAGAAGAATCATAAGAAGCAAACCCTAGATTCTCGTGGAGAGGATCATCAATGGCGACCTTGATACCACGACAAAAACCATCAAAGATATTAAAAAACTGGTTAGAAATTTCTCTTGTTATAACTCTCCTCTGATAGTAGGAGTCACAACCCATCTTGTTATAAATCTGTTAGTTTTTCTCAAATGAAAATATAACTTTTGGAAACAAAAACTATGCAATACCTGAATATGGATCTGTGGGGGATATTTAGTTTAGATTATAGATTAAACTATAGGGTAGAAAGAGGTTAGTCTGCTGACCACCCCCTTGCTTACATACATAAAACTATATATATACTATATCTAGTAATGCATGATGAGAGCATTTAATACTTTTGGCCAAAATAAAGATCCATTCTCCCTTCCAGACGTGCACCCTATTCTAGCACTATATACATATATACATATTATTAGTGCATAATTGAGGGTCAAGAATAAATAAAAATAATTTAGAACCCAAAAGAAAATGGCTTTGTAAGGTTTAATGGAAGTGTTTCGTTAAGGAAGAGGCCTTAGGGCAAGAGAAGAGATTGATTTGTTGAGAAAAGGGATGCAGAAATCTCCTATAGGAATATCTCAGAGGAGTTGGTAATTACTAAGTACATTATTTTTTTTTTGTCTTTTTTAAAAAATATTTTTTCTAAGTCTAAAGAGTGGCAACATACCAATTACTTTCGATCAAAAGAGCATATGTGGCTCTAATAGTATTAGAATGAGAATTATTTTTGAAAGAGTGTTAGATAGGGAATTATTTTGACAAAGAGTGTTATTTTGGAAAAAAAAAAAAACTCCAAAATGTTAGCTTGATAGCCTTTAATTAAAAAAAAAAAAAACTATCACCACATCATTATGATAGAACTTTATGGATTTAGATTCTCTTCATTCCATGATTTGAAATAGAGATTTATATTCTATTGATTGAGTTGTTCACACGTCATTTAAAATAAAAATAAAAAACTCAGATGAGTTGACAAAAAATTTATTTAAAAATAAATAATTTTATAACTATAAATAAGAAAAGAATTTCAATACAAAATGATACAGTTTTAATAAGACATGTGATAAGATTACATTTAGTCTATTGATTATGAAATAAAAATCTTCATTTCAAATTATGAAATGGAGGTAATTCAAATTCGAATTTTATGTACAAATTCCCCAGATGAATAGCATTTTTCTTGGCGAATTTTGTGGAAGACATCATTAACCTTGTTAATCTAACTTGTCAATTTAATATTTCATTAAGGGACAGTATCGACCTTTAAAAGCCCATCCGTAAATAAGAAAATTCAAGGGCTTTATTTATAAGTAAAACGGCCATGGTGGACGAAACTCACGAAGCACCATAGGATATGATATTATAATTTGGCTCCATTTTAGTATACGTATGATTAAATTATTCACATACTGTACTCTGTGAGTATGGGGTTGAGATTTTAATTCATAATGCAAGTGAAACATACGAGTCCATGTCAACGAAAACAAAAGAAAAAGTAAAAGGAAACGTACATAGGTGGAACTTGCTTTTGATAAAGCTTTAAAGTGCAAATTAACAACTAGTACACCAAATTCCTTTAATTCATCTAATGGACGAAACATTAACTGAATCTTTACACTAACACACCATGGTAAAACTCTGGTTTTCATGAAAACTACCATTTTGCAAACATCCGATTTTCCAAAAATCATTGGAAACCCCATCACTTCCTTTCCTCTACTAGCTTCTAATTTATACAGCAGAGAGAGAGAGAGAGAGAGAGAGAGAGAGAGAGAGAGGTGGTTGATCATGTTTTAGAGATTATGGAGGTTATTTATAGTGATAGAATTATGCGAGTCATGAAAGTGGGTTTTGATGGTTGACGGACGTGATGGTATTGCATGGCCATGCAGAGGGAGAGAACTGTTGAAGTTCCCGAACAAGCAAAACTTGGTGTATTGCCCATAGTTTTTGCCGGAGCATAGCGGACTCCGACTGGAGCTGGTCGTTCTCTCTCTTTACGAGTTGGCAGTGCTGCGTGACCAAACGTAGCCGGTTCATGAGTTCTCGGTTTGTAATTCTAAGCCGGTTCGACTGGTTCCTCAAGTTCTCCAAGTGTTTCTGTTTACGCATGCGGGACCGCCTCGCCGATTCCCGATTTGATATCATCCGCCTCCGTTTTCGCTCATCAGTAACGGAAGCGGCCCGGTTCGGTTCCTCTGAACCAGAGCTTGAATTGTTCATATTCTGGTTTGATTCATATGCACCGGGGTTTGAAATAACAGGCTTCGGGTTCGAGTTGCCTGAACCGGAATTGGACATAACCGGTTCTTGAGGTTTATTGGACAAAAAAGTTGGCTCTTGTTGAACTGCAAAAAGAGGTTCTTGACAGTCCCAAGGCGTAAAACTGCCTTCGAAAGCAGGAAATTGGATTCCAAAGAATCCATCCGAGGACGGAATGGCCGGTAAAGCAGACAACATGGCCGGAAAACCGCTTACAGATAGGGGGAGGAAGGTAGGAGGAGGAAAGGGAAGAAACGAATGGTAGGCGGTTCGCATTTAAGGGCAAGGAGAGGAGTGATGTTGGGTCCCACTTGGGGTCTTTTTGGTCATAATACATATTTTAAGGGCAATAGCTTTTGTGTCAGGTGGCACTATAAAAATGGTGGGGGTACTGCTAGCTTTGTAAAGAGAGAGAGAGAGAGAGAGAGAGAGAGAGAGCGCGATGGGGGGTGACATAAGATGGTGGGTTCCTTGAGAAAGATTTGCAATTTAGCTTAGTCATGAAGAAACAAAATCACTGGGATCCACTAAAGATACGTGTCGACAACCCATGGGGTGAGCATGTGAGCAGCCAATAGTTCGGAAAGTTGCCTACGTGGAGCCACGTCGAATTGGTCCTCTCCGGCTCGGCACGCTGATAGGAATGGGTGAATGTCACTGTCCTGGCTTATGATGTTCATGAGCTTCAAAGCCGGCTTCTTAGCCTTTTTAAACTTTTCTATTTTAGATGCCAAACTGAAAAATCAGTAGCAGTGGCAGTGATTACATCACCTGAAAGACTCCTTTTTGCAACAACTAATTGATAACACGTGTCCAGCACCCTGCCTTTTTTGGTGAGGGTAAGATGGACCTATCACAGAAAAAATTTGCATTGTATTTGAACAGCTGAAGGATGGACACTTTTAAACGACCATCGTTTTATTGAAATAAATAAGTGAATAATTGGATCCCTCTGTTTGTAGGCTTATAGCTTTGTGGAAGTAAGCTTAGTTATGCAAAATTGGGACTGGTAGAAAGTTCATTAATCTATTTATTTATTTTTGGCCGGTGAAGGTTGCATAAAGTTGAGAGAAATCACAGTTATGGAAAACTGTATCCACGGTTCTTTTAATCATATTCACAAGCATTTCTCTCATATGGATAGACTGTAAGCTGCGGATGTAGTGCATAACTAATTACTAAATTGTTATCGCCAATCTTTCTAATCGAATTTAGATATGTAAATCGTTAAATTTAACATTAATTGGATGGTACAATACAACCGAGAGTAACCAATTTTAATTTTTTTTATTATAAAAAATAACATTTTAAAGTGAGAGGCTATCATTAAATCATATTATTTTATTTTTAAATTTTATATGAATTTTTTTTTTCATCGTTCCATCTCATCATGAAAAGATGGAAACCAGCAGATAAAGAGAGGCGCTGAATTCTTGGAGTAGATAGGGAATCTACATTAGGTAGTTACCAGAATCATCATAGGAAAGAAGACAATCAAACACAGAATAACGCGATTAATTGTTGAATTGACAAATGGTTAGCATGAGGCCGACACTCTAAAAAGAAAAGTTTTGCTGTGTGTTCAGAAACACATGGATTAAAGGAGGATATGCTCATTCTCTCTTCGTCTCTGTCTCTCTCAAGTGATGAGAATTAAAAACCATAACTTAGTCATAAACAAAGGAACTGATGGTAAAGGACAGACACGTAGCGGATAAAAGTTTCATACACATTCCATGTATGCATGTTATAATGTTCTAACTTACATAATTCGAGAATATTCTTTCCTCAAAACTTCTGATTGCAAAAGCTGGTAAAGCCAACCAAACTCTGTTCCGTGGACAAAGTATAAACTTGAGAGAGAGAGAGAGAGAGAGAGAGAGAGAGAGAGAGAGAGAGAGAGAGAGAGAGCTTTGTGTACGTGTATCCTCTGGATTGTTTGTTGCTGAAAAGACTTTCGAGTAGGCCTCGTGTTTTTTTTTTTCGGTGAGAGAAAAGTATGAAGAAATTAAAGCTAGCTAGCTAGCTGTTGTTTGGTAGATATCTCCAACTATTTTCCTAAAGTGGATATTAATTTGGGAATCGGATTCCCATCTTGCGTAATTTTGGTAAAAGAAGAACACCAGGAAGCTTACCCAGTTCTTGAAGAGACGCTAAAGCACCAAGGGAAAGAGGTGTGTAAAAAATGGAAAATCATGATAAAAAGGCGAATACAAGCTAGGTTTTCTTTCTTCTTCTTTAGAACGGTTTCTTTATGGCGGGGCTCACATGGTTTCTCAATCACATCTACCACATGGGACACATCAACCATGGGACTTACTTTAAAGTTTCACTATCACTTTTCAATCTTGTTGCAGCCGCAGCTCAAAGCCAATTCGTAGGTTCTGGACCATCACAGGGCTGAAGTCCCTGCGGAAAATCAGCCATGATCTTCACAGACATGTCCCTATGACGCAGCACAAGCTTGTCCCAGACCAAATTTTTGTCACAAAGGAATATTATCCATAGATATATACTTGAGGAAGCTCAGCATTTTGCTTCGATCATCACTCCTTTCTCTGTCTAATTCACAATAACTTTCTTCTTCTTCTTCCTTCTTCCGATTTCTGTAAGAACTTGTTTGGCATTGAAATGGTTCACTTGGATGAGTCCGCGTGTTCCATTGATGCTATTATCAATTTTGGTTATAGAATTTAAATATAAGCATCCACCTTGTAATAAGATTGCTTCAAAGTTTCACTCAATTTTGTCAATTTAGAGACTCTCAAATCCAAAGGTTGGAGAGGTTGTTTGTGAAGTTCTCAATTGGTTCCTTTAAATTGCAGGCCGCATTCTAGACAGCCGAACAGTAGAAAAAAGAAACGGATTGAGGCCGCCTTACAGCATGTTTGGAACTTGGGAAAGGAATGTGAAGAGAATAGAAAATTATTGTTTACTATCCTTTTCTGATTTTGCCAAAAAAAAAAAAAAGAAGAAGGGAAAGAAGAGAGAGAAAGAAATAGATTGATTTAAAACAATTTCACGTAATTATCTTTCTTTTTTTTTTTTATTCATTTTCTTTTTTTCTTTTCTCTCCAAGTTCCAAGCAGACCGTTAATTTCACGTCTTACAAATATGAGCTAATATGAGCCATGTCAACCTTGGTCGGACTTTTCACAAGTCAGATACTACTTCTGCATGAATGGGGATACTGTGAGGTACTGGAGGCCCAAATATCCTTATTACATATTGAAAGGGATTGAGGCCCAAACGTTCATTTTTTTTTTCTTCTACCACTACTAGAGCCGTACAAGCAACGTTTTCCCAAGGAGGATGCTGAATGGGAGAGGGGGCTTCAGTCCATAAGGTTTTGAAGATCTCATCCAGTGTTCTTGTGGGAGCGTAAAGGCCTCAAGTTCATACCTCGTTTTTTCCAAAAACAGATGAGGTTTATATTCAGCCATGGAAAATAAGTTAATATTTTACGTTGAAGGGTGTTCTTTTTTTTTTTTTTTTGGGTAAAATATTCCCGTAGCATACCATTTCACTTCAATTATTTTTTGTCTCTAAAGTGTTTCCAAGGGCATGTATCTTGTGCAAGTACCTCTTTTTGGATTACAATTAGGGTAAAGTTTCTTGATAAAAAATACTAAGGCCTAGGATCAACATCTGCCTTTGTTGCAGTTGGAAAGTTGTAGGGGGAGAATTCAGTTGTGCAGTGTCATCAACCTCAAGGCTTAAGGTAGAAACTTGCTATTTGGACAAAAAATAATCCTCTCTCTCTCTCTCTCTCTCTCTCTCTCAGTACATTAGAAGGCCAAAAAAAAAAATACAGATTCTATGTAAGTACTAAGAAAAACATAGGAAAATTTACGAAAATTGAACATGAAGTTCTCAATACAAGTAAGATTTTGTAGTGTGAGGCAAACTAACATAATAATTCATCACTTTTTTTTGTTTGTTGGAATCATTTTACTCCACGGCACAGTATCCAATCAGAAAATGGTAAGACTGTTCTCCATTCACCTCAACGTTTTTCACAATCGCTCGTGAAATGCATTGATCGGCAAAAGAGCCCATCAGAGTCGTTTGATTAATGTGGTGGGACACGTACCCGCTCTTTAACATCCACATCGCGGTTTGTCTCGATGTTTCTCACAGATCATTTTCGCCATTCGTTATTGACTACGTAAAGCACTTTATATTAAAGAGAGTATCATGAAAAGATAGGTCAGTGGCATATTTGTATCTCGTTCGTGTTCACACTTCAAACGATCATGCATTTATTGTTAGTTGGGATGTCCATGGAAACTTAAAACTGATTTGATCTGGATTTGATCTGGATGAGTTTTAAATTTTTGGGTTCAAAATTAAACAGAACTAACCAAAATCTAGTTTCATGTATCAGGTTGAGTTGGGTCGGTTAAAATCAGGTTAGGTCAGTTTGTGCCTCTTTTTTATTGTTCAAAACATAGTTTGTTTATTTAAAAATTAAAAAAATAGGATTCATATACAAATTTAAATTAATATTAAATTAGTTCAAATAACTATGATTTAAAGACATATATACAATATATATGAACTTTTATAATATATATAAGATCTGCTCTTTGTTCGGTTTGAGTTCAGAAAATGAGAATCCAAGAACTGAACCGAATCATTGATAGACTTCAACTAAACTAACTCAGAGAAGTTGGGTGCTCGGTTCTCGAATTATTCGATTCTTTTATACACTCCTAATTCATTGTAAAATGTTACATATAAATGTCTAATATCCAAAGCCTCAATCACTCAAAATATTGCACGTCGTGCGGGTTTTTTTTTTTTGTTTTTCTTTCTCAGTTATAGGCTTTTAGATTGTTTTGAGGCACAAACACAGAAAATTATACTTAATATGTTTGTATGGACGGTTTTGGGGGCATGAAGACATGTGCATGAATCTGAAACACCTACACTTTCGTGCAGCTTATTTCATCTATTTTAAATGGGAATTGTCAAAACGGTTTTCTTCAGTCTTTTGTGTATGTGTTTGCATGTTATAGTGAACTCGGCAACCTTTCATATATTTGTCTTTTATATATATGGAGCCCACGGCATCTGCAACCTTGCATAAAATGACAATGGAATGAAACTAATTTTGTGTGTAATGTCACATGAATGAACTATATATCATATGAATGGAACTTATTATTCAAAAGACAGACCCTACCAGGTAAGCTTTTAGACTTCTTAGAAGTAGGAGTCCAATAAAGTGGAAAGAATCGTTTGACGGATTCTCACTGTGATGCAAAGACCAGCCTATAAAGATGAGATCGCCTATGCATGTAGGGGTCCAAAAACAGTGATGTATGACCATCCACATTCATTTGCTTCCACTTGCGTAAACGCTAGTTGATGTCTATGAATTTGCCTTTTTTTTTTTATGTTGGGTCATATTTCAGTACCATTTCTGCAATAATATTACTTGGAGAAAAAAACGTGCACAAGCAAGTGCAGATTGGCGTATGCTAGAAACGCATTAGAAATAAATTTCCATCTTTTTTCAGTATCTAAGATACTATGATTATCGATGACCACAAACGCATGCACAGAAAGAAAGAGAGAGGAGTGAGTTATTTTTCACATGCGGAATCAAAATCAAATGAAATATGACTTGGGCTTTCTTCATTAACAAAAAATGCACTTGGCATTACAGAACGTACACTTTTCCTGCCGAAAGGGTTTCAAATAAGTAAGCTTTTGACTCGTTCAAGAGTTTGCTTTTGATTACACAGAGCCGCAGAAGAAAAACATGTTTGATTCTTTGCTCCATGTCTTTTCAATTGGATTCTTCAAATCTCCCTTCTTTTTTACTTTGTTAACACCTTTTTATCTTCAATTTGCCCTTGGTCAACCTCAGTAAACAAAGATATTCATTAATTTGCTCCATTAGTTCGCCTGCACGTTGTCTGCATCTGACAACTTGTAAATATCTACTATTTCTCTATCAGTTTGGTTGCATGCCTCCATAATTCGTAATTTGTTTGCTAATTTCCTTGTTTGTTTCTCAATCTTCTTGTTGGACTAAGAATTTATCCTGATGTGAACTGGAATCTAGAAGGATTTTTTACACACTGATTGGCATAAAATATTAGAATTAATTTATAACTAATCAAAATCTGGTGAGTCTTTGAATAATCCCTTTAGTCGCTGACTTGTACTCCCAAACAAACTATATTCGGTCTCTGAAAACAATAGGTTGAAATATAAAAAAATGCAGGATATATCTGATCTTGCGTGATGGACCTGTATTCCTATATTTGTTTTATATAGAATATATTTCACATAATGTTTGTTGTCGCATAAAATGATAATCAAAGTTACCTGCAGAAATCACTTTCGCTTCAATAATAACAGTATCTATTTTGGTTCTCTTTGGTTAATTAAGTGTTAAATTGGTGCTTGGATGTACACCTATTGCATAAAATGCTATAAATATAGAAAAGAGAAATGTTATATAAATAGAAAAATTTATACAGAATTTATAATTAGAATGATATGACAGTGACATTATTACAATTAAGAGCTGTCATTGTAGGTGCTTTGTCTTAAAGTAAATGGTTCTTATTCAACCACATCATTCTGGTGATAAATTCTATATAAATTTTCTGTTTATACAACATTATCTTTTATATATATATATATATATAGTAATGGTATACAAAGAAAAAATTTATACAAAATTTATATACAAAACGATATGTCTTAATGATAACCTTTCATTTTAAAACAAACGTCCATCATAATAATTTTTAATTATAAAATACTCATTGTCATATCATTTTGTCTATAAATTTTGTATAAATTTTTTGTAAAAATAATATTTTCCATATATATAATCCTATTCCTTACTCCAAGACATAAGGCACTGTGATAAGAAATAAAATTATGGATAACATTTTCCAAGCCAGTTTTGATGAAGAAGTTAGAAATTGGAAGAAGTCCGATTTTGGGTGGAATAACTGCAAAATCTAGAAGCATATATGGTTCGGGAGTACGATTTGCATTGATTACTGAGAGAAACAATTGTAAGAAGGCTTTGCCAAAAGTCTGATGACCATAAGCACTTTAAATTGTCAATAACTTGAATTGTGAACAGGAGAAAAAAAGAAAGGTCACCAGATATACGTAGAAGGTCCTCAAATTATACGGTTATTTTGCCATGCTCATGAAAAAATCATCAACATGAATGGTTGAGTGTTAAACATGTCATGGTGACTTCAATCTTGCTTCAGCACGGGTACAACGAAACGTAGGACAGGCTTTCTAGGATATTCTAGAACTGCGCTTATTAATTATGTTTCTTTTGAATTGTCAAACAAGAGTTATAAACCAGAGATCGAGCCAGACAAAGAGCTCCAAACAGATAGATTACGGAAACATGGCGGGTCCAACTCTGAAGTTTCTTGCTTGTCAGTATGGAAACTGGTACTACGAGGCCCTCTTGTGGCCCCCTTGACAAGGAAATTTTCTCGCTGCCTGATGACATTTTAGAATTCATGCACGCAGTTTTCTTCAATAGAAAATACATAGCCACCTAGCAGAGGAACTGTGGAGATTTTGAAACAGCACGTATATATATGAGCAAGAACATGCCTGTAGAGCTCCGAGTTGATATAGTAAACCAACCAACCAACCAACAATCAAGCAAAGGAGCTGACGAGGCCTACAAAAACATTTTTTTTTTTACAGTAATTCAAATAAAATTTATAAAAAAATTCAACCTTTATAAATATATCAAAATCTTTAAATAATCACTCACACCCTTTATAAATATATCAGAACCTTTAAATAATCACTCACACCCTAGCTTCGATTCTTTTGTGGCTAACAAAAACAACTTAGGTGGCATGATATATTACTTTTCTTTTAAGGGCTGCTTATTCCACCTAAAACTTTATTTGACTAAAATTTGTCTAATACCACATAAAACTGGAAAATGGAAAGTGCCTAACTAACACGCAAGTGGACGTGGCCACAATTGGGATAACGATATGACAGTCACCAAACTCAAAATGATCTTGCCTTCATGGGCTCACTTTTACAGTTGAGAAATATATAAATATATATATATATATATAAAACACTGTCCTTCTATACTTCAACCACAATTTGCCATTCCATTGAAAAAAAAGAAATAAAAACCAGTAAGAGGGTAACCATCAGTGATTTTATGTACTACTTCTATTGAATCGGCTTCCCGAGTGTCGTTTTTCCTAAACGCTCCCGACTAAGTCGGCCAAGTGACTTGGCAATGCGATATCAACAAGTATTTTCTTTTTTGGTGTGTTTTCTTGCGTTTAATTCCTGTGGTTGCATTTAATGACAACCTCCTCTTCTTTTTCTTTTTCTCTTTTTATTTCTTTTTATAAGTGAATTATCTTTGCTGACTTTCATTTTTTTTTTGGTGTGAAATAGAAGTTGCCACATGACAGTCTCCCTTTCATTCTTTCAGGTTCACACTCACTTTTTGCATCACTGTTCTCTTATCCTCCTCTATATATATCGAACATCACCACATTCCTTTCTCCGTGTCTCTCAACCTGAACCAGCTACTATCATAATTCACAAGAGCAAAGATGTCTAAAGTTTCCAGCCTGCTCATAATAGCCCTCCTCCTCTGCTGCGCTCTGTCATATGCCGCCCGCCCTGAGCCGCTCTCCCCGGAGGACACTTCGGTGAAAACCCAACATGGGGTAGGTTGAATAGTTATCTCACACGTAAATTCTCTCTCGGAATTTGATTTCCTTGATGGGTTTGTCATTTTAATTAATGGGTTTTGCATATTTCTTTCAGGTTTATGAAACTCAGCACGTTGACGCGGTGGATGAGAGCTGTGAAGGAGTTGGAGATGAAGAGTGTTTGATGAGAAGAACCCTCGCTGCTCACGTTGACTACATCTACACTCAGAAGCAGAAGCCATAGAATTGTTGTTCATTAGCAAATTAATATAGCATCCGGTAGCTGTAATAAGATATTTTGATCCCAAAATATGTGCAGTTTGTTGCTCAAAAACTAGCGTTCACGGGACTATAAAATTTCTTTGCCTAACGTTCTACTTGTCATGGAGAAGTGGTGGGCTGCTAGTCTGGATGAGATCAATTATGTGAGATTTTATGTATATCTCAGTACAAGTTTTGAACAACAGTTCTGCCTCCTTTTCTTTTCCTTTCTTGCTAATACTTTTTGTAGGTTAATTCGATGGATTAGTCCTCGATTATCTATTAGCTTTTCTTTGCATTGTTTCGATTCTTGGCATTGGCCAAACAGGAGAATAGTGTTTAAGGTAGAACGACGAAGGAGATAGCTATAAACATCGCTATACCGACGACGAAGTAGAGACAATAAAGGCATGAGTAACACAGTAGAAATGAGTTGAATTCTTGTATAATAAGACCAATCTAGAAAGGAGCTACGTGTAAAGTAAAATTATATCTATGGTATATATAATCCACTCGTAGTTGTAGCAATCTAAACAAGTCATACTAAGACATACCCTTTTTTATACTACTTCCGAGTCAATTTCCACGTATCTTCCTCTTTCTTGAAAGTCGGTACCATCTTCAACATCTTAATTCACATTATATCCCCTGCGGATGGCCAGCGGAACATAGAATTTTGATAATTGACATCAGCTTATTAAACTAATGAATGTACTTTCGTGGTGATTTCCAACGCTAGTTGAGGAAGAAAATTATGGCCCACAAAAGTACATTCTTATGCCCCGAAACCCATAAATTTAACAATGTACTTTTATGATTATTCCGTCTTGAAAAATAATTCATTACCAGATTTACTTTAGAAGATGGTATTAATGGCTATTCAATTACGCAATACCTACTCAATTAGTGTCAAGTATAAATATAAGTACATCAATTATACGTAATAGACCAGATATTTCAATGTGGTAAACCTCAACAGAGTAAAAATCACAGGACCCAAAGCCTGCCAAACAATTCATTATCAAAGATAATATAAAACATAAAAACTTCAAGTTATAAGCTCAAAAAACAATTAGATCGGAAAAATCGTACGATTTTATGAAACCATGTGCTATGGTTCAAATCCCTAGTCAATCCTAACTCCAACATAGATTGCAAACGAAGTGCTTTTGTCCACAAAATTTGTCAACACGCTCAAAAGTCTTTTAACACATCTAAATAGACTGTTGAATGTATACCACATACGAACCCACCTATAATGTAAGAGATGAATCAATGATACGATAGGAAAAATCTGATGGAAGTTGGAGCACTCTATTACTTTTCTCTAGTAGTGGTTTTTGTTATTCAATGGGATCAACCACCTATTTTAGATTTCAGGTGGGGGAAGTTAAGAAACAGACCAAGTCACAGGTCCATTCCATGTTGTTAATGGAGGTGGTTGAGGGTTGAGTGATATTAATAATCTGTTTGCAGTAATGGCTGTTAGGCATGAAAGTTCAGTATCCAGTAAGAAAACCTTCATAACACTAGCTATCTCCAAAAAAAAATAAAAAAGAATGTGGTATTTTCTTAAAGGGTTAGTTACACTTTCAACCCTTTACAATTTATCCCAGATATCACTTCAAAATATTTACTTTCAATTATAACAATCAAATTTTTACACTTCTAATATATTGCAATGTCAATATTTTATTTGAGAAATAGACAAAAAATTTATATGTAATAACCACATGACCCCTTTTAAGAAACAAATATGTAAAATCTAACCATTTTTCTATTCCAAAGACGAACATGTATCAAATGTGAGTTGAATTAAAAGTTTTTATATAAAACCTAATTACATTATATACTTCACAAAGTTTACACTCATGATTTTAGAGTGATATGAGAAGAATTTGTGATAGATTATTTGGCAGAAGCATGATTTTACATCTTTGCCTCTTAAAAAATGTAAAATACTTGTTATATGTGAATTTTTTTATCTAATTTTTAAACGAAAGTTAGTAGAAGATTAGCGTTGCAACAAACTAAAAGTATAAGAATTTAGTTGTTAAAATTGAAAATAAAAGTCCCAAAATGAGATAGTATAAAGTACAATGATACAAAGTGTAATTAACCGTTTCTTAAATATATACTTATTATATATTTACATAGTCTATGTGCTTGTTTACATGGTCAACTAAGCCCACCATGACCAAAAAATGTTATTGAATATATATAATTAGAAAAAATAATGTTGCTGCGCTGAAAGATCTTTTTGGGCAGTTTCGAATGTCAACATAGCGTTGCTGATTAAACATGCACAATTTGTAATGGGCATTCACCAACCGATTTGGAGTCAAATGCTTCAAAATTCTGGCAACTCGCCGACCAATTTTGAGTCAAATGCTCACGAGTTTTGTTCAAGGCTAAAATCCTGCTTAGGAGAGTTGGTGGGATATTTTTCTTATAAAAGGACTACGTTTTAGTGAAACGAAATACAAAAAATATATATTTCTTATTTGGGAAGAAGTTGAAATTAATTAAGATAAAATATAGAGTGATTGTTAAAATGAACATTTAATTGGTCAATAGCAATGCTTGTTGTAAGTAGCATGTTGTAGATGAACATTTGTTGTAAGTAGCATGTTGTAGATGAACATTTTTATGCCTATGACTTGTATAAACAATAAATACTGATGCAAAATAAAATACATCGTTTTTTTATCATCAGTGCTTGCTTTATGAGTTAGTACTCCAATAACAATCCAAGATACTCCCTCATTTAGTAGAGCTTATAAAAGTCATTTACGAGTTATACACGTTTCAAATCCAAAGATTCTATAATGATGCCTTAAAGGAAAAAAATAGAGAAAAACACATTGATTATTCTAATAGAGAGAGAGAGAGAGAGAGCGAGGGAAATAGAACACATTGATTATTCTCTGACATGATATGTATATAACATATACACACAATACAATAGTTAGCAATACGATTGCCACGGGCACTGCACGCCTTAAATCTACTTCCTCTTTATCTTAAGAGAACCACAGGAGTTCCAAATACAAAGCCTTTCAGCACACTCGAACCATTTGACATTTGCTTGGAATCAAATTTTCATGCTTTTAAGATGAAAAAGTTCTACCATGTAGTATTGCTAATAAACACGACCATCCTAAATATACCAGAAGCCAATGCCAATTACAATTGGGGACCCTTGTAGAATCAACTCGAAAGTATTCTATCTTCCTTTAGCATGCCAATATACAACTAAGACTTCAGAACCTTAGCACGAGAGACGAAAAGATACCACTAAAATAGACAGAATGTGTCGAAAGACTTTGAAAGAACATTTGCCCCAATTGCTATAGCTCTAAATTCTAATGTGGTGTTGAACCATCTTTTAGGTCTAGATGAAAGTTCAGGTAACCAGGAGGCACAACCATTTTCAACAGCAAAAGCCGTCATACCTGTAGTGCCGCCTAACATTCTAACAAGTGAAAGATCCAAACATCAAAGGTTTCATTTGAAAGACCAAAATACCTATTTTATCTGAACTGAATCTCCAAATTAGACAGCACTCTTTTACACCGCTTGCGATCTTTCACATTCCCTCCCTATGCAAATTAAGACACTTGCTCCAGCTACCGAGACCATTGAATGGAGCATCAAAACAAGACACAGAAAATCCCTCGAGGTAACATTAGCCGTAGTAGAGCAAATTCTTAGCTCATTACTGATCTGCAATCGCCTCAACAAAATGCTAGAAGACCAACGGAAGCAAGATAACAATAGCATGCTATTAACCTCACTCAACTCTATAAAAATAGTAGATAGAATCAAAGAATAGAACTAGCCTTGTCTACAGAAATTTGAATGCACAGACAGGTACATGCTTATGCATGAAGGGGCACACGAGAGCCCCATAAACAAGGAAATGGGACAATGGCATATTCTGGATGAATATGTGCATCCTGCAATACTGACATGCTTAAAGATTTTGAAAAGAGAAAGAAAGGGGAGGCTTACAACCGTAGCTTAGACCTAAAATAACTAGATATGTCAATCGACTTTCACCATCATCAGTTTCCAGACATCTTGCAATGAGCTTCAGTTGTTCATGCAACCTTTTAGAGCCAACCAAACCTGAAAAAATATAAAATCCAGTTTACTCCCTCAACATGAGTTTGCTAAATTAAGCAACGATAGAATTGCTATCTGATGACACATAATTCATTTACCCTTAAAGCATGAATTCAAGTGCTTAAGCTTGGTCAATACAACTGACAAGTGACAGCAACAAACTGACTGTCATACCATAAAAGGCACTCAAAATTTGACAAAATGACCAAAATGCCCTTAAGGGACATTGTTCTGTCCAATTTCAGTGGGCACGTCTTCTCGAAGATGGTAAGTCCCCTTTTCAAATCCAATTCCAATCCAACTTTGAGTTCAATTCCAATTCCAATCCGTCCCTCGAGAAAGTTGATTCCTCGAGGCAGTAAGTACATCTTGTCTGACATGATTTCAGAATAAAGTTCTTCGAAACGGTAAGTCCTTTCAAACCCGTTGACCGAGACGAGGCCCCAAGTCTTCGAGATGGCAAAACGGTCCACCTTTAGCACTTGCGAGCCTGCCAATGCAGAAATGTCCGTTTTAACATGCCTTCCGAGAAAGCTAATTCCTTAGGCGCTAAGTTCATCTAGTAGCTTCCTGAGATCAGCCAGTCTTGGGAATGATCGCGAACCGTCAGAACAGCGGAAGTACTCAAAAACATTGCAACCGTCAAAGTGGTAGAAACACTTGTAAACAGGTCGATATAGGGAATTGCCAACAAACCCTTGTATCACAAGACCATCGTTAGAGTGGCGGAAACACTCAAAACCCAAGTCGACACCAGTGCCTACTAGCCCACTCTAGTAAAAAATGACCAAACTGCCCCTAGGGCCATTTTCGGCACGCTTCTTGAGAAAGTATTTAAGTCTTCGAAACGGTTAGTCCACCCTTCCAAGATTGTCTTAAAGGCAATCTGGCATGATTAAGTGCCTTCTTGTCAGTTTTAGGCCAATTCCGAAACTTTTCAGTCAAAATGACCATTTTGCCCCTAGGCACCTAAGCTCCCCGGGAACCATACCGGCTCTGGGTATCAAACCGGTAACCTCCCGAGAATGTTTTTTATAGTATTCCTGACCTTTCATTATCTTTCCGAATCATTCCGGCAAACCCGTTGCAAAATGACCATTTTGCCCTTGGTGGGTCGGTCGCCTTTTCCAACCACACAAGCTCTAGGTATCAAACCGGTAACCTTTGAGAACGTTCTAAATAATGTTTCCAAATCTCGAGTCTTCTCCTGGGACATTCTGAGCACGTCCTGGCAGCTTTCTGGCCTGATTGACCGTTTTGTTTCTAATGGCCTGGTCGACCCTCCAAACACATCCTGTCATCATTTTTCAAGTCTAATATCTCTGGGACTCTATTCTAAGGGTTTTTGTTCCTTTCCGGCCTTCCGAACCATTTCCGGTCCTCTAAATCTTTTCCAGACCTTCTGGAGCCACTCCTAGTAAAGCTAAGCTAAAAATTGCATGGTAGTTACTAGTACAGGCGCCCAAATCTTCTGAAGATACGTTGCTTGCCAACTTAAAAACTTTCCTAAGTGGCTGGTGCCACTAGTAGTGGCGCCAAGCTAAAATTTGGCCTAGCGCCACTCTTAGTGGCGCCAGAAGGAAATTTTGCCTGGGGCCATTGCAACAGGCTCCAGGTCATTCTTTTTTTTATAAATACAGAACCTCTTTCAGCGTGAAAGAGGTCTGCAAACTCAGTCTAAAAACTCTACTCTTCAATATGTAGAGCTCGTGGCCTCCCTAAACCCTAGTCTTCTCTAGGTTTTCCAAACCCTAGCCCCCATACACAAACCCTAACTCTCATATCCTCCCATGCACTCCTATACACTCATACACTAGCCTTTAAAACCTCCATTGAAGACTTGAATTGCTGCAACTTTCAAGTTATCGAAGATCAAGACGAAGACTGAAGCGAAGACCAAAGCAAAGCAAGAAAAACAAAGCGCGCAAAGCAAAGCAAAGCAAAATAAAGAAGATACAAGGTAGGCTCTTTATTTAAGTTTCTGCATCTTCCCCCTCTCTTTTCTCTCTCCGAACCCACTTGGGTTTTCTTGTATTTTAATCCCCCGTCTTCTTCCCCCTCCCCCCCCCCCCCCCCCTCCCCCTTTTCTTGCATGCTTGAAACAAGGGACTTCTTGGCCCATGTGTAGGATTAGGCTATTGGAGGTCACTGTGTCAGGAGCTTTCTTTTAATCTAACCGGAGGCCACATGAGTTTGACCTCCTTGATTATGTGGTGAAGCCTTTAACCATGTATGTTCACGACCCCAACTTGCATTGTATACATCATGATCTTGCATCTCTCCAAAATCCATTTTCAAACTTGTTTTTAAAACTTGCATTAAAATTGTTTTCAAAACTTGCATCAAAATCTTCTTTTTCAAAATTTGTTTTCAAAATCACAATCCTAAGGTGAGTTTAGTCTTTCCATGATTAGGGTCGCTTTAGGAAAGTGTTACATTTAAAGTGACCAATATGGTCCATAGTTTCAAATCATTATTGTTTTTCAAAACCACTATCAAAAAGTGGTTTTAACCTTCTTATGGTTAGAATCGCTTTAGGAAAGTGAGATATTTTATATACTTTCTAAAACTCTCTTTTCAAATCTCTCCTTCTAAAAATCTCTTTTCCAATATACTTTTTAAAAACTCTCTCCAATCTCTTTTCCAAAATTATTTTCTAAAAACTCCATTCAAAAATCTATTTTTTAAAACTCCTAAAATCTCTTTCCTAAAAACTCTTTTCAAAATCCCTTTCTAAAAACTCATTTTTAGGATCTCTTTCCAAAAATTCCTTTTTAAGATTTCTTTCCACAAATCTTCCTTTTCAAAAATTCACTTTCTAAAATCTCTTTCCTTAGAGCCCAAGTCAAGCCCTAGAGCCAACAAAATTATAGTTTTCCAAATCTAGGATTTCTAAAAACTTCACCTTCCAAATCCATGTCAAATCAAATCCTCCGTTTTAGGAAACCAAATCCAATCTCTCCGTTTAGGAAACTAGATCTCATCCTCCGTTTTTGAAAACAAAATCAAACCATCTTTTTTAGAAACAAAATCCAATCCATTGTTTTAGGAAATAGGGATTTCAATCTTTCCTAGTCTAAAACTTTCCTAATCCACTCTTTCCTAATCTCATACTTTCCTAAACCTTAAGATTCCAAAACTCAAATTCAAATCTTTCCAAAATTCTAAATTTTATAAATTTCAAATCTTTCCAAATCCAAAACTTTCTAAATTCGAAACTTTCTTAAGTTAAAACTTTTCTAAATCAAAATTTTCCTAAAGTGAAACCTTTCCTATTTCAAAACTTTCCTAAATCAAAACTTTTTTAATTCAAAACCTTCCCTAAAATAACACTTTCCTAAAATGAAACTCTCCTATTTTAAAACTTATCTAATTTAAAACTTTCCTCATTCGAACCTTTCCTAATTCGAACATTTCCTAAATCCAATCTTTCCTAATCTTCTAAGTCCAACATTCGAGTCAAATCTTTTCTCAAAACTCTTCTAAGTTAAATATTTCTAAATCTCAAGTCCTTCTCAAATCCTATCTTCCTAAGTCTAAGTTTTCTAAATCTCTATCTTTCCAAATCAAAGTCTAATCTTTCTAATTTCAAATTCCAAATTCCAATCTTCTATTCTAAGTTCAAATCAAATCCTTTTTGAAATAAAAAATATATTTTCTATCGGACTCTTGTTCGGACTACGATTAACCTGATTCCTCAAAAAGGATACATAGGCAACCCTCTTGGGTCGGTCATAACCTTTTTTCGAACTTCTATTTTTACAATCTTCTTTCAAATCTCCAATTCCATGATCTACTTCAAACTTCCAATTCCAAAAATCTATTTTCAAATCTTTGTTTCCAATCTCTAAAAATTTCTTTCAAAATCAAATCTATCTTTTCAAATCCCTTTTCTAAAATCAAATCAATTTCTTTTCAAATCTATTTTCCAACTCTCTTTTTCTTGCACTTACATATCATGCATCATGTCTTTTTAAACATTCTTTTTCTGAAGTGGATACGATTGGACATTTGTTAGTTTAAGACTTTCATAGGTGAATCTAAGGTGAATAGACATGTAGGAACCGCAAGGGCGGGGTAGGGTAATAGCTTAGTGCGTCTTCCCTACACGTAACTAATCTCCGAACTTAGATCACTGTTTTTGATAGACCAAAACGGAGTTATTTTTCTAAAAAGGGCTTAAATATTTTTCAAAGGTTGCCAAACAACCTGTTTTCTTAAAAACCCTCTCTTGAGGAGGTATTTTCAAAATCATTTTCAAAACCCTAAATGTAGTCTTCGGATTGTGCTTTGTTTTTAGGTGACCTAACTCACCTTAATCAAGTTAGGTGGCGACTCCAAATGTTTTCTAAAAGTACTTTATTTAAATATATTTTCAATTCAAATCTAATTGCACTCATTCTTCTAGGAGGATGAGTTCTAACGAGAGAGTACAGTGTTTTTTCCGCTTATGTGTGTATTCCTTGAGTGCGAAAAATTTAAGCGTGATAGCTGGCGACTCCACTGGGATACTTAGAGGGTTAGGCCGTAGTCATGTCTCTTTACCCTTCACCCATGTAGAGTCTTCAATTAACTTGTTCAATCCTATTCACTTTAAATTTTCAAAACCAAAATTTCAAAATTATTTTCAAAAAATAGGTATTTATTCATATTATCTTGTATTAAGTTTACCATCCACATACTAACTTTTGCATCTTTGTTTTGTAGGCAGGCTTTTTGTTTAAATTTTATTAACTACTATGCATGAATGTGATGAATAGGATGGATGGGAGTTGTTGGGCTCTTTCCTCCGCTTTCAAAAAATCACACACACACTGCATGTACACTTGCATTCTGCATACTTACATTTTTACCCTGACCTGTCCCTTTTAGTTAAAAGGAGGAACGGTATATTGGTTGTGGGTAAGATGCTGTGTCAGTTTCTTCGCCTACGGCCTCTTGATAGTTTCCCCACTCAGATCACCAACCGATCATGGCACCGCCTTGGGAAATGGGCCTAGGCTTGAAGATCCGGGGATCGAGCCTTTTTAGGACGCATTAGTAAACCCTCAACCTCATAATCATATAGACACCATGCATAGCCGAACCTCTGCCGGATTTAAGACACGCACACTGTTTTCCAAAACCATGGAGGAAAGAGCGACTGCTCTTACTTTCATTTATACCTGTTTATTCTTGTTGTTATAATGACTGTATTCTTACTGTTATAATGCTTGTCTAACTGCTCATGCATACATGCTTACTTTACAAATGCGTTCTCTCTTTCTTTACTTTATGCATCCATGTTTATGCATTTGATATTCCATCCCAAGACGAGAGTTCCAAAGTAACTCAAGTCACTGCATTCTCATGCATATGATCAACCCATTGAGAGTGACACCAAGGTCACTCTCCCTTGTATTAAACCTACCCAAACCCTAAGGGTTCCCGTGTAACCTTAAGGATGCATGGCATGCACATCAATTCATTCCATTAAGAGGGGCCCCAATCCCTCTATGCTCACGGAGATAGGGTTACCAAAAAGACAAGGGGCAATCAATCAACAAGGTCTCGACATCGAATCCAAAGAAGGCGAATCCGAAGACTCAAGAGTAGTTTAGGAATTCTTATGTAAAATTAGATAAGTGGAAATCCCAAAGGAAATTGTTCCTTTTCCCCCATTAAAATGTATTTTGATTTTTTTTTTTTTTTTTTTTTTTTTTTTTTTTTGTTTTTTTTTTTTGTTTGTTTTTTTTTTTTTTTTGTTTTTTTTTTTTTTTTTTTTTTTTTTTTTTTTTTTTTTTTTTTTTTTTTTCTCTATTATACTTAGATTCCAAATTTCGATATATTTCCTCATGTTTTAATGAACGCATGTCTCTACTCAGACGGTAAGGTATCTGCATACAGAGGCAAACCCCTATCTCCAAAAGTGAGCTAATGCATCATGATTAGTTGCCCTCTCGAGTAGGGACACCCTAGGACATGCATTGCATAAAGCTCTCTAAAAATTAGAAACTGACTTGCGATTTGTGTTTTTGTGTTTTTGTCTCTTCCTTTTTTATTTTATAGAAATCCTACCATAAAAGTCAACATTGCTCCTAAGGAAGAACGTCGTCCACCTAAAAGCCCCATCACTACTCGACAAAGAACTTTGCTAATGGCAGCCAACCTCGATGAGACCTCCCCTGTCACTCGCAAGGAGATTAATGAGATGAAAAGCAAAATAGATAAAATGTTCAAGCTGATGCAGGCAATGATGTCTAAAGAGCCCACTTCAACAATGCCCACAACCTCAGTGCCACCCAATCGACCACTCAGGTAGGGATAACTCGAATATTGGAAGAACAAGCAAAACTCAGAAAAAGGATGATGAAACTGGAGACCACGATCCCTCTATCTGGCACAGAAATGACCTATGTGAAAAAAGAAGAAAAATCAACCTCTCGCCAGAAGATCATTCCCCTGCCACAACCTCAACTCCATGTTGCCACAGTATTCCATTCTCAAACTCCTACCAACCCCTCACAGGATGTGGATCAGACACAGATTGAAGTTGGGCATACTCTTTCACAAGAGAAGGTAAAAAAAGAAAGTCAAAGCTTCACCCTGCCTGAATGCTCTAGAGATGCAGCTTACCGGCAACTTTGTGAATCCAGGCGCCTGGTTATGGTACCTCCAGAGCCCATTCTTGATAAAGCGCTTGAACCTAAAGGTCATAACATCAGAAGTTGTCATACCCTAAAACGGAAGATGCAAAGTCTCAGCGAATCCCAAACAGCGAACTTGGCAGGAATTACTACCATAACATTCGACCCTCTACCCTTGCAACCGTCTGCACTAGTACCACCTAGGGTACCTACTTTTGAGTTGGTTTTTGCATCGTCGTATACTAGACCTAAAAAAGCAAGAGGGCTTAATCGACCTTTTACCCAATTGGCCGGCACCTAAACAGACTAGGCCATGACACAGAAATTGTCGATCTCTGAAACATAAAATCCAAGATCTAATAGATGATAAAATCGTCAAAATCAAGGAGGTGAAACCAGTCCCTATTATCCCCACCAGTCTGCAACGCGATCACATCGTCAATATAATCATTGAGGAGGAAATCAACGTCAATACCACCTTCAACAGTTCCCCAAGCGTCATAGAAGATTTTTCAATCTATCCTATGCTGGTTGAGGATGCATCTGGCGAATAGAATACCAAGGAGATGGGCATAGTCCTAAAACCCTATTAGAGGTTCTCATCAAAAAGTCTACAAGAAAAGGGAGGTTTCCACAAAATTCCTCTGTTTTCTTTTCGTTTTCTATTTCTCTCATATTTTCTTTAAATAAATACTCCATGCCATGTAATCATATTTTAAAATGAAAATGGATAGTTTCCTGTTTATCCCATTTGTCTCATACTTTTATGGATGAATATTACTTTTAGGGAATCTTTTTCAATTGGTAAATGACTCGACTTAAAGGATGGGATAGCATGGGCAACTTATTCAAAAGGGGGTTAAGACCTTTGATAAATAAAGAGAGCGTGAGAGATAGGAAGGAGATAGTGTGGAGTTCATTGAAAAGGCGACACTTGCTTGATATTCTAGCTAAGCGATGGGCAGCCGAGTACTTAAAATAATGAGGAGCCATTGTTCTATTTATCCCTAATAAACATTATCTTTTGCTCAGCCCACTAGAGCCGTCAGTGATCTCTTTTTAGATATCCCCAAACCTATAACCATCCCCCATACTAAGGTAAGCACAAAGTAGTTAATTCGGCAGAAACACACTATTTTTTAGAAACATTGTCTAAATTTTGTATAAAGGCTTTATAGACTAAGAATTTAACTTGAAGTGATGAAAGGCTCTCATTTCTTCTATCATACACAAACAAATCCCTTTGCAAAGCCCACTTGAGCTGGTTACTTTTCTCAAGAAAACTGATCAGATGATCACTGCCTATACTAGGTTAAGGCAAAAGTCATAAGTAAGAATTAATGAGAAATGATGAAAATGGTGATTTCCAAGAAGATATAATGAGCAATGATGAAAAGGGTGATTTCCAAGAGGATATAATGAGCAACGATGAAACTAGTGTTCTTCAAGAAATTATGGTGTCAAAGGCGTCTCTAGTAAAAAAGATATTGTGTTCGTGGAGATTTTCAAAAGAAGATACTGTCATCCCAAAATATAAATAAAAAAGTTGGCATCTCCAAAAGTCAACTTAGCAATAAATTTGTTAATGAAAAAAGGATTTTAAATTAGAAGGTAGAAAGCTATCTAGAAGAATTGAAAACAAAACATGATATGCAATGGATTTTGATAAGCCATCTCTTTGAAGATCATTTCCATGAAAATTTTAACTCTAGTCAAGAGTAAGGTTTGTATGGTTGGTGATTGGAGACCATTCCAAGGAAGGTTTCCTCATAGCCATTATAACCACTATCTTGACAAAAATACAAGGGTTCAAAAATCAACTTAATGATGGTAATTTTTAGAACATCATTTTTATGCAAAGATGGAGAGAATGTATTTTTGAAATCATCTTTGGGGAAGAATTTTGAAAACCATTTTTCAAGGGAACCATTTCATCAAGAGAGGGTTCATATGGCCAATAAAAGGGGAGACCACTCAAGAGAGGGTTCCATGGGGCCATTCCAACCCCTAAACTTGAGAGAATAGAAACCATAAAAATCAAAGGATTTGAACATCATTCTTAGGTGATTGTAGGGAAAAAAAGGGGACCATTCTAACAATTTAGGGGTCCTACGGCCAATATAAAGAGAGACCACTCAAGAGAGGGTTCCATGGGGCCATTTTAACCACTAAATTTGAGATGATGGAAACCTTGAAAATTAGGGAGTTTGAAAGCAACCTTTGTGCAAGTTAAAATGTAATGATGCAAAGGTGTGAATTAGGGGGTAGTGAGGGATTTTCTAAGGCATGACTCCTAAAGTCTCATCCTAAACTTCAAGGGGCCAACTCTTGGAACAATTTTTAAAGGGCATGTAGAACTTGAAAATGTCATAAAATTAAGGGCCGGAGATTGCCGAGCGGGCAAAAATGGGGTGCTTACTGCAAGGTTGGCTGAACCTCTGTAAATCTGGTGTTATTCATTTCTTGTTCTATTTTTCTTCCTTGCTTACAATACTTACTCGCACTGTATTATATTACTTGTTTGCTTGGGTTATGAGTTTGATTACTCACTACTACATTGCTTAAATTATTTTTAGTTACATTATTTGATATAAATTTCATAAAACCCAATTCACCCCCATCTTGAGTTGCCTATTTAGGCCAACACACCGAAGGTCGATGGTGAGCTAAGTGGCTATTGAATCTGTCAACGGTTGGGCACTATTGCGAGCTAAGTTTTGGACTGAGGCCTTGCATTTTGAAATTATTGAGGCGAAGTTGGGTTTTCACCGAAAAGGTTGGGTGAGGGGGCTTGGGTGAGGGAGGGGGTAAGGGTTGGGCTAGGGGACTTAGCGAGGAGCATGGGCGAGGGGCATGGGCGAAGGGCGTGGGCAAGGCAAGGCAAGGCGAGGCAGCTGGGCGAGGCACCAAGGCAACTGGGCAAAACAGTGGGGTGAGGCAGCGAGGCGAGGCAGCTGGGCGAGGCACCAAGGCAACTGGGCAAAATAGTGGGGTGAGGCAGCGAGGCGAGGCAGCTAGGCAAGGCGCTGAGGCAACTGGGCGAGGCAGCTGGGCGAGGCGCCGAGGTAACTGGGCGAGGTTTTTTTTTTTTTTTTTTCAACGAGGTGGGTCTTTTCACTGAGGTCGGTCTGACCGAGGTTGGTCGTTGAGGTAGAATCATCGAGGCAGTGAGCCGAGGTGTGAGTCCACCGAGATTGTTGGGTCTCGCCGAGGTGACATGCAGCATCTCCTGCCACAAATAAAAGTTAAAGGTGCGACTCCCTTTTGCTAATACATGTCAGCTAACAATAGTGGTTTGGTAGAAAAATGGTCCCTACCGCCACACCTAATGCAATTCTCCACCGTATTGGTATTTTTAATCCTTAGTGCATGAAACATTTATCTTGAATGAATACTTTTCTAGACCCCACAATATAATAAAAAGCTAAATAAACCGTCTTTAGTGGCTGACCCATATGAAACACTCATATAATATAATATTTAATATCATGTCAAGCCTTGTATATATGCATCCGTGTAAGACAGCATACATAACAAATAAACAAATAAAGTAAGAGATAAAAATCTCTCTCTCACGATGCATAGGCTAGTGATGATGACATGTGGACAACTTTTATAAATGATCATTCATGGTGCATGGATCTTCAAAAATTTGAGAAGCATCGTAACATAGCTTTTATGAGAAATGGGACAGACCCATATGAACATGCAACAAAAAGAAATTATCATTTCTTTATAGGCATGTCCATATCATAATAAATGGTTAATCTCCATAAAGGAAAAGCTAAAATATTAAGTCTCATCTACATGAATCTGGAGACAAAGAGTATATGCATCTCATACACATATATACATATAAATATACATGACAAGTTTAACACATCAGCAAAGCAAGCCATGGATGCTACTCGTAAATCCATATAAAATCTGGAGCAAAGTTTTCAACATATTCAATATGTTTTATGGTATCAAACCAATTTAAGTGATGAAGTTGCATGCAGCAGATCTCACCTATGGTTAATGAGAGGAGGTGGTTTAAACAAAGTAAACCCAACAATAATAATGACATGCAACCACACATGAAGGAACACTCTCATAACAGCGAAACAAAACAGATTCATGAATGATGAACATGCTTTCAGCATTAAACTCACACGGTTGCTTAGTTGAGTTATAAGATATTTGGAGAACCTCGATCCTGGAGGGGAGCATGTGGAGATATATGATATTCAAGGCTATACCCACACGGTCGCTTAGCTGAGTTATAGAACATTTGGAGAACCTCGACCCTGGAGGGGAGCATATAGAGATATATGATAATCAAGGCTAAACCCACATGGGCTCTTAACCGAGTTATAAAATATTTGGAGAACCTCAATCCCGAAGGGAAGCATATAAAGATATATGATACTCGAGGCTAAATCCACACGAGCACCTAGTCGAGTTATAAAATATTTAGAGAACCTCGAATCCAGAGGGGAGCATATAGAGATACATGATACTCGAGGCTAAACCCACACCAGCTCTTAGCCGACTTATAAAATATTTGGAGAACCTCAAACTCGAAGGGGAGCATATAGAAATACATGATACTCCAGGCTAAACCCACACAGGCACTTAGCCGAGTTATAAAATATTTGGAGAACCTCGACCTCAAAGGGAAGCATTTGGAGAACCTCGGCCCCAGACGAAAGCATTTGGAGAACCTCAACTCCAGAGGTGAGCGTATAAAGATATATGATACTTGAGGCGAAAACTCACACAGGCGGTTAGCCTAATTAGAGGCCATAAATGGAGATGGGCGTGCTCATCTAGAGATTGAGTGTACCTGTGGCTGCCGAAGATTACTGCTCAAATGTTTTATAGCTCGAGCCTAGGACACCGCATGCCTAAGACGAGTCAAGGATTGAAACATTGGCTCTTCTTCAAGACAGTAGATTATCTAGCATGTAGTAAAAAAGTATTAATTATTATTGAAATGTGACTTTTTCTTTGAGGGACCTTATTTGCCTCCCCTGTTAAGGAACTTGTGAGGGGAGGGGTGAAGGCAAAGTGAGGCAAGGCGAGAAAAGCATACTGAGGCCCCAAGAGTGAGCATATATAGTAGGCGAGCCATTTTACTTGAGAGCGAGGGCACTCAAGACTAAAACGAGCATGTCGTGAGGTGAGTCATTTCATATAAAGGTGAGGGCGCTCAAGGGTGAGGCTAGTCATTTCACTTGAGAGCGCGAGCGCTTAAGGCTGAGAGGAGCATGCCTTAAGTTAAAACATTTCACTTAAAGGTGAGATTGCTCAAGGGTAAGGTGAGTCATTCCACTTGAGGCCGAGGGTGCTCAACACCGAGGTGAGCATACCTCGAGGTGAGTCATTTCATATAAGGTGAGGGCGCTCAAAAGTGAGGCTAATCATTCCACTTTAGAGTGCGAGCGCTCAAGGCTGAGAGGAGCATGCCTTAAGCCGAAACATTTCACTTGAAGGAGAGATTGCTCAATGGTGAGGTGAGTCATTCCACTTAAGGTCAAGGGTGCTCAACACCGAGGTGAGCATGCCTCAAGGTGAGTCATTTCATATAGAGGCGAGGACGCTCAAAGGTGAGACTAGTCATTTCACTTGAGAGCAAGGGCGCTCAATGCTGACGCGACAGCGTCGTTGTTGTGTCGCGGCGCATGGCATCAGTGTGGATCACTGGATGAAATTGAAGAGGGATTGTATCTTCCACCAAAAAGACATCTTGAAATAGTGCTTTATGGTTGCACTGTGAAGACATGTGATGGTCTAAGCTGATGTGGTGGGCTGCCATATGTAGAAAATTCTTCTTTGCTCGGTACTTGGAGGTTCCCTCGGTGCTCTATGCAAAAGTCTCTGAGTGTGAAAAAGTATATCTTGATGCTTAGAGTTTCTCTTGGTGCTCTATGCAGAAGTATAACACACTGTAGATTTTTATGGAGGTGATGCCACAAATGGGGTCAACCTCGTGACTAGTGGCACAAAAAGCATTAAAAAGAAAATATGAGTAGAATAATTCAAAAGATTTCATGAAGCCATAACATAAAAATTATATATGAAGGAGAAGTCACAAATTTTCAACCATGCGAAGTATTAAAAGAGAGGTTAGCAATTGTATAAATCATAATGCAAAAGAAAAAGAATAATTTGTATTGCAAAAAGCTACAATGGTACTGTATATATATATATATATATATATAAATATATGTGTGGTTTGAATATGCATCTCGAGTGTGTCATACTTGTATCACAAGGAGTGATTAGTCATGCACGACATCATTGTTCCCACTAACTGAATTCCACTTTGTGTATTACTTTGGAGAAGTAGGTGTGATATTATATGAAAGAACAATTATAATGCACAAAAAAAAAAAAAAAAATGAAGAAGTCAGCCGGTTGTTGTCCTATGTACATGTAGTAGGGCGATTTAGAAGATAAAATATCATATTTGCTTGTCTAATTTGTGGTGGAGTGTGACCTCATTAATAATGTCGTTTTCCACTAACTTAACTTTATAAAATGACAACTTGGCAGGCTTTTATGCATATCCATGTGTACGAACATGGCATGGCATAATGGAGGTGATGGGTTTATTACAAAGCAGCAGGTTGTGGGTGTTTGTCGTGGTGTTGGTCGTCGTGCGGAGTGATTGTCGCGGTGGGATGGGTTGTTATTTCACTGCGCACTAGCGTCGCGGCATTGCTGCCCTTGCGCTCTGCTGCTGCATTTTTTATTTTTTTTTTGGTAAGCTAAGGGGTCACGGTGCTGCTGCCACGTATTCACGCTACTGTAGTAGGGTTAGATCAAGGGAGAGGGAGGGAGTCCAGCTGTCCTTGATGCTGGCTGGCTCTACCTCCCCCTTCTAAAGGACGATTTACAAAAATCACTTTCTCAATGGTAAAAATGAATAAAATATTTAAGTGGGTCAAGTATATGCAGCAGACCTTAACAACAAAATAGACATAAAATAAGGTAGAATATTAGGGTTGTATTGAAAAAGTCTTGCCTTTCTAGTGAAGAGTGGAAACATGTAGGGCTGGGCACATGGGCTTGCTTGCCATTGACATTATTTTAGTTACTTTTATTGTATAGATTATAGAGATTCATACACAAAATGGTGGGCCCACCTTCCATTTTTTATTTGCTATAATAGGAAGAGCACATGACATAATATAATGGGGAGTTATGCAGAATGAAGCAATTGTTTGAACACTTTTGAAGCAATATTTTAGCCAACAATAATATATAGAATATCATAAATCTCTATGCGTAAAGTTACGTGTTAGCTTGTTTCGTGAAGTCTAGATGGTGTAGACCTACTTTTTGTAGAAGCACCCAACCATTAGTATCATTATGTAGACCAATAGAAGATAAAAAAATAAAAATAAAAAAAAAAAGCAGAGGGTTTGGAAAATCAATTCCTTGGTGGGGTAAGTCTTATGGCCAAATGCAAAGGGAAAGGAGTAGCTATTGTAGTATGCTGAAGAGAGAGCGCGCTACTGCTATGTGCCTGCCGAGCCTCTAAAATTTTTTTTTTAAAAAAAGAAGAGGAGACGCAAAGAGAGGAGGGAGAGAGGACACCGATCAACTTTCACGCGGTTGGTCCTCCATCAAAGCATGTTTATATAAATTTATAAATAGTTAAAAAGATGATGCCAACAAGATATAAGTATAACAGTACAAGATAACATTAATAAGCCGAATAAATACAAATCATGGAGAGAAAGTAAAAATATTTTCAGATCTGTAAACATCATAGCACAAAATAAATGCAAAACATGGAGTTAGTGTAGATCTTATCAAATTTGTAAACAGAGAGAGCAAGAGCAGTGCACTGTAGATAGCTTGATGGGTTGATGGACTCCACCCTTTGTGTTCTCTTCTTTGGTGCCATAAACAACGAGTACGCTCTTCCCCAGTGGAGTATTGTGTGTAGAGTAGAGTGAGGGGTGAGTGGTCAAACCTGTAGAGGGTGACCCTCTAGGAAGTTAACGGCAGACGCTGTCTAGGCAGAGGACCACCGGAGGTAGAAGAGAAAGAGTTGAGGCGGTCTTAGGAAGAGAAAGAGTGGCAGTGTCCCAAATGAGCTTGGAGAGACTTCAAGAGGGTCTGTGATGAGCATTCAATGTGTAGTGAATGTATTGTCAATGGAGAACGAAGATTCCCTTTATATAAGTGAGGGAGGTCCTCCATGACTGGTTCTTTAGCCTTTAAGGTTTCTGGTGATTGGTTCCTCAAACCTGAGGTGGAGGCCCTTGTTGATTGGCTCCTCAGTCTGAGGATTTCTCGAAAATCAACATTCTGAATGTCAACTCTGTGTCTTTGTGGGTGACAGTGATGGTAGTGATTCAAGCGGTTCATGCATTAAATGCGCTTGTTTGTGTGCTTGGAGATCCCTCTCTCTCTCTCAGATCAGGCAGAGCGGCAAGGCTTATCGACGAACCCTCAACTCTAGCCTCCAATTAACTTGTCTCCTGATGATCCCGCACAGAGGTTCTTAGGTCCTGCTCCTAACCTAGATTATGGAGATAAGCTTATGTGGAGAATTATGCTAAATATAGAGATGCGCTCAGCAGAAAGATTCTATGACCGTGCCAGGAGATGCCGAGCGCGAAACCATGGGCAAACACCACGAAGAAGGTGTCTCAAGGTCACCTGTAGGCGAGGACCTCTCGATGTCTTAGCTCGGAGGAGGCGCTCTCCACGTTATCCTCAGCGAGTGAGCTAACTTGGTGTGCACGTCACCTCGATAGGCTGTCACGTGGAACCAAGCGTGAGAGGAGGAGCGGTACAGAGGAGTAGTGAGTCACCTAGCTGTCCTTATACGGAGGAGAGTTGAACACTTATACCTACACAAAGATATCTTGATATACATGCCATAATGAAACCACTAACTTTGGCTTGAGGAAGAGAAAATAACAGATTCTTCATATGAGCCGCACAGATGGGTGAACAAAATCATTGACGAGCGGAAGCCTGGAAAGGTTCCTGCTGTTTTAACTTGTTCAAGCACATTTTATGCTCCTCTCCCTGTCAAACAAAGACTAAATTGTGCGGCTTCAGCCCAACAAAGAATTCCAAGGCTCTTTACCCGCTGAAAATTGAGAAATTCTCTAAGATGTGTCCTCGTGTATGCTAACCAAAGGAGGAAATTTTATCAAAAAGCGGAGGGGTCGATGAATTTTCCGAGGTGAGAAGCAACATCAAGTCAAAAAATGAAATTCCGTACTTCTGCTGAAATTTGTGTATTGAATGAAAGTACAAGGAGAAAATATACATTCAAACATCTACTCAACATGGACTTGCAAAAAAAAAAATCTTGCAAGTCTGATGAGAAGCACCCTATTTATGGGAGTGTATTCAACTCCTAGGCTGGCACCCAATCCCAAGCACCGCCCAGTATATGCAAAAACAAATTAATACATATAGTAACAATATCAGACGATTTTGTTGTCACATATCTGACAACTCCAAGACCCCTGTCAACAACTACCTCATAAACAACATTGAGACTACTACTCATGCCATCCCAGAGTTTCTCCAGCAAAAAATCCAAGAAAGATCTAACCATTTCGAATGTTACCCTCCCAGTCACATCAAGAACAAACTTCCTATGGCTTGGCACTGCTAAAGTAGAAGACACCTTATTCACCCACCCGCCATCCTCATTTGATCTTGCTTTCGGTTCAGTAGATGGCGGTTCTTGGCCAAGAAGCTACTCATTAACAGTAGTCTGACTTCCAAAATCATCAACAGCTAAACATGAATGATTGGAATTGACATCCAAATTAGCACTTGTCAATACTTGGTTAGATGTTTTGACAAGAGTTTCTACTGCACCATTACAAATCAATGTCATCATATCTTTGATTTTCCTTTCGTGTGTGGGATTAGTCAACCCCGAAAAAAGTTCATCATAGGTGTTGATGTGCATTGTCTTGTCAAGACAAACAGCAACCGCTGTGCTCACAAACAACTGGATACAATCACCGATGAGTTCTCTGCAATTTTCGCCACATATAACATTTACCCACTCAGGAACAGAAGGCAATTCCGAAGCATTATGGTTGAGACTTGTTGAATTATTCATATTCAATGCTCCATTACTCTGCTCACCTGAGCAGAAAGCCATGACCAAGTTCCTAGCAAAACTCCCAACAACAATAGAAGCAAAACCAGACCCAGCTGTCGAAAATAGCTTATCCAAAACCTCGTGTGGAAAGCTTGAATTGACACTCATTCCACCATCATTCCTTGCTTCTAATCGATACCCCCTCATAATTCCAGCAGTTAAAGCCCTTGTAACTCTAATTACAGACTCCGAAAACTCCTCGGACTGTGTAATCTTAGAAAGTTGCCGTAGACTATTGGGAATTTGGTCCGAATCCGATTGTACAAACTCTTTTACATCTTTTGAGATGACCCCAATTGCCTCGGCTGAATCGGACAAAGCTTCCGCAATAGAAATGAAGGCTCCAAAGAGCTTCAACAACTTTTTCCTCTTCTGAACCACAGAAGGCAATTGATAAACCCAATACGACCCGTATCCTGTAAAACCCAAAGCTCCCAATAGAAGAACCCACTTCCTTCTTTTCTGGACGAAATCAAAACCCCTTTTTACCAGTTCTAAATCCATGCAACACAAAATTCAATTTGTGGGTTTCGATTATAATCAGAAGTTCAGTTTTTCAACTAAATAGGGGTAGGTAATTGAACACACCAACCGTTCGAGCAATGGTTTTTCATTGGTATACATCAATAATTATATGCATATACATACAAAGCTATTTGGATATGCATTGCATGTATGAACACACACACACACATATATATATATATATGACGAACCTGAGAAAAGAATTGGAGAGAGAAAGGTGACGTCAAAGCGGTTGCAGAGGGTGGGTATTGCCGTCTCGTGCAGGGAAGAGTCAACGTGGTGTGCACGTACTGGTTTGATGAGAGCGACGAAATGAACAGAGTCGATAAGCTCCCCGGCGACAGACAGACTTGAGAACTGAAACGACGGGCACACGCGATGTGCGATTAGAAAAAGAAAACTGAACGAACGTAACACAAATTAAAATTAAATAAAAAAAATCTGAAATAAAAAATAAAAGCAAAAGATCTAAAAATAAATAGAGGAACCCCAAGAAAAAGATAACAATGTACAAAAAACAATAATGGAAGGAGAAGGAAAATAGAGTTGCTTATGCTGGGATGATGCCAAAAGCCATAGACAAAGCGTGAATCTAGTGTTTTTGCTTACCTAGCAGGACGATCAAAAGTAGGTAATTGAAGTGTTAGGAATGAGAAAGTTGAGTTTATTTTGACTTTCTTCGCTAGATAAATTAACAGCCTATTTGGAGCTTGGAAAAGGAAAAGGGGAGGAAGGAAAAATGCTGTTTGTTATTCTTTTTTTGTTTGGTTTTGTACAAAAAAACAAATGGAGGGAAAGAAGAGAGATAGATATATTTAAAAATTTTAGTCCTTTTTTTCTTCCTTTTTTCTTTATTTTCTTTTTCTCTCCCTTTTTCTTCCCTTTCCTTCCCATCCCATCCCATCCCAACCCAAGTTCCCAACAGGCTATAAACAACAAAAAATCAAAACTTTGTATTTTAAAAGAACCAAAGTCCAAAAAAAAATAACATGAAAGCTAATCTAGCATATTTAATGCTATGATTGGAATATGAATTTATCAAAAAAAAAAAATGAAAAGCAAAAGAAGATGAAACAAAGAAGAATATGAGGGATTCTAAATTTGTAATTTTTTTATGTTATTTTATCTCATAATTTCTTTAACAACTAAATATACAATGCAATTCTATACATATATTTTTTTTCCTCACTAAATTCTAGATTCAAATACGAGGTAACAATTCTTTACAGTTTAGTCAAAGATTTTGCACGATGAAGAAACGGACCGAGGAAACACCTTCAAATTACCAGCCCAACTGGAAAAGTTTTTTTTTTAAAATGTGAGTGCTTTTCTCATAGACCCACTCTAGGTGAACTGTAGTAAGACGAAAATGAAAATGGAAGGAAAAATGTGAGTGCTATGATTTACCATCGCGAGGATAGGTAGTTCCCAGTTAGATCCTGATACATCTTAACAGTGGCTGTCTCAGAAACTAACTAATCCTCCTTTCCACAGCTTTTGTTTCTTTCTTTCTTAGACTTTTGTTTAAAAAAAACTAACAAAGTGTCCCAGAAAATCAAAATCTCAAAATAAGTGGAAAAATTTTAAAAAAAAAAAAAAACAAAACCCACAAATCTTATGAACACCTCAAACAATTCAAATGCTTTAGATAACAGAGTTGCAACGAACAAACAAAAGTCTCTACGGTTCACAGCAAGTCAAAATAGAGAACGAAAGCGGAGTGAAGCATCTAAAAAATTTAATCAAAAATCATAGAAACCCGAATGGGTTTTAGAGAGAAAATCAATAATTTTAGCAGCATAGATTCAACAAACCAAAACCAAAGTAAACATAGATAAATGAGAAATCTAACCTTAGACAGAGAAGCGTTGTGAATTAGAGAATGAGAAAGAGTTGAGTCCACAAACCTTCAACAAGCGAAGGAGTTATCAGATTGTGGGTATTTGTAGTGCATGCTTACCCTTTCAATTAACTTCTATAAAAGTGATTTGCACAGTAATTAAATAAATTTTTTTATGATAATTTGAGAATAAAAAATTATCAACCAACTTCAAAAATACCAAATGAATTCTACCTTTTATATTAAAATAGAGACTTGTACCTTGTCACTTGTACGATGAACGTACCATAGTGTCACGGGTCGCTTCTTTGCACCCCATGACATCCCACGCAAGTGCCTTCACACTTGCCTTAAGGTCTCAAGGTGTGCCAAATATGGTGAAGGACGGATGCCTAATATCGTGCCAAGGTACTCCAACAATAGGCCAAGGGGTGCTCAACCAATGCCCAAAGCAATGTGCTTCAAAGACGGGCCAAATGGTGCTCATTTGATAGCCAAAACAATGCCCAAATATTGCCCAAACATTATTCAAAACAGCCCCATTTATGCCCCATTAGATGCCCCAAGGCAACCCCAAAAATGCCCCACATGGCAGCCAAGGCACCAGGCAAGATAGTGGGCAGCAGCAACGCCTTCGCGTTTAAGGGACAATCCGGCCACATTTTGTCGCACAACCTAGGGTCCAAACCATTGTAAATATGTAGCAGTTTAAGTCCTAGCAAATCCTTTGATGTAATTCTCTTTGTGACGACGATGAAGGGCCAATGCCAAATTTATACATAGTACACCTTTTTTGTGCATCTTTGGCATAGCATTTCTTCTAGCTCCGGAGGGCAAATCAAGCTAGGTTTTTTTATGTACATAGCTTTTATGATGCATTTTTCCATTCCTAGAGTTTAGGATTTTTGGACAAGTGTGGAATTAATGAGAGTCCGTTATGCCTCCTCGAGCACATACTATATTTTCACTTGTCAATTTGTAAATGGCTAAAAATGCTATTATAAGAGGGGTATGTATTTCAACAACCTCCCCCACCACTTTTCTTGTAATCAACCAAGCACTTGTTTTTCATCTTCTAAGCATTGTAAATACTTTATTAGCAATGAAAATGTACTCTTTTGTTAATTTCTTGTGTATTTCTTTCCATCAATTTTCAATGTAAATGCTTGTATTGTGCCATCAAATTGCTTTGCTTATAATCAACCGGTGGAGACTTGAACTTGTCGAGCTTGTCAAGAGAGCTTGGTGGGCGCTGCACGGGAGCATTGTGACCAACAACTTGCTCACAAATGCTGCACCGTGACACATAGTGATGACCTTTTGCTATTTCTATCTTTAACTTTGAGAGCTTACTAAAAATATATTTTATATGGTGCTACATGTAACTGGGGTTGCCCGACGTGTAGTAGAAATGAAACCAAAAAAATGCACACTCACGAATGCATGTTAAAAATCACATTTAACAATTTAGTGTATGGTTGTCTTTTTTGCCCCCTTTAATAGTGATTTGATCTCGTCAGATTTAACAGTGATTTAATCTCATTAGTATGATAATCCCTATTTGGTTTGTGATTAGTATGATTTGGACACGAAGATTATTTCCGAAGTACCACCAGGAAGTAAAATGGAGTTTGTAATGATAAGATTAAACAATCAAGTTGATGGTTGCTACATTAGGGAGTTAAAAAAAAAAGATATATATTATCCCAACAGATGATAATGGGGTTGGTTCTTGAACTGTCTAGAAAATATTGTACGTGTGTCTTATGAAAACTCAACCGCTTTTATTTTGTAAGAATGGTGGAAGCACAGTGAAATATTGCAAAACCAAACCAATTGAATAAAAGCAAGAAAATAAAAATTACCAACTATTGTGTGAACTCTTTACCACTCTTTGAATTGAAGTAAACTCTTTACTGTTGGAATATTGTTACTGGTGGAATGTGTTTGGCGGGGTTGAACTCTTTATCAATCTCTTCACAGGGCGAAATGGCGTTAACTGCAGAAGGGTACAATACTAGTTTGCCAGAGATGATGAAATTTAATAGATTGAATTTCAAGTGAACTCTTTGTTATTGGAATGTCGATGGCAGCCTGAGCGGTTTACAAATGCGAATGGGTTGAGTTGCTGAAGATGATGGTTTGACGGAGAAACGACCTCGGCAATTGAACGAAGGTGCAGAGTCCCAGAATATCGAAAAGCGGCGAAAAAGAAACCAATAATGAACAGAACTCTAGCTCGCGGTGAAAGTGGCGAAGAAGAAACCCAAAAATTAAAAGTAGGGAAGAAGACACCCACGTTGAAGTTGAAACGATGTGTACCGAGAATTGAAAACGTTTGATTCCTTTGTAGGAGAATCGTTGAAGATGGTGGAGATGATCAACAATGAAGAGGATAATTGTAGTGAATTAAGAAGATAGAGTCCTACATGATAAAATAACTGAAGTAGTTGGATAACGTGGTGTATTTGGTTTAGAATGAATTTTCATTTTTACTCTTAGAGATATCTAATGGGTCAATGATATTCATTGTAATTCATGAATTTGATTTAGTTTTTTGTAGAATGGAATAAAATATACACACAACAGTTTTGAAAACACTAATTAAAGTTCTTCCATTATATATTAGAATTGATAGATAACATATATATGTAGATATATAGATATATAAGCTCACAAAATTTCCTAACTTAATTTATTTTAGAAGATTCACAGACACAGCTATGTAGTTAACGCAAAAGGATGGGGATGGACCTTTCGCAGGGTTACGTATCAATCATTGGATTGTGACGGCTGATGAGCAGTGGATAAAATCAGGAATTTGGTAAAAAAAGCTAACCAAAAAAAATATATATATATATATATAGTTTTGTTAAAAGGAGGGTTAAAATTTTTTTTAATTTTTTAAAGAACAATACATTATATTGTATTTTAAATTTTTAAAAATTTATAAAAATAAAATAATATTTAAAAATTTTGAATATGTTCATACACCGTGTTATATTTTAAATATCTAAAAATCTACAAAGCTCAAATAAAATTTTAAAACTTGAGCGATGAATAGATTATGTTGCATTTTTAATATTCAAATATTTATAGAAGACCCAAATATTTATAGGAGACCCGCTCTGTCCGCCACTGATGAAACGGCGTCAGTTTTCCTCTTCTTCGACTCAACGATTGATGGGTTTTGGATAACTTGAACTCGGCAACGGTGCCGAGTTAAGGATAGTTCATATGTGGAGGGAAAAATATCAGTGGTCATGATTTTTGACCTATTTTTATCATTGTGACTTTTTTTACTTCTTTATGTATTTAAAATTTTAATTAGCATTTCATTGTAAAATTCAAATTTTGAATAGTAGTACTTATTATTATTTGAAAAAATTTAAAGAGAATGGAAAAAAAAAAAGAGAAAAAGTAAAATATTGCAATTATTTGATGGAAACAATACAAGATTTTATTCTTTTCGGAAAACAAATCAATTAAATAAAGAGCTTGATAAATTTGTCACATAACTTTAAAGAGTATTTTAAGTAAAAAATAAAAGTGATAATATAAAAATGTAGTCACTATGTTGCTAATCATAGATATATATATATATATATATATATTGTGTTTACTCTTATTTTTTGTCTTTCCATTACGAGGCACTTTAAATAATATTATATTTTTGAATATATATACACAAATTATGTTTGCTCTTATATTTTGTCTCCATCTATTTTGTCTTTCTACTACATGTCACTTTAAATAATCTTATACTTTTGAATATATATATATATTGTAGGTGAGATTTTTAAGAATGTCTGGTTGAACTCTCAAATCAACTAAACAAGCACAAGCAATCTACAAGAAAATAAGACAATGAGAATGACTCGGCCTCATTTGGGCCGAAGGCACTCCAATAATTAAATTAGCAAACTTAATCACAATTAATCGAATAAAGTATTGAGAATTAAAACTCAAGTAAAGGTACCTTATATTGGCCTAAGAAGGCAACCCAAGAGAGGGGTGAATTGAGTTTTATAGAATTTATATCAAATAATGTAACTAAAAACAGTTTATGTATTTTAACAATAATTAATCAAAGTATATATATCAAGCAAGTAAAGTATATATCAAAATGTATATCTATGCAAGCATGTATAAAGAGCAAATGAGCAAAACGGAGCAAGAGAAAGAATAGCACCAGATTTATAGAGGTTTGGCCAACCTTGCCTACGTCCTTTCTTCTTTGATCCTTTTGAATGTATTTCACTATGTAATACTCCTTACACAGCTGCTGGTTTTGTCACAAGTGCCCAGCTCACTCTTACAAAAGTTTCTTCCCAATCTTTCAAAATCCAAGAGATTTTGTCCAAACTTCTCTCAAACTTCTCTCAAACTTATAAGTGATTTTGTCCAAGTTTCACTCAAACTTACAAGTGTTTTTACTCAAGAACATTCAAACTTACAAGTTTACAAACTCACCCAAGTTAAATGAATAAAAGTTATACAATGGGTAACTCTCCTAATGAGTATATGAATAAATACAGCTCAATGAATAACCTTAAACTCTCAGCAAAAATGTGTGGCAGTTAAGGCACAGGAGATTTCAGCTTCAAGCTCTTTATTTCAATGGTATAATAACTCTAATCATCATTGTAGAAGCTGTAAGTATTTTGTATTTAAAGATATGGATCGATTCTAGCCGTTGGAGAAGTATGGGAGAAGTTTTGGTAGTATATTGCCCCATACCGTCTGTCAGAAATATAGTCATTGCTGTCGGGGGTCGACTTTTTATACAATGAGTCGACTCTTTTTGCATTTCAGCAGATTTTTTAAGTCTTTGTCCAAATGAGTCGACTCTTTTTACAGCAGGAGTCAATTTTTTTAAGCAGTCTCTAGAATTTTTGCTCTCTGTTAAAATGATTCAACTCTTTTTACAACAGGAGTCGACTTTTTTGAGTCTCCAGCAGAATTCCAAGGCTCTGTTCGAAAGAGTTGACTCATAAAACTTGAGGAGTCGACTCTTTTTACCAAAAAACATGTTTTTGCAGCATTTATCCAATCTTCTCCAAAGTTTTTAATCTTTTCAAAGATCATCCAAATAAGCTTTTTAAAGCTTGCAAATACTTCTTCAAAGTTAGACGACTCCAAGAACATCTTCAATCTATTCTAGATGAATTATCTTCATTTTAATCAGTTGTAGAGCTCTTTCATCATCATTGCTTCATCCATTGATCCAAGTCTTCTTCAAAATCTTCAAAAGAGCTTCCAAGACTTAAGATCTTCATTTTTTCAACTGATTTTCTATTCTTCTTTGAACATCTTCATTTCTAGATTTCTTCTAGAATTCTTCAATCAATATAACTTCTTTATAGACTTCAACAACTCTTCCAAGAAAACTTTTCAAGTCTTGTGATTTCTTCCATACCTTCAAGACATCTTCGAATCTTACAAGAAAGCTTCCATGTCTTTGAGTCGGTCTCTTCTACTTCTATTCTTGCAAGATATCTTCAAGTCTTTAAAGTCTTCAATCTTTTCAATCAAGACTTTGAGCATTTTCATTCTTCTTCCTTGATATCCATCATCTTGAAATATCTTCATTCCCTATAAGATTACCATTGTTGAATATGCCATTCCTTCATACTTTTCATTCTTCATTCTATTCTTTGCATCACAAATCTTCCATTATTATAAACTTCAAGTCAATATCTAATTAATAATTAATCTGCACACTAAGTAGAATTATTAGATCATCAAACCATGTTTTGTTATCATCAAAATCAAGGCATTGACTCAACACCTTACACCTTTAGTGTATGGGGGTATTTATAGGTTTCCAAATGTCATGTTCAATTTGGAAATTAGAGTCACTTTCCTCGTAAGAGTGTTCTTTGTTTAAGTGGGTTTAATGGATTGGACTTATGCTTTATTTGCCCTAGTCCACTTAGGAGTAGGATTTGTTTTATGGACCTATTAGTCCTTATAAGTTTTTGGATTAAAATCATTGGGTCGGCCCCTTTAGGTTTGATCCTTAGATCGGCATGGGTTAGGTCTGCCAGGTCGGTAACCATGGCTGGACCTTACTAGGTTAGTCTTCTCTCGGTCTTAGACTTGGCTCTTATTAGGCCCACAATTGCCCCCAAGCCTTTGTGCCTTATTTTGACTGACGAATGGGACAATGGCTGAGATTTACTTTTAAACATTATCCTTTGGCCTTCCCGTCATTTCGAGAACTTACGCACTACATGGTAGTTTCACACCAATCATGGAACTGAAGGGCTACACCGTATGGACTGCAGAGGTGATGATTGGGTTGAATGACATGATTGCCATAGTTCCTCGACCTTCGAAACGACGATAGTGCTCACAATAAAATAGGCGTACCCTTGCCCATCCTGTTCAATCGAGCCTAGCTTAAGATCTCTGGTGAGAGAGAGAGAGCAGATCTTGCCCACACAATGTAAGTTCTTTTAAACCTTGCACTCTCCTTTTTTGCCCTTCTCTTCCGTGGTCGTCCCCTGATAACAGCTCGCCTTAGGAAACTTGTGGATAGCTTGGCAACTATTGTTGCCTTTAAGTCTAAGTATAACATTGCTGACTAAATCAACCTTGAATTGGTTGCCCTCGACGACTATAGGATGGAAGAGATCGAGAAAGGGATGCCCTTTCCCGGCATTGCCATCGTAAAGGGCGGCGTCAAGTTTCTTTTCCACCCTTTTTTCGTAAAATTCCTTCAAACACCATGATGTGTGTCCTGCCCAAGTAAGCCTGAATGCTTATAGGATTGTCATGAGGATGCTTAAGTTGAACCGAATTCTGGGCATTAACTTAGGGCTTGTGAAGCTTGACTTCTGTTATACTTTGTGCAAAGTCGAGCATGATAGGTGGAAAGTTTACCTTAGGGCGACCGGCAAGAGTAGAGAAATAGTAAAGTGCCTTTTATTTTTGGGTAAGGTTGTAGATGTCGTCAGAGTCTGGGTTTCTGGCCCTTGGGAATTTGGCAACCCTCTTGCCGACCAAATGCCGTCGGGTCGATGTCGTAGAACCCCCAGAGAATTAGGTTGGTGTCAAGCCCTTACTTTTCATATGTATTGAGTTGTACATTTCTAACTCGCTTCGTTTTGATTTGTTCAAAATCTGGTAAAAAGAGCACAAAGAGGGAGATGTGGGGTGTCAATTTGAGCTATTTGAACAAGGTTCTAAACTACCGAGGCTCTGGTTGGCTCCGCAATATTACAAGAACTCCTCATAGTTTGCTAAACTACCCACTTTGGGTTTCTACCTTCACTGCCACCTCTGGGATCCCGCTAGGCGTAGTTGCCAAATTATCGGAGGAGGGTGCAGCTGGTGAGTTTGCTAAAATTCCAGTTGGCATTACGATCAAACAAGTACTCCTTAACGATCTGGTGACTATTTTTGATGTTCCTACCAACGCATTACCACCAGTTGAGAGTGTGGGGATTCGAGTTGTTGGAGATGTCGTCCCAATGACCTCATGAGTTGCCTTTCCGAGCTAGGTGTCATTTGACTTGCCCACAAATCTTACTGACGATTCTGTAGAACCTTTTGGTGGTGAGGGTAATCCAATCCACGGTATCTCCTCTAAGCGGTCAAGTTCTTCAGAATCGGTATCAACGTCTATTCCATACACGGTGCCAGACGGAAGTCAGTCTATCTTTCGTCTTCAGATTCTAATAGCTCTGACAAGATGAATTTGAAGGAGCCGGTGTTACAAAAGGCAGTGAAGAAACTGAAGAAATCAAAGAGGTAGAAGACTAGTGCAGTAAAATTTGCACCCCTTGCTGCCATTATGGAGGTCTGCTCTTCCAAACCTGAACAACAAAAGAGGGTGACATGGTCGTCGAAGAAAAAGTCAACGATGGGGGATGCAGTTGTTGAGCCAGCTTTGAAGAAACCAAAGGTCGCACCGGCTGATCCCCGTCCTGGTAATAGTGCTTTCTAACGATGCCGGCCGTGTGATCATAAAACCTGACATTGGTGGTCGTCCTATGCTGTCAAGTGATTCCATAATTAGGTCGGCTGAGGTAGCAATGGGGGTAGTTCAGAGTTCCCTCCAGCAAGTTAACATTGATTTTTTAGGAAGTAATAACGACTTATCAATCTTCTTGGGGGCCTTTCATGATTCCCTGCTGGTAAATTGTTTGGTCTCTATATATTTTTTTATTTTTATAGTGTTGGCTATGTACCTGATTCAACAACTCTTTTTCATTTTCAGCGCTCTCTCAATGCTTTAGAGGCTATGCAACGCTTTCGAGTTCTATCCATGGAGCACGAGAAACTTATTAAAGAGCACACCATGCTAAAGAAGGAATGGATTGAATCAAAGAAAGCCTAACTGATAGCCGTAAAGGAGGCTGAGAAGGCAAAGATTGCCTTGAACCAGGTCATTACCGATCTAAGTAAAAAGGATGCCGACTTCTCGAAGCTGGAGGATGACAATACCATACTCTTGGTGGACTTGTACAAAACGAAGGCTGAAGTGGAGGGACTCAAAGCAGATGTTGCAAAGGTTAAGGCTGAGGCTGAATAGAGAAATAAACAAGGTGTGGCGAACAATACGCAGGATTTTGCACAGCAAATGGTTGATCTCTCCCAGTCGATCTTTGTCGAAGGTTGGCAAGGGGCTGAAAAAAAATGGAGGTCGAAAGCTCCTCCCCTGTTTGGAAGAATATTCTGAATTACTTTGAGACTACTTTGGGGGGGGGGGGGGGGTGATGCTGAGGATACTTCCAAGACAGCCGAAGGCACAATCATCCTAGTGGACTTGGGCTACTGATGCCTCTAAGACGGTTGAGGTTGATGTCTCCAAGATGGTTGAGGCTAATGTCTCCCAAACAGCTGAGGCTGATGTCTCCAAGATGACTGAGGCTAAACCTGCTGTGAAACTTGTTGAAGATATTATGCCTTAACTTTTAGGATTTCCTTTTGTTTTTTGTTGGACTACATGTATCTTTTTTGTTGTAAAACCTGCAATTCCATTTTTCTTTTGAATGAATTTAGATTTAACTATTTGAATTGATTATGATATTGATATTTTCTGCTTCTTTTTAGCTTTCAGTAAAATCGGATAGGTTTAGCCCTTGGTTTTTGCTTTGTTTGGCCTTTATTGGCTGACCTGACCAAGTTGGATAGGATCAAAATTTTTATACTTGATTTTGATGACCTTCATTGGCCGACTTGCCCAACTTGGACAAGACCAAGTTTTTACACTTGATTTTTATGGCCTTTATTAGCCGACCTTCCTAACTTGGATAGGACTAAGTTTTTACACTTGGTTTTTGTAACAGTATCAAACATACAGATTATTTTATTAATAATGTGCAGCTTTTGAAGGAAAAAATAAAATATTACTGTAGGCCATTACTTCTTTTGAGTACAAGAAGACTCCTACTTGTAGAACTTCTTGAGGTTGTTAGCGTTCTAAAGTCGAGGTAGTTGTCGCATTTCTTCAATAGTTTTTAGTCGATATGCCCCCACGCCGACCTAGGATGTAACTCTATAGGGACTTTTCCAGTTAATGTCGAGCTTCCTATCTATTGGATTCTTCATTGCCCCCAGTACTTTTCTTAGTACTAAGTCTTCGGGAGCGAAGGCTTTTGGCTGAACTCACTTGTTGTAAGATTGGCTTAACTGTTGATGATATTTGGTAAATTTAAATAGGGCTGCCTTTCTCTTTTCTTCAACAAGGTTGAGGTCCTTTGCCAAAGTCTAGTCGTTAAGGCTACTGTCAAATGCTACTGATCTAATGGTTGGGAGCCCAACCTCCGAGGGTATTACTGCCTCCACCCCATACGCCATTGAGAAAGAAATTTCTCCAGTAGATCTCCTTGGAGTGGTTCTGTAAGATCATAAGACGCTAGGAAGTTCCTCCACCCATCTTTCTTTAGCTTTTTCCAACCTCTTTTTAATCTCATTCAGCATAGTCTTGTTTGATATTTCAGCTTGCCCATTGCACTGCGGATAGGTTAGCGTTGAATAGTAATTTTTGATCCCAAGCTTATTGCAGAATCTTCTAAATATGTTGTTGTCGAACTGGGTGTCGTTATCTAAAATCAGTGCGCGGGGTATTCCGAATCTAGTGATAATGCTCCTCTATACAAACATTTTAGCGTCAATTTCTCTTATAATCGACAAAAGCTCTGCTTCTACCCACTTGGTGAAGCAATCTAATGCTACTATGAAGAACTTCTTATTCCCTAGAGCTCAGACCAATGGTCTGACTATGTCCAGCCCCCATTGTGCAAAAGGTCATGGGCTAGTAATAGTTGTGAAGTCCTCGACAGGCTGGTGAATTATTGGCAAGAACTTCTGGCACTTTTCACACTTCAGCACATACTGGGCAACATCTTTCTGCATATAGTGCCACCAGTAGCCCTGTGAAATAGTTCAATGAGCGAGTGATCTTCCACTGATGTGACTCTCGTAAATCCCTTCATGAATTTCGAACAAGATACCTTGCATTTTATTCGGGTGGACACAATGTAGATAGGGTCCAGTGAAAGATCTTCTATAAAGTTCTTTGTCGAGGGATAACCAATACTTCAATGACTTGTGTTTGATTCTTCTGGCCTCGTTCTTGTCTTCTGGCAGTTCGTCCCTGTCGAGATAGGAGATAATCGGGTCCATCTAGGATGGCCCTAATTGCTCAATAGCCAGAGCCTGCACTTCTTTATGAAATATGCTTAGGTTAGGCAGTGTCTCCACGTAAATTATTCTCTTTGATCCTAACTTTAGGGCCGTTGTTGTTGTCGCGGCTGATCTGATAGAGCTTGTATTTACTGAATTTGCTGAGCAGCTCTCTTGCTTTTGCCAAGTACCGCACCATCCTATCGTTCTTTGCCGCATATTCACCCATAATCTGGTTAACCATTAGTTAGGAGTCTGGGTAGATGACTATCTCGACAATTTTGAGCTCTATAGCTCGGCGCAGACCGGGGAGCAGAGCCTCATATTCTGACTCATTATTTGAGGTAGTAAACTCTAGCTTTATAGCCTGCTCTAATGTCATACCATCTGGCGTGATTAGGACTATGCCCGATCCTGCCCCATATTGTTGGATGCTCCATCGACGAAGAGTTTTCAACGATCAGCAATTTCCTATAGCTCTAGGGGGGGTCACAATTTGGTTGATTGGCATCAAGTGTCTAATTGGCTTCACAGAGGCAGTTTAACAGAAAATTCAGCAATAAAATCATCAAGTACCTAACCTTTTACTGCCGATCTGGATTGAAATTTGATGTCGAACTCTCCCAGCTCCACTGCCCATTTCACTAGTCTGCCTGAGAAATTAGCTATTCGGAAAAGGGACTTAAGCTAATGATCCGTAAGGACATTAATGGTATGGGCCCTGAAGTAATGTACCAACTTGCATAACGCCATTACTAACGCTAGGGCCAGTTTTTCTAATGGTAGATATTTGTTCTTTGCCCCCAAAAGAGTTTTGCTGACGTAATAAAATGGCCTCTGCTGCCTGTTTTGCTGACGGAGATGGACAACGCTCACTGCGTGCTCTGATACTGCTAAGTAAAGGAAGAGCTCTTTATGTTTGAGTGGCATAAAAAGTAATGGTGACTGGGCCAGATATTTCTTCAAGTCGGCAAGAGCCTGGTCACAATCAGGATTCCAATTGAACTACTCCTGTTTTTCAAAAGTTAAAAAAATAGCCAGCATTTATTTAAAGATCGACTGATGAATCAATTGAGAGCCGCTACCATTCTAATCAACTTCTGGACTTCTTTGGTGTTCCTTAGGGCATGGATATTTTGGATGGCACTAATCTGATGCGAATCTACTTCAATCTCTCTGTGCATGACCAAAAATCCAAGAAACTTTTCAGAGCTTACCCCAAAGACACATTTAGAGGTATTCAACAACATTTTGTAGTTTTTGAAGATGTTAAACACTCACTTTAGATTGTCCTGATGTAGTCTGTTAACCTTACTTTTGACTACTATGTCATTAATGTATACTTCGACGGTGCTGCCGATGTGTTCTTTAAACATTTTGGTGACCAATCTTTGATAGATGGTGTTTGCATTCTTCAAACCAAAGAGCATGACTTTGTAACAGAGGATGCCCCTCGGGGTGATGAAGGTAGTTTTCTCTTGGTCTTCTTCATGGAGCGAGATCTGATGGTACCCGCAATATCCATTTAGAAAGCTCATCCTATCAAATCCAACTGTTCCATTTACAAGCTGGTCGATCTTCAGAAGAGGAAAAGGGTCCTTGGAGCATGCTTTGTTCAGGTCGGTGAAGTCAATACAAACCCTTAACTTGTCGTTCTTCTTCTTCACCATCACAATGTTGGAGAGCCAGTATGGGTAGTAGATTTTTCTTATTGCCCCCACTTCAAGAAGCCTATCAACCTCTTTAATTACTACATCCACATGTTGAGTAACTACTCATCTTCCCTTCTAGACCACAGGTCGGCTCTGTGGGTCTACGTTAAGTCTGTGATAGGCTACTTGTGGGTCGATTTTCGAAATGTCATAAGGTGTCCAAGCAAAGATTTTGATGTACTTTGTCAGTAGATTAATCAAAGATTTCTTCTTAGTTTTGGACAAAGAAGTGCTGAGCACGAAGAACTTCTCCTCGTCATACCAATCTATATGAACTTTCTTAAAGTCCTCAACGGCCTTGTTTTTTGGTAATAGCTCGACATCGGTAATCGTGAGAGTATCCTCGTTGAGCTCCATCATTTGAACCTTACCCGCCTTTGTATTCATGGCGCACACTATCATAAAACACTACTTAGTTGCCACTTGGTCTCTCATTATCTCTCTTATTCCTCTTGGGGTCGGGAAGCAGATCAACTAGTGGTAGGTAGATGGTATGGCCTTCATGAGGTGAACCATATCTAACCAATTATTGCATTGTAGGGGGAGGGTACGTTAACCACTAGGAACTCTATTTGGATAGTGATCCTTCTTGCAGTGACCAAGATTGTTACCTTTCCCAACAGCCAGACCAGATCCGAGCTGAATCCAATTAGGGGGTTCAAAGATGGCTGGAGATCAGAATCCTTCAGTCCCAGTTTTTTGAAGAGGTGGTAGTACATGACTTCAAAGAAACTTCCCTCATCAACCAGCATTCTTTTGACATCATAATCTCCCAATCATAACATTACCACCAATACCTCATTGTGGGGCAGTTGCACTTCAGCCAAGTCATCATCAGTAAAGGTTATGGCCTTAGCATTGATACCGACCTTAGCCTTTTTATTTGGGGCTTCTAACTACATCACCTCCCTAAGGTGTACATCTTTTTAGATTTCGGTCCGGTATCTGTGAGGGTCTACCGTTGCCGATTCTACCGACCTATGGAGGACGTTGATTACCCGAGCAAGTTTTGTTCTAGTTTCGTTTTGCGGGGTGGCTTCCTTCTTTGTCTACTCGGCCTCCCACTTCGTTTTCTCCCAGTCGATGTATTGGTCAAGGTGACCAGCCTTTGCTAATTCCTCCAAATGGTGTTTGAAATTTCAGCAGTTCTTCGTCTGATGCCCCTTTTCCTTGTGGTAAGAGTAGAACTTCCTCTAGTCTTGAGTGGTAGGGTTTCTTCCCAACTTTTGAGGCCACTTGAGAAAGGGCTTATCTCGTATTTGAGATAAAATCTTGCAAATTGGGTTAACCTCTTCTATTGTCTTTTTGCCCCGATTGTTGCTGTTCTCCTCACGTCTAGCCTTCTTGCTTTCACGCCCATCTTTCTTCTCAGTTTTCTCGCCTATCTTTTCTTACATCAGCTAAGCAATATCTTCCTCCACATGTGCATGTTGTTCAATCCTTAGCATCAAGTCCTGTATCAAAGTGACTGGTTTCTTCATGAAGGATTGCTTTAGCCAGTATTCCCTGGGAAGGCCGATCTTGAATTGCGCAACAGCTACATGCTTGTTGCATTCCTCTATTTCATTGTAAGCCTCCCAGTATCGTCTTGCATACACCCGTAATCCCTCATCATCTTTCTTCTGCAAGGTCAGCAAGTAGTCCACCTCCTTAGGTTGCTTGCTGTTTGCTATGAACTGGTTAGTAAATAACTCAGCAAGTTATCTCCAGCTTAACATTGATCTGGACGACAGCTTGTCGAACCATCGTAGAGCCATCTCTCATAAGCTTGATAGAAAAACTCGGCACATAAGTGACTCGTCCTCATTCTATAGTGCCATCATCTATTTGTAATGCCGAACATGGGTAATGGGATTTTTCTTCTTATCATAAGGAGTAAATTTTGATAGGGTAAATTTCCTGAGAGGTTGGCGGCCCTCAATCTATTCTATAAAGGGGGTGAATGCAATCTGGTTAAGGGCTCTTTTGGCTATATCCTGGGATGTTCGCCCCTTATGGTGCTTATCCTTATTATCTAGCCATTAATTCAGCCACTTTTTCCAATCTTACTGATTTGGTTCGGCCCTTGCCAAATATCTTGCTGGTGTTTGATTTCCTTGAGGCTGCCGATCTTCTCGTCGGTCAGTGTAGTGCCCAGTACCGGAAGCATAGCCCCTAGTTAAGCATGCGGCAGGGGGGCTCATGTTTTTTGAATTTGTCTTCCTCCTTCTATGCTGATCTGGGGATCCATCGGGTATTCATCTATTTTTTCTGGTAATCGCTTTCCTCATAGCTTCAACTATTGATTTGAGGTGGGCGATCTCTTCATCCCATTGCCGGAGTTCCTGCTTGGTTGCTTGGGGTGATAAATTACTAGATACATATCCATTGGAAGGCGATGGATTCACATTTCTTTGATAGTTCCTTCGGCAATTAGAATTTCTGACATACTGTGGAGCCTGTCATAGACCCTCCTACCTTCCCCGCTGGTTGCCTCTGGGGACTTGTATCTCCGATCTGATAAAATGTCCTCCTAGAGTTCACAGTGAATCATCATGGTGACTTTATTGGTAAGTGTCGTCTTGACTACGAACATCATGGCTGTCTTCTAGCTCCTTGTTGCTGGGATCGACTTCTCCTCTGAGAAAGCTGATACTTATCGTAATGTAGACCTTCCCACAAACAGCACCAATTGTAGGTGAAATTTTTAGGAAGGCCTGGTTGAACTCTCAAACCAATTGGATGAGCATGAGCAATTTGCAAGAGAAGAAGATAATGAAAATGGTTCGACTCTCTTTGGGCCGAAGGCACTCCGATGATTAAGTTAGCAAGCTTAATCACAATGAATCGAATAAAGTATTGAGGGCTAGAACTTAAGTGAATGTACCTTACACCTTTAGTGCATGGAGGTATTTATAGGTTTCAGAATGCCATATTTCCTTTGGAAATTGAAGTCACTTTTCTCCTAGAAGTGTTCTTTGTTTGAATCAGTTTAATATATTGGACTTATCCTTTATTTGCCTTAGTCCACTTAGGAGTAGGATTTGAATTATGGACCTATTAGTCCTTATAAGTTTTTGGATTATAATCCTTGGGCCGGCCCCTTTAGGTTTGATCCCTAGATCGGCTTGAGCTAGGTCTGCCAGGTTAACAACCATGGCTCGACCTCACTGGACTGGTCTTATCTCGGTCTTAGGCTTGGCTCTTGTTGGGCCCATATATATATATATATATAATTATGTTTGCTCTTATATTTTGTTTCTCTCCTACATGACGCTCTAAATACTCTTATACTTTTAAAATATCATGTCACATAAGCAATTGGTTAGATAACTATTGAGTTTGTTCAATTATTCATGCCACTATACCAGTTTTGTAAGATATATATATATATATATATAAGGTAGTTGGGCCTTAGCCAAAAATTTATTAATTAGAACATACATATAAAATAGTTAAATCTTATTCAAAAAATTTTGGGTTCGGCTCTCCTCCAAATTTTAATATTCAGAATCCTCCACACTCCTTATTTCAATATGCCACGTGTTAGTCATTCAAATTTAACAGATGATATTATCTTATTTAAACCCACGACTTTACTTCACATTAAAAAAAAACTAACAAAATGAGAACGAGAGATTGAATCGGACAACAACATTATCCGTTAAATTTCATTTATCAACACGTGGCGTAGTGAGATAAAAAATCTAGAGAATTCTGGATATTAATATTTGGAGATGAGCTAATTCCAAAAATTATTGAATTAGAAGAGAACAAATCAAAAAGTAATTGAGTCTTATCCAAAGAGAAAAATTAAATAAAAAAAAACAATCGATCAAGTGAGGTTGCTATAGTTATCGATCACAATCTTAGCCAACCACGCATACGTATAAAACAATTAAATCCTATATAAAAAATTACTACAGTAAAAAAGAACAAATTAAAAAGTAGTTGATTCGTATTCAAAGAGTTACTATTCCTTATATGAATAAATAAATAATATATGTTGATCTTGATGATCAAGTCAATTGAAGAATTAAGAACACAATAAACTTGAGTGATTGAATTAATTAGTTATAATATTTTTATTTTAAATTTGAGCAAGTTTTACTTCTCGTGCATTACACGGGTTGTCACCTAATTCATATAACAAAGGTCTGAAATGAATACAATTAAAACTTCTCAAAATAAAACTTCCAAGTTAATCCTATCTAAAATACCTTCTAACTATTAGAGAAAGTATTTACCGTTACAATCTTCCAAGGCTTTCGGTATCTCTTGTCAGGAGTTTGACTTTTATATTATAAAATTAAATGAATATCAAGTAAACAAAATATTCAAACATAATATATAATAAAATTAGTTCTTCTGGAATTATCAAATAATAATTAAATAATTTTTCTAAAATTATTAGGGATAGATCTTCTTGATCATCTAAGCATGTATTTCTTTCATAAGATAAAATAGGAATAGATATTTTTGATCATTCAAGCATGTATTTCTTTCATAAAACAAAATATAAAAATAACAAAAATTTAAATAGTTTACTTACACTCTTTACTTTTTTCTTTCTTCTCTTTTTTCTCTTCTTCTTTCTCTTCCTTCTCTCTCTCTCTCTCTCTCTCTCTCTCTCTCTCTCTCTATTTTTCTTTGTTCTCCTTTCTCTCTTTCCTCTTCCATTTACATAGACAACCAATGGTGGTAGGTTGCAAATCACATGTTTAAAGGTCATCTATCATTCAACTCTTTTATAACATCTTATTAATTATAAGAGCTGGACGCAAAAAAACATAGTGTGGATGACAACCACATTAGAGAGAGGATTAATAGGATACACAGCCTAACTCAGACATATGTGAAATAAATAACACATAAATAAATAAATAAATAAATAAAAATAACAAGAAAATTTGTTGCTAAGTTGGGTGGCCCAACTCATAATAAGAATACGTGCAATTCTTTATAGGGTAATAGTAAATCTTGTTTTATTATTATTATTTTTTTGAATAACTCAGTTTTTATCTTTATCTAGTTACAAAATTGATTTCTCTACAAATCATACGGTTGCGTAATAAACCCAGACTTTAATTACGTTAAGCAAAATGACAATAAAAATTAAACATTACATCGTGATGCGTGAATGAATCTTCATGAAGACTTTTCCCCTGGCCACACTTTGCATAACAAACCCACGTGTTGAACACTGCGGGATCGAACCGTCGCAGTTCGACATTCAGGAAACAAGCAGAACTCGCCACGTACGTCATATTCCGCCAGTCCGCCTTACACGTGGAAGAGACTCTCACTGTTAAGGTGTCGCTCTTCGACAACGTCAACGGACAGCGCAGAGCCCGCGCAGAGAGAGTGGGCTCTCTCACTGTGCAACGTACTTATATAGGAGATCTGCTATACAATATGCATATAGAGATATAGGTAGAGAGTGTCTATAATTGGATCTAGATTGATCCACTGAAAAGCCCACGCTTTCACTGGTGATTTGCCTATGCTTTCTCGCAATCCATACAAATTTTCGTCCAATTTCAGAAAAATTTTAAAGAGATCTGAATTTACAAAATCATCCAATCAATTGTAAATTTCTATCAAGTTCTGGTTTTGCTCTTAATAGTTTCAGGGTCTTCGTCCATGAATACCGTCGGTTTCAATCGATGCATATTCGAAATTTGAAAACTTAAATGTTTTTTTTACACCTAATTATTGTCTAAAAAATGTTTGTTGTATACCAAGAATTTGAGAAATCTTTCCCAAGAGGATTTCGATTCTGTTTAAGCCACTTAAAAGTCAAAAGGGTTCTCTTGAAATACAAGAAATCTATCAGAATCCTAAGAAATTTTCTGTATATGATGATGAAACCGTTGGAGACTGCTCTTCTTTTCTTGGACAAAAGGAGTTCTTGAGAAGCAAGAAAGACAGCGCTTGCTTATCTGTAGCTAGCGTAAGTAGATTTTTTCCACGCGTTTTGTAAGTTCTACATTTTTCTATTCGGATAGTGTGTATATAAGACCTTGATATGATCTTATCCAGAGAGTTTTTAATCTTCTTCACGCAGAGGAAAGGAGAAAGCGCTCAAATGGAGTCCGTTTACAGGCCTTATTTCGACCCTGATTTCGAATCTCTAAACGAAAGATTAAACCCTCCCAGGTAATTTGTAACCTCCTAAGTTTCCTCTTTTAATCCATAATAGTATAAGCTTTTCTTTTTCTTCATTTGCCTTTTCATTTATGGTTTTGCAGGGTTTGTATTGACAACGACACATGCCAAGACTGCACACTTGTAAAGGTGCAGCAGCTGCAAACCCAGAGAATAATTACATTTTGATCATATGTTAATTTCTAAGTTCCAAACCCCAAAAATTACATTTCATATCTTAATCTAGTCAAGCAAGGGCCTCTACAAATTCGAAGCTAGCTTTATACTTTACAGACCAAGATCCAAAGTCTTCTAAAAGTAACAAAACGAGAAAATTACCTGCGAGTGTAGAAGAAACCTACTGGTTTTGTGGTTTTTTAATACAATTTCGTTTACAGGTTGATAGTGCGAACAAGAATGGGATTTTGCTGGAGATGGTCCAAGTTCTGACGGATCTTGATCTTGTTATATCTAAATCATACATTTCTTCAGACGGTGATTGGTTCATGGATGGTTAGTGCACTTCCCCAGTTCCCTCAGCAATTTGTTAAATCACTTCCTACGCTACATTATATAGTTCTTGTGCTTATATTTTTAGTGCAACGTGCATGCTCGGAGTAGTTATTGAAAACTTGTAAAACGTCATTCTTTTTCTGTGATATCTGAAAAATTCGCTTGATTAAATTATGTGGTGTGTTTTTTATTGCATGGTTACCAGTGTTCCACGTGACGGACCAGCTCGGCAACAAAATTACTGACGAAAGCCTCATACTTTACATTCAGCAGGTAGCTCATCCTCTCTCTCTCTCTCTCTCTCTCTCTCTCTCTCTCTCTCTCTCTCTCTCTCTCTCTCTCTCTCTCTGCATTCTTGTTCTTGTTTGTATTGATAAAATGACAATGTTTGCTATTAATTACAGGCAATGTGTGCAAGTAGGAGGGGATCAAAGGAGGCGCAAACATGCCTCGGCAGAGAGGTGAGGCCACAACATGAGTCGGTCTTCGAGATCACGGGTAGGGATCTGCCAGGTCTAATGTCCGACATATCGGCTGTGCTTGCTGAGTTGGGATGCCATGTGAGAGCTGCTATGGTGTGGACCCATCACACCCGTGTTGCATGTATCATTCACGTAGAAGACGAATGCAAAGGTGGGCTCAATGCGGACCTGAACCGGGTACAGGCGCAGCTTGAGAATGTGGTGGAGGCCCGCCACCGGGGTGAAGAAAGGAGGAGCGTAAGGCTAACTGCCCCGGCCGCCGGCCAAACCCACACCGAAAGGCGGCTCCACCAGCTGATGTCAGTCGACAGAGACTCTGAGGAATGCCGCAGTAGGTCCAGTGATGGCTGCAAGGCAGGTAGTGGTGGTAAGATTTACGAGTATGGCGTAACGAGCCATGACAGGTACAGGGGTGGAACCCAGGTGACAATAGATCACTGCAAGGAGAAGGGGTACTCGGTGGTGAACGTGAGGAGCAGAGACCGCCCAAAGTTGCTGTTCGACACAGTTTGTACCCTGACGGACATGCAATACGTCGTGTTCCATGCTGCCATTAGCTCTAGGGGCTCCGTGGCTCTTCAGGTAAAAGCAATCTTGCTCTTCTTGCGATGATTTGGGTAGGTACACAAACTGATTTCTTTGTTTATGGTCCCTCAGGAGTATTATATTAGGCACATGGACGGGTGCACTTTGGATTCAGAAAGCGAAAGGAGGAGTGTTACCCAATGCTTGATCGCAGCCATAGAACGGAGAGTCTCCCATGTATGTAGTACAAATTTACTACCACTGTTTTATATATATATATATACAGACGCACATCACTGACTATATTTACACTAACTATACGTGCAGGGACTGAGGCTGGATGTCTGCACTGGAGACAGGCCGGGACTTCTCTCAGAAATAACACGGGCATTTCAAGAAAATGGGCTATCGGTAGCAAGGGCAGAGATTGGGACTCACGGTGCAAGAGCAGTAGGATCGTTTTATGTCACCGACGCTTCAGGGCAAGATGCTAACCCAGGCACGGTGGAGACGGTGAGACAAAAAATTGGGGGCAGTGTCCTGGTTGTTAACAAGTCCCCAGAGTGGCCTACGCAACCTACAACAACAAGAAGCACAAGTAGAAGAAAAAGCAAAAGCAGTTGGGTAGAAGAAGATAAGCCAAGGATCTCAATAGGAACCTTCTTGTGGTCTCAGCTTGAACGATTCCGCCCCATAAAATGATGAGTCCAGACGGCGAAGAGAAACTATATTCCTATCTATATGACTTCGCAGAAATGAAGGTAGAAGGTCACCACCAGATTTCAGTTGGCAGGATGTTACTCAAAAGGAACAAGGGTTATTTTAACAGCAATAGCAATTAACGACGACAACGATAGTTTAAAAACCTAGGATTGCTGAAAGATCACTTATGATCTTTGACAATTTTCTGAGGTTTGCGTGTACAATTGTTGGAAGTTCTCCTATGTTGGTGTAAAAAGTTCGAAAGAGTGAAATCATTACCCTTTTTTATTCTCAATCTTTGCTTCCCTTTCTCTATATTGCCACATTTTTACGGGTCAAGCATATCGACCTTAGTTGCTAGAGCCTCGGCACTCAACCCAGCGTGGGGGTCAAGTTACCTTCAGCAGTCCAACCGTGAGAAAAAAGACTTCTCTAATGGTCATGCTACTAAATACTTAGCTGCCTTCTGTAAATAGAAAGTTATACTTCCATTCCATAACTAATGCTATTTCTGCTTTGAACTTTCTGAACTCTTTGCTTCTCAAAGACCTCGGATTCTTCACTACATGGAGAAAATAAGGTTGGTTTAACGCTGGGGTGGCATCTCAAGCAAACCAACTAAACCAGGACCCCAACTATGTTTATAAGTTTTAATCATACTTTCCAGGTAATATACATATATCACAAACGTTAACCATTATTCCTTTGAACTATATGCCCTTCTAATGCGAGCTTTGGTCTATAACCACACCCTTCGAACTTCATCATTTTGTCAATCAAAACCGAAAGTAAACCAAAAAATAACAGTAACAATAAATTAAAAAACAAAATCAGCACAAGAAAGTGAGATCAAAAGCCGGTGTCTCATAACTGGATATTAAATACCTAGGAATGCTAGAGAATCAAAAACATTTTAACATTTAGACATGCCAGGAAGAAGTATTCAAAAAAAAAACTTCATTACCATTTTTACATTACATGTTATATATAAATGAGGTCAAAAAGGAATTATATATGTACTTAGATTTTTAGAAATATCTTTTAATAGAATGCAAATGGGAATGAGAATAGCACCCCTCCGCATGCTAATGAAATTTGGGATTCCCATTATCAAAAGTATGCAGTCACCATGAACCAAACATGGGAACTTGGTGGAATGTGAATTGGATTTCCCGTTCCCACACTTAGACTTCAGTCAAACAAATGCACCCTCAATGAATTACCACAAAATCCTTACCATCTCAATAGGCTTAAGCCAACGTGGATCCAATCGATGCCATAGGTCTAGAAAGGGCACCTCTAGCATGCACTATTGCAGAGTGAGAATTTTTCACGCTTTTTTGACATCAGCATTACTCATTGAATTGCATTTTACATCAATAAACATGCCCTTTTTATATCAGGTTTATATACAATGATACAATTTTCAGAGTTCAAATCGAGACTGAAGAAACTGTAAAGATCTATTCACAACAATGAGATACACAAGTAGCACATAAAGCATGACTGAAACAGGTTTCAGAGTGGCATTATTCCACACCAGTCTCATCAACATCAAGCCAGTCATTGGATTCCTTCATCTTAGAATTATGGGCACTTACCTGCTCAGATCCAGCTTGATGAGCAGCATTGATATCCTTAGTTGAGTCAGCAGAGCTCCTGCTCAACTGAACCCAGTCTCGTGACTCTTTTGTTGAAGAATCGGAGCAGTATGTTACTTTCTTGTAACTTGTTGGAACATGCCCATCATCATCCTCAAGATCACTGAATGATACATCTTCTTCATTCTCAACGGGGATACTGGTTTCACCAACACCATCCATCTCTGAGCATTCTTCCTTCAACCAATCATCACCATCGTCTTCATATTGCTCTTCCACCACTCTAGAGGAAGCATCAGAATGCAAATTTTGTTCTTTCGCCAAGTTTACAGGCCCTTCGTCAATGACAGATTTGTCCATGATTGGAATTTCAGTACTCTGGATTGGGTGCTTCTCTGTTTTAAAATCAGTGTCCACCACCAAAGTGGTAGATTCGATGGTAGATGTCTCAAGGGGCACAGATTCAGACTGAGCATTGGAAGGAACAGAATTGCTTTTCTCATGCGGTACATTAGTGATATCATTTAAATAAGATGCGTCCGTTTCAGTCCAGTCTTGTTCTGGCTTTGCCTTAGATCTGTTCTGTAACTCCTGTGTCAACAAGACTCTAGCTTTCACTATCTGCAAGCGCAAGCACAACATCAGGTGCTAGTGCCACGGGTTATCAACCTGATTGCTTTAGGTGAAAGTAAAAAAAAACATTTAAAAGTTTATATAAGCATGCGAAATATATCATATAAAAACCAACGAAGACCTTACAGGGTCCATTTTGTCAACGACCTAATAGACACAAATCTAGGACATGTTATCAACGATAGAGTCCTTTCGCTAACCAAGCTTAGAAGTCATGGGCAAACCAAATCATTGAGAACTGATGATAAAGAATTATAGATAATTTCCAAGCAGCCTCACATTTTAGCACTGTGATCTCTGAAAAAAAAAGATACAACTAAATTCCAGTTTAAAAGCATTCTCCCACAATATTTAAACTTCCTGGATGAGGAAAGAATGGTAAGTAGAACAAAAAGTAAGTAACTCAGCATGATATGCGTAATGAGCTTTTGGATAAAGGACAACACAACAAGATAGCACCTATCATTTATTTTCTGTAATTGTCCCCACCAAGGAATCCCTGGATGTATAAATATGTGGTCATTTAGTTCAGCCAGCAGTTCTCGATAAAGTTGCATAAATTAATTCATAAAGTTAAAACAAACTTCTAAAACAGTTTTCCTTGACTGCATCATAAAGGTCGAAACCAGGTTTTCATCTAGCCCCAGCGGTATACGCATTTTTAAAAGTCTATGTAACATATCCTGGGGATGTGTTAGTGTCTCCTGGGCCCTTGGTGTGGGCGAAGGTTTGAAGAAAATATTGTAACTGAGGGGAGAAGAAAAGAAGACACGGGAAAAAATTATAAAAAGGGTAAGTTTCACAAAAACTCCCTTAAGTTTTTGACAAATACAAGGACACCCCTCAGGTTTCTGAACAAATTCCCCCAGCAGAGTTACTAGTTGACATATTTTAACAGATATAGCAAAATGACTATTTTGCACTCGACTCAATCGTTAACTTACTAAACCACCTCCATACCACCCACAACCCCCATCCATAAACACCACCATTTCATAATAACCACTACCATCTGTGGCCTCCATAACTCATCACAAACCATCCATCATCAATCACACTCCCCTGCCCCCCAACTAGGGGTGGGCATTGGCCTGGTGGCCCGCCAAGCCTGTCCATGTTTTGTAGGGATGGGAGCGATGTAAAAGCTCATAGGGTCTAGGTTGGGAAAAATTTTAGGCCCAATTAAAATTGCAGGCTTGAAACGAACACTTGAAGCCTAGCCTAGCCCAAAATGTTTACATATGTAATAAAGATATGTGCATAGACATTAAATATTATGTTTTATATTGTTTAATTTTATTTTTCTGCAATACTAAAATGTGTAGTATTAATTTTATAAAGAATTACTCCTAAGGTTTGAACTCCTAAGCTTAAAATTGAAAAAGATGCACCAAAACCAATAAAACAACCATATTTTATTTTAAAAAGTTTAAAAAATTATATTCAAGTAAACATTTTTCAGGCTAAATGGGTTGGCCTGAGAATTTTTTTGTTTTTTGGGCAGGCTTAGGAATGCAAACTTAGGCTTGATCTCAGGCTTGGGCTAGTACTCGAGTTGTTACGATTAGGCCTGCCAACGGACTTGGTCTAGTCCAGATCTAATGACCCAATGCAATAAGTCCCAGGCCCAAATCTTTGTGAATCACATAAGCGATCACAGGCCCAATCCAAATACCCAACCCGTCATGTTCTCTTATTTTTTATTTTTATTTTTTGGGGGATGAAGAGAGGGATATTCATTAGAAGAATAAGGTTCAACTTCAGCTGCTTCCAAATTACCATAAAACCCAGGTTCTATTTCAGCTTCTTTAAGGCTCATATACAGTAGAAAAAACAGGTAAGAGTTCAACTCATGAGCTCTCAAACATGTGTATCTGTTAGCTTACTGGGACTTAGTTTATTGTAGATAAACACAGAGAGAACAATGTACGTGCTTTGCTTTGTCTGGACTCTTCAACCAAACTTCATGCATGTAGATACCCATATTTCTAGGTCAGATCGGGTCTCGAATTGGATTTGGCAAGCTTGTCCATATCCGATCCAGCAATAGCCGGACAAACCGGATTCGTGTTTATCAGATTGGATCCCGCTTGTTAAAAGGCCTAGTTACTAAATAGTGCAAACTCGGCCCAACCCGCCTAATGTCCAGCCCTACCCTCCACCCACCGCCGCTTCTATTCCAGCTACCCATCCCACTCATGATCGACACCATTATCACAATCATAAACAGTACTGTTGCCACGGTATAAGGCATGATACTAAACTGTCACTTCACCACCACTTAAGGAGAAAATTTGCAGAAGCCAATAGATATTTATTTGTAAATATATATGTATGGATATACATACACAAATCTAAATGGAAATTAACAATCAATTGAGACCAAAAATCTTGATTGACATCAGCCTCCACAAGCTCCAATTTCCTTAGGTGAAACCACTAAATACCATGGCATTTGTGATAGGTCTGGCTGCCCTTCATCGACCACTTACAGAGAAGAGGAGGAGGAGAAAAGGTAGATTAGTGGGTAAGGCAGCTTTAGTGCGTAGCAAATGAAGTAGAGAGATTGGGAAATATTAGATAGGGAAATATTAAGAGGTTGAGGGAGATCTAGTGGCTGTGGAGGATGCATGTGAATGGGTTGTGGCCGTCGATGCGGTAGTTGAGGGTGGCAGTCATCATCAGTGGTTTACAATGGGTTGTAGGTGAAGCAAAGAGAAGAGAGAGAGAGAGAGAGAGAGAGAGAGAGAATACAAAGTTGAGGGGAATGTGATGGTTACGAAGGATGTGTGTGGATGGGTTGTGCCCATTAAGGCTGGTGTTGTGTGGCAGTGGTTATCGGTGGGCTAAGAAGCACGAACATGGACATGATACATGTCAGACACGCCGACACGGTAATTTTTAAAAAATGTAGGATATAACACAGCAAAGACACGGCAAAATAATATATATTTTTTATTTTTTATATGTCATATATATAAATATTTTACAAATAAAATGAAGAATATAAAAAATAACACCAATTAAAATAAATAAAACAACATATTTCACTGCTTGATGAGCAACAAATTATTCACAATTAGCTTATGACATTCCATTAAAAATCATACCAAAAATATTAAAATGTCATTATACTTTATCAACTATCCATCATCATCTATATAAAACCATAAAGAAGACTCAAAACAAATTAACCAATATAAGTAGCATATTTGTTCTCCTTTTTCTTCTTCTTCTTCTTCAATCCAACAATTAGTTTTAAAATTTATAGTTGAGCACTCGTCGTGTCACTAAAGTGTCCAAAATAGAACACGTGTGTCCAAGTCGTATTCGTGGAGTGTACGATGTAAAAATAAATAAATAAAAAATTAGGCACGTAAAACGGAGTGTCCGACGAGTGTCGGTGTCCGACACGTATCCAACACGGCTACGGCTCCTCCAACGAAATGTCCGTGCTTCCTAGTCTGTGGATTTTGAAAGGTTGTAGACAAAACAAAGAGATGGGATGAGGTTAATTGGATTTTGTAGGATTCATCATTTCTTGCCTTTAAGTTGTGATGTGGCAAGATAATATTAGAGGGGTTGATAAGTAAAATGGGTGGTAGCGATGGAGGAGGTGGTGAAGGGTGGCGGTGGTCATCGGTGGGTTTCGAGGACTACAAACAAAACAAAGAGATGGGGTGAGGGTGATTGGGTTTTGTAGGATTCACCATTTCTTGCTTTAAGTTGTGACGTGGTAAGTACGTATAATTCGGATAAAGTATATCAGTTATATTAAATTAACTTTTTAAACAAGCGTAAAGTTGGAAATTTAAAATTTTCAAGATCATAATATCAGCATTTTTTGTCTTTAACTTCATGGCAATTAACAGAGAGGGTGTCTCCAGGGTCCGCAAATTGTCAGATTAAGTAAAGGGTGTTAGTGTCACTTCATAAACTTGAGGGTTTAGAAAGCTGGGGGGTGTCATTTGCCCAAAAAACAGCAAAAAAGTAAAAAAGTTACTAAGTTTCATGAAACTAAAATACCTGGGGTGTTGACAAAAGTTCAGCATCATCTTTATTTAGTCTAGGATGCAGGAGTACAAAATAAATCTTCCAAAAGCAGCCCTCACTCATATAACCTGGGCAAAGTTCAATCCTAAGAGCAGCTAGTCTTGGTGCAAGATGTTCAACAGCCAAAGCATGCTCTTGTTGGGCATCAGACATGTCAAACTCTGGAGGAAGAAAAAAGGGGGAAAATATCATAAGATAGCATGGAGCAGGGAAAAAAAAAAAATCATGAGATGTTTGATATCATCACGAATCATCATATCTACATCCATGGTCTAAGCGAGATTGACTGCATATTGCTTTTCCTCTGTACTATTGGTATCAAGGAGGCAGAGTAGCTGTTGTATGGACATATGTTCAGCCAAATCAAATCGAATAGACCACATGTCATGTCAGTCTTAGTGTCAGGCCCCGGCAGCAAATACACAACTTAGAAAGATAAACAAGCCAAGGTCAAAAAAACCTTTTACTCCCTTTTATTTTGCATTGCCAAAAGATGTTTCAAACTTAATTTGCACTCCTGCCTTACAGATGAAACATTAAGTGGACCCACTAAACCCACGTGACTTCCTAAATGAATAGGATTAAGTACCTGATATTAGATTTTCAATGACATTATTCTGCTTGGTGTACTAATGGTTGACCTGGGAAGGTTTAATACTACATTTTCTTAGTTGAATGACCTCTCTAACATTAACTATTAAGATTACTGCGTAATAATTTAGTTCCCGTATCAAGGGTCATGGCATTTCCTTCCTCAAATGTTAATGCATTCTCAAGTTCTTCTCAACTCCTTCTCCCACTCTCGCTGGAAATTAAAGAAAAGGTAGCCTCTAAAAGTATGTGTGATTTACAGTAATTTAGTACTTTGTTTGATGTTCCTATAAAAAAAGTTGAGTTTCGCAGACCTTTCATAACCGAAGTTCTTTCTCTTCGGACTTCAATTAAAAATGGGACACAGGTCCCCCATTCATAGATGAATAACACCGTTTTCTATTTTCTGCAAGTATAAATGAATATTGACATGCAATTCATCATAATTATAATTAGTATGGAAAAATTGAACTGGGGATGTTAGAAGCTCGACTAAACTAGTCTTAGATATCAGCCTTTTCGTTCCTGAGTCAAGTGCACATTAATTAGTATAAAGCATGCTAAGAGCCTGAGATAAACGCACTGTTTTATCCAGTTCCCAATCAGAACGAAGCATATTAGCGCTAATTTCTCAGAAACACTTAAACAAGTGGAAACACAAACAATTAACAAACCAAAAGATAATGATTTCAGAAACTCTAAGATCAAAACAACATACCATCATCGTTGTCATCATCATCAGGCAGAGGAAAATCCAACCACGTCTCCGGATGCATCGTTATAGCCCTCGCGAAGGCCACCACTTCATCGGTAACACCAACCGCACCTCCCGCCGAGCCATAATCCTCCTGCTCCGAACTCAATTGTAGAAAATTCGACGCAATCTTCGAAAACTCTGACACCGCTATGTTGTTAGACAGCATAGAAATCCCACTCCTGAACTTTCCTCCGATCTCCGCAAAGTCGCTACGTATTCCGTCAATCCCCGCCGCGTCGGCGGTTTCCGGATCGGATGTTTCCGCCGACGCGGAGGCCTCATGAGGACTCGAATCGGATATCTGTGACGGCGGAGACGGTTGGGATTGAGGCGGTGGAGCGAGGAAAGTGGCGACGCCCCAGAACTGGCGAGTTAGGGATTTGGTAAGCTCGGAGAGATCTTCTTTGACGCCTCGTTCCGGTGCCAATGGTGATGATGGATCAGATTGATTACTTTGTTCGTCCTTGGCATTAATATTTTTGGGGCTATCATCAACATTGTTATTATCGTCGTCGTCGAGTCTGAGAGAGTTTGCGATTGATCGAGCCAACCATGACATTGTGATCTCGATCGAGGTTGATTTTTGGATCGTTGAATCCACCATGAATTGATGGGTATGTTCTTGTAATCTGAACAAAGTTTGTCGGATAAGCCACCCGAACGCGCCGTTCGAGGATCTTGGCTATCCATGGGCCGACGCTACCCGACCCGAGTGAAAACGAAAACTTATGAAGTTAAAATAAAGTTACAAACTTGGCTTGTTTATATTGTAACTTTAAATGAGCTGAACAATAATTATTTTTTTTAAATAAACTTTAAAGTTCATTTAAATTTTCGTAAATGACTTTTTTTAAGCTAAACAAAATAGTACCATATTTAATGATGATAAATACTCATTGTTTAATTTTTAAAATTATAACATTCCCCATATTATTTCAATACCTACTTTATTATACTTAACTATATGAGATCCTAATGAATTAGTTCTAATATTTAAATACATAAGATACTTTTGAAAAATAAAATTTTTAGCCTCAAAACCTACCTAACTAATGATTAGGTGAATATTACTTACATAAGAATCCTTTTATAAAATAAAATATTTATTCACTATTTGCAAAATATTATATTTTCTATTTCAGCCTTCTTCCCAAATGGTACTTTTTTATGACAAACCTATTTATATTTTATTTTATGAAAATATCTTGTTATAAACTTATAACTTTAATAACTAAATAATATAAATGAACTTTTAGTAAACAATACTATAATAGTTCTTAATCATTATGTAATTTAAGTTATAATTGTAACTCGTATTTTGAAACCATTATTTCTTATAAACACATCCTGGCTAAAATGAATAAATAAATACATAGATAAAATATCAAGTGATTTTCTCTAAAGTTATTACTAATCAATAAGTCTAGTGGTTAACTCTACCTATTAATTGTTTCTAACAATGGGGTTTAGGCTCTCTCTCTAGAACACACACAAACTAACAATATAAAAAAGCTTATCATGGTATCTTCATTTTATATAAGAAATCCTTGAATAGATCGATAGTGTTAGAAGAAATATTTAATTTTAATTATACAATAATTTATTTTATTTCATAAATGATTATTGGAAGTAACGAGTCACAAAATAATCATTAATATATTATAATTTTCAAATTCGTATATGCATCTTCTTAACATTTCACATAAATGTAAATGAAAGTTTCTTTTTGAATAATCAAATTTTATTTAATTTTATATTTTATCAAACCAATTTTTCCTCTTCACTGTAACACTACCATAAATTTGGATTATATATGCTTCTTTCATTCCCGCTTCCGGTTGTTAAACCTTTTTTACTTTTGGCTACGTTTTACCTTCCCTTTCATGAATTAAGTCCCAGTGGTCCGTCACTATAAACGTATTAAATTCATTAAATATCTTTAATTCTAATTTTCTTTATTAAAAACTCTCCTTCATACTTGAGAATCTATAAAATAAAGTTATTTTTGTCTATATACATCAGCCAATACAGATGTATCTTTATTTCAGTTAAATATTTATTTTTATAAATAAATTTTTTGATTTGTAATTTGTCTATTTTCCTTCACTAGGTCACGTGAAACTACAGGAAGTGTTCCTATTGAATATTGTCATTGTTTATATTTTCTTGTTGATAAATTTGAGACGACTTTTGGTTGCATAGTTTGTAAAACCCTATCTTACTTAGTATTATATTTAACTTAATTATATATGTTATTGAATATAATTTCTTTAATCATAGAGCTTGATTAGCATATTTTAATGAGAGCATGTCATGGGGGGATTATCATATTTTTTAGCGTGATTAGTAGACTTAATCCATGATTAATTAACTTAATTAATCTCTATGCTTAGCTTATGTTAATGATAATTAATTATTATAAGTGTGATTAATTATGTTAATCATGTAGATTAGTAGTGGATTAATGAAATAAGGAGGTGCTATGGAGTGCCACCTAGGTGTGTGTTTCACTTAAGTGAGGTATGTACATAAAGTGTGTACTTGTTACTAACAAATGTGTGTGTTGACATGTGGTGTATTAGACACAAATTGTATCTATTATGGCTTTCAAGTCAAGTGGGGGAGAGAGAAGAGAGTAGCTTGTGTAGTAGTTTTGTTTGGTAAAAGAGAAAGTGAGAGAAAAAAAAAAGAAAAAAAAAAAAAGAGGAAAGAAGAGAAGAGGAAAAATTTGAAGGAAAAGTTTGTGATTTCATTGTTTGAGGTTCTGAAGCGAATCAAATTACTCCGGTTCAACTGAAGGAGTAACTCACCTTTGTGTGTAAGCAATATCAAGTGGGAAATATGAGATACTCTTATTCATATTTAATAGAATGTCTTATTGTTTGTGTTGTTGTTACATGTCTTATATAGTGGCATTGGAGTGTTGATATTGATTGTAGGGAGTTTAAGATATTCTTACTTAGACTATATTGAATGTCTTATAAGCTATATTGATATTGGTGATTAGTTTATGAGATGACATTGCATACCTCATACGCTGTAAACATAACTTGTATTGCACAGTGAAGGTTAGGTCACAATGATCATTCTTGGTAAGATTGTCAACAAGTAAGTCTAAGTGATGAGCCTACGTGGTGAAGTACCTATATGGTGATAAGTCTATGTGGTGACATTCAATATTACATTAGAGGAGACATTACATTACATAAGGTATTTCTTATTGATGTTGGTGGTAAATGTGTAATTATATCATTGTGAAGTAAATTGTCTATTGTTAATTGATTCCGTATTTATTTAGATGATGGTAGATTATCTATTGGTGATTGATTTAGTATTTATTTATCATACTTTCTGTATGAGTTTGATTATTTTTGTGAGCACTTTGATATATAGCTCACACGGTCACACCCACACAAATTGTGTTGTAGGTGAGATGGGGATGAGGTCCAGTCCATTGCAAATGGTGTCGAGTTGAGAGCTTTGAGTAACTTCACTTCTTGAGTCGGTTGCCTTATATATGTTGTGTATTGGAGAGAGAGTGTGTTTACGTTTTGGTTTGTAATTAGTGTGAGTTTGTATCAGTATGTTACTTTATGTATGTTATTGGATTATGAGACGGTTTTTATTTATATATAGAGATTCTGGGATAGTTTTAATTATAATATTGTTGTTATCCTTTAAAGATTATCTATTTTTGGGACGGTGCTGATGTTTCGCTTATAAGTTAAGAGTCTGTACGATCACATATACCTTAATTAAAAATGTATTAATGACACCTGATTAGGTGTGAGTGTAACATAACTGACATAACACAACAAGTACAATAGACAATTTGGGGACTAAACCAAAAAATGACAGAATTTATATGTCAAAAATCTTTTAGAATCCTCTAGAAAATATCCATTTTGTATAGAAATTTCTAAAATGTTGTATATAATATACAAAGTTAGGAAATATAATATCTTCAATATGTATATTTGCATGGGCTTTCGCGATGTTCCTACAAATGGTAGAATTTTAAAAAAATGTAATCTTTACCGTACATTTGGTTTATTGTGACATTTCATTTGTTGAATAGCCCCAACAGCTACATCAAGTTTAAGTGCTCTTATTCACGATCATCTGCTTAAGTGGGGACTAAATGAAGCTGCCCAACAGTACAAGGAAAAGCTATCAAGCGGAGAAATAAATCGTCAACAAATAAAGACTGTAAAAGATTGGTGTGATATAAAAGAAGAGTAATACTTGCATCCGTCAGCATCTAACCAGCAGGCACACGCTAGTATATTTCTATAAAAGAGATGTTGTCTTTTTTGTTGAATCGTTCAACTCCACCAACTTCATTTGGCCTGTCACAAAATCGTAAGAAGCCTAGGAGCCCACTGCTCCTCAAGGCACAACAGTTTCATTGGCTCAAGACTTGGGCCAAACAAATCTGTTCCCAGTGTGCCTACAACTGTTGTAAGTTTTTTTTTTCATTTATTGCTTTTGGTTGTTAACTGTTATTATTTTGTATATTCTAGATTAATTTGTTTTGTTTGTTAATCTGTACTGGAATCTCATTAATCTATCGTTGTTGTTAAAGCAGGAAGGTGATGTTGCAACTGATACTCATGTCTCCTCTTCATCGGCTGTTGGTGCATCACACACAGCTGCTCCTCAACCTCTGTCAGGTTCTTTTGCCACTTCACTTGGGTTGATAATGATTGATTTCCCAAACGTGCCAGAAGAGGTCACCGTTTTAGCGGCTATTGTTCATCTTATCACCCTAGATAATGTTATTTTAACTCCGGTAAGTTGGTTTTTTTGTCTTCTCTTCTTTTGTTAAGCTTTACTGGTTTTCACATTGAAGTTCTTTTCTCAAACAGGATGGCACTCTTGAACTACTTCGAGGAACGTTTGCACAAAGAATTGGCCCACGGAGGGTGGATGGAGGGATTCGTAAAGGTGATGGCACAAGTTGAAATTGTCCTAGTTTTCTTACATTTTGACATAGCAACCTCAGTACTTTGGAATAGATAAATAAGTCATAGAAGAGAGCCCATAACAACTGTTCAAAAGTACTTCCCTTCGATCCACAGGCACTATATTGAGCAGAAAGAAGCATAGACGATCTATTGGAAGAGTACTCATGAAAAGGCATAGTTCTTATATCATTCAAATTAATTAGGCACCAATCGCACATCACCAACTTGACTTACTTGGGAATGCCACAATAACCTGATAAATTGTAACAGGAACCAATCCTTCCTTTTCCCTTTTCCTCTTTTCTCCCATGATTCTGGTTCTTGAATCCTAACTAATGTTTTTTTTCTTTTTTTGAAGTCCTATTAGGGTTTCAACCAATTATGTTTAGTAAAAATTCCATATTTTTCCTGTTTTCGACTAGGTATATAAATTTTGTAATAATTTTTTAGTTGTATATCATTACATTCTCTTTTTTGTTTCGTACAAAAATAAGTAAGTAAAGATTAAATTTGAGAACTCATACATAACATGAAACTAATTAACCACTGAGTCACCTCTGTGGTTGGGTGACTATTTTTTATTATTATTATTATTTTTCTTTTCTTTTCTTTTCTCTTCTCTTGATAAATCCGGATATTAGAGTTACACGTAATCACTGCATTAACATGACAATATTTGACGCATTCCACTGCGTAATCAAAGTTTGTGGTCAAATGCGAACCAGCTAATTAACTTGGTTTTATATTATAAAAATGTGGGTTCATGCATTCCTCGTATGCATCCTAGAAGGCCGGTGACCCAAGTCTTAAGTATATTTTCGTCAATAATTGCTATCCCTGCCTGGATTATTAGTTTTTACTACTTTTCCCCAAACAGATGATGTTGGCGCAGCTGGAATCAGGAATTGGTTTTCCCATTCTACAGTCCTAGTTATAATTTGTATCTTTGACCAGAGAGAATAGCGATCAAGCATTTGGACGGTGACTTTTTTAGTAATTTATGTCTTAAACTTATAATTTTTTTAAATTATGTTTATTTTTTGTTGAAAAAAATAATTTTTTAAAACTAACTTAAATTTAAAAAAGTTATTTAAATAAATTACTTTTTAAAACTAAATTAAATTTATAGCTTAGATACGTGGTGAAGTTTTCAAATGAGCTGGTAGTAAAATCACCAACCCATTTTTCAGTACTACAGATGGTTAAGAGTACCCTCAATTGGATTTTCGCCTCAAAACCCATTGGCCTATTACAACACCCTTGAATGGATTTTCGTCTCAGAACCCATTGGCCTATTACGATACCACGGTTAGACTTTCCAATCCATTTGATAAACTAGGGGCAGAAAGTGTGAGTTATTAAAATAGGAGAGAAAAATAAAAGATAGAAATGGGGTAGAAAGTGTGAGTTATTAAAACAGGAGAGAAAAATAAAAGATAGAAATGTTTTGTCATTCCTTCTTGTTTGGAGGGTTATGGAAGGCCTAAGGTAAAAAATTTAAATTTTGTTAGGATACTAAATAAAGTTTCTTGAATTTTGGACAATTAAGGTAAACTTTTCTAAATTTTGTTAAGTGAGTGAGTTAAGGTAACAAGTTTTGAATTTTGAAAACTCAAATAAATTTTTTTGAATTTTGTTACGAGTAAAGGATAAAATTATTAGATTTTGCAAGGTCAAAGAAAAATTTTTAAAATTTCAAGAGGATCAATATACACTTTTTTATAATGAACATCCACAATTATAGAGAGAGAGAATAGTGCCGTCCTTCTCGCCTTCTTTGGAAAATATGAGGGGTAAAAAAGAAAAATCCGTTGTCTTAAAAAATTAGGGGTAAAAGGGGTATTTACTAAAATCGGTATTTACTAGACAGTTTTTTCTTGACTTTCCAAATCTTTTCACTCATGGATTCTCATGTGTTCAGTGATGTTTTAAGGACCCATTCGGGACTCAAGTTTTTTAGCTTGGATTTTTTGATTTATAAACAAAAAAAGTCATTTTTTCAACTTCTTTTAGTTAAAAGCAAAAAAAGCTAAGTTTAAGCAGTAACAAATGAACTTTAAGGTTCATCCACTAGGAGTGACAGGAAATATAAAGGTTATTTATGTTTCAAGAGAAATTCAGTTCATTTTGAAAGAGATATATGACGGTCATCCCATGTCATACTTCTGTGTCTTCCTTTTAAGAAATTATTCAGTATTCTTGTAATATCACGTCATTTTTACTAAACTACTCATATAGTGGTAGGATTCCCTTATTAGGTAATGTATTTCACCTTACTTAGCAGGGGAGAGACTCACCCTTATGTGAGTGGAGAAAGAAGGCCAAGAAACATTGAATAATTTCTCCTTCTTGCGTGGGTTATCCCCCTCTTGCTTAGTTTGAAAGAAAAAATTATTTACAGAGCATTTTTTTTTATTTACAATAGTTAGAAAGCTAGCCTATTTCTTGGTTTTTGGGGGGGGCGGAGAGACAAGGCAGTAGATGGGACAAGAGCCACTACAAATGTGGGGAATGAACCACTAAGTATTCTTACCAATGACAAAAGTCGAACTTGTGATCTCTTATAAAGGAAGCAAGTTATCGCTCCCTAGTGATAAGGTTATTCGCAGAGCATTACTCCTCTCCAAATCACCAAATCCAAATAGACTGTTGAGAAACCATGGAAGCCAAAATCTTATTGGGTAAGGGGGAACAAATTTTGCAAGAAAACTTCATGGTTTTGAACTTATAGCATTGTTTAAGGCTACCCAACACAGCAGACATTAGAGAAAACAAGTGCAAATTATGATGCAGCTTGTGCTCTCACGAAGCCTACCAAAATTCCCCCTTTTTTTAATCCCGTCGTGAACAGCCTTTGTAGTTCCATGTTTTTTTTTTTTTTTTTTTTTTTGTTGCTTCGGAATTAAGGTTCAATGTATACTTTAATGTAATCTTCACAATTCCTATGTTTTCCCACCATTTTCAAAGCATTTCAAGTTGCCATAAATTCTATTGGTTTTATTTTGATACATTACCAGTGTGAACAATAGCTTTACGACAGCGACTTAAATTATTTCTTAATATTATCAAATCATCTACAACATTTATGCAATAGGATATCATATTGAGTATTCATTAACTTGTAGCATTTATATATTTTTTACTAAAATGGCCTGAGACCCTTTGCAATCAAACTATTAAAATTGTGATCACTATCCAATCTACAACAAGATTGTATTTTTTTTATGCATACAAAAATGTTCAATCAAAATGAAAAATCAGTAAGAACTAATTGTTTTATAATGCTTCTAATTCTCTTTCTTATGTGGCATGATTTCTTTGCAGCTTATGTGAAAAAATCCTGTTACACTGGCATATCAAAAGCGAACTCATGTTCTATTTCATTTCAATCGGTAGGACATTTACTGGAACAAATATATTAAGGCTGCATTATTGGAACAAATTGCTACACCTAAATTAAACAGTCAAAGTGAAGTACATGTAACCTTGAAATTGGTTGTTTTTTGGCCTGAGGCTGTATAACCCGTACAATAATCTTGTATGACACAGAAACATAGAGGGTGGCCTTCAACTTGCATCGATCCTTCATCAGCTCTATAGCGACTTGATTAATTGGAAAAGCAAACTTAGAATTCACCCTCTACTAATAACCCAAAATGGAGGTGGGGGGAGAGGAAAAAGTAATGGCAGATTACAGAGGAAAAGGGACAGAAGTCAGTCTTTAGTTGGCGGGGATCTACAGAACCTGCTCCAAAGAGCATAGAGTTCCTGGACTCAGAAGAGGTAAAGAGCACCACGCATGATACGTTGGCGACAGATTGAATAGGAGTGGATTTAGTGCTGCCAAGAGCATAGTCTGGTTGCTTTCGTCGCAGCCACTGACGGAACTACATTAGGACTATGGGTCATAACCTCTACTTCGATAAAATTTTGTATAAATTATATAAATTTTAAGTATTTATGGTAAAAAAATAATGTATTACCACCCTCCAAATTCTACCCCTTCAAAATACAAAATTTTTTATACTTTGGCTCTCCACAAAATTAAAAAAAATCTACCTTGTCAGAATTCAAAATTTTTTTACTTGATCTCTCTCAACAAAATTCCATCATGTTCGCATGCATCCATTAATGTTTCATAGTTCTAACTCACCGCCCCAAAACCCAACCCACAGAAAAAAAAAAAAAAAAAAAAAATCCAAAAAAACTAATTCAATAGAGTGTTGGATGCTATAGAAAACCTTGGTCTTGAAAGTATTACTTGGATTCAAAAAGATAATGATTTCAGGGACTACGATTCAAAAAGACATACCATTATCGTCGTCGTCGTCATCCGGCAGAGGAAAATTCAACCACGTCTCTGGATACATTGTAAAATCCCTCGCGAAGGCCACTACTTCATCGGTAACACCAACTGCACCTCCCACCGAGCCATAATCCTGCTGCTCCGAACCCAATTGCAGAAAATTCGTCGCAATTTTCATAAACACTGACACCGTTATGTTGTTAGACAGCTTAGAAATCCCACTCCTGAACTTCCCTCCCATCTCCCCAAAGTCGCAACATATTCCATCAATCCCCGCTGATCCAGCGGTTTCCGGATCGGTTGTTTCCGCTGACGCGGAGGCCTCATGAGGACTCTAATAGGAGATCTGTGACGGCGGGGAGGGTTGGGATTGAGGCGGTGGAGAGAGGAATGTGGAGGCTCCCAAAACTAGGATGTAAATCTGGTCCGAGGCTATAGGTTACCTAAGCCAGCCAGAGCTCATGGGGCTAAAGTCTAGCTTAAGTCTGAGTACTTTATAGACGGGTTGGGCTCTCTTTTAGAAGCTTAAGCCTGGCCCAAACTTGGCCCAAAAGTTTAAGTCCAAACCGATCTTGAGAGTACGAGCTCAAGGCTATGAAACTCCTCTCCCCCAAACAACTATTTTCCTTTTAAATTCAATTTGATTTTTTTTTTTAAACACTCTTCACCCAAACATGTGACCCCTCTTTTTTAAATTTATTTTTCTTAAGTATGTTTATTAATTTAATAAATATAATTATATAAATAATTTATCTTAGTTAGTAATTCTTATTAATTATATATAATAATAAATGTAAGTGTAAAATTTTTTTTACATAAGTTTAAAGAAATTAATATATATATATATATAAGCTTACAAATAAATTTCTAATTCATAGAATAATAGTGTATAATTTATTATAACTATAATTTATTAGTTTTAGAAACATAATGCTAAAAAAAAAAAATTGGGTCCGGCCCGGCCCAGCCCGATCCAAACCGAAAAATGGTGAGAGTTCGCAAAGCCTGACTTGAGCCCTGTGGGCCACGACTCGAGACGGGCCGGCTTGATTGACATTCCTACCCAGTATTTGCGAGTTAGAGCATCTCCAACTCACCTTCAAATATTTAAATTTGAAGGTGGGTGTCAAATTTCTTTCTCCAACTAACCTTTATTTTTTCAAACTTTTGAAAAAATAAAACTGGCCTTCATTTACAACCTTCACATTTGAAGATTCTTAAAAAATTTTGAAGGCCCCTTTATTTCACTATTCATGTGAGCCAAAGCATTAATTATATCTTTGTACTAATCATTGTTTTAAGCCTAAATAATGCATTATTTAATATTTAAATATTATTGTAAATTTTAATTTAAATTTTTAATTAATTCATTAATTTTTTTATTTTATTAAATATTTATTTAGTTTGAGATTTTTTTATATGTGGAATAAATAAATTATTTATATTTACTTGCTTGCTTTTATTTATCTTGAAATTATGATTTATATATGAAATTAATAAAAAAAATTTATTTTATTGATTATTTTTTTATACTAAAATTATTTTAATTACAGAATCAATAATTTTTTTTTAATTTTACTACTCTACATTTTCATTTTGAATTTTTTTTTTTTTTTTTTGCAAATTTAAAAATAATCAATCTATCTCTACCAAATTAATGTAATTTAATTTAAGTTTCTTGGGTGATTATTTAGTTAACTAAATATTAAATAATTTAATTTTAATTAAATATGGTGATAAATAATTACATTTTGAATAAAAATGAAAGTACAATATGTGATTTTTTACTTTTTTTTATATAAAAGAATAGTGATTTGAATAATGAAAATGAAGGTTAGGTGAGTTGGAGTAACAATGTAAAAAAATAGGACCTATGAACTTTAAATTTGAAGAAGATGCTAAAATGAAGATGAATTTGAAGATTTTGAGTTGAAGATGCTCTTAGGGATTTAGTAAAGCTCGAAGAGGTCTTCTTTGACACCTCATTCTAGTGTCACTGGTGATGATGTATCAGATTGATTATTTTGTTCATCATTGGCATTAATGTTTTTGGGGTTGTCATCAACATTTTTGTTGTTGTTGAGCATAGAACTAAATCGTGATCGCGAACCGAGACGAGTATGTAGTCGCGGTATAACGGATGCAGGTGTCGCTGATGATACGTGATGGAATGCGGTTACAAATTTTTTTATAAAATTTATTGTTATATATCTTTTAACTTCAAACTAATTTGTAGATATACATTTAGTTCACTATATTTATTGTAGAAAGTACAACAATGAATAAATGACCACCTTCCAAGTAATTTCATTCCAAATGGCTTCATTTTCCTTAATTGTATTTATTTTGTATTTATTAAAAGTCTGAAAAATTCAAATTAGTCCAATCCAATCCTTGAGCCTTGTGAAAATAAGCCATCGAGAAGGCACAAAAGTTAATTCTTCTCTTTGAATTGTCTCCCTAAATTTACTCTTTCTGATCTCTTTTCTCTCTCCCCTCTCTCTCCTCTATACTTTTCCCTTCCCTTTTTCTCCAAAAACCCTATCTTTACTGAGTTTACTCCCATAGGATTTCTTTTCTTTGTCCCCTCTCTCTCCTCTAACCTCCCCTTTTTCTCTCTGAAAACCCTCTCTTTACTCTTTAACATCTATCTCTTCTGCGACCCTGATTCTCCTACTCTCCAATCGACCATCAATATATCAATCAAAAGAGAAGCTAAAGAAAATTGTTTAGCAACATCTTGAACTCCAAATGAGTTTCAGATTTTTAATCAAGTTTACCAACTTGCAAGGTGCTGAAAGTGGGGTTGGTGTCAAGCGTAACGATGGGTACAGCCGATGTAACGACGTAATGGCCGTTACGGACGCGTTATGGCGACATAACGGCCGTTACAGGTGTGCCTGAAACTTACGCGTTACAAAACATATATAACCGGAACGCTCTCTGCTGTTACGGTCATAACGGCCGTTACGCCCGTAACGACCGTTTTTTAGTTCTATGTGAGAGAGTTTGCGGTCGATCGAGCCAAGCATGACGTTGTGATCTTGTTCAAGGTTGATTTTTGGATCGTTTAACCCACCTTGAATTGATGGGTATGCTCTTGAAATCTGAACGAAGTTTGTCGGATAAGCCACCCAAACGACACGGCTTGAGGAGCTTGGCTATTCATGACCAAACCCAACCCGATCCAATGGTGGGTTATTCAAGTTTAGCTCATAGGATATGTAGTGTTTTATTACTTGAGTAATATGAATTTGTAATTAACAAAAGAATTTTAATTCAGTAAACAACACATGTCAAATTTGGATATACATGAGCAGCGAAAAACTTTGTATTAACTGACTATTGAAAATTTTTCTCTTTTAAAAAGAGAAAACCCACTTTTTTTGAAATATTTCTAAAAGTCTACCGGCCAACCATGCTCAGACATGCCCCACGCCTAATATAATTTTATTAAATTTGTCAAAAACTACTAAAAAGACATCGCGAAAACTCTTTAAAAGCTCGTTTCTCATAATTTCTATTATTTTTTTATACTATCAAATCTTATTATTTGACAATAATATATAATATCTAAATAAAAATTTATAAATATTGTGTAGTATTAGTATTTTATTTGACCATAAAAGTATTCTAAACACTTTGTATTATTTTTTAGTGTTTTAAATTTTTTTATAAATATCCTATTTAATGTTTCCCATTTCGTATAATTTTTTTATACCACGTTTCACGCTTCGACTTTTTGTTTGGGCAACTATAAAAACTTATCAAATTAAATAGTTACAAATTTGGCTTGTTTATATGAGGAGCTTATCTTGTACAAACTTTAAATGGGCGGAACAATGTCTAATTTTTTTATTTAAATGAACTTAAAGTTTCATAAATGGCCTTTTTAAGCTCAACAAAATAATTCCTATTTTTCCCATAATGTTTAAATAACTCTTTAATAATGAGAATGAAACTCATTATGTAATTTTTGAAATTATAATATTCCCATATTGTCTGAATACCTATTTTTTTTTTTATACTTAACTATATAAGATCCTAATTGACTAATTTTGATACTTAATTACGTAATATCCTTTAGAAAATTAAAATTTTTAGCAAATTTTTCAAAACATTCCTAACTAAATGATTATGTTAATTACTTACACAAGAATCCCTTTATAAAACATATTTTTTTAATCATTATTTGCAAAATACTCTATCTTCTGTTTGAGCATTTTCCCCAAATGGTATTTTTATGGCAAACCTGTTTATATTTTACTTTATGAGAAAATATTGTTATAAATAATATAAATGAACTTAAAGTGAATCATAGTATAATCATTGTTAATCATTACGTAATTTTAAGTTAATTATAAAGTAACTCTTATATTTAAACCATTATTTCTTATACACATATCATTGGTAAGATAAATAAATACATGCATCAAAAATATATCAAGCGATTTTCTCAATAAATTACTTCTAATAAAGAAGTCTAGTGGTTACATCTACTTATTAATTGTTTCTAAACATGGGGTCTGGGCTCTCTCAATTGTTTCTTAAACATGGGGTCTGGTCTCTCTCTCTCTCTCTCAATATAAAAAAAGTTTATTATGTTATAAAATTAAATGAATATTAAGTAAGCAAAATATTTAAACACAGTATATAATAAAACTAATTTTTCTAGAACTGTCAAGTAATAATTAAATAGTTATACTGGAATTATTATGGATAGATTTTCTTGATCACCAAAAAATTTATTTTTTCATAGGACAAACTATAAAACATAACTAAAATTTAAATAGTTTACTTATACTGTTTGCTTTCTTCTTCATTTTTTCTCTTTTTCTTTCTCTTCCTTTTCTTTCTCTCTTTCTCTTTCTCTCTTTTTCATTCGCAACACCCCCTTTTTATAGATGAGGAGGCTAGGTTGGTAAGCACAATGTGTTTACCAACTTCAATGCATTAGGTGGTGACTCATCGGTCATCCACCATTCATTCCTAACACACTTCCTTGGATGACTGCCATAAGAAACCTGATAAAATCATAGTGAAAGAAAAATGGATGCGCTAAAGCTGCCTCGTTAAAACCTTGCCAAGAAAAAACCCTATGGGAAAAAAAAAAAACTGTTGGTGAAGAAAAAAGAGTATAGTCTGCGACTCCTCCTCATTCATACATCTGATACGAAGTTAAAGTTAATAACTTTAATTGTTCAGAATGAAAGAGTTTAAGATGACGCATGCTAATGTTATGTACCAATTTATCAAATGTTGCTGTTGTGAGTGTTTTAGTAAATAGGTTTGTCAAGTTATTACTTGAACGTATCTGCTGTATATCAATATCACCGTTTTTCTAGAGTTCATGTGCATCAAAGAACTTTGACGATATATAGTTGGTTCTGTCACCTTTGATGTAACCTCTCTTAATTTGTGCAATACATGTTGCATTATCTTAATATAATATCCTTGAGGTATATTTGTTCGAAGATAGTCCGCAACTGTTTTGAATATATTAGATCATAGATTTCAATCAAATGCATTCTCAACTTGCTTCATGAATTGCGATGATCTCAGAATGATTTGAAGAAGTTGCAGTTAGTGTTTGCGTCACAGATCGCCAAGATATAACAGTGTTACCATAGATAAAGACATACTCAGTTTGTGATTATGTTTTATGTGGATCAAATAGGTAACTAACATCTATATAGTCAACTAGGTCTGATTATGGTCCCTTTGAATAGAACAAATCCAGATTTGTTGTTTTTCGGAGGTAACAGAATATATGCTTCACCCCTTTCTAATGTCTCTGAGTTGGTGCAAAACTACATCCTGCCAATAAATTTATAGAAAATGCAATATCGGGTCTTGTGCAATTTGTAAGATACATAAGAGCCCCAATAGCACCAAGGTATGATATTTCAAGACCAAGGAGTTCTTCACCGTCTTCTTGAGGGCGAAAAGGATCATGTGGTACATCTAGTAATCGGACAATCATGGGAGAACTCAATGGATAAGCTTTATCCATATAAAATCGATTCATAACCTTTTCTGTATATGTGGATTGATGGATAAGAACTTTATTTGATAAATACTCAACTTGTAATCTAAGACAAAATTTAGTTTTTCCAAGATCTTTCATTTCAAACTCCTTCTTTAAATAACGAATAGTTGTTATAAGCTCTTCAGGATTTCCAGCAAGATTCAGATCATCGACATAGACTGCAATAACAGCAAATTCAAATTCTGATTTCTTAATAAAAACGCATGGACAAATTGTATTATTCACATATCCATTTTTCAATAGATATTTACTGAGACGATTGTACCACATGTGTCCAAATTGTTTCAACCTATACAGAGATCTTTGAAACTTGATAAATATAAATTTTGAGATTTTGAAATATTTGCTTTAGATATTTTATATCCATTAATAATTTTCATATATATATCATTAGCCAATTCACCATATAAGTAGATTGTCACAACGTCCATCAGACGCATATCTAGTTCTTCTAAGACTAACAAACTAATTAAGAATCTGAACGTAATGCCATCCATTACAAGAGAGTATATCTCATCATAATCAATACCAGGTCTCTCCGAGAAACCTTGTGCTACTAGTTGTGCTTTATATCTCACAATTTCATTTTTCTCATTTCATTTTCGCACAAATACCCATTTGTATCCAACCGATTTTATATCTTCTGGTGTTTGGACTACGGGTTCAAATACTTTGCATTGCGCTAATGAGTTTAATTCTATCTCAATAGCTTATTTCCATTTTGGCCAATCACATTTATGTTGACATTCGTCAACTGTCTGTAGTTTATTCTCTGCATTACTTCTTGTAATTGCGAGAGCCACTTTAAATGAAAATATGTTGTCAACAACAATTTATTTCTATTCCATCTTTCTCCTGTATTCACATAATTTATTGAGATCTTATTACTGTCCTCTGCAGAGGATATCTCTTCAGAAGGTTCTTCTTCTGGGAATTCTTTTTACAAGAGTTCTTTCTTCTGAAGGTTTAGATATTGTGATTTCTTTAGGAACACTGAATTGCTTATGTATTTGTTCGTTCCTCTTTCTAGGAACTGTGTCTTTTGCACTGATAGATCTCCCATGCTTCGTGCGTACTTGAGATTTATTTGCTGCTATATTAGCAGATTGTCCTACAAGGACATCAATACGTGCTGGGGTATTAGCTGCTGGTATATATGATTTTGTTATCTTCTTTGTGTCGGTAAAAATATCAGGTAATTGATTTGCAATCGTCTGTAAATCAATAATCCTGTGAACTTCTGATTTACATTGATTTGGTCAAGGATCAAGATGAGATACCGTGGAAATATTCCAAGTGATCTCATATTGTTTTTCCAGTTGCGTCTTATCTCCCCCTAATGGTGGAAAAAATATCTCATCAAAATAACAATCCGCAGAACGTGTAGTGAATACATCCCCTGTTAAAAGTTTAAGATATCTAATAATAGATGGAGAATCAAAACTAATATAAATCCCAAGTCGACGTTGGGGACTCATCTTAATACGTTGTGGTGGCGCAATTGGTACATATATAGCACAACCCAAAACCCTTATATGTGAAATATTTGATATTTGATTTTTGACAAAAAAACAAGCTGTAATAGAGAATATTAATGGTAAGTAGTGGGTCGGACATGGACTAATGATGCAGTATGCAATATGGCATGTCCCCAAGCAGAGACATGTAATTTTGTTCTCATAAGTAAATGTCGAACTATAAGCTAAAATCGATTGATAAAAGATTCAGTTAGACTATTTTGTGTGTGTGTATGTGTAATAGGATGTTCAATATTAATTCCTATAGACATGCAATAATCATTAAAAGCTTGATATGTAAACTCACCAGCATTATCTAGTTGCATTGACTTAATCGAGTAATCTAAAAATTGTGCACGTAATCTGATGATTTGAGCAAGAAGCCTAGCAAATGCAATGTTATGAGTAGAAACCAAACAAACATGTGACCATCGAGTGGTTGCATCTATTAAAATCATAAAATAATGAAATGGTCTACATAGTGGGTGTATCGGCCCACATATATCTCTCTGAATTCTTTGTAAAAAGGTTGGGGATTCTACTATTACCTTTGAAGGGGATGGTCTCACAATTAATTTTTTTTGTAAACAGGCGGGACATATATAATCACTTGACAAAAAAATCTTCTGGTTCTTTAGCGGATGCCCATGAGAGTTCTTAATTATTCGACGCATCATTGTTGATTCCGAATGACTAAGACGATCATGCCAAAGTATAAAATTCTTTGGGTCAAAACACTTCTGGTGCATCACTTCAGGTAATCCCAAAATTCTTATAATTGTATAATATAATCCAGAAAAGAAAGTAGCAAGTTTTTTTAATATATGCTTCTGGCATGAAACAATAGAAGTAATGTAAAGATATTCTTTATTATCTTCATTTGTTGTTTTTATATGATATCCATTATTACATATATCTTTAAAATTGAGCAAATTCTTTATAGCTCTAGTTGAATACATAACATCATCAATTTAGAGTTTTGTTCCTTTTGGCAACAATATATTGGCTCTTCCGAAACTTTCAATTAATTTTGTACTGCCAAATATTGTCTTAACGTTATTTTCAACTAACGTTAAGCTGACAAAATATTTTTTCTCTCGAAGAATAGTATGAGTTGTTGTATTGTCTACTAGACATATATCTTCATCATTTATCTTGAAAGCTATTAATGTTTTGGTATATTCCATGCCTACTTTACAAAATATGAAACTTGTTTATTTATAAGAAAACGAAAACATTCATTTAAAAGAAACATGTTTAGAAAAACATTACAAAAGATGACAATAAACTTAAAAGAATAAGAACATAAACTAGTTGGTGTAGACATTTTCATCACCAATTAAGTGATCTATTTTTTCATCATAATCTTCAAAGAAATCTGAAACATCAAGGTGAGTGATTTCTACTGAGTCATCAAAATTTTTGAAATTCATTTCAATATTTTTTCCTTTATCTTGTGTTGATGCTCGGTAAAGATTCACTAATGGTTTGGGCGTGCGACAGGTACGTGATCAATGCCCTTTCATACCACACCTGTAACAAACATCTTCATAATTTTTAGGATATTTATTCTATAAACATTTTCCTTTTCCCTTGTTTTGTTTCAAAGTTGTTTCACGAGTTGTTTCACTGCTTGTGGTATGGTGTAGTATTCTTAACTCGAGAACTTGAAGAAATATAACTATTATAACTGTTACCTCCACGATAACCCCAACGATGACGAAAATTATTTCTACCACGACCACGTCCACGTCCGTAGCCACGTCTATAAAATGAGATCGCATTCACTTCAGGGAATGATGTAGAGCCTGTCAGGCGGAACTGGTAGTTTTTCATTAGAAGCTCATTATTTTGTTCAGCTAGAAGAAGACATGATTTCTGAATATTTTTTAAAACCCTGCTCTTGATATTGCTGTTGCAGGAGCACATCCGAAGCATGAAATGTAGAATATGTTTTTTTTCTAACATATCTTTATCAGTAATAGTTTACCCACATAATTTCAATTGTGAGCTGATTTTAAATAATGCAGAATTATACTCACTAATAGCTTTAAAAATCTTGCAATCTCAGGTGCATCCAATCATAACAAGCTCTGGGGAGAAACATGGTTTTCTGGTGCTAATATCTCTCCTTTAAATTTTACCATAGTGTCGGTGGGTCTTTTACCGTAAGGTATTCAGTTTTTAATTCTTCGTGAATATGATGGCAAAGAAAAATCATTACTTTTGCACGATCCTGCTAGAATTTGTCATTTTCTTCATTTATAGTATTTATAAGAGTCTTTGCACACAAATGGATCTCAGCATCAACTATCGAGAATAAATAGTTCTTGCCTGAAATGTCAAAAGCGGTAAATTCTAGCTTTACAAGATTTGATATTTTCAGAATACTACACTTACA